>LNAC01000022.1:6776121-6797767 GCA_002007465.1 Ailurus styani
GGGAGCTGGGAGTAGGGTTAGAAGAGCCCAGCCTCCAAAGCCAGCGGGATCCCTGGAGGAGCGAGAGAGAGACACGTCCCCAGTCTGGACTTTGTTCCCAAATTATCGACTTATGTCCATGCCCACGAGCACCTGCTAGGGGAGGGTCAGGAATGGGCAAGCCAGGGAGAATCTTCAACAGTAGTTTCCTGGACAGAATCCAGTGGCAAGGCCCGGGCCGTTGTGGGGATCGAACGCTCGGAGTGTGGAGACGCTTTGCTCACAGTCACTCCTGCCTGCCGTTTTGCTCTTCCGTGGACCCCGGCAGACCAGGCCCCCAGCCCAAGAGGTCAGGACTCTTCCCCCCACGTTTGTCTTCTCTGACACTCAGAAACCCATTGTTTCCCTTCGGCCTCTTAGAGCAGGAGATGATGCAACAAACTCATTCACGCTGTAGTGCAGAAATCAAGATCTCCGGAATGTGATCAGGTGGAGGAAAGGCAGGCAGCTGGCCACCATCGCTCACTGTTAGCAGAGCCTCAAAGGCAGGCGAGGACCGGAATGCTTTACAGGGGGAAAGGGGGGGCTGTTGGCAGGGGAAGCCGGAGGGGGCCTGATAGACAGACGCAGGGGTGTCCCATGTGATTGTTTAGGGATGCGCATTTGGCTTTCACTGGTTGCTGGTTGGTCCAGCCTTGGAATTGGGGTTAGAGAGTGGGGGCAAAACTGAGGAAAGCTGGCTGTCATTGAGCAAATCTGGACTGTTTAGGCCACCTGCTGTACAGGCTGTGATTTGGCTACCCAGGCTGGTCGCTGCAGACTGTGGACATATTTTTTTTTTTAAGATTTTATTTATTTATTTGACACAGAGAGAGATTACAAGTAGGCAGAGAGGCAGGCAGAGAGAGAGGAGGAAGCAGGCTCCCCGCGGAGCAGAGAGCCCGATGCGGACCTGGATCCCAGGAGGCTGAGATCATGACCTGAGCCGAAGGCAAAGGGTTTAACCCACTGAGCCACCCAGACGCCCCCGTGTACATATTTTTATATACAAACTGGCCATCGTCCCCTTTGCATATTCAGTCGCTTGAAAAGCTTAGCTATTTAGCATGGGATTATTATTCCTGGAAAGAATATCCCACACCCCGGCCTACTCTGCACCTCCTGCCCCAAGTCTCTTCAGCCCGTCTCCTCTCCCCGAGGTCACTGCGGTGCGTCTAGACACCCAGAGCAGGCACGTGGGAGTGTTCACTTCCCTTTCCTCCTACCCAAGCCACCAGCCATCACCCAAACCATGTCTCTTCCTACCATCTCTGGAGTCTATCCTTTCTGTCTCCACGGCCATGACCTGCTCTGAACCCCATCATCTGCCCACTGGACACCCCACAGAGCCTCCTAGGGCCTCCTGGGGCCTCCTAGCCTCCCATCCTGTCTTCCAATTCACCCGCCACAAGAGGGCAGGTGTAAGCTCTCTATTTTCATCTTTATTTTATTTTAGATTTTGTTTATTTATTTGAGAGAGAGACAGAGATAGCAAGAGAGAATGCAAGCAGGGAGGAGAGGGAGAAGAAGGTGCCCCACTGAGCAGGGAGCCTGATGCGGGGCTCGATCCCAGGTCCCCAGGATCATGACCTGAGCTGAAGGCAAACGCTTAACTGATGGAACCCCCCAGGCGCCCCCTATTTTCCTTAGATGAGGCCTTTATTTAATTGGATGGCACACTCACATCTTTTGACATTGGACAGCACCAAAGAGTGAAATGGAGAGGTCCTGCCCCCACCCTCATCCCCAGTGCCTGTCCAGAGAGTAGTCTCAGTGGACAGCGTGGTGACTGTCCTCCAGAACAGGGATTCCCCATCACTGGGAATCCGTGGGGAGAATTCAGGAAGTCTGTGAACTTGGACGGAAAGAAACCCGATATATTTTTTTAAGATTTTGTTTATTTATTTGAGAGAGAGAATGAGAGAGAGCATGGGCGGGGGGAGGGTCAGAGGGAGAAGCAGACTCCCTGCTGAACAGGGAGCCTGATGCGGGGCTTGATCCCAGGACCCTGGGATCACGACCTGAGCTGAAGACAGTCGCTTAACCGACTGAGCCACCCAGGCGCCCCAAGAAACCCTGTATTTTACTGTCGATAACTTCTCAGGAAAATTTAGTACTTCCTCCTGTTATGAATGTAGATATTAAATCACAATAGTATTAACCAAACCTTTGATTTTGCCACCAGGAAATAAAATCACAGACATAGTCACATTTCATTAGAGCTGTTGCAGGCACCCTGAAATACTGTTTATGTTCCTTGTGGCTTTGCAGTTACAGTAACCATTAGCCAGTGAAGGTCTTGTTAGCTGAGACAGAGTAACATATATATTACTTTGCCCATTTTTCATATTTTAATAACTGTATTTCAATATCATTGGTTTCCTTTATAATTCTATGCATTTTACTTAATGTATTTAAAAACCTTATTCTAAGGAGTTGGCAGGCTTCGTCAGGCTGCCAAGGGGACCCTGGTACAGAAAAAGGGTATAAATCCCCGAATCAGAAATTTTCCCATATATATATATATATATATATATATATATATATATATATATATATATACACACACACACACATACAGACACTTGGGCACGTATTTTTAAAAATCACACAGGGTATGGGGCGCCTGGGTGGCTTAGTCGGTTAAGCGTCTGACTCTTGGTTCTGGCTCAAGTCATGATCTCAGGGTTGTGAGATCGAGCCCCGAGTAGGGCTCTGCACTGGGTGTGAAGCCTATTTAGGATTCTCTCTCTCCCTCTGCCCCTACTCATGTATGCTTTCTCTCTCTCTCTCTCTCTCTGTAAAATAAAATCTTTTTTTAAAAAAATCACAAAGTAACATTAGTGTAACCTGACTGTGTCACTCTCTCCTCTTAAAACTCTTTAAGGGCCTCACTTTTCACCACTGTCTTCCAGATAAAGCCCTATATTTCCCTCAAGGCAGACAAGGCCTTTTCCAAGCATTGCACCCCTCCAAGAATGCACTAAGATCTCTCATGCCTCATTCTGTTCCCTCTCTGCTCCCTCCCTCACCTCAATACCTTTTGCCCACCCACCCACCGAACTCCTATTCATCCCTCAGCACCTGTTCAGCATCCCCTCTGGAAGCCTTTCTCAGCCCAGACAGACGGAGGCTCAGGGAAGGACCCCTTCTCCTCTGGGATCCCACTCTGATCTCGCCTCTGCCATGGTTCTTGGCCGGCTGCCACCTAGTATGTCACCGCTCTCCCAGACCCGGGAGTGCTCACTGCCAGCAGCTTCCCTCCTCACCAGGGGCAGTGGGAGTGACCCCCCATGTGCCAGGCCATCCCCCCTCCCTGGTTTAACCTTCAGTCTCCAGGAGGAATAAGTCGTGAGAGCTCTGAGACTACAGGCATGTTTGCAGCTGCCCAACAGCCACGGGCTGCTCTGTGCCTGTCACGGGTAAAGGCCACGATGCCCACAGGTCCCACACCTTGCCCACACCCCAGGTCCAGAGTCTGCCCCAAACTCTCTGGCACTTTCGTCTCCATGTGTGCCTCGTGAATCCACCCTGGTTCCCCAGGAGCCTGGGAGTACACGCATCTCCCAAAGCCAACCCCGCCATCTGCTCACCGCCGTCAACCGTCCTTTATGACATATTCGCATCCTTTATCCTTGTAATAGCCCGGTGAGGCGGGTGTTTCTTTTCTTCCCATTTGCAGATAAGGAAACCATATAAAGAGATAAATGCGTGTACAGCTGGAAATGATCAGTGTTGCTTACAAAGAAAGAAAGAAAGAAAGAAAGAAAGAGCTGAGAGAGGTGACGTAACTTGCCCAAGGACACAGCCATAACACGGGGCCTGGGCATGCAGGTTTTCTGACCTCTGACCTGTGTTTCCCATTACAAAAGAAGCAAGCTGCCAACCTTGGGATTTGGAAGCCCTCTCAGCATTTATCTTTCCTCTCCACTGTTGGCTTTGCAGGGCAGCCTGCCCACTGTGGACCGAGAGGCCAGCCCATGTGGGGGAACCCAGAGTCCCAGAGGGCCAGGTCTGGGCCTGACTCATGCCTCGTGCTCTCCTTCATGCATTCAGACTGTCCATTCCATGTAGGTGCTTGGTAGGGTGGGCAGAAATGGACTCGGGCCTAGCTCCCTAGAGAGTACGGTCTGATGAAAAAGGTTGATGTTCATCAAGAAATTCATGAAACATGCCGTTTAATTTTAGCCTGTGATGAGTGCTAGGCAGAAGAGGTACAGGGGCTTCGTGGATGAAAATGGAAAATACAACCAAGCCTGGAACCCATAGAGGATTCCCTGAAAAACAGATACTTGAGCTGAGATCTCAAGAATGAGTAGACATCAACTGGGCAAAGTGGGAAGAGAGGAAATCGTGTGTGTGCAAAGGCCCCGTGGCTGGGAGGAGGATGGAATATTTGAGGAACCGGAAGAAGGCTAGGGTGGCTGGAGCAGAGAGGTAGGAAGAGAGGTTCAAATCAGCCCCAAACTTTTCCTGAGAGCAGTGGGAGACTCTGAAGGGATTTGAGCTGCTTTGCGGTGAGTGTGTCCAATGTTGGAGGATTGAGATGAATTTAACCGACTTGCGACTCAAGATTGCTCTGCCTGCAGCAAGGAGAAGAGATTTTGGGGCAAGAAAGGAATGAGGAGACCTTGTAGGAGTTTCAGTGACAGATGCTGGGGCTTGGACGAAGCTGGTGGCTAAGGACTGGAGAGAAGTCAATGGGTGCAATTGAGGCATAGGACCAACAGGACTGCAGACCTGGAGTGGAGAGCGTATTTGTCCAATGAGTGCCTGAAG
This sequence comes from Ailurus styani, assembly GCA_002007465.1. Classification (NCBI taxonomy): domain Eukaryota; kingdom Metazoa; phylum Chordata; class Mammalia; order Carnivora; family Ailuridae; genus Ailurus; species Ailurus styani. The sequence continues at coordinate 6,780,919 of LNAC01000022.1, forward strand.
AACAGTTGAGGGTCCCAGGGCTTGCCCCCCAGGGGCTCCCAATCTCAGGGACTTCCTGGGGTTGGGGTGGGTATGGCACAAATGGGAAAGAGGATTTCACACCCAGGCCAGCACCCGCCAAAGAGCCAGGGGTGAGATCCGGAGGTGAAAAGACTCGATCCCCATCCTCAGGAGCCCATAAACGGATACTGAAAGAGGAGCAAATCCTCAGCCAAGGCACGGAGCTGGGGAGTACCTCCCATGCCCGCCTGGGCAGGGGGTAGGTAGTGACAGAGGGAGCAAGAAGCATTAGCTTCTGGGGGAAAAAAACTCTTCCCTGCTGCTATCTGAGCCACTGAGGACCACAGGATCGAGAACCAGTGTCCCACGGAGATGTGAGGAGGAAATGAGAGAGAACGGATGCTGAGCACCCACCCAGCTCCACATGCCTGACCTCTATCGATTTCTCACTCTGGCTCACAGCACTTCTCGGGGGCTTGTAGAGACCCCTGCTCCCATCCAGAGAGGAATTTCACTTGGAGATGGACCTACAAGTTTAGGAAGTTCCCACGGTGATTCAGGGAAGTCAAAATAGTTGGTGCTAGGTCATTTTTTTGCTTTCCCTTCACCTTAAGGCAGGGATATAACTGGGGCCCAAGGGAGCAAGAGCACCTGGCTATGAGGGTCCCAGACAGACCAGGTTGGGCTGCTCACTGCTGACAAAACCCAAAGGCAGAGAGACGAGCGCTGGCAAAACGAGAAAGGGATTTATTTCAGTGAGGCCATAACAGGGAAGAGAGTGGACTAGCATCTCCAAGACGGTCTCCAAAGTGCTGAAAGTACATCCTGGTTTATACAGGGGAAATGTGGAACAAAGGAAAGGTCCCGCAGGTGGGCAAGAAAGGTCAAGTTGACCATCGTCTTGGGGTTAATCATGCAGTTTCCTGGTGCTGTCGGGGCAGTCCCTATTGCTTGGGGGGGTCATTTTGGTTTCCATCATGGGATGCTTTGCCTGCATCTTTTTGGCTTGAGATAAGAAATAAGCTGGAAGGAAGAACTGAGGGGCAGTGCAGGTGGTTGGTCATCCAACTCTTGGTTTCAGCTCACATTGTGGGTTCAAGCCCCACATCGGGCTCCCTGCTCAGCACAGAGTCTGCTTGGGATTCTCTCTCTCTCTGCCTCTGTCCCTCTCCCCAGTGCTCCAACTCTCTCTCTCCCTCTCTGTCTTTCTCTCTCTCTCCCTCTCAAATAAATAAATAAATCTTTTTTTAAAAAAGAAGAACCTAGGGGCACCTGGGTGGTTCAGTTGTTAAGCATCTGACTTCGGCTCAGGTCATGATCCCAGAGTCCTGGGATCAGGCCCCACATCCGACTCCCTGCTCCTGAGCCAAAACCAAGAGTTGGTCGCCTAACAGACCATGCCACCGAGGTGCCCCTCGTTCAGGGACGCTAACCCATTTCTGAGCTATGAGAGCCTTTGGCTGTCTGGTGAAGACTGTGGACCCTTCTGGAATAGTGCTTGAAAATGCACAAAATAAAACATATGGGATTACCAAGGAAACCACTTACTTTGAAATACAGTAATAATAATATGAAAAAGCCAATTGCAATTCAGGAATATAGGTGAATCATTCAGGCATTAAGTAATATCTGGTGTTGGTATAACAACCATGTCAAAACAAGTGATGGAGAGAAACAATATTTCGAGATACATTTTGAGATAACGGCACCAACTGATCCGTGCAGCTCGTAGCTGATGCTGATGGCCACGATCAAGGGCCTTTGAGACGAAATCACCCATGGTACCCCTAACCCAGCATGGCTCTGATGCCTATGTTTAGAGCCCTAGTTAGATGTTAGCGCAAAGATGAAATAGTTTTCTCCCAGGTTCCTTGGAATTCCACGCCCCAGTTAAGAACCCTCTGACCCAGAAGAACAGGTCAGCAAGTTATTCTACAGCTGGATGAGACTGCCCAGGAGGATGGGATGGAAACACAGGGCTAGGGCCACCCGGGCCAGAGAAGGCTTCTGGATGGGACTTTGAAACCGGTTTTGGGTTTGATCCAGAGACAAACTGACGGACGAGGAGAGGTACTCCGGGAAGTTGTAAAGGGATAGGGGAGCCATAGACAGAACCCACTGGAGCTCGTAGGGGCAGGGTTAACTATGAACAGCTCTCTCTGCAGCCCAGGAATGGGGTCTCAGAAGGGGAAGGTTTGGGCTTTGGGTTTATTTGCCCAGAGCCTGATGTCAGGAAGCGGCAGGCCCCAGGGAAGACAGTTCTGTTAGAATTGAGAGCCCCAGCCCATCCCCGTACATCCCACTAGTCTCAGTGAAACTGAGGCTGGAGGGCACCCCACAACTAAGGGATGGAGCTCAGGGTAGAAAGAGAAAGCTTGAGGATCAAGAGCCAAATTTGAGCTCCTCGTTTGCGGATGTGCGACGCGGAGACACTGGCTTCATTTACTTGTACCTTCGTTTCTTCATCTGTGGGATGGAAACAACAGTCAGTCATGACCTCACCGAGCCACGAAATGTGACAATGGCCCAAAGCACGGGGCGCCCAAGGCCTGGCACGGAAGAGTCCTCAGGAAACTTCTGCTGTCGTTAGCAGCTACTCTTCTTGAATCAGCAGTGACCATGCACCCCAGCCGCCTCCTTGTCTCCGGCCAGAGAATTCCCAGTCAGTCTGGGGGAGGGGCCACCAGGGTCCAGAAGGGGCCCGGCCTGCCCTTAGCCCCGGGTGGGGGGGGAGGGTGGAGGAGGGGGGCAGTGAGGAGGATCAGTAACTGGCCCCACCATCCTTGCAGGTGAGAAGGAAGTGACTGAGAACAGAAACATCAGCAGAACTGGCCTCCTGCGGGGGGAGAAGGTGGGGTGGATCTCTCTGGGCAAAGGTCAAGGTGGCCCCACCCCTGGGGCCAAAGACTCCATGGCCAGGGTGAGGAGAGCTGGTGGAAGATTTGTGGTGACGGCAGGGACTGGGCAGGCTGCATGCTGTTCCATTCCAGGCATTTCTAGAACATCCAGGAGACACCCTTGGGGTTCTGCAGTCTGGATGCCTTGCATGTTCTGTGCTGGCTCTGCTACTCCCCAGTTCTCCGTGACCTTGAGCAAGCCACTCACCTCTGGAGCTACTTGAGATCCTGGGCCCACCACACCCACCTGCATGAAGGGCTGATTGAGTTGACCTGGGAAAACATCCGGTTCCTAAAAGTTGCTCCATCAACAGCAGCTTCCTCTTCCCCCAAGGACCCTCTCCAAGCTTTAGGGCACTAAAGGCAAGAGGTACTCTGGGGTGAGCACCAGGTGAAAAAAACAAGAAGGGGCAGGGCAGTTGAGAAAGGTGAGAGAGGAGAGGCCTCCCAGCCCATTGTCCCAGTGTGCAGCCCCGAAACCCCAACCCCTTCGGCAAAGAGTGGGCGGGTGCCCCAGAGGCCTTGGTCTAGCTAATGATTCTCCCTTGCTCCCTCCAGTGGCCCCATGACACTGGAGGCTGTCTGACTTCCATTTCTGCCCCAGGTCCCCTCCCAGGTCTGACGTCTGGCCTCTCTAGAAAGAAAGGAGCACTTTTGGTACTCAAACACTTGCAAGACTATGATTCAAGGTTTTCCTCCCAATTCCCTGCACAGCTCAGGGCTGGGGGAACCTTTTATATATTCTAGAAATGTGTTTGGCGGCTCCCGGAATTGTGTGATGCTGGGGTCATGCCAGGCTTGCTGGGAAGGAGACCTCCCACTATTCCAAAACTTCCCAGTGGCTCATTCATTTAGAACAGGTTCTCTCTGACGCCTGCTGGGTCCTGAGCTCCAAGCATCCAGGTGCCACAAAACCAACTCTGTCCTCAGCTCCCCTTCTGGGAGAGGAAATGAACATTTCTTTGCATCCTCATGCAATGCAAATAGATTCTCGCAGGCTCTGGCAAAGCCAGGCAAGGCCAGGGGGCCAGGCAGGAGTCTGTGTCATCCAAGCCTCAGTCCCATCTAGATGAGCCCCCCATCTCATCTAGGGGATCCTCACTTTACCCCCTGCAGTCCTCTCGGGCTGGGTGGGGCCTGATGACCAACTCGAAGCTCTCCAGTCCCTCCTGTGTGGCTGGATTACAATGTCGGGCCTCCCCAAGGTCAAAGACAAGGTGGTGAGTGCCTTGCTTTGTTTTTTTATTTCCATTTTGAAATGGGACCATGGACTCAGGAAATCAATGACTGGGGTTCTGCAGGCTCTCCCTACACTGTTACCAATGGCCTGTTTTCTCTGGGGGCCAAGAGGTGACATGACTGTGGGACACAGGCCAGCCCTTCCAACAACTCTGCTGCTCCCCTCTCACCCACAGGAGGCCTACTGTGCCTACTCCATCATCATCATGGCACTCTTCTGGTGCACTGAGGCTCTGCCCCTGGCTGTCACCGCCCTCTTCCCCATCGTCCTGTACCCCCTGATGGGCATAATGGATGCCTCTGAGGTAAGGTTTCTGGTATGGAGGGGGCACTGCCCTAAGACACTGGTGATGGAGGAAGCCTCATCTCAGGCAGGGTGCAGAGAAGAGGAGCCCTTGCCTCTGTTGGGCAGGCCAGGGAGCATTAAGGGAGGAGTCAGTTAGAAGGTGACTGGGTGGGGGTGGGGGGCATTCTAGAATGCCGAGGGCATGTATGGTCAGTATTGAGAGTTAATTCAAAGTGGATCAGCTGTAGGCCAGGCAGGTGGAAAGGCCTGGTGACCCAGGAAAAGGGACCTTGAAAGTCAGCTAAAGGAAAGTGTGTTCTCCTGGGTCAGTGGCTCTGAATCATGAGCATGCATGTCTCGGGACCACGTGCAAGGCAGGTGAAAACACAGACTGCTGGGCCCCAACCGCAGAGCTTCAGAGTCAGGAGACCCGGCGCAGGGCCTGAGCATTTCGTCCCTAGCAAGCTCCACACAGGAGATTATGCCAGCTGGTGGAGAGCCACTGCTGTACTTTCTAGAATCAGCGCTAAATTTCTATCTCCCAGTCAATGGCTTGAAACATGACTGGAATCAGGCTAGATTATCCCCCACTCATTTCTGAGGGGAGAAAGAAGGGGTTTGGCAGGAGGAGAGGAACCTGGTTAAATTTTTTTCTTCTTAAGAGTTTAGTTATTTATATGACAGAGAGAGAGCACAAGCAGGGGGAGTAGCAGAGGGAGAGGGAGAAGCAGGCTCCACGCCGAGCAGAGAGCTCGATGCTGGGCGTGATCCCAGGACGCCGAGATCATGACCTGAGCTGAAGGCAGACGCTTAACCAACTGAGCCACCCAGGCGCCCCAGAACCTGGGTCATTTTAAATGGAAGATAATCCAAAAGCCATTTCCACTTGTTTCTGAGAGTCCAGGAGACCAGCTTGTGTTTGTGGGAATGTCAGGGGGCAGGGGAGAGACCCCTTCCTGCCTCTCAGCTGTCCTTGCCTGCTAGGTCTGCCTCGAGTATTTTAAGGACAGCAACATCCTGTTCGTCGGGGGGCTGCTGGTGGCCATTGCCGTGGAGCACTGGAACCTACACAAACGCATTGCTCTCCGTGTGCTCCTCATCATTGGGGTGCGGCCGGCCCTGTGAGTTCCCACAAACCAGGACCGGAGAACCTGGCGCGGGAGGGGTGCTGGGGATCCAGTCCCTGAAGGGACAGCAGGATACCAGCCAGCGGGTCCGTCCATCTCCCTCTGTCCCTAGGCTGCTCTTGGGCTTCATGTTGGTCACAGCCTTCCTGTCCATGTGGATTAGCAACACGGCCACCACCGCCATGATGGTGCCCATCGCCCACGCAGTTCTGGAGCAGCTACACCAATCGCCCACAGGAAAGGACGTAGAGGAAGGCAGGGACAACCCTGCCTTTGAACTCCAGGAGCCAAGTGCCCAGAAGGAAGTGACCAAGTTTGATGAGAAAGGTGAAGCTCCACCCTGCCCCGCCCCCTCCCACCCAGCTCTTGGGGGAGGGTGTCTGAGGTCACATCCTCAACAGGGCTGGTCATCTCGGAGCTTTCAGGGAGAGAAAAGGGAGACGTGTGGCAACCAACTTGGCCAGGTTTGCCCAAGACTGTCTGTCCCCAGTTTTATTTTTTTTAATTTTTCTAAAGATTTTATTTATTTATTTGAGAGAGAGAGAGAGAGAGCACAAGCAGGCAGAGGGGCAGAGGAAGAGGGAGAAGCAGACGCTCCGCTGAGCAGGGAGCCCGATGCAGGACTCGATCGCAGGACCCTGGGGTCACGACCTGAGCCGAAGGGAGACGCTTGACCTACTGAGCCACCCAGGCGCCCCTGTCCCTAGTTTTGTTTGTTTGTTTGTTTTCCTGTCCCTAGTTTTAAAATGAAAAATCCCACATTCTGAGAATCCCTTCCGTGCAGGGCCAAATGAGATGCTAGATGGCTCCGGGAGGCAGAGAGCTGGAGTTTGGGTGGGCTGTCAGGGATCCGGGCTCCCTTTGTCTTGTGTGCTTCGGATAATCCTCTTGCGTGCTCTGCCTCAGTTTCCCTCTCGAGAAAGAGAGGTTGGACCAGATGGTGTCTGAGGGTTGACCCAGCCTGAGAGCCCAGGGACTGCAGGCCCTTGCAGACCTGGACTGCAGCCTCCGCACCCCAGCCCCCAGTCCCCAGTCCGGTCCGGCTGCTCACCAGACAAGCCTGGGCCTCCGGCTGAGCTCTCCTTTGTTCCCAGATAACGGGCACGTCCACTCCGCCCCCACCACGTCTTCAGAGCCCACCGAACAGCCGCGGGAGCAAGTCCGCTTCAACCAGGGCATGAGCCTGTGCGTGTGCTACGCGGCCAGCATCGGGGGCATTGCCACACTGACCGGCACCACGCCCAACCTGGTGCTGCAAGGCCAAGTCAACTCGTGAGTGACTGGGAGTGGGGCCTGGGGGCGGGGAGAAGGGGTCTGCACTTGCACAGGGGCGATGTCATGCGACAGCCTGCATCCCCCCACCCCACCCCCCAGGCTCTTCCCCCAAAATGGCAACGTGGTGAACTTTGCTTCCTGGTTCGGCTTTGCCTTCCCCACCATGGCCATCTTGCTGCTGCTTTCCTGGCTGTGGCTGCAGATCCTCTTCCTGGGGTTCAAGTAAGTGGTGGGGGGAGTGGAAGCAGCCCAGGGGGCCTGCCCTTACCCTCTGGTAGCCAAGTAGCCCTTCCGGCCAAGGGTATAATCACTGGCCCATTGAGAAGGCCTCTTCCTGCTGAGGCCTCTCTGTGCCCTTGCCCCCACCATATGAGGGATTTACTGTGTGGAGACTATGACCCCATTTAGCAGATGAGCAAACTGAGGCTCCAAGAGTGGTATACAACTAGATGTGTCAATGCTGAGATTGAAAACTGGGTCTCCTGATGCCAGGCCTGATCCAGTCCATAACATTCCACGGTCCTTTGGTAAACGCTTAAGGAGCACTCATTGAGCATGGTCAGTTCCAAAAGGGTTTGTTGTGCTCTTACTGGACATCTGGCCCTATGCGAGGCACTGAGAATACTAGAGGATGTTAGGCGCAGCCCCTGTCCTTGGAGTTCACCATGTAACATGACAGAGGGTGCAGCCCAGGATAGTGGAGATCCCAGAAGGCCCCTGTGGGTCATGATGTCTGAACTGAACGTAGAACGAGAAGCCAACCAGGTAGGGAATGGGGTAAAGGCATTGCAGGCCGTAGCAACAGCTTACACAAAGGTGCAGATGCAAGAAAGAGCGTGTGTTTGGGAAAACTCTATTTGTTGGTTGAAACGTCAAGAGCAAAAAGGAGTATCAGGAACTGAAGCTGGAGAAGTAGGCAGGGGAAGATGATAGAAGTCCTGTGTGCCTATCAAGGGGTGGGACCTTGCCCATGAGGCCAAGAGTAGTAAATAGGTTTTTGTTTTTGTTTTTTTTTAAGATTTTTATTTATTTATTTGACAGAGAGACAGAGATCACAAGCAGGAAGACAGGCAAGCAGAGGGAGAGGGGGAAGCATCCCCGCTCAGCGGGGAGCCCGATGTGGGCCTCAATCCCAGGACGCTGAGATCATGACCTGAGCCGAAGGCAGAGGCTTTAACCCACTGAGCCACCCAGGCACCCAGGAAATAGGTTTTATTCTTACTTGCAAGACTGGGTTACTGGTAGCGACCAGAGAGGTATTAGTTGACTGGTCAGACCTTGCTAGAGCTCAGCTGGAATTGAGTCTGGGATCGACTGGTGATGTCTGCCATCAGTGAGGGTGGAAAGTAGTGATAAGGCAGGATTGTGGTAGGACTTACTGGCCCTCCCTGACCATAGAGTGCTGTGGGGGAATGGGGCGGTGAGGATGGAAGGAGGGACATGGAAAGTTTTTAAATGTCATTGCTGTACTTTGGAACACTCACTTGGGCAGGTGCAAGGCAGCTGGATGGAGGCTGGGGGCTGGTACGAGGCTAGGTGATGGTCAAAGAGACCCGCATACGCAAGGCATCATGGGACATTCAAAGGTGTATGAGGTAGATGGTCTTTGCTGCTGAGGAATTCACAGTCCATCAGGGGAGTTGAGAGTTGCCCAAGTGACAAGTTAAAAGTCAACCTAAGTTAGTTAGGCTAGAGGCACACAGAAGTGGGTGGCAGTCTCCTGGGCCTCCAAGAGCGATGTGGGTGGGGCTCAGGCTCCCAGGGGATGCCCAGTAGCAGGTAGGAGAGGGAGAGAAGGATTTCTGTAAAGGCCGCTGGAGAAGGAGAGTGGCAAGTCGGGGCCAGAGGAGTCATGGGGTCCAGGCCTCTAGGTCCTCCTCACTGGGAAAGGAAGGGCTTAGCACAAGACAATCTCTGGAGGAAAAGGGGGTCAGTGGAGCAGATGGAGCAGGGCTAAGCATGGGGAAACCCGCCCCTGGAGTCCCAGCCTTGCTTCTGCTAAATAAAAACCATGACACACACACCCCCACCGCCCCCCAGAGTCGTCTTCTTTTTTTTTTTTTTAAGATTTTATATATTTATTTGACAGAGAGAGAGTGATCACAAGTAGGCAGAGAGGCAGGCAGAGGGAAAGGGGGAAGCAGGCTCCCTGCTGAGCAGAGAGCCCAATGCGGGCCTCGATCCCAGGACCCTGAGATCATGACCCGAGCTGAAGGCAGAGGCTTCAACCCACTGAGCCACCCAGGCGCCCCCCTGCCCCAGGGTCTTCTGCTCTTCTTCCAGAACCTCGGGTGGGCCAGGGCCCGGGCCTTCTTGTAGCAATCCGGAGGTGGCCTCTGCCTGCATCAGCATATCACAGGTGCTCAGAGTCCCTTGCTCCACGGCCTGGTGCGGGATCCTCAAGAGCTCCCCCCCCNTGGATTTGGGGAACAGGCTCAGGAGAGAGCACAGGCAGCCTTCCGAGTCATCCAAACGGAACACAAGCTACTGGGCCCCATGAGCTTCGCAGAAAAGGCTGTCTCTGTCCTCTTTGTCACATTGGTGGTGTTATGGTTCACCCGGGAGCCAGGATTTTTTCTTGGCTGGGGCAACTTGGCTTTTCCCGACGAGGATGGAAACAGGTGAGCATTCTTGGGTAGAGGGGGATACTTCTGTGGCTCACCTGACTAAGGGAGGAGGGAAGGGAGCAGGGCCCCTGGTGCAGACCTGGAGGTGACATGGTGGGGAGGGTTTGGCACGTCTGTGGGAGGGACTCTTCTCCACCGCTGTTCTACCCTATGACCCCCTGCCCGCAGCATGGCATCCGATGGAACAGTGGCCATCTTCATCGGCATAATTCTGTTCTTGGTGCCCTCCAAGATCCCCGGGCTGACTCAGGATCCAGGTAAGAACCTGGACTGGGGCAGGGAGGGGCGTCTGGGCAACCCTCTGCCTTCCAGCATGGGTGCACCTTCAGCCACACTTGACAGGAACAGTCAAAGCCCAGAGAGGCTGGGATGACTTGCCAAGGGTGCAGGGACTCAGGGACAAAGTTAGGATGCTGTGGAACTGAGGGTCCCGCTCCCGTGTGCACTGAGCTCTGATAGGGACCCACAGAGAGACCCAGGGGGAGGGGAGGGAAAACCTGTCGGCTCGCGGTGACCCATCCTCCTCTGCTTGGGAAATAGAAAACCCGGGGAGGCTGAAGGCCCCTCCTGCCCTCCTCAACTGGAAGACTGTGAATGAGAAGATGCCCTGGAATATCGTGCTCCTGCTGGGGGGCGGCTTTGCTCTGGCCAAGGGCAGCGAGGTGAGAAAGCCCCGCCCCCTCCCCAGCCCGTTGGAGGGGGACCCTGTGGCAGGGAAAGAGGGGCCCTGCTTCCACCCCACGCTTAGGAGCCCCCTGGTGGGTGGAGCCTTGGCCGCGGCAGGGGAGACAAGATTGAGATCTGTCCAAGGGAGGGGGAGGAAACACAGCCATAAGGACCTCTGCCTGTTAGGGTTCCTAAAGCCAAAGGGAAGGCAGGCTCATCTGGTGGGCAGGGACTATTTGTTCTCAGTGCCAACCCCGCCCCACCCCACTCCACCCGCCTCACCCTCTGCCAGACGGAGAATGCCACAGCTTTAGCACCAGGGAGGAGCGAGCGTTGGGTGGACGCGGTTGGCCCACAGGGGCCACCAGGGGGCGCCATGGTCACACCCAGCTGGGCTCTAGGGCCGGGAGAAAGCATCATTCCCCAAAGCCTCCATCCAGGAGCGAAATCCCTGAAGTTGCCTGCGCCCCTGCGCCTCCGTGTTCTGGCCAAGCTCCTTCACTGCGCAGACAGGAGGCAGCTTCCCTGGGTCAGGGACTCCTGGATCTGAGGTTGGTTCTCGAGGACTGTGCCAGGCACAGTCCTGCTGCGTGCTGGGCGGCCAGCATCACATGAAATAAAGTCCAGGCACCCTGGGACTCACAGTCTGGCAGTACGCACGTGGACAGAGAATGAACTTGGAGCCCTCATGACCCTGTGGACTGTCCCCAGGGTCAGCCTCTTCCTGCGAGTCTCCTGCCAGCCTCTTCCCAGCATCTCCCCAGGGCCCTTCCCCCTTGTCTCTCCTTGCCAATCTGCTGGGCTGGAGGAGCCCGGGAGAGGGCTAAGGATGGCCAGGCAGCTCCCAAGAGCCATTGGGAGAACAGGAGGAAAAGGAGTTAAAGTCTTTACTCCCACCAAGCCCCAGGCTTCCCAAGGAGGCCCTTTGGTCCCATCTCCTAGCTTCTCATCTGACCCTTCTCCCCACACCCATGTGTTCTTCCGAATCACTAGAGTGGCCTCTCAGTGCTGGCTGTGTCTTCTCTTCTTTCCCAAGCAGACATGACTCTGAAGACTCGAGAGAGAGAGGCAGGAGCAGGACCCTCCCGGGGCCACAGCAGGGGGCTCTGGAGCCCCAGGGACCCCAGGCTCTCACACGCTATCTTCCTCTGCCCACAGAGATCAGGACTATCCGAGTGGCTGGGGGAAAAGCTGACGCCCCTAGAGAGTGTGCCACCTGCTGCCATTGCCTTCATCATCAGCCTCCTGATCGCCACCTTCACCGAGTGCACCAGCAACGTGGCCACCACCACGCTTTTCCTGCCCATTGTGGCCTCCATGGTGAGCTGGTCCCACAGACACACTTCCCCCCGGCAGCCCTCCCGCCCACCCCACCAGGGCCCCTGCCTATAGGTCGGAGTGACCTGTCTGCACCTTCTCTCGCTTCTGGGAGAAGACCCCTGAGCTTCCCTCCATCCTCAGACTCTTCGGCTACCTTGGGCCCCGAGGCCCTCTGGCCCCTGACTCACTCCGTCTCTGGTGACATCACCCTTTGAGTATCCTGATGGGCCTCATTGGTGGCCTCGCCCACCTCCCCGGCCCAGCCCCCGTTCTGGTCAGTCCTGAGGTGACAGGTTGAAATGACTCCCTGGAGCGTCCCCAGCCCCTTCGTCCCCTGGCGCGTTCCCGCAGCCTTTGATGACGCCCTGGAGCCCCTTTGAGATCCGTTTTATGGGCCCCTCCCCTCACCACGCCCCACCGGGCAGGGCTGCACACTCATCCCCTCCGGAGAGGTCAGGGGCCCTTCTCAGGTCACCCCAATGCCTCCTGGGAGAAGTGGTGGGTTCATGGCCAGAGGGTTCGTTGTTAGTGGGGGATGTCATCCTCCAGAGAGGGGAAGCGGGAGAATCGGGGGCCACGTCTTCCCTTCTGGGATGGGGACTGAGATCAGTTCTGCCCACTCTCTCCCCATCCAGGCCCAGGCCATCTGCCTCCACCCTCTCTATGTCATGCTTCCCTGCACACTGGCCTCCTCCCTGGCCTTCATGCTGCCCGTGGCCACGCCACCCAACGCCATCGTCTTCTCTTTTGGGGGCCTCAGAGTGTCTGACATGGTGAGTGGCAGTGGGGCCTGAACACGTCAGTGCTCCTTCCTGCTCTGTCCGTCCTTTTTGGTGGACCACAATGTAGCTGCAAGCCACCGAGGTCCTCAGAGTTAAGAGTGAACCCTGTCTGGGACGGGGGATGGGGAGGGGACAGCGGGGGAGGTTGCACCGTGATTCCCAGTTGGAGCATCTTTGGACCCCACCAACCCCAGGCCACGTGAGAGGGAGAGGGAGGGGCTGAGGAATTTAGGGAAGGCTCCAAGTTTCAAGGCACTCATACGCAGGGAGATGGACTCAGGAAGAACAGAACCTGAGGTCCTGAAAGCTCACGAAGGGCTTCCTTTTCCCTCCTGAGCACCGGGATGAAAGCGGGGGGGGGGGACCTGCCCGGTGCTGCAGGTCAGACCCACAGGGAGACTTCTCAGGGAGACTTCTGCCAGTCAGAGCTCCTGAGCCCCTAGGAGCCCCTAAGGGATAGGGTCCGGCCCCACTCAGCGACCGGTCACTCAGACTGGCTCTCCTGCCACCAGGCCCAGGCAGGGTTCCTGCTCAACATCATCGGAGTGCTGGTCATCACGCTGGCCATCAACAGCTGGAGCTTCCCCATGTTTAACCTGCACACCTTCCCCTCCTGGGCCGACACCAACAACACGGCCAACTGCCTGGCCATCCAGGCAAACACCACAACGCCGAGCCCCTAGACCTGGGTGTGGTCTGGCCAAGACCAGGAAGAGGTGCCTGTCCGATGCCTCTGAGCCAGGAGGGGACAGGCAGGCTCTAAGCCAAACATGGGAAAGGCACATATACCCGCACGTGTCTGCGTGCGCTTGTCTGGGTGGGAGGGATGCGTGTGCTCTGCGCTGCGTTTCAGAGGAAAGCGTGCATGTGCATGCGTGTGTGTGTGTGCGCGCGTGCATGTGTGCGTGCGTGTGTGTGTGTGTGTGTGTGTGTGTGCGCGGATGGCATGTCATGTAAGGATGCCCGAGCGGGGGTTTCTTATGTGTGCATACAACCCTCGGTGTGCATGCTTGGCGGTGCACATGTGTGGGTTCTTGGATCATACGACGCGTCCTCTCTAGCACTTCGGGTCCTCATCTCCCCCGCTTGGCTGGAGACCAGCCCCCTTTGCACTGTATTTATTGAAATTTGGGGTTGATGTAACCTGGGGAGCAGGGCCTACCAGCAGTTGCCACGGCAAAGGCCCCCCGGGACCAGCCCAGCTACTGAAGTTTCTTGTTTCCGGGAGAAGAGAAGCCCAGCTTCTTAGGTTTGGGCAGAGGGATGGAATATTAGCCACATTAAAGTCTTTTTTTAGTAGAGTCCGGGCTGGTTTTTCATGGCACTTTCCTGGGCTGGTCCGCCCCATGGCTCAGGTTGGGGAGTCTGGTGGGAGGGGACTTGGCCTCTGTCCTGTGCGGTGGCCCCCTTGGCACCTCTCCCACCCGAGGGAGAAGGTAATGGCCAGGAAGCCCTGCCAAGGCCGACTGGAGTGGGCGCAGCCACCCGGGAGAGCAGCACTGACATCACCGGGCCCGGCTAATTGGGAGCTGCCAGTCCCTGCGTGTCTTTGGGAAAACCGGCCTCCCCGTTCCCAGAGCACTCCCTGGGCATTTACATAAAACCCTCTGCCTCTGCCAATTCCTCACCGACCCTTCCTCCAGCTTGAAAAACCAGTCCCACCAGACCAGGGAAGGCAGACTGACCCATCCTAGGTGTCCAGAAAGAGGGACCCTCACCCAGAGAGGCAACCCGCAGCAAAAGGGATACAAGCGAGACTCACAGGAACAGGCTCAAAATCGGCACAGACTTCAGAGTCCAGGACCAGAGAATGCTCTGGATCATTCTGCACCCTGCCTCACCGCCAGCCCTCCTCTGCTTCCCCACCTTCCTGAACTCGAGTTTCCATTTATCCGGCGAGGCAGGGGTTAGGGTGGGGAAGGATGACGCCACAGCCATCATCCATTCTAGAAGCTCAACAACCCTGCGCCTGCCTGGAAGTTCATCTTTGTATCAGCCCTAAGTCTCTCGCTGTGGACAGTGGCCCATAAGTCTTGAGTTCATCTGGAAGTTTCCAAAAGTCTCCTCTAGTTCCCTCCTGTGCAGCGGGAGACAAAAGAGCAATTTACCGTCACTCTGGTGCCCACTGACAAAGGGGGCTGAGCTGTGAAGACAGAAAACCAGAAAGGATTCGGTTCTGGATTGCCCTCAGCTGGGCTGTCGCTCAGTCTTCCCAGAGCTGGAGGGTCGAGCTACAGACGGGAGGGGGTTGCCGCATGTGAGAGAACGTGGCTGTCCCCAGGGGACAAGAGAGTCCTGACAGGACATGGCAGACATCCAGCAGAATGAGGAGTGTCAGGCAAGAGGCTCCGCCCCCACCCCAGCCCCCCAGGCTGGCATTCCTCACTCATGAAGCACGGTCATAAATCACGGCTCCCACCCAGACTCACACTAGGACCCCCCTCCCCCACAAGCCGGGGCCCTAGGCTATAGCACTAACCCCTCCAGAATGGTGGGATTTTTCCAGCGACTTCCCCACAATGCAGTGGGTGTCTGAGGAGCAGCCCCAGCTCATCTCCAGGGAAGGCCCTCTGCTAGGACTCGCTTCTGGATGCTAGTCGGGTGCCCACGGCCCAGCCGTAGCTGGGGAAGAGGGAAGTGTGCTGCGCAGGGGCACACGCCCCCACCCACTGTCATCGCCTTCCCTCCCTCCCTACCTACCCACTTCTCCCACAGCCCCCCTCGGGCTCAGAGAGGGCCAGATGGCGACTGAGCCCACACAGCAATCCCTAGCCGAGGAGGACTGAACCAGCCCTGCGTTCTCTGGGGACAAGGCAGGCAGAAACCGCGGTGATGGTTGAGGGGTCAGGGGTGGTGGGTGCCCTGGCAGAGTGCGGGGCAGGCCTCCCCCCGCCCCCAGCGGGTGTTCAGAAACTATCCTTCTCGGCAGGCAGGAGGGTGGACACAGGAGGCAGGTAGCACCTGTCGGCCTAATCACCGTCATTAGCGAGGCAATAAAGTGGCACGGACTGGGCCAGCCTTTGAAGGAAGGGCCTGTCAGCCCAGGTCTGGTTTCTGCAGCTCGGCTCCTCCTGCACACGGTCGGGGCTGTGACAGGTGGATGGGGCACCACGGAGACGACCGGCTGCGCCCTCCCGGCCTTGGCATCCGCGCCCTTTCTCCCGTGGCTTCCAGAAAGGGAGCAGGCGTGGGGGCGGGGGGGGGCTCCGGGTGCCTCCTAGAGGCTGAATTTGCGCAGTGCTGGGACTCAAGAACTGTGAGAGCGAACTGCCTGTTGCTAGAGAAGAAAAGTGAGGACAGTCTGTGTGCCTGATGTCGCTGTGTCCCCAGTTCCTCGCGCAGGGTCTGGCCCAGGGATGGTTGTATGGATGCATACATGATTGAATGATTGAATGAATGCATCAGAAGCATAGGGGGGCTTCTTGCTCCCGGAGGTGAAGTTGGACACACTGCCCTCCAAGCCCCTTTCCAGACCCCTGTGCGTGGTGCTGTGTGACCTTGAACCAATGTCATCTTTAGGCTCAGATTTCTCAGCCATCTCTTTTTCCACTGCCTCTGTCTCCTGGGGTCCTGGGAGTGTCCCCTCTGCCTCCCCACTCCTCCTGCCAGCCAGGCCTAACCCTAGAGGCAACTGGCAGCCAGAGAGCGCCTGGAAGGCCTATCAAGCCAAGTTTTCAAAGAGAAACTGGCAGGGTGGAAAGGGAGCCCTAGTTAGGGAGATGGAGAAGGTAAAAACAGGGTCATCGATCCCACGCTCTGGGTTCATCTTGACTTGGACCTTAAGTCAAGGGCAGCTCTGGGGGTTAGGGTCTTCAAATCCAGAATATGTTCCTTGGGGGGCTCAGGCCATGACGACTCTCTCTCCCCAAAGTCTCCAATGGAAGGCTGTTTCCTGAAGAGGGAGAGGCGAGCTCTGTAGGCTGGAGGGTGATATGGCGAGGGGGTGCGGGGAGAGGGGTGGGGTAGGAGGGGGAAAAGGGTGGAGTAGGATGGGGTAGGTGAGGTAGGGCCGAGGTTCTGGTGGGTGCCAGCCCAAAGAGACGCAGACTCCACCCCGGTCTGGGCCCCATTAGTTGTGGTCAGCAGAGCTGTGAGGTTTTACTAGGGGCAGGCAGTCAAAAGGGTGAGCCGTCAACTTCAGGGAGGGGAGGGGGCGAGGGGGGGACAAAGAAGAGCAGGGGCAAGGGGATGAGCAGCCTGATTGGAAAGATAGGGACAGGGATTCCAAAGAGTTGCTCTTAAGGGCAGGCCGACCTACAGACAGAGTCTGTCTCTCAGAGTACACAGAGTCACAGACTCTTACGCTCAGAACACCTCACAGACACACACACAGACGTGAGTACCTGCATACACACAGTTACACACACACATAGACGCTCATGTGTGCAAAGTTACAGCCCTTTGGAACCCCAGTCATTCACAGACACACAGACACAGCCGCAGACATTTGTCTGTACACAGACTCACACACAGACACACACAGACACACACACACGCTCTGACATCACTCTTCCCCACCTCCACAACCTTTCTTCTTAAAGCAGCATGGGTTAAGATTAGCCAGGAGAAGCCTGTCCTTCTCCCCCAGCAGGACCCTACCTGTGTCCCTCCCTCCCTCCCCAACCCCCCC
>LNAC01000022.1:6797963-6820201 GCA_002007465.1 Ailurus styani
ACCCCCCCCCCCAACCAAGCTCTCAGCTTGGAAACTCCCTGAATTTCCCAGAGGGTCAGCCAACCAGAACAGTCTCAGGCCTCCCAACTGGGTGCCCCCGCCACACACCCTCCACAGCTCTGGCCGGGGCTCCTCTGCCCTCTACAGCCAAGAAGCTGCCTGCTCTCCCCCAGGAAGCCCACCCGGATTAACCCCAGACCTCTTCAACCCTTCTTTGACATGGGGTCCTCAGGCCTCAGTGCCTCTGGGCAGCTCCACTTGGGCCCAGTTCCTCTGCAGATGGTCTTAAATGCCTTCCCTGCCAATGGGGTGAGACTTGGAAGGCCCGGGAAGTGGCAAGCTCAGTCTTGGGGAGACGAGTCCAGTTCACATGAACAGAAGATGGCTAGTCCTGATGTGGGGTGCATGGAGAGAGTCCGTCCTCCATCACCCTGGGGTTCCCCACGGTGGAAACATCCTCTTCCTTCTCCCTGGGGTCACCAGAGTCTTACACGGAATGGGAGAATGGCGGACATTGGCACCAAGGGTTTTCATCCCCAGTTAGGTCTGATACCGGCTCAAAGCAGCCCAGCCCTGGGCAGAGCTCAGCAGGGGCAGCAAATGGGTTCTGATCTCCAGTCTCCAGAGAGACAGAGCTTCCCCCGGCCCCTGTGTGTTTCAACACCCAGCCATAGTCCATCCAGGCCAGAGCCCGGCTGTACCTACAGGCCCTGAAGTGAGGGTACTGGAATGTGTGAGACCAAACTTCCAGATGGAAGTCCTTTCCAAGGAGAGCCGAGCCAACGCTGCAGTCCCTAGAGTTGAAGTTAGACTCCAGGAGAGACTTTCTGGGTCTAGGAGAGAATTCTGAGGGGCCAAAATGATAAGAAAAGGAGAGGTTGATCCTGTCTGGACATGGAGAGAGAAGAAAGACCTCACAAATCCCCCTTGCTGTCCAAAAACACTAGAATTCCCAAGGCTCCTGCTTCAACTCCCAGACGGCCTGCAATGAGGAAGTAGCACTTCCAAAAAGAAACAGGGAGCCAGAGCCCGCACCCAATCCCAGGGCAGGGGTGGATCCTGTCTCCCAAGGGAAAGAAAATTCACCTCTCCATCAAAAGCAGAGTCTGTAGGAAGGTGAAAACCAGTCTCTTCTGGCATCCCCTCAGAGCAGCTCTGGGACCCTTGGCCCCCGAATCAATTTACATTTCCTTGATTTTTAAGCTTAATAATCTTTTCATTTGTTTATTGGCCTTTTGTATTTTACCTCTGAATTGGTTACTCATTTTCTTGGCTCATTTTCCTATGATCATTTGATCTATTTAGAGGAGCTCTTTATATATTATTGATTAATAATTCTTTTTCTATTATATATGTTGCAGCACTTTCTTCCAGGCTGGGTTTTTTTTTTTTATGTATATAATTGAGCTTTGTTTATGGTATATTTTGTTCTAATGAAATTTGTAACTTTTACCTGGTCAAGTCTATCAACGTACTCATTCGTGGTTTCTGGATTTGATGCCATGCTTAAAAACTGCCTTCTCTACTCTGTAATTATTAAAATGTTTTCTATATTTTTAAAATTTATGTGTATGGTTCTCATTTTACATTAGTCTTTCATCTACCTGGATTTTTTAAATGAGTAGTGTGAAGTAGGATTTAACTTTATTTCGTTCAAATGGAAAACCCAGGGGCGCGTTGGGCATCTGCCTTTGGCTCAGGTCATAATCCCAGGGTCCTGGGATGGAGCCTGCACTGGGCTCCCTGCTCACTGGGGAGTCTGCTTCTCTCTCTGCCCCTCCCTCTGTCCCTCCTCCTGCTCATGCTTTCTCTCTCTCTCTCAAATAAATAAAATCTTAAAAAACAAACAAATGGAAAACCGATTATCCCAAGTCTATTCATTGAATTTTTTACACTTTCCTGCTGCTTAAAACCCTTGTTATGAAACTATACCCAATTCTCAAAAATCCCCATTCATCCTGGACTCTATTATCTTCCATTAATTTATGTGCTAATTTGCACCAAAATCACACTGTTTTAATTGCAGAAGTCCTTATACAACATTTTGAAGTCTGGAAGGCAAGTTCTCCCTATTAATCTTCTTTTCCAAAAGTTCTAGGCTATCCTCATGTACTAACTCTTCCCAAAACTTAGAATCAACTTGTCAAGTTCAGGGGATGAAAGATTAGATTTGATCTGAATTATGTTCAGTTTATAGATTATTTAAGGCAGAACTGTTTTCTTCATGGAGATGTTATGTACTTCTTATTAAGTTTATTCCTGGGCACTTTCTAATGTTGTTACTATTGTGAATAGGGTATTTTGTCTTCTTTTATCTCCCACTTGGCTATTTTAGTTGCATAGACGTGGTTTTGGGTTTTCTATACTTAACATATGTTCTGTGGTACTTTACTAAATTCTCTCCTTGGTCCTAATAGCTTTTTAGGTGATTCTCTTAGATTTCCTAAGTAAACAATCACATCATTTGCAATGTTTGAAGGTTTTGCCTCTTCCCTTCTCATACTTATGTCCCTTATTTCTTTTTCTTACCTTATTGCACTGGTTAGGGCCTTCACAATAATGCTGATTAATAGCAATGAGAGCAGCATCCAATTTATAGCTTTCATGGTTCTCTGTGCCCAGGAAATCTATATGGAAATACCCATACGTCTAAAATAATAATTAGCCCCATACACACCAGAGAGGACCATAACAAACACACTGGATGGTCCAGAGAGCTGTTCTTTCATTGTGAAACTCCACTGATTATTAGGTTAAGGGAACAGCGTTTCAATTGCTAACGTGAGCCCCAGAGAAAGTTGGATTGAATCAGGGCCCCCGTTCTAGCCCCAGAACACGATTCCTACATCAGGTAGGCAAACCAGCATGTCCTCATTTCCTACTCGCCACCACTGGGCCTTGGGAAGAGAAAGGGGGCACACATTTATTGAGAATCTACTGTATACTAGACATTGTGCTAGGAACTTTAAACATGATCTTATTTAATCTTCGCCACAATTCTATGAGTAAATGATATTATTCCCTTGTTAGCGGATGAGGAACCTGAGACTCGAGTGGTAAGTATGGAGGATGACACCGCTAACCATCACTCACAGATGGGTTCATTATCATCTACCTCAGTGCTCTCTTTTCTGCAATGATTGGCCCTGGCCTAGACCAGGAAGCCTCCAAATGTTTAAGTCTACTTCACACTGGTGCCGGATGACGGCCACCATCCCCTAGCCGAGGTCAGTCTTACCTCCTTCCTTGGGATGAGATGGAGTAAGTGGGGAGGAACGGCTGTCTCCAGATGCCCAGGCCAGAAGCCAAATCCTAGGCGTTGCTGGGCAGCGGATCCCCACTAGGTCTCTGCAGCCTACAGCTCCAGGAAGAGATACAAGTGGGCTTAGAAACCAGGACAAGCGGGGAAGGGGGAGGAGGGAAAGAATGGCCAGGACAGGAGACAGAGGTGGGGCATAGAAGATGAAAAAGGAGAACCAGGAAGAAGGAGGTGAGGATAGAACCTGAGGCAGAGGTGGGGAGCGGAGGTGGGAGGGGGTTCAGAGGGAAGCAGTGCAGACAAATTCTGAGGGCTCAGCAGGCACCCCCCTCTCCGTGTGGACTCTAAAGGGCCAGAATCAAGGCCACAACCATGTGCGTTTCTTTCTCTATCACCCAGAACATAGAGTGGCTCTGGGTCATGATACAGAACCAAGGGCCACCCCCCATCTGCCCCCTGCACAGACTCACAGATACACGCCCAGACCAAGACTGCTGACCCAGAGCACAGGCCCAGATGGCCTACAGGAGGATGCGGACACAGGATACAGGGCCGCAGACCCCCACTCAGACACGGGGAAAGACACCGATGCAGGTGTATGCCACCCGAGGAGACAGACGTGCAGACACCTGGAGAGACTCACATGCCCACGGACCCAGGAGGGAGCCGCATACACATCCACCTCGGGGGACCCACGCCTGCACGCGCACACGCCCACAAGGAGACACCCTGAAGGTATCCAAGGGACTGGAGAGACAGAGGGCTGGACCCCGTGAACGGATAGTTCTCTGCATGTCTGGGTGCGAACCTGGCCCTCGAGGGATCGCCGCCACTGCCTGGGCCCGTCGGGCCGCAGAGAACCCCAGGCCGCCATGCACTGCTGCTCCCAGGATCCCTTTGCTGGCTCCATGGACATACGTGTGGTGGCCCAGCTCTCGTGACACAGGTGTGCGTGTCCCAACAGGCCTGCGCCCCACCCGTGGGGGCTGACATCCCCTTTCTGGGGTGCGGGTGGGGGCCACGGGACAACCCCCTCCTCCGCAGGCCACAGGCCATGCCCGCTGGCGGAGACTGGGGGCCGGGGCTGGCCCAGGCGAAGGGAGGGGTTGGGGGGGGCCGGGGTGCGGCTGGGGCAGGCACAGGAGCCGGGACCTGTCAAACGAGAGCCAAGGAGCAAACTAGCTTCTTAGTCACCTTGCTCTTCTCCCCGTTTTGGCAGCAGCCCCTCGGGGCAAGGGGAAGCTGATATCATAATTATTGGCTCACCCAGCAGCTGCCTCCCCTCACCTGATGTCAGCACAGACCCAGGACAGCCAAGCTGACGGACTGACAGGCGGACGGAGCTCCTGGCCCCCCAGACCCGGGCCCCCACGCCGACCTGCTTCACTGAGCAGGTAAGAGGAGACTGGTCCCAAGTCAGCCGTGGAGGCCAGTGGGGCAGGGCCAGAGCATGGGGGTGTGTGGGGGGAGTTTGCCTTTTTAACGGGCCCTGGGAGAGGCTGGGAGCCCCTGGGTGCTCCCCATCTTCTCACTGCAGCTGAAGGGAGACTCAGGAAGAGGGGTGAGTGCCTGGAGGCCAAGGAGGATCCCCCTCATGTTCCTCCCTCTCATCCCTGGCCCAGGCC
Source organism: Ailurus styani (assembly GCA_002007465.1). Classification (NCBI taxonomy): domain Eukaryota; kingdom Metazoa; phylum Chordata; class Mammalia; order Carnivora; family Ailuridae; genus Ailurus; species Ailurus styani. Next base: position 6,802,848 of record LNAC01000022.1, read on the forward strand.
GCCTAACGCCAGGGCTTCTCAGTGTAGTGGGGCTTGTGGTTCTGGGGTTGGTAGGATTTCGTGTGCGGCTCTGTGGCTGAGAAGCCGTGCTGAGCCACCCTGTGCTGGGAGGAAATGAGGATTCGGCAATGCTAGGACTGGAAAACTCGAGCTGAAAGACGGAGAGGCAGATTCCCGATTGTAGTGGCTTTCTGGGGGAAAGGGGGCATCCCAGCTCCGGCGGGCTGGGTGGTGCCAAGGGGCTGTGTTGATCCAGACATCGCTCAACGTCTCTGGGCGGCCTGGGCTGGGGTCTAGATGCCTGGGGGCTGGGGGAAGGCCTGGGGTGCAGAAAGGAGATGGCGCAGCTGGTGGAGAAGCAAACAGGTGGCAAGCAGGTGTTGCGGGCAGCGCCAGATGCGGAGCTCAAGGCAGAATCCCCCGGAGGTCTAGGAACACCCCCCTCCCTCAAGACTTCTGCGATCAACAGGTCCGGTGAGCAGACCTGGGATGGGCAGGCAGCTCCAGGACCCTTGCAGCGTAGAACTGGGAGTCTGGCAAGCAAAGTCTCTTAGGGAAATGGCTGGAGCAGCAGGAAGCCCCCTCTGGCTCCCACAGCTTCTCCCCACCCCCTACCTGATCGGGTAAGGTTCTGGCATTCCCCAGGGAGTCCCCCAAGCCCTCCGTAAATGTCCAAAGAAGCAAGTTAGATAAAGCACAGACTCTAACAAATGCGCATGTTTGCCTGCTCTCTCTGCAGCTACGAGCACGGGGGGACATTGGTGTGGGGGTATGTTTGTGTGTGCATTGTGGCTGGACCCAGCTGGCCAGTGGGAAAGGACCTGGGTGAACAGGACCCGTCTCGGAGAAGTCCCCTCATCCCTCTCCTGGCCCCAATGCCACTCAGGCCCCATGCCAGGCGGGGCTGCCCTCCTCACTTTCCTAATCCTGCAGGAGGACGCTCACGCAGCTCCATCGAAGTCAGGAAGTCTCTCTCCACTGCTCCGCTTGACCCATAGCCTTGGCCTCCCCCACTGATGAGACCCAGCTCCTCTGGGCTGACTGGAGGATAGAGGGGAAGGATGGCCTTGCACTCCAGCCCTGTCCCCATAGGGGCTGGCTCAGGCGCTTTTGCCATCTCGGTCATTGCCCGATGTGCAGGACACAGGACGTGGAAGGCCAATATCCCCTGATGCGGGCGTGGCACCTCCTGCCCCAGACCCTCTCTCGTGTGGTGGGGGTTTGGGGCAGGTGGGGCCAGAGGCGGGCTGGGGCTGCGGAGGCCCGGGATCCTCAGGGGTGAAGGTGCCATGGGGAGAGGCGCATGTCCTCCAAGCTCCCCGCCCGGCCCCGCCCGGGCTGCCTCTGCGGAGCTCAGCTCCCGGCTCCGGGGCCTGCTGAGGCATGCTGGCCCCCCAGGCCCGGCGCCTCGCTCACCTCCCAGGGCCAGGAACCTGTTCTCCCGGGAATGCCAGGGAGTTCTCAGAGGACTTCATTTCCCAGGGGCTCAGGGAGCCCCAGAATCCTCTCGATCCTGCTCTCGGTTAGGGGAGAGAAGGATGAGGGTGGTCCCTGCTGCACCCATCTTTGTCTCATCTGCAAACTGAGCCCACCACCCTGCCCCCTACCAAAGGCCTTCACCATTCATCATGAGAGGGGGAGGAGGCTCGGGAATGTGAAAGACAAGGGGGAAAGCCCACCAGGGACACGAGCCTTCCAGGAGGCTGTCAGATGCCAACCCCCACCCACACCCTGGTCTCAGGGAGGGCCTTTCTTCAGCCCCCAAGGAGAGTCCCATCTGCATTCCTTCCCATGGGCTCCATCCTTCCCAGCCGGGAAGTCCACCCTGATGTCTAACTCCCTCCTCCCGGCTGAGTCTTCCTGCAACAGCAGAACCCTACCTCGTGCGCAGGGCTCGAGCATGTGGCCAGACTGTTACTGAGCCACGCTGAAACTTCCCGCGACCTGGTGTGCGGGAAAGGACAGAAGGCAGGCCCCACTGCCCTTCTCGTGGTCTCTCCAGCTCCACACTCTGGTGAGGTGGGGCTGCTGGGAGCCACTTCTGCCCGGTTCCCCTAATCTTCCCCCATTACAGAGGGAGGTAAGCGACAGGGGTCCCGCAGGCATGCCCTCCCCTCTTCCCTTCCCAGTTACAGCCCACCACCCCAGCTAGGCCTGCAGGGGGGGCTCCAGCAAGCCGAAACTGGCTTCCGCAAGCAGGAGAGATTGACGTTGGACTTCATGACATGTTTCGGGATCATAAACTGAGTTTGGCTGGACTGTGTGAGCATAGGAGGTGGTTTCCTGAGTGGAGAGGCAGACATTGATCTGGGATGGGTGTGGTTAGGCTGGCGACGTGCCCAGGAGCAGGGAAATGACAAGATGACCTCTGGGAGAGTGCATCTCAGAAGCATCAAGCATCCCTGAATAATTTTGGTCTTTCTGATTTACTGCCCCTTCCTCCATCTCTGTGCCCATCTCCAACCTCAACCCCCAGCCTCTCCCTAATGCCTCCACTCCCATCTGCAGCCCCAGTTTCACCTCTGTCTCCGCAATCCCATCCCTCTCTTCCCTCTCTACCTCACCTCCTCATCCTCAACCCCAAATCCATCTTCCATCCCCACCTCCCCGGAACGGACCCCTCCGTGCACCAGAGATCCCCCTCAAAGCCTGACACCCCTCAGCCTCATCCCCACCAGGTCCTGCTATGTCCTCCCCCTTCTCCCAGTGTTTAGGAAAAGCCCAGAGCAATGCCACTAGAACACAGAGGACTGGATGGGGTCATCCCCAGAGAAGTCTTCTACTTCCTAAGCCTATCCAGGCCTTCAAGGCTGGATGCTGGCCAAACAGTAAAAATGAGATCAAATGCAACAAGACGAGTTGAGGTCTGATGTTTAGGAGGACCTCTCTACACTGCAGGTAGGTGGCAGGGGAGGGGGAAGCTGGAGAGACACGCCCAGAGGGCCCCAGAGGGAGATAGCGGCGAGCCTTCTTAGGGGGCCGCAAGTGTAACCAATTCAATTAGGCATGGCCAGGCCCAAAGCAGGGAGATGGACAGAAGCTGAAGCCAGAAGGGCTGCCAGGTTGTTTAGGGATGACTGCTCTGGTGAGCATCCCTGGGTCTCTACCCTGCCTGTGGCTCTTGCTTAGTCAGCTCAGATTAATGGGGCCGGGGAGAGAATTAGCTGAATCGTGATCACTCAAGGAACTTGACTCGAGAGCCAGCTGTGAGTCACAGAAAGAAAGGGAACCCTTGCTCTCCTGGCTACTCTGGGAGCTCCAGGGGGGTGGGCACCTCTCAAGAACCCCTGGAGGCGATCAGAGAGCCTCCTGGGAGGTCTGCCCCTAACCTCCACCCCGGGCTCCTGGGAAGATGCTTGACCAGTCAGCTTGAAGCCCCGCTCTTCTGGCCTGAAACTACTGATTCTGACAAACGACAGCCAGCTTGGGCACCAACACACACACACACACACACACACACACACACACACACACACACCTAGAATGGGGCGTGTCCCTGGAACTGGATTGCCCGGAGACACTTGGAGATTCCACCTACACTTGTAAATTCCATAGCCATGTCCCACACTACACCAGTCCATCAGTCTTGGAAGCCATAGGATGTGCTCAAGGATACACACGCGCGCGCACACACACACACACACACACACACACACACACATCAACATGCTCAGAAAACCCAGTGATCAGACTCCCCCTTAGCAGAGCCCGAGTGATCTTGGCAGAGGCCCGAGCAGCAGTGTTCACCGTCGGAGGTGTCCCCAGCTCCCTCCAGGAGGGGTGACTGGAGCCCACGTTGGGGCCCACAGAGCATGTGGTTTTGGAGAGGAGGCTCGGCCTCTCTGAGCCTTCCCCATGAGCATGCCTGATCTCTCCGAGGCGGGAAGGGTTTTGGAGAGAAAGTTCTTTGGGATGACAATGCCAAGCCCTGGGCCGGACCTGGGGATGCTCAGGGGAGAAAGGTGGGGGCTGGATCCCACAAGCTAGATGCATTCAGAGAGACACCCCCAGAATGGTCGTCTTCTCTGCATCCTTCTCAGATGGGCAAGGGAGCGAGTGGGCACTCGGCCAGTTTCACCCAGCCCGGGTGTCTGGAGGAAGGACCAGCGCCCAGATACCTGTGTAGCAGAGAACAATCCCTTCCACAATCCCTTCAGTTTCCTCATCTGTCAAACGGAGAAGAACTTGGGTGGGAGGGCTTTCCAGTGCTCTTTTCTCTCCAGCCGGGTAAACTCAAGCAGTTAGCTCGCTGCCGGCCTTGCATGAGCACGCACCGGCTCTGGAGAATGTGGGGGGAGGGTCCGCACCCAGAAGTGTTTTTCTGGTACTAGATTTATATTATTAGCAGTGGTGGCAGAATTCATACCCATGATAATAGGCTGGTAATAATGAGCAGGCCTTCTGAAAATGATATGTACAGAGCACAAGAGGCCCCTGGCCCAAGGGAGGGTGGGGGTCCCAAGCCCCCACTAGGGTGGGTAGGCAAAGAGAGGCCCACCAACTGGGTGTGAGCACTCTTAACCTCCCCTATCGGGAACACCTGGGAAGGGCCAGTGGTTGAAGGGGGAACGATGTCGGCCCCCAACCCTTTCCTGAAATTCCATGGGCCTAGGACCTCAGGGGAGGAGGCAGGAGCCCCAGAAAAAAAAGGTTCTAGTCATCCCTATCGGTCTCACGGCCCAAATCCTCCACTGCCAATCACACCATAGCCCATCAGCCCCTCAACCAGTTATCCCTGAAGCCCGTGAGAGGCCAGGGACAGGATTACAGTTTCACCGAGTGATTTCTTATGGGGGTACTTCTGGACACAGGACTGTCCGTAGAGCTGATGTGTGGGCAGAGGCTGGCAATGTGGTCCCATCCCCCTGCCCATTCCTCCACCTCCTCAGACAGCATGCATGGCTGGAGGAAGCTTGTTGTAAGGGAGAATGAGGTCATATTTCATAATCTGTGAAAAATCCTCCTGTTCCTTCCAGCACTCCCCACCTCACCATCCACTCTTTGGCCCCTTTCACAGCTGGGCAGACTGAGGTTTAGAAGGAACTTGCTTCTCTGGAAATCAGTGTCTGGGGCCTCAGACCACTGCTTTCTGCACACTGGTCCCCCTGGGGGGCTTTAGCAGGCAAGAAGTCACCACCCTCCAGGGGCCCAGCTCTGTAGTCAAGCCCCCAGTGGTTCCGGGTCATCTTGTGTACCTACAGGTCCCTTGTAACGCCTGTTCTCACCATCAGACCAATCACGCCTTTAAAAACCCCTGGGGAGAAGAAGAGGGGAGGGGCACCTTCTCCCTAAGTTGCCCATCTAAGGGGCTCGTGTTCTTGGAACTGAGAATTTTGCTCCTCCTTTTCCTGCTAACCTTGGCAAGCAAGCTGACCTTGCTTCTGGGACCAAGATCTGGGGGTGAAGTCACAGCCTTGGAGCCTGGACTCTGGAGTAGGCAGGAGGGAGGAAAAGCCAACCATGAATGACCTTCAAGAGTAAGAGCAAAAGATCTCTGGGGAGTTGGGGCGTTTAGGTGTCCAGAAAGGGGCATCTAAGGAGTAGGGAGAACCCAGTAGAGTCAGTGGGCTCTGAACTAGGTGGACAGTCTTTTCCAGAAGAAAAGGGATCCTGGGAAGAGGTGTGTCTCAGAAAGGGATGATGATAGCATGAAGGATGGCATTTCTCATTTCCTTAAAACCAAGCATCCCTTCCTTCCCATCAACCAAATGAACATCCTCAGGCAGGTCAAGGACACCTATCTATCTGTCCCCCATCCATTCATCCATCTGTCTCTCCATCTGTCCATCTATCCACCCGTCCAGCTTCCCATCCAGTCACTAGTCCAGCCCTCCATCTGTCCATCCGCTCATCTGCAGACTGCATCCATCCATCCGTCGTCCATGTATCCAGAAAGGTCAGGCCCCAATTGGTCTCCCCAGGGCTGCTGGGAAGGGCCTGTGGTCCCGTGGCATTTACGGGGCACGTGACCTGCCTCCCTGGCCTGGGGAGGCAGCCCCGCCCCAGCCCTCAGGCAGGGGGCCGGTCCAGGCATGTGGGAGTATTTATACCTCGATGGTGGCTCCCTGGGTGTTGCTGGGCTGAAGGACTCCCCGAAGCCGTGATGGTGGCCACGGCCCTGAGCCCACTGTGAGTGCTTGGGTCCAGCGCCTTTGAGGCCAGAGCTGGGTGGCAGGGCTGGGGAGGGGCCGGAGGGATGGGAAGCTGTTCAGAGGGGGCCAGGGATGGTGGAAATGAAAGGATGCGGGGCAAAAGAGCGTGGGGGAAAACAGGAAGATGCTGGAGTCAGGAATCCACAGCAAGGCTGGGACCCACCCCGGAGAAGGGATGAGTCGGTTGCCTCTGCAGGGTCCCTTGGTGGATGGCGGGAAGAACAGGGCAGGAGGACTAAGATGACAGGGGAGACTGTGGTTAGATATCTGGAAGAACTTCCAGGTAAGCCCCAGACATAGAAGGTGGTTCAAGTGCTTTCTCGGGATGGACCCACCGAGTGCTAGTCTAGACCAGTCTGTTTCCAGCTGCAGGGGAGTGACTGCAGTGGCTCTGGGACAGCTCTGTTTTGCGGGATGGGAATAGCTCAGCGGCAGGTGTCCGTGGCTCAGGTTTGAGGAAAGCATCCCATGGCGGGGACACTACTGCTCTTCATTCTTTGCTCTCCTCCACTCCTCCCCCTGCCCTTTCTGTCCCTAGGCTGCCTCTCAAAGCACTTTAATCAGATCTCAAAGCAGGGGAGGCTGACCCTTTTTCCTGAAACTTAGGCGGGGTTAAGAGCCAGAGGGGCCAGAATTTCAGCTTCTGAACCCCCAACCTGGATGGGACGAGGATCGAGAAACTCCCTCCTTCTTGGCACCCTCCCACTGCCAGTATCCTGGGGTGCTCAAGCCTCGGGAGCAGCCCCCGGGGCCCTTCACTGCCTCCCCCAGCTAGGTAATTACTGAGCTGCTCCAGGGCCCCCCCCCCTTCCCAGCAGCCAGGCGGGCGGAGCCCCGGGTGGGACCACAGGCAGCCCCAGGTCCGGGCCCCACCCCTCATAAAACAGGCTGCCGCAGCCAGTGACAGAAACCATTAAGGCGGGACTCCACCATCTCCACCTCGCTCATAAAGGGCGGGCGGGAGGCTGCCCAGTGGGAGGGACTGTGTGGAGAACCCAGGAAGGGCCCTCCGTGTCCTCTGTGACTCAGCTGCCCACAGAGGACGCAGGGACAGACAGACCCTCCCAGGGGAACCTCCAACCTTGCCCCCGGCCCACCACTCCGGCTCCCAGGTGCGAGCAAGGAAGCTGAGGGGTCCCTGAGCGGGGGCCGAGGAGTGTCGTGGTTAGGCACACTGGCTCTGAAGCCCAGGTCTGCATCCTGGGGGGTGGGGGTCATATAATTTGGTAGCTGGGCCAACTCGGGTAAGTCAGGTTGACCTCCGGAAACTCAGTTTCCTCATCAATAAAATGAGGATAATAAATCCTCTTCTGGGGTATAATTCCCCCGGCTGTAACTGGAGGATTTCAGGGAGGTCCCTCCTGGAGGCAGGACAGGGGTGAGGCCCTGCTGACAGCTCCATGGACATGGACACCTGCAGGGGCAGGACCAGGGTCAGCAACTTCAGATGCAAATGGTCGCAACCTCTCCTTGCCCTTATAAAGGAACAGAGGTACGGAAAGAGGAAGTGACTTGGCCAAGGTCACACAACCAGCAAACAGGAGATCCTCCGCCTCCCACTTCTTCCAAATAGCCCCTTCTGTCTGAGTCCTAAGGCACTGGGAGAAGGGTTTCTGAGAAGTGGGCAGATGTGCTGGGTAGAGGGAGCCTGGCTGTTTGTGGGAAGGGCACACACCAAGGAGGTAATGATGCTCCTTGTTGTTCCCGTTGTCAGGCTTTCTGGGGAATTTCTTCCCATCATGCTCCCTTTGCAGGTTAGGGAGCAGGGACTTTGCCCTGCCTTCCCTCAGACCCCAGGGAAGAGCAAGTCTCCTTCTAGACCCAGCCGTGCTCCGTGACTCTCCGAGGGTCATGGACAGAGGAGACGTAGCTCAGAGAGCCGAGGGTAGACAGGATGCTGAGCTACTGAACTGGTCTCCAGACCCCGTTTGGCCTGGGTTGCACCTCCAGAGTGTTGTGTTTTTGTGGGTGTGGTTGGGGCTCTGGTGGCCAGAGAATCAGCAGATGGGGTTTTCGGTTTTAGCTGTGGGACACTGGGAATGTCCCTTCCTCTCTCTGGGCCTCAATTTTCTCCTCTGAAAAATGGGGTTAGGGACCTTGCCCCCCCTACTGGTGGTGTGCTGATCAGTGTTCACCAGCCAGTGCCCCCCAACGCACCCCCCAAAAAAGGCTCTGATTTGTAGTGTTTGCTAATGTCCGTGGGTTAAATGCTTACACCACGGCCAGTCCGGGCTGATTTGACAGAACAAGGAGATGGAAGGACATGGGCACAGTTGGCTCCTGCAAGCCCACAGTAGCTGTCTCCAGCATACCACTGCCTGTTACCCTCTGGGGCAGAGGGAGAACGAAGGAGATGACAGATACAAGTGCTTTGTAAATTGCAGGGTGCTCTATAGATGGAGAGTCGGGAGGACAGTCGTCCTTACAGTCGAAGGGACCTCAGGGCACAGTCTGCCATTGAGAGCCCTGGCCCAGCTCCCAGGACGGGGGCAGGCTGTGGGTCGGGGAGCCCACACTAAGTGGCAGGGTCATGGCAGTAGCCGCTGGGATCTGAGAAAGGAAGAGAGCTGACTAGATCTCCCACATGGGTTTGGTGCTATTTGCACACACACATCCCATCGTATTCCTTGGAACAAAAGCAGGTAGGATAGAGGTTAGACTCCAAGATTCCCTCTGAATGCAGCTGCCAGCCTCAGGACACTGGAGCCATTGGCCAAGACTCCTGAGGGATCCAAAGCAATAGAGTAGCCCTCCCCACCCCCCACCTTCCCTGGGATTTTCTACGGACCCCGGCTCTATATACCACAGGAGGATAGCTGGAATGATCTCTGAGGCCAGAGAGTCAAGGGGAGGGAAGTTTAGCCTCCATCAGTGCTGGCAGATGATGTCATGAAGATGGGGGGGATCCTCCTGCCCCCACCCTCAGAGCTCATGCTTTAAATTAACTCTGCCCCACTGCTAATTATTACTAATAGCTACTATTTATTGAGCATGTACTATGCATTAAGCTATTTACAAGCAATATTTCATCTAATCCTCCAGAGAGGTATGTATTATTAGCCCTCTATTACAGATGAGGAAACTGAGGCCCAGGGACGGAAGTGAAGCACCTTGCCCAACTGAAGTCCCGCAGTTCTTGGGATTCAAATCCAGTCCTGACCCTAGAACTTCTGAATTAGATTGTCCAACTTCAGGGGCACTGAGGGCTACTCCAGGGCGGGGTCAGGGACCAACGCAGCCCCCTCCCTCTCCCCACAGTGAGCTCCTCCCTGTGCTGGACAGGAGCGCCGCCCCCCCCCCCNCTGTGGGGGGCAGGGGCCCCCCCCCCCCCCCCCGACCGCCCCATATACACTAATCAGCTCCCCATGGCCCAGCCTCTTTTTTTTTTTTTAAGATTTTATTTATTTATTTATTTGACAGAGAGAGACACAGCAAGAGAGGGAACACAAGCAGGGGGAGTGGGAGAGGGAGGAGGCTTCCGCTGAGTAGGGAGCCCGATGCGGGACTCAATCCCAGGACCCTGGGATCATGACCTGAGCCAAAGGCAGACACTTAAAGACTGAGCCACCCAGGTGCCCCTGCCCAGCCTCTTTTGGGTGTAGTTGGCAGAGGATCCCCTCTTTCGGGGGCTGTGTGGTCTTAGGCAAGTCAGCGAACCTCTTCTCTGGGCCTCCTTTCCTCATTCCTAAAATAGAGTCTGGGCTGACGAGACCAAGAGCGTACCACTGAGTCAGGAGTGGTCCCCTATAAAACCAACCCAGAGGAAGCCCGGTGTGGAGGGCCATTCCAGGGGGGTGGGCGTCTGAGCTCTGTATACACTCCCCGGTTTTAAGCCTGTCCCCAGGTACTTGGCCAAGTCCATGTAAATCATACAGTTGTGTGTGAACCAAAGCCTTCAGTTAAGGTCTCTGAGATGCTGGAGGTCAGCCAGGGCTCCAGGTGATGTCCTGGAACGGAGAGGCTGATGCCAGGGTGAGGGTGGGGCAGAGCCTTGGGGGGCCTTCCGGGAAGGTCAGGCCCTCAGCAGGAGGTGCAGCTCAAGCTGGGGCTCAGAGAGGCCTCCTTAGGTTCACATCTCAGAAGAGCAGAGCTGGGGTCTGAGTCCCTGGAGGCCAGGCTGAGAGAAGGCCGGGCAGAGAGGGCAGCTGCCTCCTGGGAGTCATTGGCCCATCTCCCCAGTCCCGCCAGGTCCGAAGCCACAGGACCCTTGGGGAAACTAGAGGCTGGGGTCAGTAAGGCCTAATGTGTGATGTGCATCCTTGAGCGTTTGCTACGGGCCAGGCATCTTACACACGTTGTCTCTCTTTATCTTCATGACGACCCTGTGAGATAGGCCCACAAGCCCCATTCATCAGAGGAACAGGATACAAAGAATTACACAATTTTTTCAAAATCAAGGTGCTAGACAGTGACACAGCTGGGACTTAAACTCGGGTCGGACCGAATCTAAAACCCTTGCTCTAAGCACATACCATTCTGCCTCGGGAGAGGGGAGCGACCACTGATGGCCCCATGGGTTCCAAAGCCCCAGACCTTGGGGGTACCGAAAGGGCCCCCGGCCTTGCCTCTGGAGGTGCTGGAGGCTTGGGAAAGCAGCTCTGGGCCAGATCCAGGCGTGGCAGGCAGGCCCCAGCTGTCCCAGAGCTCTCCGGGGGCCCGGGGGCCGGCGGTCATGCGGAGCCAGAGATGGGCTGCCGTGCAGCCCAGGCCCCTTGCCTGCTCCCCTGTGGTGTCCAGTTACGGCCAGCTCGGCGCTTCCCTGGTCACGCCACATTTAGCGTTGTGACTGAGCGGGTGCCGGGACACGGAGAAGGGGCGGTAGGGACTCTTGAAGGGGCGGGAGAGCCTCCCCAGGGCCCCCACCTGGACCCCAGCTACTAGGCCCCTCTGCCACTGATCCCTGGAGGGGCTTGGGGGAAAGCCCTCCCTTCCTTGTCCATGGCACCCCTAAGCAAGAGGAAGAGACAGTTCATTCTTCAGCCGTGTGCCAACCCCAGGCTGGGCACCGTGGGACCCCTGGGGAGCTCCCGGGAGCGTTCAGCCCGGGAAATGCACAGTTATCCAGATCTGCTTGGCAGAGGTCTCGGGTAGGAGGGAGTGAGTGTGAACCTCATGCTTTTCTTGTTGCTTGGCCCCCCAGCTTGGCCCACACTCACTCCGGCCCCCACCAAATGAAGAAACCGTACGGGAGTCCAGCAAACAGAGCTGGGTTCGAATCCTGAGTCTATTAAGGATTTGCTGTGTGATTTGGGCAAGTCACATAATCCTTCTGAGCCTCAACTTCCTCAGCTGTCAAGTGGGCTTAATAGTGTACCTTCTTTATCGGTTTGTTCTGACAAACCAATGAGAAAATTTTCCAAATTGTTTACACAGAGGCCAGCCCAGAGCAGGCCCTCAGCCAATGGCGGGCTTTATCCGAGACTACTTGGCAAAGAGGAGCACATTCCAGAGGAACTGTCCTTGGCAGGTGGTGGAGAAGGCAGGCAGAAAGCTGAGGATGAGAAGAGTAAGGCCGTACTAATAAGGATATTAATAATGAGAGCGGGCGTCTAGAGAGCACTTAGGATATGCTAGGCACTGTGCAAAATGGTTCCTGTGTGTGATTTCATTTATTACACCAGCCCTCGGCGGGAGGCCCTACCTCTCCCCTGCTCCGTAGATGATGGTGTCGAAGCTCAGATAGCTTCCCTGACAGAGCTGCCAAGGAAAGACTTGCACCGAAGCCTTCTCAATCTCTGAGCTGTGCCGGGGACAAGGTTCTGCACTTCTAGAAGGTCGGAGCAGAAAGAGCCCTAAGCTATCATCTGCTACAAGCCCCTAGTTTTTCAAATAGTGAAACCAAAACTCAGAACGGGCAGTGGCCTGGGGGCACCAGCCTGACTCTATCTGTAGAGCACATGACTCTTGCTCTCCGGGTTGTGAGTTCAAGCCCCATGACGGGTATAGAGACTACTTAAAAATAAAATATTAAAAAAAAAAAAAAAAGGTCAGGGCCCCTGGGTGGCTCAGTGGGTTAAAGCCTTATCCTTAGGCTCAGGTCATGATCTCAGGGTCCTGGGATCGAGCCCCGCATCCTCTCTGCTCAGCAGGGAGCCTGCCTCCTTCTCTCTCTCTGCCTGCCTCTCAGCCTACTTGTGATCTCTCTCTGTCAAATAAATAAATTTTAAAAATCTTAAAAAAAAAAAAAAAGGTCAGTGGCCTGTACAAGGTCACAGGTACAAGACGCAGTTTGGAGGCGGTAGGAGGAGGCAGTGGGTAGGATGCCTGTGCGGGACATCGCCCTGTGATCCAGGGGCCAGGCCAGGCTCACAGGACCGCCAGGCAGCCAGGTCCCCTCGAGTCCCCAGGGGCACACGGGGCACGCCAGTCCCTGAAGTGGCACCTGTGACAGGCCCCGCCTCCACGAAGGGCTGGGTCACCTGCAGCGTGAGGGTCACTCCCACCAGAGGCCTGGGGTTTGACCCACTCTCTCCCGCTCCCCTTCTCTCCAGACCGGCCACCTGCTCAGCCGCTGAGCAGAGACGGCAGGCCACGGTCACCTAGCCTGGTCCCTCCCTGGGGAGGTAGGGGCCGGAGGCAGGGTGTCGAGGGAACCATCCGCAGCTGAGCCCCAGGGCAGCCACCTCTCCCTCCTGGGGCTGGGGGTGGGGTGGGCATGGGGGGATCTCCTTCCTGGTGTGTTTTGCTCTGTCTCCAGTCCTCCCTCTGGGCTTTCTTCCTCTGTCTCTCATTGCTTATGTGCTTCCTTCTGTCGCGGATGTTTCTCTCAGTGTGTCTGTTTCTCTGCCTGCCTGTCTGCCTGTCTCTTCTCACCAGATGTCTGGCTGGAGTGAGGGCTCCAGCCCAGGGATAAGGTGGGAGTGGAGGGGGTGAACTTGGGGTCGGTCACCCCAGGACCCCGGTCCTCACTCTCACCACAGCCGGCTTTCTCCGAGGCCAGGACTGGGTGATGGTGTCGCTACTCCCGCCGCAGTCTGACGCCACGCTGCCCGGCCCCGCCAGACTGGAAGGCGAGCCCCAGGGGGACCTCATGCAGGCACCGGGCCTCCCAGGCTCCCCTGCCCCACAGAACGTGAGTACCCGGCGCCTCGGCCCAAGGGCGGCCCAGCAGCAGCTGGACCAGTCCCCCCGCCCCCGGGGACCCCCTGGCATCGGCCTTGTCCCTTCCAGCAGTGAGCAAAGTACCCAGTGACTCCGAGATCCAGACGTGTTCGGATGCCAGCCTCTGCTTATCCCTTCATTCTGGGGCTCTCCCAGGGCAAGGCTGTGTGTCCCTCCGACTTGGGGCACCTCAGACCCCAGAGCAGTGTGCCCTCATCAGATTAGGGCTTCCAAGGGCGGTCTATGTCCCCTCAGTCATTTGCCCTACCCCCCGAGCTCAGCCACAGACCCCATTACCCAAGCACAGAGTAGGTCCTGGTCTAGCCTCTACTCACGGGCTCTCTACCCTCTGTCCACCCCAGAAACTTGCCGGCTTCAGCTGCTCATCATTTGTGCCCGACGGCCCCCCAGAGAGGGCGTCCTCGCTGCCCCCACAGAGCCCCAGCGTTGCATCACCAGGCCCCGAGCAAGTCCACTGCCCAGCCGGCCCGGGCCCGGGCCCCTTCCGGCTCTCGCCCTCAGACAAGTACCCCAGCTTCGGCTTTGAGGAGGGTCCAGCCAGCAGCCCCGGGCGCTTCCTCAAGGGCGCCCATGGGCCTTACCACCCCTACAAGCGGCATTTCCATGAGGACATCTTCCCGGAGGCCCAGACGGCCCTGGCCCTCGATGGACACCCCTTTAAGACCCCGGGGGCGCTGGAGGCCTTCGAGGAGATCCCCGTGGATGTGGGGGAGGCGGAGGCCTTCCTGCCTGGCTTCTCAGCAGAGGCCTGGTGCAACGGGCTCCCCTACCCCAGCCAAGAGCACAGCCCCCAAGTCCTGGTGAGTACCAGTGGCCGGTGGGCATCCCACCCACCCCCAGGGGTCCTAGTTCCCAGAAGCCCAGAACGACTCCTCTGAGATCAAACTCCGCCTTCCCTTCCCAGACCTTTCCCCTCTCGGACTCAGGGTCAGTGTCCGCCAGGGAAGCAGCAAGCCAGAGAGCTGGGGTCTCGCCTTCCTTCTGGCCTCCAGGTCAGCTGGGGGTGGGGGGGTGGGGGGGGATGCTGACCTGCCCCAGTGTGGAGGGGCCAAGGTGGGGGGAGGCAGGTCAGGCTAAGGAAGCTGGCAGCTTCCCAGAGGCTCCTGAGTCAGGATTCCAGCGTGTGATTTCTGTTTGTTTAAGTGTCCAGAATCCCCAGCCAGACCTACCCGCCCATATGCAAATGTAAGAAGAAAAACACATTCCAGAGAGGAAGAGAAAGGGTTTAGGGAGGAGGCACAGAGCACAGGGTTCTCTCTCCAGCACCAGCCTACATGGGTTGAGAGAGGGCTTCCGGTTCTTAGAAGACACTTCCGGGCCCTATTCTTTGCCCAGAGAGGGGGTCTGGGTCTACTCATAGAAATACCTTGAAAGCACCTTGGGAAGTCAGCACATCCTTCTAGTGATACCCACTAGCTGTGTGATCTTGGGCAAATCACTTAACCTCTCTGGGCCTCATTTGAAAAGAAGACCTGCCTCATAGGCTTGTTGCCTTGGGAAGAGGAAAGCTGAGAGAGGTTTGGAGGTCCCTGAGGTAGTGAGCACTGAGCAGGCTCAACCTGGGTTGTGCCTGCTTCAGATGCTCACCAGCTCTCCTCACCTCTTGCTCTCAAACAGGCTCCCACTTCATCCCCAAGCCACAAAGCCTGATCCCCAGGCTTGGAAGATAGAGAAGGGGTTGGGTACCTACCAGTTGTGGCCAAGACGGGACCCTTGGTTCTGGGGCCCTTTTGATGACTTCTCCTCAGGCCCATTGAACGTGACAGGTGCTCATGGTGAGGGCATCATCATTTTAGCTACTGCCCCCCAAATCCACTCACTGCCAGCCCCTGGGCACTGTGCCAGAGGTTTTCTCTCAAGTGCCCCATTTAATCCTCACAACCTCGAAAGACTTCCCACTATGCCCATTTTGCAGCTGAGGAAACTGACATTCCATAGATGTCAAGTCACTTTCCTAAGGTGTCCTTTGGCTCTATAGGAAGTGAGGCTGAGATTTGAGCCCATTCCCTCACCCCCTGCACAGTGGAGAGGAGCTCGGCCCAGAGAACCACAGCTAGCTGGTCGACTCACTGGGTGATCTCGGACACGTCACTTCCCCTCAGTGGGCTCAGCCCCATCATCTTCCAAATGAGGGGGTTGGACCTCATGCTGTTGGCCCTTCCAGGCCTGAGATTGTATGATTATGGCTATCTCTGCATCAGCAACCCCAGGGCACATCCAGAAAGAGCTAACAGTTGACTTGACCCTGGGGGCCCAGATGCTGGTTCCCAAGGCCTCTGGTAAGCCCAGGAAGAGTGGTCCACCTCCTCCTGGCCTTCTTCACCTTCCAGTGCCTAGCTGTGCACTCCTTCTGCCTCTACTCAGGGTAGAGTTCTGCTCTAGACTCTGGGGGACCCATGGGGAGCTCACTACCCATAGGAAGCCAGAGCCTGGCTGCCAGCAGCTATGGGTTCCCTGTGCCAGGGTGAAAGAGAGCAATGACGTTCAAGCAGACAGGCAACGGGGTAGACTCCCCGGAGCAGGCAGCAAATGCCTTAGAGTTGAGGATGGCCAGGAAATAGAGTGGGGAAGACTCATCAGCCCCCTCCAAAGAGCCTGCTGGAGCTCCCCTGAGTTTTGCCGAGGAGGAAGGGGCAGGGCTTTGGGTCACCAACTGGGCCAACCTGTCTGGCCACTTCCTGTGTTCCCCTTACTAGGGCTCTGCAGCGGGAATTCTAGAAAGGTAGACTTTTCCAGATGTCCTTCACAGACCTGCTCTGAGAGGCTGGCAGCTCTGAACGCAAGCAGACCCCAAGCCTGGCTTGATGTGTGAGATCAGGCCCTGTATCCACATGCTATTCCAGAGAGATCTCTGACCCCACCCCACCTCACTGTGACCATTGTCAAATCTCCCCCAGTCCCCTCCGGACAGCTCGGCCTCTGCATCTCACCTGAAGTGAGGTGCGGGGTAGGAACCACTATCAATTCCAGCCCCAGCTCCACCGCTAACTTGCTGAGCTCCCTCAGGAAAATCCCTGACCTTCTCTGTTCTCGATTTGGTCTCTAGGACCAAGCTTTGGGGCAGGCAGAGTATAGAGTGCTTTCGTGTAAATTTCAAAGCCACAGAAGAGAGGGAGGAGGAAAACCAAAGCCCTGGCCAGTCATCTGGGTTTTTTTTTTTTTCTTCCAGCAGGGGTCAGAAGTCAAGGTCAAGCCCCCAGCTCTGGAGACTGGCCCTGGGATGTACTGTTACCAGCCCCCTTTGCAGCACATGTATTGTCCCTCCCAGCCCCCCTTCCATCAGGTGGGTCAGGGGCAGGTGGGCATGCTGCCCTGGGCCCCCAGGATTCTATGTGGTGTGAGGTGTGCGGGTGTGGATGTGCGTGGATGTGAGTGTGCATGCCTGCGTCCCCAGGGAGGGGACCCCTGAGGTCCAGGGCCGCCTGGGGTGGGGGGCCAGGGCTCCATGGGGAAGGAAGCAATATCCCTTCTCCAGGAGGAGGTGGGGTTCATCTGAGAGTCTCAGAGTCTCAGGAAAGAGAGCGGGGTTGAGAGTGGGGCAGGGCCCAGATGTGAACCAAAAAGAGAGGGAGGAGGAGGGCGCAACAAAGGCAGCAAGAGAAAAGGAGCGTGTGGGGTGACCCACAAGACTGAGCAGAAAGGGAACCGCGGGCTCCAGGGAGCCGGGGTCCGTTACTGTCTCGCTACGGAGCCCTGGCCCCCAATTTCCCTTTCATGGAGACAGGGTAGGATCAGGCACGGAGGTGGGGGACCTTCCTACCTGGAAGGCTCCAAGACCCCACCATCTCTGACCCTTTCCCCCCTCCCCCACCTCACTGCCAGCCTCCGCTCCTCCAACACGGCCAGGATGCCAAGTAATTGCCCCACATTGGCATGGGATGCAGGTTTTTAAAAAGAGAAAGAAAAGAGCCCCAGAGCTGCCAGGAGTCACCGGGCAAGACAGAGCAAGTGGCTACCCAGCGCGCAGCTCCATCCACCTGCAGCCTGGCGCTGAGACAGGCCCTGCCTGTGGAGCAGGTTCTAATCCCAGCTCTTTAGCTTTGGCCCTGATCTTGGCCAAGCCAGGGAGGCAGGCACGTG
>LNAC01000022.1:6820394-6840016 GCA_002007465.1 Ailurus styani
GGGGGGGGGGGGAGTGAGGGAGGTGGTCAGACTGCTTGCTGGGGGGGGGGGCAAGAAAGAGATGGAGGGGCTCCAAGGGAGCCCAAGAGGGCTTATCCTTGCTGCCACGGGGAGCCCAGCTGGATTGGCTAAAGCCCTCCTGAGGCTCGGAGTCCGACCTGGGGCAGGGGGTATCCCCGAGGTAGCCCGGCCTATCAGGGATGGAGCTGCAGCGGGGTTCAGGGGCTGCCAGACCTCACATGGCCTCACCATGCCCAGCCCGCTTTGATGCCTTTTACATTCCGCAACCCCCCCCAACAAGATGGCCGCACCCAGGGCTTTATAGAGCCTGCAGAGAGGGTGACTCAGGCACCAAGTGTCTCTCGGGTGACCTGGAAAGAGCACCTCAGCCTGGAGCAGATGGGGGAGGCAGAGTCTCCTACCCCCTTCGCCCCCATAAAACACCACCCCTGGCACCGCAGCCACTCCCTTTGCCGTAAAACCGCCTCCTACCCCAACCTGCCCACCACCATGACCGGCACTTTCAAAGAGCCGCTGAAACTCGTAAAAGGTGGCAGTGCCCAGCAAACGAATGCCTGACCTGGACACCCCACTTCCGACCCAGCTGCTCCAGGAAATGGAGGGGAGGTCTGGAGGGCCTCGCAGTTTCTGGCCCAGCCAGGCTGCCTCCCCGTCGCCATGGCAACCAGAGGGCCCGGACGGCCCAAGAGGAAGGGACTGGAGGAGAGGAGCTTTGAGGCCTCTGAGATCCCAAATTTGGGGATGGGGATCTCCTCAGAGGCCCTCAGATGTCCACGCCCTTGGCCAGCCCCCTCAGATGGCTCTGCTCTTGGAGCCCGTAACCAGGGAGAGAAGAATCTAGCCTCAGCTCTCTCTCTGGACGTATGTGAACGGGGTGTGTGGGGGATGGGATCCCCCACCTTAGGAAAGACAGGTTACCATGGCAACCACTTTGCCCCTTTGACCCCTACAGTACTCACCAGGTGGTGGCAGCTACCCCGTACCCTACCTGGGCTCTCCACACTATCCGTACCAGCGGATCGCGCCCCAGGCCAGCTCCGATGGGCATCAGCCTCTCTTCCCAAAGCCCATCTACTCCTACAGGTATGTCTCCCAGGCCCCCTGGGGTGGAAGGTGGAGGGGTAAGAGGACCAGCGGGGAAACTGAGGCATGGAATCCTCAAGCTATAAGGTGATGGCAGAGGATGGAAGTCATATCCAAGCAGGCTTCGAGAAGATGCTGGAGAAGAGATTCCTGAATGGGGGGCAGACGGATAGACTAGAGCACCTCTGACCTCTTGTCTGACCCTGCAGAGCTGTGTCAGAGGCTCTACTCAGCAAAGGCTGGTGCCCTAAGTTCTAGCCTCCTGGGGCCCAGGGCCTGGGACTGAGAGTTGCTGGGGTTGTAAGCGCCAAGCCCACAACCCCCACCCCATCTAGGACAGCCTCCACCCTAACTTTCATTCCTCCCATCCACAGTGACACTTGACCTCCTGTGTGCCAGGCCCCATGTGGGATCAGGTCATCAGTCAGTGTGAGCTCAGGGAAGGAAAAGGAACTCAAACAGCAGCCTCAAGCACAGAGAAGGGGTTTGTGGGAGTCAGGGTGAGGCACAGAAAAGAGCACAACCCATCCTTGGAGCCCAACAGAACTGAGTTCAAGTCCAGGCTCTCGACTTGACTAGTTATGAACCTCAGGCAAGTTCCTTAATCTCTCTGAGTCTCCATTTATTCATCTGTTTAAAGAAAAACCAAAAAGAAACAGCAATATTCAGACCTTTGGAAAGATTAAGTGAGAGAATATGCTTGGCACGTTGTGGGGGTTCAAGAAACCATAGTTCCGTCCCTCACTACTCAGCCTTCAGCGTGCTGAGGGCTGACTGGTAATGACAGCTTCCATTTAACAAGTGCCTTCTATGTTCGAGACATCATCCTTAATCCTCACAACTCTGAGGTAGCTATTATTTTCCTTACTTCAAAGCTGAGGAAACTGAGGTTCAGAGAGGTTAAGGCACTCACCCGAGGTCACACAGCTAGCGAGTGGCCAGGCCAGGATGACAACACCGATCTCTCAGATTCCACCAGACCCTTGTATGTCAGTAATTCCTGACGTCAGTGGACACCTCATCCTTTCTCTTTCCAACCTCATAGAGCCTCTCACCTAAATCCGCAGTGGGTTATTCCTCCTCAACTACTCAAGCCAGGGCAGCCGGAGGGGTCACGGGGAGACTCCCTGTCTGCTCAGAAGTTCAAACTCTCTAGATTTTTCTTTGCCTTCAGCATCCTCATCTTCATGGCCCTTAAGAACAGTAAAACGGGGAGCCTTCCTGTCAGCGAGATCTACAATTTCATGACGGAGCACTTTCCCTACTTCAAGGTGAGCCCAAGATCCACCCCAATCCTCCCATCCTCAAGTCCTGGGCGAGCCAGGCCTCTCTGGAGCCAGAGGGTTCCGAGGGAAGGTAGAGCACGGGTTAGAATGCAAGCCAGGAGAGGGCTTGCCTCCTCTTTTCCACACTTCCTCTTGAGAGTTCTGAGTCAGGAACAGAGAGCTCAAGCCATTCACCCAAGGTTGCACAGCAGGCTGGAATCCTATCTCATGCTGGTGGGAAGGGGACATGTCAGACCTGATAGGCTTCAAGAAGCATCCACCTGGTCTGAGTGGGGAGAGAGAGAGCTTGGAAAGAAATGAGAGACTGTCCCCTTCCCTGCCCCCCGGAGGCTATAGCGTTAGCGGGATCAGAGTAAGAGCTATAGCCAGCCAGGGGGCATGGGGTGTGCGGACCCCAGGACCCACTGCCTTCCAGGGAGAGATTAAGATCTGTCCCTGTGGGTGGCAGGCTCCGAGGCAGTGCTGCCAGAAATCGGGGCATGGGCTTCACAGTCTTCAAGTGTCCCGGGAACTGGGTGGCTTCCCTGTCATTCACGGAAGGGGCTTCTCAGATTCTCTCCCTCAGGAGGGACAAATGCCCTTCTCTCCAGATGGGCAGACACACCAGAAAGGGTGAGCCACCTGCTCAAGGTCACACAACAGGGGGATCGGTTGGTGGCTCAAGCTGTTTGGCTTCACACATCACCCACTTCCCTTCTCCGCATGCCCTCCCCCCACCTTGCAGCACGGACCTCTTCTTCTGGGGTGGGTGCAGGGGAGATCGGGGCTTGAGTGAGGACTGCCTTCTCCGAGGCCTCCAACCTGGCGGATATAATCTCATCTGAGAACCAGGCCGAAGGTGGGAGCTGAGGCCCAGGTCCAGAATTCAGCTCCTACGTGCCAGGAAGTGGTCTCTGGCCCCACTGTCTTCCCTGTTGTCCCACCTGAGGGTACTCAGACTGAGGACACTGAAGCTGATACTCAGACAAGTTTGAATTTGCCGCGTGGCGATCAAATGAGGAGCGGGCCAGTTGGCTGGCATGGTCTGACCGGGAATGGGGAGGCATGGTCATCCACTGGAGATTCTGGAAGGGAGAGGAGGGGGGAGGAGAGCTATTGCTGGGATTTGAAAGGCATCAAAGCCAGTATCCAGGGCTGCCCCGATATCCCGACAGATCCAGAGACGAAAACTTCCCTCACCCCCAAAGCTTTTGGAGGGTCCTCTATAGGGCTTCAGGGGGCCAGGCCAGAGAGAGGGAAGCGAGGGCCCTGCCCTTCCTCTCAGCCCTTCCTCCCTGCCAACTCCCGCCTGGCCTCCAGCCCCTCCCTGCATCTCATCTTCCTGGCTTAATTATTTTTCCTGGGAGCCGTGTAATCCCTGTTTTATGGGGCTGAGGAGTGAAGAGGTCTAACAACTTTTTTTTTTTTTTTTGGTTCTAGTTGTTGTTCTTAGCCAGTTGCATCACTCCCTCACTCCTAAATTTACATTTGACTTCAGAGAGAAAGCATCTGTGAGGACGGGACAGGCCCCAATGGTGAAGCCTGCCTATAGGGTGACCTGGGCAGGGCCCTTAATAAGGGGACAGAGCTGGTGGAGTCTGGGCTCTGTCACTGCCTTCTGTGTGATCTAGGGCCAGGCCCTTTCTTCCTCGGACCTCAGTTTCCCAATCTGTAAAATGGTCAGGTTGGACCAGTTGGCACATCCATTCCTTCCAACTCTGACGGTTCCCCTCTGACCTACCTAAGGAATCGGTTCAAAGATTCCCTGCTCCTTTTATCACTCACTGTCCACTTGAAGGGTCATTTTCCCGGCCAAGAACAGAGTGGACCCCGAGGTGGGTAGCACTCATGCCCCAGGCAGCGGAGGTGGGTGTCCTATAGCCCCATGAGTCAGGGCTATGGGACTGGGGAAGTGCCCAGCCACTGAGCATAATTGCTAGTGCCGACCATCCCTCTTCCAAACAGGAAGTGGCTGGGGTGGGGGCTGCCCTAGCATCCCAAAGTCACAGATTTATGGGCCCATAAAAGGGCCCAGTGCACATTAACTCTGCCAATCAGGCAACACAGCCTTGACTCCTAGTAGGGACTGTCGTGGGAGTTGAAGGTGAATCCCAAGCTGACCGGTCTGGTGGCTGGAGAATCCTTCCTCCTGACCCCAGGGGCCTTGGGGGGTCACGTCCACCAGCCCCCTGCCCCCGGCCAGCTGCCCCTGAGAAAGTCTCCAGCAGCTCCTGCCAGCGACTTGCAGTGACGCTGGCATCAGGACCCAGTTCTGCTGGGCGTGATTCAGCCTGGCCGCTCCCTGGGGCAAGTGAGCCGGGGAGGAGGGCGTGGCCGCCCCTCATTAAGCAGAAACTGCAAGCTGAAAGGGAAAAGGGACCAGGGGCTGAGAGTATGGGGGCCCCACCGGCTGGAGCGGATGCTCTGCCCACCTGTCAGCCCCTGCTGGGCCTAGGACTGTCACAGAGGCTGGAACAGAGCCAGAGGTGGGGGGCATGGGGGGTGCCCACTGGCACCCCCGCCACCGCCTCTCACCCCACTGAGTCAGCCTAATGGTTTTTACAACCCTCCCTGGGCACAATTACTGCACTGGTGGCATGACCGGGCCTCCTAATGGGTGTTTATTCTGTTGGCACGAGCCCCCCCAACTCCCCGCCTGAGGGCTGGCCTCCCCCCTTGGGGCACGCCCCCCCCCAGGCACACTCATGTGAACACTCACACCCACACCCACAGAGAATCATGGATCCCCCCACACACCCAGGGAGACTTTCTCACACACACATCCTCACACTCAAAGGAATTCACAGACCCACACCCTGGACACGGGCTCACACCAGGGTGACGTACTTAGGGACACAAGCACACACAGACACATAGCCAGTCTCCCCCCGACACACGTCGCTTGCTCTCCAAAACCCAGCATATGTGCCACACGGGCACACACCCAAATACAACCTCACCCATCGTTCTTTTCTCCAGGGTTTGCCCAAGCAGGGAAGAGGCAGCCCTGGGAAAGGAGCATCCCCATAGTTTCCTCCTCATTCCAAAGCCGGCATCGGGGAGACCTGGGCGTAGTGAGTCTGCTTTCCCCAGAGGGGTCCGAGTACAGCCCCGAAGACTCAGGGGGAGCGGTCCAGCTCCAGACAGGGAAAGGACCCTCCCTGTACCGATCACCCCGGCAGTCCCTGGAAGGGTCGGCCAGCGGTGGGGCTGGGATGAGGGCAGATCTTAGGTGAAAATAACTTGTGGCCGAGGTTCCTGCTCACCCCTGCCCCACCCTGGAAGGGTGCCAGGCGCAGGCTGGGTGCTGAGGACAACAACGAGCCCTGCGATGGGTGGTAGTTCAGTGCCCAGAGGGCCAAGGAGTTTCCTGGAGCCCAGACCCGGCTCTGGCTACTTGACCCTGTGGCCTGAATTCTTGTCTTGCTCCGCTCCGGCAGACGGCGCCCGATGGCTGGAAGAATTCTGTCCGCCACAACCTCTCTCTCAACAAGTGCTTCGAGAAGGTGGAGAACAAATCAGGGAGCTCCTCTCGCAAGGGCTGCCTGTGGGCCCTCAATCCAGCCAAAATCGACAAGATGCAGGAGGAGTTGCAGAAGTGGAAGAGGAAAGACCCTATCGCTGTGCGCAAGAGCATGGCCAAGCCCGGTGAGAGGCTGGGCGGCAACGCAAGGGAGCGCTCAGGGCGCCTAGGAGCTGGGGGTGGGCGGGGGAGAGGAGAGGGGACGGGGAGAGGGAGAGAAGCTGAGCAAAGAGAACTTGCCAGTGAGCGAAGGCCTGAGTGGTTCCAAGGCTGGGGAGAGGGCTCGTGGGGAAAGGGACGTCTCATGGTGTCCCTCTCTCTTCTCTCACGCCTTTGCAGAAGAGCTGGACAGCCTCATTGGAGAGAAGAGGGAGAAGCTGGGCTCCCCACTGCTGGGCTGCCCACCCCCCGGGCTGGGCAGCTCAGGCCCCATCCGGCCCCTGGCCCCTCCAGCTGGGCTCTCCCAGCCCCTGCACTCCATACACCCAGCTCCGGGCCCCATTCCCGGCAAGAACCCCCTGCAGGACCTACTTGGGGGGCACGTGCCCTCCTGCTATGGGCAGACATATTCACACCTCTCGCCGGGCCTGGCCCCTCCCGGACCTCCACAGCCGCTGTTCCCGCAGCCGGATGGGCACCTTGAGCTGCGGGCCCAGCCAGGCACCCCCCAGGACTCGCCTCTGCCCGCCAACACCCCACCCAGCCATAGCGCCAAGCTCCTGGCTGAGCCTTCCCCAGCCAGGACCATGCAGGACACTCTGCTGCCAGACGGAGACCTTGGCACTGACCTGGACGCCATCAACCCCTCTCTCACCGACTTTGACTTCCAGGGTGAGCTGAGGGCGGGAAAGGGGAGGTGGGACAGGACTGGAGAGGTGCGTCCGGCAGTGTGGCCCATCCCTCCAAGTCTCCGGGCTGTGGCCTGCTAGCTGTCTGGTTTCTGGTCAGTTGAAACAAAGAAGTTCCGAGCCAGCCAGGGGCACAGAGGAATCTCCTTGCCCCCATCTCCCTCCTCCTGGTGCCCCTGAACATGTTTCAATGGACCCCATCATCAAACCACTCCCATCTCCGAGTAGCTGGGAAAGAGCCCAGTGTGCCGTTCCATAGTGGCTGCGTGCCACTGCCCATCTGAATATTCCCCAAGGTGGTTGCATTTTCTCATTCATCTTTTAAGGCAGAAGAAGGAGAGAGATGCCCCCCCTGGAGAAGAATGCAAGGCCTCAGAGCTAGGCAGGTCCTGCCGAGATTTCGGGGGATAGGAATCTGGGGGGAGGTTCTATCTATTCCGTTCCACCTTGCCTGCCCCATCTCTGCACACGGCCGAGTCCACCCGTTCAGACCTAAACTCCAGTGCACGTCCAGACCGTGGTCCTGGCCCCAGGAGGCTTGGAGGAGGTGGCTGACCAAGGCCTCAGACCCTCTGGGTGGACTGGGGTGGAGACAGCTGACCCTCACAGAACTCCTGGTCTTGGAGCCCAGGTCTTGGTAAGCTTGTTAGAAACGTGCAGCTAGAGCCTCAGCCCGTAGCCAGAAGTGGGGAGCAGTGCTCAGCACGAACTCTCAGCTTCACGAGTGCCCTCTCCTCTGGGCCTCTAGGACCGGAGGAGGGATTATTAAACCCCTTTCACAAAAATGCGTGAGGGTTAACTAACTTATTCAAGGTTACTTGGCTAGAAAGAAGGATAGTAAGAATTGGAACCCAAGCAGCCCAGTTCAGTCCGGGTTTTAGTCCGGCCCCCTTCCTCCATCCCTGCAGCCCTGATACCCAGGCCCTGGCCTGCCACGATGCAGGTCCCAAAGCACAGAGAGGAGGACGGAGTGGCAGCAAGGACTCCTCCCTAGAGTCAGTGCTCCAGGCTCTGCTCCTCGCCCTGGGGCCTGCAGCGGAAGACCTCATCTGGTCCCTCGGCACACTGTTAGAAGATCCTCGGTCTTGCCTGCAGATCTGCCTTCCTTGGGAGCCTGGGCAGGAGCCAGAGCACCAGGGGCTCCCTTGGCAGGCTAACTCCGGAGTACTCAGCATAGACGTCCGTCCTTCTAAAGCGCTGGCTCTCAAGTCCTTGACTACCCCCCCCAACTCCAAAGTAAGAGCCCCAGAGATCATCTAAGCTCTGGCAGAGGAATCGGAAGGTTCCAGCAACTCCCTGGTGCCAACGGTCTGTTCCCCGGTCAAGCTCACCCCAGCCATGCTCTTTAGCACATGAGAGCCATGGGGTGGGGATCCACAGGGCTCCTTGGTACCTCCTGGTGACTCCTGTTCTCTCCCCCAACCAGGAAACCTGTGGGAACAGCTGAAGGATGACAGCTTGGCCCTTGACCCCTTGGTACTGGTGACCTCGTCCCCAACATCATCTTCAATGCCACCCCCTCCGCCACCATCCCATGCCTTCCCACTGGGGCCCTGTCTGGCAGAGACAGGCGGTGGGGCCGGCGACTTGGCACCACCCGGCAGTGGGGGCTCCGGGGCACTGGGGGACCTGCACCTCACCACCCTCTACTCGGCCTTCATGGAGCTGGAGCCCACACCCCCCGCGGCCCCTGCTGGCCCCTCTGTGTACCTCAGCCCCAGCTCCAAGCCCATGGCCCTAGCCTGAGCCACGCCCAGCAGCAGCTCCAGCCTCTGCCTGGCCTGGAACTCCCAGCTGGCCGCCCACATCGGGCCCACCTTAAAGGTCAAGGAAGGAAAGCCATCCCTGTCCCCTACACCACCAACTGCTTGTTAGCTGGCAGCTTGGGGGTGAAGAAGCCACTTACCCCACCCACCCCCCCGATGCCGCCCCTCACACATTTCTGCCACCTGGGGAGCCAGCTCCTCACTCAGGGTCCCTGAAGACCGAGTGTCCGGGCGAGGAAAGAACACACCCTCCCTAGCTCACACTCATCCACACCCACGTCCTTCTACATGATATGCGCGCACACACACAAAGTCAAATTAGGCCCACACCCGCCCACATACCTTCTATCCAGAAGAATCAGAGCTACATCACTGAGAGCCTGACTCCATTTCTGGGCCAGCTGAGAGCTGAGGGTTCGGGTCCTCGTGCGAGGTCCAAGACCACCCTGAAACCCTCTTCTGATGTCCACATTCTCTGCAGACCCGGCCCCTTCTAGCATGTTCTCTCCCGGAAGCCCCCTGTATTTATTCTCCCATGGTCATCCCAGCAGCCAGTCAGGGAGGAATCGGTGTGGAGCCTCTCCCCATGTTGTCTGTGGGTCCCCCAGGGGGCTGCTCTTCTCAGCAGCCACCCGGCCAGGCTCTGCCCTTCCTCAGTATATGCTCCGTCTGACCTCCCCCAGAATGACACACAGGAGGGGTAACGGCCACCCCAGGACCAAACTGAGCCCAGTTCTGACACAAAGTGTTTGGAAAAGCCCTTGCCCTCAGAAACTTCAAAATGTCCTCTTCTCCCAGCCCTGGGCTCTGGAAGGGTCCCTCCAGGGCCCTACGATCTCACTCCTCTGTAAGAATTTCATGTAGTTTAGGTCCCAACTTACTAGTGACTTTCCACTGGCCCAGGCAGGCTGGGCACTCAGGGAAGGGGAGCCTGACATAGGCTGGTGGGGGCTGGGGGTGGCGGCGAATGCCCCCCTCTCTTTGACTGCTTGGCAAACCCACAATGTCCTCCAGAGCTGGGGGTGTGGCCCGGTCGCCCACCAGGCCCTACCAGAGTGTCCAACCCCCACCAAGTGGGAGCTTCAGCCTACCCTGCGCCTGGGGGTGACAGGAACCCTCAGAGGTTAGCCTGGGCTTGGTTAGGCACAAGCAGATCCCGAGATGGCCTGCCGTTGTCCCCTGACCTTGAACAATAAACCAAGTGCCTGTGGTCTTGGCTCCTGAGGTTTCATTTCCAGGCCTTTCTGTAGATACCCTGGTCTGTGATGTCACCCCGACCCTCATTCTGTACTGTAAAGTTTCCAAATCCAACAAGTGAGGCATCTAGGAGGACTTCCGGACCAGCCTGGGGAGGATGGGAGGGCAGGTAGGCGGGGCCTCTTCCCAGGAGAACCTCCAGAAGGATCCAAGGAAGCAGCTGTCTTGCCCCTAAGAAGGAAGAGGATTCCCTCCCCGCCCCCATGCCCCTTCCTCCTGAGAGTCACCACTTTCCTCCTCGAGCCCCCCCATCTCTTTTTTTTTTTTTAAAGATTTTTTTTTATTTATTCATTTGACACAGAGAGAGAGATTACAAGTAGGCAGAGAGGCAGGCAGAGAGAGAGGAGAGGAGGAAGCAGGCTCCCTGCTGAGCAGAGAGCCCGATGTGGGCCTCGATCCCAGGACCCTGGGATCATGACCTGAGCCGAAAGCAGCGGCTTTAACCCACTGAGCCACCCAGGCGCCCTCGAGCCCCCCCATCTCTTCACACAGGAAGGGGTTTCCCTGTCCAGGCCGTGATTTCCTGTCGTCCATCTTTCCCCGGCTGGGCCTTTGGGTTCCACGGGTGACGTGATTGGAGTGTAGCCCGCTGCTGTGGGCACTGCTGGCCCTGGACGGTGGTCTCTGGAGGGTCAGGGGCCCACTCGGCTGCACCTCAGCCTCCCTGAGAGCCTGCATCCAGGACTAGAGGGATAGAGCAGGGTTGGGGGCCGGGAGGGGACAGGGCCAGCCAGAGCACCCAAGAGGAAGACCCACTTTGCCCAGCCCAGCCCTGACCATAGAGGAAAGGGGTGGGGGGAGGCTCTCTGTTAGGCCCCCTACCCTACACCTCCAGCTTCAGCAGCGAGCAGAGATCGAGGTCTCATCCACAGTAAGACCTCAGTCCCGTGGTCCCATTGAGCGCACCTACAAGTGAGTTGGCACCCACACAAGTAAGGCAGGTGGCAAACAGAATTTGGGGTCTCGCGTTTGTTTTTGTTTGTAACCACACTAGCCCTTCAACTTGAAAGGGCTGCAGCGGTTCTCGGAGCTGAGCCCTGCACTCCCATTCAGATGCTGCCCCCTGCTGGTCATCTCTCGCCAAACGTTCACCGTTTGAGGGTGATTTGAATGGAGGCAGGGTCTGGAGGGGGCCGTTCTGGAGGAGTTAGCCTTTTTTTTTTTTTCTTTTTCTTTTTTTTTTTGGCGCGGAGTGGGGTGGTGGTGGCTCTAAACATAAGGATTCTAAAGCTCAGTGGGTTAAAGCCTCTGCCTTCGGCTCAGGTCATGATCTCAGGGTCCTGGGATCAAAGCCCGCATCGGGCTCCCTGCTCGGCAAGGAGCCTGCTTCCTCCTCTCTCTCTGCCTGCCTCTCTGCCTACTTGTGATCTCTCTCTCTCTCTGTCAAATAAATAAAATCTTAAAAAAAAAAAAGGACTCTAAAGCTGGTTAGTTCATGTTCATTAAATTGGATGAAGAGGGCCACCTGGGTGGCTCAGTCTTGGTAAGCTGCCATGAGATCAAGCCCCACATCCGGCTTCACACTCAGCGCAAGTTCACTTGAGATTCTCTCTCCCTCTGCTCCTCCCTTCACCTGCGCTCACGCTCTCTCTCTAAAATAAATAAATAAACAAAATATTTTTTAAAAATTGGATGAAGAAATCACACCTTCATTTTAACAGATCTCGACCTCAAACTTAGCATTTCCTTCCATTACGAATGTCAGCCACAAATCACAATAGCTTTAGAAGAATCTGTGACTTTGTCACAAGGAAGAGAAATCGCAGATTCGAAATCACAGATGTGGGGCGCCTGGGTGGCTCAGTGGGTTAAAGCCTCTGCCTTCGGCTCAGGTCATGATCTCAGGGTCCTGGGATCGAGCCCCACATCCGGCTCTCTGCTCAGCAGGGAGCCTGTTTCCTCC
Organism: Ailurus styani; assembly: GCA_002007465.1. Lineage (NCBI taxonomy): Eukaryota > Metazoa > Chordata > Mammalia > Carnivora > Ailuridae > Ailurus > Ailurus styani. Next base: position 6,832,061 of record LNAC01000022.1, read on the forward strand.
TCTCTCTCTGCTTGCCTCTATACCTACTTGTAATCTCTGTGTCAAATAAATAAATAAATAAATCTTAAAAAAAAAAGAAATCACAGATGTTTTCATATATTACAGGTATCACAGAATAGATTATATAGATTCCTATTACATAGTTTCTAGTACCTAAAATATTTAGGATTACCATATATTTTATATGCATAAGACCCTTACTGTCTCTAGGCTCAGCAGATAACAATGGGGTCCATGACACATAAAAAAGTAAAGCACCCTCGCTTTCATTAACAGGGTGATGAGGGATGGACAGTGGCTCTTAACAGGAGGGCCCGGGGCAGGGAGGAAGGTGCTGGGGGCTTCAGGTAGCAATGCTTTACCATCGGAGGGGAAGCATCTCAGTATTTTATCAGTTTGGCAGTCCCAACGTGCACCATACAGACCAGACTGGGTAGGCATGAATGGAGGGCCTCTCGGGCTTCCTTGCTCAACCCGGTGGTGGGGTCCTTGTGACAGTTCCTGAAGAGTCAAAGCCAAGAAATCCGGTCCACTGCAGAGAAATGGAATCTGAGGCCCAGCTCCAGTCAGGTCCACATGGACCTTCCAAGTCAACAGTTCATCAGCAGCAGAGCCAGGACCAGACCCTTACCCTGTCTTCTCCCTCCTTCTACTGCCCAAGGACCCCCTAGGTTCCCAGGGGAAGTGCGAGGAACTGGAGTCAGCAAGGTGCACCATTGGCAGACCAATGCCCAGAGACATGAAGATTTATAAGGAGACAGGGAGCCAAGGCTTTTCCCAGCTCGAACTCCTCCTCCAAGCCCAAGGAACATGGGACTCTCAGGGTGAGTGCCAATCCCATAACCCAGCCACTATTGAAGCTTAAGCAACTGTCTTGCAGCCACCAATCTCCAAGGATCACCATCTCCAGCCTTCATCCCCCTCCTGGTCTCAGGGTCTCAATTTCCTATCTCTTCCTGGTCACCTCCTTCAGGACATCTGTACCCACATGTCAGCAGGTCCCAACCTGAACTCATCACCTCCCCCAGCCCTCATCCTGATCCAACTTGGCTTCCCAAGCCCCGTGACAGCTACCCCACCCCACCCCAACATTCAGGCCCCAGACCAAGCTTGAGCCTCAACTCCTCCGTCTCTGGCCGTCTCATCCCATCAGCCTCCAGTTCTGGAAATTTCCCCTCTGAAAATCTCCACTTCATCTGTTTCTCATCATCTCCATGGATATCGCGAGTTCAGGCTCCCTTTGGCTGCCATTCCAAATTCCTGCACCACCTTCCTGCCTGCAGAGTGGGGGGTCTGTGACCTGGAGCCAGACTGTGGGGTTAGAGCCTTGATGCTGCCACTTAATAGACACGCAACTTCGGCCACACACGTTAACCCCTCTAGACCCGCACTTCCGGTGAAATGGGCATAATAATCGTTCAGAAGCAACTGGGAACAGTCTAAGTTAACACCTAGCCCCGGACCTGGCACTCAGTGTGTCAGCTGTTAAGTCTCACTCCTTCAAATCCAGCCTTCATTCAGCGGCCAGAGATAATCCCACCAGGTCATTCCCAATTAACCCACCCCACCTTCCACGGGAGAAGCCTTATCACCCGGACTACAAGCCTCCAGATGTCTTCCTTTCACATCACAAATATCTGCTTTCCCCAAGGCACCTGATCCATCCTGCCTCCAGACCTCTGCTTTATGCTGTTCCCTATGTCTCAACACTCATCCCACCTCTTCCAACCACTCATCCCGAGTGTCTGTGGCCCTGCTCAGATGCAGATGTCTCCTCCAAGGTCCCCCCCAGATCCCTTCCAGCAGGATGACTCTGGCTCCCCTGTGGGCCCAGTCCGTCTTACTCCTAGGAACGAGTGCATGTTCGTGTCTCACTCATTTTAGAATTCCCAGAGTGCAGCCCAGGCCTGGCTCCAGCCAGGCCTCTGGGGAACCCAGAGGAATCCCAGCACTCCTGGGCCTCTTAGGGAGTTAGGTTGTCTCAGCCCAGAGAGGGTGGTCAGCAGGCATATCCAAATAGTGTCTGAGAACAGTAGGGTGTGAGCTGTCCACCTACAACAGTTCCTCCGTCTCTTCCACTAAGGAAATTAAGAGCTCTTCTGGGTTTGGGGTGGTGCTGGGGGCCAGAGGCTGTGTCCTATGCAGGCCAGCCAGGCCGGGGGGGGCTCTCCCAGACCTGAGCCAAAACTGTGTACACCTTGTCTCTCTGATGAGGGCTCAGTGCACAACCTAGCTAGCAGTCCTAGTGGTCTCTGGGCGGAAGAAGGTGCGCTAAAGAACGGGACTACCCCCCGCCCCCACACACACCTTCTGTCTACCCTAGAGTTGGGGGCCTTTGTCTCAGCCTCGGTTTTGCCAGAATTGGCTAACTTTGGGCCAAAGCTTCCCTTCTCACAGCCTGGGTCTCCACCTTTATCAAAGGAAAAGCCCCTTCCGGCTGCAACATATGCTAAATGCTGACTCTAGATGCTGAGTGTGATGCCAGGGTGTAGAGGATTAGGGGACAGGAAGATGTGGGAGCCACCTTATTGCCCTACCCCAACTCCACTCCCGCCCCATGCACACACGCTGGCCCACGGCCAAAGAACAGAAAAGGAGAGAGTTTATTGAAAACTATATACAGTTGGTCCAGTCCCTATCGCAGGGCACAAACTGGGCAGGTCCCCCCACACCTTAGGCAGTAGCTGGCCCCATGGTAGGGGCTGGGGCTGGGGCTGGGGGCCCAGGCTCCCTTGGGAATCTTGGCAGCCACAACAGCCCCCCCAATGGATATTCATCTATGAACTGACAACTCTAAATGGCCTGTTGGTGGTGGGCAGGGAACAGGGAAGGGGTCCCTGCCCTGACCTCGCCAAAGCCTGGATAGGGGAACACTATTCTTAAACCTGGGCCCCAGAGGCCCGGCTAGGCTGTCCGGAAGTCCTGGCTACTCCTCTCCCAGGAGGCCTTCCTGGACGTGGAGGCAGACAGCCCTCCAACCCCACCCCTACCCCATGGGCTTCAGAGACCTGGACTTGGGACATCAGGTACCCTCCCTCCCATCGCCGACTCGGGGGTCCAGGGCTCTCGGGCCACTCCCCAGGCAGAAGACCTCGGGTTGAGAAGTGAGTGTTGAGGAGGTCACAGCTGAGGGCCCAGGACCCTCCTGCAGTGGGGGGCTGGTTTTGTGGCTCAGGGTGTTCCGCTGTAGGAATAGTCTGCTTTGTTGTGCATTACCAGCCGGTCATCCACGAAGTAGAAGCTGTCAGACTGTGTCTCGTATGGGTGACGGATCATCTCACTGACTGCAAGAGAGGACCAGCCAGTTGGGGCAAAGGTCAGGAGCCTGAGCCGGAGGCTTCGGGACTATGCGGTGGGGATGAGTTGAACACCTCAGACCCACCTCCACCTCACAGAGCTCCCCCAGCCTTTCTGAGCCTCAGTTTCCCTACAGGCGGCATAAGAATGGTGGCCAAACCAAAGAGACCCAGGGTGGGAGAAAGGGGGTGAGACCCACACTCCCCCCAACCCAGTTTGGTCTCTCTAGCCCCCCCTCCAAAACCTCCCATGGCCCTGCCCACGCACTCAGCTCCTCAGAGAGAGGGGGGAAGTCGTAGATGTGCTCGCACGTGTTCTTGCTGCTGGGGATGCAGAAGCCAAAGTGGAAGTCAAAACTTTTGAGGAGCTGGTTGCGGAAGTAGTGCCTCTCAATCATGCGGAAGTTGTTGACAGGCTTGTCTCCCACCGTGAACTCCACCCTGACAGATAGGAGGAGGCAGAGCTGAGCTTGGCCTTGAAGTCAGCCGGCAAGGCTCCAGACAGATACCACCCCCCAAAAGGAGAGGCTCAGTAAGAACTCAGGAAGGGCTCATTCCCCACTCTCACCCTTACCCCCAGCCCTTGCCCATCCTCCCAACACCTCCCCCACCTCCATCCAGTGACTCACGTGGCTCCCACCTGCCTCAGGCGGAGGAAGGCAGGGGTGAACTGGTAGCGGACAAAGCGGCCAGCATTGGGGTCCAGGTCCCGCCGGTTGATGGGCAACCGCTCTGTAATGTACCCCAACTGGGGCTCAGAGGGCTTCAGGCCAGGGCCCTGGGCCCACCCAGGGTTCCCACCCCAGGGCCCCCATCGGTCTGAATTCTTAAAAATTCCCCCAGGAGATTCTGATGCACATTGAAGGTTCAGACCTTTGGCCAAATGGTCCCCTGCAGAAGGCGGGGTGGTTTCTAGGTCAGCAGGTCACCAATTTCAACTGAGGTTCCCAGGGCCCCAGGAGACAGAGGCCTGGGGCCTCTGGGGCTGCAGTTCCCAGGAAGGCCTGCAGAGGGCAGGCTGGCAGGGACCAAAGGGGCCAGACTGTTCTCCCTCCATGTCCAGCCCCAGAATCAGATGGGAAAGAAAAGCAGAGGCCCAGCCCCAGCTCTGCTCTGACTCCTCGGCCACCTGAGGAGCACCTGAGCAACCCACTTCACAGCCCTCGCCCACCTCGTCCTTCTGCCGATGGTCTATCCAGCCGGCCCGCTCACCTGAGGCTGGGGGCTTCTTGATTTCAAAGAGGACAGTGCCTGAGTCCATGTCTCGAATCTTGAACCTGATGAAGTCGATCTTGTAGATATTCTCCTCAGGGGAGCACAGGTAGTCTAGGGAAGACAGGCAACTAAGCAAAAAAGGGACCCGCCCAGAAGCCCTGGCTGCCAGCTCAGCCTTTGGGGGACCCCAGACTAGCTAGCTACCCCTTTCTCTGATTCCAGAAGGTCACTGCCTTCCAGAAAGAGAGAACTGAGTCCCTGCCCTCTCATGAAACAGCTCTATCCTCGGAGGTCTCAGAGGTCAGGGAGGGGCAGGGTGGAGGAGGGCGGAAGACAAGGGCACCTCCCCCCTTCCCGCACCCCCCCACCCCGCCGCCCCCAGGTTCCCTCCCATTCTGGAGTTGTGGGGCCTTATTCCAGCCTCTGCTCTGGCGGGGCCAGCTCAGTGACTATGAGCCACATGGGTCTCCAACCTAATGAGGGGCCCCAGCATGAGAGGGATACAGCTGTGGCCTTTGGGAACTTCATGCTAAAGAGGATGACAGTTTCGCCTCAGGAGAAACACAGTACTTTCCTGGAGAACATTCCCAACCCCCCCACGTAGCTGGCTACGGTGCTACTGCTACATCTAGGAGTTGTCAAGGCCAGGACCTCCCTGACCTGGGTGGTGCTAGGGCAGGCCAAACAACTCCTCCCCCGTTCCTCCCCACCCCACAACCCCCTCCTCTTCCCATAATCAGCTTATATAAGCCCAGCTCCCTTAAGCAGCTTAGCCAAAGCTGTGCTGACTCAAGTCCAGAGCCCAGGATATTGGGGGAAGGGGGCCACCTTTGCTCCCATCCCCTGCTGATCTCCAAATGGGAGGAAGTCTTAGCAAACAGGGGGAACCCCCTCAAAGCTCATGGACCCAGCCTTAGCTCTGAGCCACCCCCAGAGACAAGAGTACAAGCAAAGCCAGGAAGAGGGTGTGGCAGGTGTGTGCACGGAGGGGGGGGGGAGGGAGNGGGGGGGGGGGGGAGGGAGTCCTCAGGCCCAGAAGAGGAACCGGGACACAGTGGTGAGCCGAGGCCGAGGACGCTTGCTTAGGAATATCAGGGCCTGGTCCAACCCTCACTTCTCCTGTAGCAACAACTGCAGGTGCTCACAGAGGCCCCGGCAAACTTAAAGGAGCAGTGGTGGGTCTGGTGTTGCCAGCCTTCGTGCCATCACATCCTCCCCCAGAGAGGCCCGGAAATCACCCTCCAGGCCCCTGGGCCACCTCCTAGTCCTCTGGGGCAGGAAGAGGAAGTGAATGTAAAGTCCTCTCTCTTCCCCAAGCCCAGGGCGGCCCCCTCCAGGAAGCCCTCCTGGGAGCCTCCTGGCACCCTAGGGTCCAACAGGGCTGGTGGGGAGGGGCCGGATCCCTGGCCTGTCCACCACGGTGGGGAGAGAGAGAGGAGGAGGAGGAATGCCAGTGGGCATTCGACACACCTTATTTTCACAGAAAGCACGCAGAAAGAAGGTGCAGGGCACAAGGAGAAGAGGGGGCAGAAGTGGGAGCAGAACCCTAGCTGCCCAGCTCCGTTCCCGGGAATGCCCTTCCTCTTTCTCCACATTCTCCTGCTCTTGGAGCCTCTCCTCTCATGCGGGAGAAATGAGTACAGTCTGCCCTCAGTCTCTTCTACCGCACCTTGAATTATCAGCCCTTTTGTCCTTAGAGGCAGTGAGGGAAGTGGGATGCCCCTGGCTCAGAACACTGCACCCACACCCTCCCTTCTGCCAAGGAAAAGATGAGGCCTGGGACCCAGTCAGGGTCAGGCCAGATAAAGGGGCAGAGTGGCTGAAGGCTCAGAATACAACTGCCCCCCCCCTTTCCCTCTGCCACAAATACCTTCCTAAGCTGGATTCAGGGACCGTAATCCAGGAGGAGAAAACCTTAGACCTGTGTGATTAGGGTCAAAAGAGACCAGGGGGTGCCAGAGTGGAGATCCCTGGAACCCAGTTCTCAGCTTCTAGAGAAGAAAGGGTTCCCATGAAGCCCCTTCCCCTGCTCATCAAGGGTGATGAATCTCCTCCAAATTAGGAGACATGGCAGTACCTGGGCTGGATGCCCCCAGAGTCGCAAAATAACCTCTAAAGTTACCAACCAAAGACCCAGACAGGTCAGCCTGACCTCCACACATCCCGTCAGTTCTGCCCGCATTCTAAATGCTGCTGTTGCTTGTTCTAGCTCAACTGGCTCGAACATCAGACTGGTCCAGGCCCCCTCCCTCTACTCGTGTCTGCTTGGGCAAGGCAGCTCAGCGCTCTGGGGGCCCAGCCAAGAACGGTTGCTGCCTGGCTCCGGGAGGAGCGAGAAGCTGGTCCCCAGGGACCCAGATGCACAGGCCTAGACCTGCCATTACGGTCCCCTCCACGGCTCCGGGCTGGCAGCCTCGGGCTCTGCTGCTCCTGCAACTCCAGAGCTCAGGCCCACTCCAGCACCTGCCCCCCATCACAAGAGAGGGGTCCCAAGAGTCGCTTTCGCAGAGGGGGTCGGGGCAGGATTACTGATGAATGAAGCTAAGGTAGAGGGCCACTCTCTCTCCAAAGGCCTCTGTTCTCTGAGGCCCCACCACTGCCTCTGGCATGAGGCTTCCTAGCCCTTGTTCCCTGCCTGTGGTAACCTCCTCCCAGGCCCTGAATGCCCAGTTGTCTGCCTCCAGGCAGCAGCCGTAAGCCGTCCTCTGGGGCCCTCAGGACTACTGACAAAAGAGCCCTATTTACAGAGCATGCACAGCCTGCCAGGCACAAGGCAACATCAGAAAACTGATTTTCACAGCAGCCCTATAAAGTAGGTGGCGTGATCCCCATTTTACAGATGAACATGCTCAGAGAGGTGAAATTACTTGCCCAAGGTCACACAGCCAATTACATGGCACAGCTGGGACTTCAACCCAGGCAGTTCAGCCATGAAACTCAACCACAGCAGAGACTAGGCCTCCCGGAAGAAGACAGGCTTGGGGTGGGGGGCATTAACCTACTCCCTTGAAAGGGCCCAGACCAACTCACTGAAGCTTCCTGCCCAGGTCCTTACCTGGGGTTGGAGGATAGCCCCAGACTTCCTGGGGGACACAGAGTGAGGGCATTTAATGTTCAGGGAGACTGGAGGTAGTCTTAAAGTCACCTAAGTAGCTCAGCCTACGCCTAGCCTCCAGGGTGGGGGCTGAGGACGGACCGCACTTAGCACCCATCCTCATTATTGCAGAGAAAAGCCGCAAAGGGCTCTGAAGGCTCCATGGGGAAGGGGGATGGCCTCCTCAGAAAGGAAGGAGTAGGGTGAAAATAAATGTCTAAAGGGAGAAGAGGCGGGCACAAGGAGATCAAGGGAAGAGGGGACAGGGAGATCTTAGGCTCAGAGGCAGAAGGGTAGGGAACTCAGGCGAGGGGCAGCCGGGTGGGGGAGGGGAGGCGGAGGGGGGTGGTA
>LNAC01000022.1:6840528-6964087 GCA_002007465.1 Ailurus styani
CCAGCCGCGGGCCCCGCCCACCCCTGCCGAAAGGCCGCGGGCACGCCAACCTGGGTCCACTCTCCCGGGGCTGGGTGGGGCCTCGCCTTGGGCTTCATTCATTTTTTCGCTGGGTACTTTTAGTTGGGAGTCCCGTCTACCTCTCCACACTCGCGGCGTTCCCACCACTCAGTCCTGCCGTCTGCCCCTCAAGCGAGTTCCCGCCTCAGGATCTCTGCCTGGGGATGCTCTTCCCCCAAATGGCTTCCCCTTCTGGTCTTAGTTCAAATGTCATCTGCTCAAAGCGCCCCCCCACAACACCCAATCTAAAGCACTGGCCCCCGGGCACCATCTGATCAGCCTGTCTTTTCCTTCTAATGCAGGATCTGAAATTAGTTTTCGTTCACTGACTCTCCCTCCTAAAAGATCAGTTCCGTGGAAGCAGAGATCGTCTTTGTTCTCTTATAATACCTAGCAGTTAGCACAGTGCCTGTTGCAGCCTATACTTAATATATTCTTTTTCTGAATTTATGAATGAGTTTGTATTTAAAGGCTTACACTGGTACAAGCTAATCCCTCCCAGACCCCTTGCGAAAAAGGCAGAAGTAGAAGTTAACAGCTTTGTTGGGCAACCCTGGACATGCTGAGGGACAACAGCCTAGGCATCTCGCCACCACAGGGCACTCCAGGGCAGGGAAGCGGCACCTCTCTGCAGGGCACATGGGCAGGTCGAAGCAAGGTGGGCCTGTGAGCCCAGGACAGCTGGCAGGAAACCAGTACTTGCACACAAATGAAGAACGAAAGGTATCCTCGTACTTCATATCATTCCAATTCACATTCAACCAACGTTTATTGAGAGCCTAAAATATGCCAGACACTTTCATACGCTTATCACATTTAATCCTCATAACTACCTTGTAAGGGACGAGGTATCATTAGTGCTATATGAACAAATGAAAAACTGAGGCTCAGGGAGATTAAGTGACTTATTCAATGCTCCCCAGATGCTAAGTGCAGAAGGTACAGAAACAAGGGTCTAAATTCAGGCATGCTTGATCCCAAGTCTGGAACCTTCCCCACTGCACCACACTAACCACTATAAAAGGGTGAAGGGAAACTCGGCCACACACTCAGCATCAGGCTGTACCCAACAGGCGCAGCCAGCCAGGAGGGAGGGGAGGGAGGAAGAAGGCCCCAGAGGTGACCTGGCCCCTTCCATGAGAGCAGTGCTAAGGTTCTCCCTGAGGGGTCAGAGAGAAGCGTGGAGGGGAGGGGGCCAGAATCCCACCCAGGGCTTTCCCCTGAGGCTCCCTCTGAGGGCAAGAGGACCACGAGGGACAGGACGAAAGCAGACAAACAGCCCCTGCCCTGGAGGGAGACAGGAAAGGGCCTTCGAGTTTAAGCCAGATAAGGAGACCCAAATGACGCATCTTCTGGAAGGAAGGGGAGAGGGAGGGCACAAAGGTGGTGGGGGAAACCTGAGCTAGAGGACTGGGAAGGGAAGGAAAGATGAACCCTGCTTGGAGTGTTGTGCTTTGGTTACCGAAGCTAAGCCCTTCACGGCAGGCCCCATTTATGTGCCTCTCAACCTCACACCTCCCATTCCGGCCAGAAAGGAAGGCTTCCTACTGAGATTCTGCTGTCCTGCTCAGTCTCTCTTCTCAGGCTTTTTCCAGGACTTGCGGGTTTCCAGGAAGATCTTGACCAGGGACAGGAGGATGGGCACCGCCATAGGCAGGAAGAGCGGGATATAGATGGCAAACTTCTGGTCATCCGGGAAATAGAGGAGGTGGAGGAGCGAGGGATCGAAAAAGGCACGCTCCGAGGACGTCACGGCTTCCTGGCTGGCAATGAATGCAGAGGCCAGATGCCCAGTGGTCAACTCCTCTGCCGCCTTCTGGACTGCAGCTACAGCCCTGTACACCTAGGAAGGGGGCAGGGGGTTACCAGTAAGTCCCGGGCACCAGGGAGGTGCTGGCGTCGGAGCAGGGATGGGTCTTATGGTGTCCACCATCTACCAGGCACATTGGTGGAGTTTGCCCAGGATATGGAGACTAGTGAAAAAAAGGGCTACGGTATAACTTTATTGTGCCCGCTGCCAGCTAGAAACTTCACACCCCATCTGGCATCCTGCTGGGGACCTGGCACTGCCCCCTAGAGGAAAGCTGGGACACTCCAGGATGGCGTGCCCACACACACCCTGGGACTCAGCTGGCTCTTGGGTCTCACACCACACCCTGGCCCTTGCCGGCCACTCAGGTCATGTCACAGAATCCATCCCCTGCCTGCTCACCTCAGATGCCACATCATCTTTGATGACAATGTTGCTGATCTTGCCCAGAAGCTGGGCCAGGGAAGTGAGAGTGGTGGTGGCCGTGGCCACGTTCTCCACTGACCGAGCCCAGAGCAGCCGGTCGAGCTCCCAGGTCGTTAGCCCTTCACTCCTGGGCCCTGAAAACAGGCATTTCAGAGGAATCTGGGGCTGCGCAATCCCGAAGAGCAGCCTGTAGGAAGAGCAAAGTACAGAAGGCTGAGAGTAGAAGATGGCTATGCTTCTTGGAAGAATGACTAAGATCTTCGATCTCACCCAGAATCACGGAAGTCATGAGGAAGTGCCTCAGGGTCTTAGGGACGTGAGTGGCGACACAAAGCAGAACACAGCCTCAAGGCCCATTTTAACCAATGTTTTTGCTTTTACCTGTTTCTGGATTGGATTTCCAGGATCTTGTTTGAAAAAGGGTCCCATGGCTACAAGATTTCTGATAATACCTAGCTGAATCCCCTCAGCCTGCCTACCCTCTCTTTGGACAAATGGGACCACAGAGCCTTTAGTTAAGGGACGATCCAGGACCACTTCTTTTTTTGTTGTTTTTTTAAAAGAACAATTTTTGAAAAAAAGAAAATATTTACCTATTTAAGAGGGAAAGAGAGAGAGAGAGAGTTCGTGTGACCAAGCAGGGGAGGAGCAGAGGGAGAGAGACAAGCAGACTCCACGCTGAGCGGGCTCAATCCCACGACCCAGAGATCGTGACCTGAGCCAAAACCAAGAGTGAGGCACCCACCTGACTGAGTCACCCAGGTGCCCCAATCCAGCACCACTTCTGATAAGCACGCGTGCTGCGCCTCTCTAATCCCACACCCAGGGCAGACATCGCTAATCAATCAGAATCCTCTTTCCCGATGATCCCAGGCACAGCCCTAGAATCCTCAGCACAGGGCATCGGGCAGCCACTACCGACGTAGCAGTTAGCATCAGAATTAGTAACTCTTTCCTTAAGCACCCCAACCACACCCCAGGGGCCTTGGAAACCCTGCTTGGTTTCCCTGGGGCTCTAGGCACAGCTGCGGTGTCCCTGCCAGGTAAGATCTCATCCTAGGCAGCTCAGGAGGCTGGGGTCAGACTCAGGGGCCACCTCCCCAGGGGCATCAGCCAGGAGCTCACCGCAACTGAGCCAGGAACACCTCCATCACTCGCACCATGTCCACCTCAACCCTCACCGGCAGCTCCGAGCCATTGTAGGCTTTGGGGTCCACATTGTAGACCTGCAGGGGGGAAAGGAGGATGCCTCAAGACCACACCGGGACTGTTCATGGCTCTGCGCTAGACACTCTGGAGGCCGGGAGAGAAAAAGAAGACCTTTTCAGAAAAGTCTTTAGAAATTATGAACCTGATGGTCTAGCCAGTATTTTTTTGAAAACCTATTAGGAGCTTTCCATAAATTATCTCCATTATCCCTTCAAAAGTCCTGTAAAAGATATTGTTTATTCCATTGTAAGAATTCCTACCTATGAGAAACTCCCAGGCTAACTGCAGAAACATAGTTCCCAGCCTTGCAAGAGTACCATAAACAGGGCCAAGATCCAAGATGGACACACAGAGAAGTCCTCAGTGAGTGCAAACCACTACATGCAAAAGGGCTGTACTATAGAAAACACTGACAGAAATAAGCAGCTGTGGGGCCTTGGCAGGGGAGGGGACGAGCTCACAGCACCGTCACCTCCTTGGTGCCGCCCCTCCCGTAGGCTGGGCCATGGAGGACACCAGAGGAACAACAGAAGGAACAGTCTCAGGGAACACCTGTCTGTCCCTAAAGCTGGGGCTCTAGGACCATTACCATAATGCCACCCCAGCGGGGACTGTGGAAGGCGTTGGTGGCCACTGGAGCCCCATCCTTGTCCTGAATGTACAGGGGGGAGTGGGCAAGCTCAGGTACATAGAGCAGAAAGTTGAGCACAGGATGAAGGGAGGCAGCGCTGGATCCTGCAGTACAAAGAGAAGGGAAGTCAGAATACCAAAACCTGCTGGGTCTAGATCTCAGTTCCAGGTCAGCCTCTAACTTTCTGGTCATTTTCCCCAGCTGATAATCACCAGGATATCCTCCAGTCGTGGGTCTCTACAGTCAAGGATGTCCTCTGAACATTCTCCCAAGATGTGCTACATCCATGTAGAGTCCTTACCCCCCAAAAGGCTCCTGGAATCTCGCCCCCTCTAACAGGCCCCCCTTGACTATCTAAGACCACCCTCTTGGGGACTGCCCCATCACACCCATGTAACTATAGTCCATTTTATACATAAGTATAAATATGACCTCATGTCAATTCCCTCTTACTCCTTCGATTGCTAGCCATTCACACCAAGTAAAGGCTCAAGCTACTTACCATGGGCATTATGATCTGGCACCAGCCCGCCCTGCCAGCTTTACCTCGGTCACTCCCTCACAATTCTGCTACACTAAACTTCTCTGAGCTTCCTGAATGCCTATCTGTTCGGCCTCTTCTACATCTAAGCTCAGAGTTTTCCTTGTCTGGAGAGCCTTGTCTGGAGGGAGGGAGGGAGGGATCACCTACAGTCCCTCCCATATCGTGGTCCACACTGGCCTAGCCTGACTGTCTAAAATCCCCCAACCGTGATATACTAACTTTGGTTTGCCTGTATTATAGCTTGTGGTCACCTCTTCTTCATAGGTACCACCCTCAAAATGGAATCCCAGCTTCAAACCTCAATCAGCAGAACTGTCCACCCAAATTCTGCCTTCACATACTTTTGCTATTATCTTTCCTACATGCGTGACTGTATCTTTTGTGGATGGCTTGCACAGAGGGAGACACAACCTATCCATTTTTTTATAAAAAGCACTGGGAGTCATGTTTAATAAATGTTACTGGATATGGGTTTCACAAATCTCATGAAAAAGGAGCCTAAATGCCCAGCACTTCCTTGATGCCCTCAGACCACCCAACCTGGGAACCAGAACGATATACTACCAGCCTCCAACCCCACCCTGAGCCTTTGGGGTCCCTTCCCAGCCTGGCAGATAGACCCTCATCCTCAGCTCACCCAGCCGGGACTCCACTGGGTTGATGACATGGGGGAGGCTATGTGCGGCCAAGTAGTAGCTGGAGGAAGCTGGGTCAAAGCGGGGGTTTACCCCCAACACTGCGTAGTAAAGAATCTGGAAAGCAAAGAAGGAGAACATTATTTTGTGTATTGATTCACACTCCACTTTGCCCCAAAAAGGACCTGAAGTGCCTTAAAAAGATACAATTAGGACAGGACAAAGTATAAGAGACAAAATCAGAGCTAGGAGAAAATAGGTGTAAGAAAAAAAAATAACAAAGCACAGGGTAAAGTTAATACATGCTTCGAAACCACATTTTTTGCGAGGCTTTCGAAAACCCTAAACAAAGAGGGAAATAAGAATAGCATATTCAGTGTCCACAAGATCAACTCGAGTCAGTTATTTAGAAGTACTCCCACTAGCAAGACCTGATAAAAATGTCTCCCACATTTTCCCTAAAAGGACACTGTGTGATACATTCTTTGCACGTAGGAAGCTACATTCTTGCCATCTTTGCTGTTACTACATTAACATATTTCGGGAAGTTTTATTTTTAAAACAAATTCCTTAAGGATGGCACGCGTGGGTGAGTACAGTTCTAAATGGGCCCATAAGGAAGGTCGTTTTTTAAACAAACCTTGACAAAAGTCCCCGAGCTGGACACCATGGAGGGAAAGCAGACACTAGAGTCATATATACACACAAATTGATTTGCGATTCCCAGCAAATCAGCAAGCTCTAAGAACTGGGAGAACAGACTCCACTTGAAAACAACAAACATGGACGGACTCTGGAAAGGACGGCGCAGCCAGGGAAGGGCCTCCCCGGCTTGCTCCCAGTCTCACCTGGGAGTCCACAGAGAAGTTGCCCACAGCACTGAGGACACTGAGGAAGGGCTGCACGTAGCGCCGGACAGCCCCCTCGATGTCCCAGTGCACGTCATGGGACTTGGGGTCCGGGTTGAGTAAACTGAAGGTGATCTCATAGCCTAGAGAAACAGGAGTCAGGGAAGCCAGAGGCTGAGGGAACCCCAGGCTGAGCTGAACTTGTCTCTCCTCCGGAATGGGGTTGGAGGCCATCACGGAACCCAAGGGAGGATTAAAACTGAGATAAGGAGGGGCGCTGGGTGGCTCAGTCGTTAAACATCTGCCTTCGCCTCAGGTCATGATCCCAGAGTCCTGGGATCGAGTCCCTCATCAGGCTCCCCGCTCCGCAGGCACAGCCTGCTTTTCTCTCTCCCACTCTCCCTGCTGGTGTTCCCTCGCTCACTGTGTCTCTCCCTGTCAAATAAATAAATAAAATCTTAAAAACGAAACAACAAAAAACTGAGATGAGGACCACTGAGTGCTTTTAACTAAAAAGGTGAAACCACAGAAGGAAGGAGTGAAGAGTCCGCACGCAGATTCCCCTCCTGCCCCACCGCGTCACACCATTCATTTCCCTGTCCCTTCTCACGGCAAAGCCCCATCCCCCTACCCAAGCTGGACTTGAGAGGCCGCCTCTTATCAGCGCTCCACTTGTCCTCTGGAAGGTGGTCGGCCAGGGCCGCTGCGAGCACGTCCTCGGTCAAAGACATGGCCTGCGCTACTTGGATTACGCGGCGGCCGACGATGTGAAAGGCCTCCCGGTGCGTGATCCCTCGCACGACTGCTGTCCTCTCAGACCCGATGTAGCTCATCATGTCCTGTGAGAGGCCAGCAAGGGACAGGATGCCCAGGGAAGAAAGCAGACGAGCACGCTGGCTCCTGTCTCAGAGAATCTGGCTCTATGCCCTTGACCAACAGGGCTACCCCTCCCTCCAGATTCATAGTGAACTCCTATCTCAGCACCTCTGACCCATCGCTGTGCATGAATGTTTTCATTCCCTTCTGTTCCCTTTGCCTTCGCAGCAGACTTAAGTCCCAGGCGTGATCTAAATCTTCACAGGCTGAAAACTAGGAGATGCTGAAGATGGACAGGAGAATAAACAAACACCTGGAAAGTTTAATAAGTAGACAGCACATGGCAAAGAGGCAAGCCCTGGAATGCTCACAGTGGCGTTATTTCTAAGAGTAAAAAACCGGAAGACAATCCAACTGCCCATCAGCAACAGGATGGGTAAATTGTGATATGTTTCTATAATGAAACATATTAAAAAATGAACACATTAGACTCAACCACACATTGAGTATCACGGATGAATCTCTCAAACATAAATGTGGAACGAAACTGAAGTTGCAGAAGAATCTGTGGGGTATTACTATGTTCAAAAATTTGCAAAATTGATTATGTTGTTTATTGAGATACAATGTATATGATAAAACTTGAAAAAAAAGTAAGAAAATGACACACACAAAATATGGTCACCTTGGGCCAAAAGGGAGCAGGGTAGAACCACGGAGATGCTTATGGTTCAGATATATGCCTAGATTGTAGTTTGTGAGCAGGGGTTGGGTACATGGATGTTCATTAAAATTTTCTTTCTTCTTTTTATAAGAATTACATATTCCATCACAAATTGTAAAAGAAAATGGTACGTGGCATAGCTCCCACTGAGCCTCTTGTTGGTCAAGTGAAAAGGTCAATGTGTCACCCGTAACACCACCACGACCCATTCAAACCAGCTTCTTTTTTCATCCTGATTTTTTTTTTCCCACTTTAAATGGTCATCGGAGCTTGGTCCCGGCTTTAGAAAGACCCAGGGTCAATGAAAAAAATCCCTATTTGCGTTCTATTTTTTTTCCCTATTTGCATTCTTTTTTTTTAAATTTTTTTATTACATATAATGTATTATTTGCCCCATGGGTACAGGTCTGTGAATCATCAGGCTTACACATTTCACAGCACTCACCACAGCACAATCCCTCCCCTATGTCCATAACCCAGCCACCCTATCCCTACCCTCCCACCCCTCAGTAACCCTCAGTTTGTTTCGTGAGATTAAGTGTCACTTATATTTTGTCTCCTTCCCGATCCCATCTTGTTTCATTCCCCCCCACAACCCTGACCCTCAAATTCCTCATATCTCTGAGAGATCATACGATAATTGTCTTTCTCTGATTGATTTATTTCACTTAGCATGATACCCTCTACTTCCATCCACTCCCTATTTGCATTCTTTAAAAAAAACTATTTGTTAAAGAGTTTTCTGGAGCAAATGCAAGCAACGGGGAGCACTACTGCAAGGAGGAGGTGACCTAGGAGAGAACGAGCTGACGGGATAAGGCAAGGCCACAACCTCTCTGCTCACCCTACCTGGGGCAGAAGCGAGGAGTTTTCAGAGATCACGTACACAGTCAGGGAACCCTCTGCTTGCTCCTGTGGCTCAGCTAACACGGTTTCTGCCTCTGGGGACAAAAGCAGGAGGTGCACCAGAAGCAAAAACACCATTCTCTTTCCCTCTGGCACCCACAGAGGGCCTAAGGCCTCCACCTCCACTGACACCTGGCTGATACTGCGGCCAGGCTCAGCCCCGGGTGGCCCAGGCTGAAACACACGGTATCTCATTCCCAACTTTCCCAGAGATTCTGGAGTTAAGACAAAGTACGGAAAATACACACTTGGAGATCGGAAGAGGAAAAAGAGGCCTTCGTGTTAAACTAGCGTGATCCCCCCTTCCGGTACCTTGCATACTGCCCAGGGACAGGGCCTCCTCCTCGTGCTTTAGAGCCCTCCGATAGGCCTTCTGGAAACGGCATTTGATTTTCATTTTGTCTGAGAGGAAAAGGAAGAAGCAAAGTAAGAAGACTAAGTAAAGACCTCTGTCCACCTTCCCAGCCCCCACACCATCCAGAGTCTCAGGACAGCAAGAATATTGTTTGCAAAGAAAGACCAAGAAGCTGCAGCCAATTCTAATTGATTTCTACATGGATGGTATCAAATACAGGGCACCCCACCTCTTCCCCCTAACTAGCTCCTGCCTCTGCCTGCATACACCCTACCATCAACCTGAAGTACCCTCCCAAAGGGAAATCTATTACAAAACTCATCCTATTAATAGGTGAAAGGAGAAAAACCAATGATCACTTCAATACGTGCCTCAAAATAATTAAATTCAATAAATGTCCTTGACACAGATAAGATGCACACTTAATGGCAAAACACTAAATGTAGTTCCATTAAAATTAGTAATAAGGGGCACCTGTGTGGCTCAGTCAGTTAAGCATCTGACTCTTGATTTTGGCTCAGGTCATGATCTCAGGGTCATGGGATTGAACCCTGCATTGGGCTCCCTGCTTCACAGGAAGCCTGCTTTCCCTCTCCCACTTCCTCTGTTTTTGTTTCTGCTCTCGCTGTGTCTCTCTCTGTCAAATAAATAAATAAAATCTAAAAAAAAAAAAAAATCTATTTATTTATTTATTTATTTATTTGTCAGAGGGGGAGAGGGAGAGAGAGAGCACAAGCAGAGGGAGAGGCAGGCTCCCCACTGAGCAAGGAGCCCAATGCAGGACTCAATTCCAGGACCCTGGGATTGTGATCTGAGCCAAAGGCAGGTGCTTAACCGACTGAGCTACTCAGGCGTCCCTGTGTGCAAGTCTTGATCTTGGGGTGGTGAGTTCCAACCCCACATTGGGTGTAGAGATTACTTAAAAATAAAATCTTGAAAAAAAAAAAAAAAACAACAACAAAATGAAACAGAACAAAATCCTTCAATGGCTTCCCTTCTCACCCAGAATAAAAGGTGTATGTGAGCCTAGCCCCCTTTCAACACTCTGGTCTTACTTATGTCATTTCCTCTTACTCTTTCCCTCACTCACCTTGCTCTCAACAGAACGGGATTCTTACTGTTCTGCAAACGCACAACTTCTGCTCCTACTTCAGGACCTTATCCTTGTTTATGCCTCGGCCAAAAATGTTCTTCTCCCAGATACCTACACAATTTACTCCTGTACCTCTTTTTAGGTCTTTACTTGGAAGTCTTGTTTTCAAAAGATGCCTTCCCTGGCTGCCCTTCTAAAACAGCAATGATCTCCTTATCTCCCAAGAAAACCGCCCTATCCCCCATCCTGAACTATTTTTCTCCTGTCACCATCTAACATACACACATACATCTATTTAAGATTTTATTTTAAGTAATCTCTACATCCAACCTGGAGTTGGAACCCATAGCCCCAAGATTCAGAGCCATACTCCACTGACTAAGCCAGGCCCCCCCGCCACCATCTAACATACATTTATCTTCCTATGTCTGTTCTCTTTTTCATCTATTTTGTTCACTGTATTTTTTTAAAGACTTTATTTATTTATTTGAGAGAGAGCAAGTGAGAGCATGAGAGGGAAGAAGGTCAGAGAGAGAAGCAGACTCCCCAAGGAGCCGGGAGCCTGATGCGAAACTCGATCCCGGGACTCCAGGAACATGACCTGGGCCGAAGGCAGTTGCTTAACCAACTGAGCCACCCAATCGCCCTATTCACTGTATTTTGTCTATTTTGTTTGCTGTATCTCCAGCAACTACAACAGTATCTGACGTAGACAATAAATATTTGTTGAATAAATGAACAAACCTATTACTATTCCTATTTAACAGATGAGAAAACCAAGATTTAGAGAAGTTAACAACCTCACCCAAATTCAGACAAATAAGTAGCAGAATCAACGCTTTAATCCAGCTCTCTTACACCAAATTCCATACTCCCACATCCTCTCCTACCCCCTACCGAGTATTAATTGCTTCTCATCGGGTAGCATAACTGTTTTATGAATGAAACTGCCACCTTTATGGTGAACACTGGATTTAAAGTTGTTTTTCTTCTAACCAACCACACTGTTCATTCAGAGAGGGCTTTTAATAAATTTTTAACTCCTTTTAAGGGACGCTCACGCTCCTCCTACCTACCCCATCTCTGGGCTGAGCTCAGACCAGAAAGAGAGCCCTGACTCCCCAGGAACTCACATTTCAGGGGGATCTCTCTCTCATGCACAACGGTGAAGGGCAGCTTCTCCTGGTCGTCCGACGGCACTGACTCTCGGGTAAACACGACGGCGACGGGCACCGTGAGCCGCAGCTAGGGGAAGGAGCATCAGGGCCAACAGCTGAGTCTCCACCTTGCCAGCGGGCTGTCCCCCGGCCTTCTCCCACCGAGCTCTCTCTCACCTGTAGGGCATTCAGCCCGCTGATCTGGGAGTAAGGCAACGGGGCCCGGTAGGTCTCCGTGGTCTTCCACCAGAGCGGCAACCCCAGCAGGATGGCCACCGCAGCGAAGAAGAGAGCGGCCCGCTTGCCTCGGACCACCTCTGGGGGGTATGGAGGTACCGACTTGAGGCGCTGGAAGTGGGCTTAGGTGCCCGCCCCACACCTGACGCGGAGGAGCCCCAGCAACCCGCACTCAAAGGCTCTTCGCCCGCGTTCATGGGTGAGAATCCCTGTGCGAGGGGCCCGCGCCCAAGTCTGAAGGGATCTTGTCTGAAACGACCCCCCGGCCCCCAGTCGGCGGGACGTCTGGCATACCACAATCCCCAAAGCCCGCATTCCTCCCTCTCGGTACACGAGCCGCGGGCCCCGCCAGCATGCCACCGCACCTAGGTCCGTAGCAGCGGCCCCGGGAGCCGCCATGCTTGCTTCCGGTTGCTCCAGGCTCCGAGGGGCGGAGCCACGCAAGCCGCCCCCAATCGGAAACCCGCAAGGAGGGGGCGGGACCACGACAGCGGCAGCAACCAATCGCGAGCCGCACTCCAGGCGCGCGGGGAGAAAGAGAGAGAGAGAGAGAGAGAGAGAGAGAGAGAGAGAGGGCGGGGTCCGCAAGGAGCCTGTCCGCCAGTCTGAAAGGGGCTTACCCGCACACCAAGGGCGGTTGAGGAGGTGCGTGGGTTTCTGTGTTGCTCTGACTCTTCGTTAGTCCCCCGCTTCCTTGCAGAACACATCCCTAGTCCCACGGATTAAGAGCGCAAAGTCTGCAGGCGTTAAATACTAGTTGGGCGGCCACGGGCAGCTTTAAGTCTCAGTTTTCTCATCTGGAAAATGGATACATTTACTAAAATGAGCTCACTTAGGAGCACCTGGCTTGCCCAATCCGTAGAGCGCGGGGGGCTTGATCTAGGGGTCGTAAATTCGAGCCCCACGTTGGGTGTAGAGATTACTTGAAAAAATAAAATGGGGCGCTTGTGTGCCTGAGTTGGTTAAGTATCTGCCTTTGGCTCAGGTCATGATCCCGGAGTCCCGGGATCGATCCCCACATTGGGCTCCCAGTTCAGCGGAGAGCCTGCTTCTCCCTCTCCCTCTGCTTCTCCCCGCCCCGCCCCCTCTCATGCTCTCTCTCTTTCTCTCAAATAAATAAAATCTTTAATAAATAAATAAAAATGAGTTCATTCATGTAAAGAGCCTGGCACAGAAGGCACCCAAATATAACCAATCGCATCACTGTATCCATATCATAGAGCTCCTCTTCCGGACACTCTCTCCTCAAACCTCAAATACGGAGGTGGAAAGCTAGTAGTACCTTTTTAGCATATTTGGCTCCTTCAATATTTTTTAAATTCACTTGAATTCATTTCCAACTTGTAAAAGTTTGAATACTTCACTTAAAATTTTTGAAAATTCATGAGCAGACTCTGGATCCTGATCACTTAGGTTTAAATCCTGACTTCATCACTTCACCTGAGTGCTCCAGAATCTAATTAACCTCTTTGTGCCTGTTTCCTCATATTAAAATAGGGATAGTAATAGTATCTACTTTATACGGTGTTGTAGTAAATGAGTTACTGGATGTAGAGTGATTAGAATAGGGCCTGGCCTATTCTAATTACGAATTACTAATACATATTAAATGCTATAGGGGATGCATGGGTGGCTCAGTCAGTTCAGCATCTGACTCTTGGTTTCAGCTCAGGCATGATCCCAGGGTTGTTGTGGCATCGAGCCCTGCATCGACTCCACGCTCAGCAGGGAGTCTGCTTGAGATTCTCTCTCTCCCTCTGCCCCTTACCCTGCTGAAGTGATCTCTCCCTCTCTCAAATAAATAAATCTTTTTTTTAAGATTTTATTTATTTATTTGACAGAGAGATAGCACAAGCCGGCACAGCGGCAGGCAGAGGGAGAGGGAGAAGCAGGCTCTCTGCTGAGCAGGGAGCCTGATGTGGGGCTCAATCCCAGGACCCCGAGATCATGAGCTGAAGGCAGACGCTTAAGTGACTGAGCCACCCAGGCACTCCTAAATAAATCCTTTTAAAAAAACAAAGTGCGATATAAGTGTTATCTATTTTTGTTAACATAAGGGCAGGTTGCACTGGGCCTACATTCCCATATTGCAACAATTAGCTGGGTGGAGCACTTTACACAGAGCATGGGCTGTCCAGTTCACACAGAACATACCTAACAGGTTCTCTCATCCTTTCATCCCCTCAGACAGACCCAATTGTTTGATGTACCCCCACACCCCAACCAAGTGGGCAAAGTTTACCACGAAACCTCACCAGGTCTACCCTTGCCCAGACCTTCAAATCGGCCTTCTCTGTGCCCTCACCTACCCTAACGGGAATGGGCAGTAGCCCCCGGCAACCTCCTAGATACCCTGCTCCATCTGGCAGTCCTGAGCCTTGGGGCTTTTCCATGTTGGGCAGGAGCTCAGGTGCTGCTCCTGCAGTGTGCACCCCACAACCCCAGCCCAATGTGTCAAGCCCCCAGCAGGGTTGAACGCAGAGGACAAGTGAGAGACTCCCATCCCCTTCCCCCAGTTTTGGGCTCTGTGCAAAAGCTGCCTTCAGGAATTTCGGTCCTCCAACCTTCAGCTGCAGCCTAGTGCCTCTGAGGTGGCAGTCCCTGAAGGACCCGCAGCCCTCCGTACTGCCCACACTCCAGCCACGGACATCACCAGCAAGAGCCTGAGCTGGGAATGGTGACTCGGTATACCCCTCCCCCATAAACTTAGAGCCCAGGAAAACTACCCTCCCCACCTCCACAGGCAGAGGGCCCAGAGACAGTCAGTGGAAATCAGAAACTGAGGTGGAAATTTGATGTGTAAAACAGACAGACAAAGTAGCATGTTTTGCTACCATTTATTTGCTATGTGGCATGTACCCAAAGCATGAGTCATGTCTGGTGTCTTACTCTCTGATCCCAGGAGGCAGGGCAGGCAAGGAAAGCCCAAGGAGAAGCTACTACATCATGGGGAAATTGTGGGGGCTGGAGGAGGCAGGGGGAAACCCAGGCATCCTGCTCTGACTTCTAGCAACTTCTCCTGCCCTCAGTCACAAGGGGCACCCTATCCTCCCATCCAATGGTCCCAGGTGCAGCAGTGGGAGAGAGGAGGGGAGAAGAAAAGGAAGATGACTCAGCGCTGGATGGAGGCATCTCTGCTCTGCATGGCTATTTGGTCCTGGCCGTTAACTATAGGCAAAATAGGGTGCAGGTGGCCAGGCCCAGGGCTGTGGTGTGGAATGTGTACTCAGTAGGCATGGTTGGCAATGTAGAGGGACTGTGCTGCTGCTCCACCGTCTTCTCCGCTGCCTTCATACTTGCCCTGAGCTGCAAGCCCATTCACCTGCAAAAGGGTGGAGGGTAGGAAGGAGGTGGAGTAAGCGGACTGCCACTGCCCACAGGCGCCAAACACTGCCCAGGCTCTAGTCTCTGGGTGTTGCCCTCCTGCCTAGCCATACCCTTCTCCCACAACCACCAACTCTAGCTCCCGACCTCAGCCCGCTTGATGAACTCCTCAGTGGCAGCCCCGGCATTGTCTTGTTGCCCTCTCCAGGCATTGAGGGCAGAGGCCTGAAGGGCACGCCCATAGGAGAAGGTGAGGGCCCAAGGCCGAGGAAGGGGGCAGCGGTTGATAGCATTGAGGTTGAGTGATGCCTCCTCTTCACTCTGACCTCCAGAGAGGAAAGTCACTCCTAGCGTAGAGAAGAGAAGACAAACTAGTTGGTCAACTCCCTGTTTTTCCAGGGTACGGGACCCGTGAAGGTCACAAGAACCTGAGAATGGGTCTTAGGGACAGGAGCAAGTTAGGAAGCAGGGTAGTACCTGGGACAGCTGGGGGCACAGTTCGACGCAGGGCAGTGACAGTTGCCATGGCGATCTCCTCTGGGCTATACTTAATGGGACAGGCATGGCCAGGGGTCACCATGTTGGGCTTGAGCAGGGTCCCCTCCAGGTACACGTGATGGTCGCTCAGGGCCTTGTACACAGCAGCCAAGACCTGGAGATCAGAGGACTGGGTTCTGATCAGAGGACTAAGGTTCTGGGCCCCTGCTCAGTGCCCCCCTTTTTAGGGGAAGGTGGCCAGGACTCTGAGGGTCAGTACAGGCTCAAACTCGCTGGTGTGTTCTGGGACAGTGTAAATGGTGTTTGGGGAAAGTGCCCTCATCTGAGCCAGGGACTGTGGGAAACAGGCTCCCCTGTCAGGCCGTCCTGGTAGTACGTGTCTGTGCCCAGCTGTGGACTCACCTTCTCGGTAACATACTGACAACGTTTGAGGTCATGGTCTCCATCTGGCAGGATTTCAGGCTCCACAATAGGCACAATGCCATTCTGCAGGGAAGAGCAGAGCAGCTTGGGCAGGGCAGTAGGTGGGCGGGGAGAAATCCCCTGTCCCCCTCTCCCCACTAGGCATAGGGCACCCATCTGACCCCCTCACGCACACATACACACACCTGCTGGCAGATGCTGGCATAGCGGGCCAGCACATTGGCATTCTCCAGAACGGCAAGTGCTGAGGGGGTGCGCTCACTGATTTTCAGCACGCAACGCCACTTGGCAAAGTCGGCGCCATCCTTTTTGTATTGGGCACAGCGTTCCGAGAGACCATCCAGCCCTGCAGGCATAGTGCCAGCCTCAAACTCTGCCCCTCTGCCAGCATCAACGATCCAACAACCCTGTGGTCTTTACCCACCCATCCCATACCTTGAGTGGTGGTTTCTCCATCAGTCCCTGCTAGAGGCACTACACCCTTGTCAACCTGTAGGGGAAACAGGCAGAGGGCTGAACGCAGGCAGAATTCCCCTTGTCACCTCTCTCTCTCTCTCTCTCTCTCTCTCTCTCTCTCTCACACACACACACACACACACACACACACATCTATTTCCATGTTCAGCCCCCATCGAGGGCCAATGGCTGCACCTTGATGCCCACGACGATGCCTTTATCCTGAATGGTACGAACAAAGGGAACGCCATTATCATCTTTCTGGTAGAGCGTCTCATGGAAGAAGATGACCCCTCCGATGCACTTCTTCACACGGTCGTCAGCACTGAACAGGACCTGGCGGTACAGCCGGCGGTTCTCCTCTGTGTTCTCCACGCCAATCTGGCTCAACCGCTTGGCCATGCTGCCTGGGGGCAAACAAAAGGGGGGTAGCAAGCCCATCCCCAGGGCTCTCCGGCCACCTGTATGCCCCCTAGCCACAGGCCCCCACCTACCTACAGACTCATCTGCGGCCAGAATGCCTTTGCCTGGGGCCACAATCCGGAGAGCAATGTCAGACAACTCCTTTTTCTGCTCAGCAGAAAGGGCTGGGTACGAGTGGGGCATGGTGACAGCTCTGTGGAATAGAGACAAGATATAAAAGCTGGATCCGACCTACTACTTCCTCTGCTTCCTCTCCTGGCCGTATGGGGGCCGAATGGCCTCCCCCACCTCCCAAAAAGTATGCAGCTAGGAACAAGGCAGTAGTCCTTGGCGTGGGTCCTGGGCAACACAGTGGCACCAATGCCTCTGACAGCTAGCAGGCTTAGGGCCCTGGTTCCCACATCTCCTTTTGTCCCTGGTGGGCACCCTTCCCAGCCCTGGGGAAAGATTCGTGGGGGGGGGGGTGAACAGCCCCGAAGCTACAGGTCTTCTTGTGAAACTACTGCCCAAACAAAGATCCAGTCCTTCTTTCACTGAATTTGGCCCCTTCCGGTAGGACATAAGCCCTGGCCTTTGCAATTTCCATTTCATCATCTTCAGCAGGGCCCCTAGGGAAAGCATACCTACTTCCAAGGCTTCAGAATGAGGCAAAAGTACCTATCACCCTTCTTCCCTCAGCTTCTGGAGGAAAAGTGGGGGACAAGTGGGGAGCAGGAGTGGCACGTATAACTGCCATGGGCTTCTGTAACCTCTTCCATACCCCAAATCTGACTGCCTTTGCAGCCAGATGGGAGCAAGGAATCAGGGTTGAGTGAGTAGAGGGCCTGAGAAAGGGAGGATGGAGCAGGGAGACCTGTGGGGAGATGACAGAGAGACAGGCTAACTGGCCAGGGGAAAGACCTGAACCAGGGGGACAGAGTAGGCAAGATAACTGAACCTGGAACTTAGCCTAGGAAAGGGAGCAGGCTGAGATGAAAATGGGCTGGTTGGGAGAGGTTGACTCCCAGGAAAAATCCTGTAGGCAGAGGAAGACTGGGGATTAGAAAAGCTGAGGTCCGGGCATGAGAGCTAAGAGGAAGGGGTACTGTGGGAGAGGCTGAACCATAGGGTTTCCGAGTGGACAGAAAGGAGAGAGGATTAGCTGAGAAGGCACATCCAAGGGCCCTCAGGAGCAGGGCAAGGGTGATAGAGGGAAGAGTTAGGGAGAGGAAGCGGAGATGCTGAGCAGCTCCTGCCTCGCCCGAGTACCTCACCTGTGTGCAGCGAGATGCGCAGCGAGTTAGAGGCGGCAGCCACAGAACAGCGCGGATTCAGGTCTGCAACAGCTGCGCCTGTAGCTCAGGCTCCTGTAAATGAGCCTGCGGATGCCGCAGAGCTACGTGACTCCCCCAAGGGGAGGGCACATCCCCGCCCTGGCCACGCCCCCTCCCCGGACTGGCGACCCAGCAGAGCCACGCCCACCGAGGCGGAGCGACGAGGTGGAGTGACTACCCGGCCAGGTTCTGGGATACTGTCGTCCCACTCCCACCTCCCTACCACCAGGGTACCCGGAGGCAAGAAATGGCCTTGCCCTCATTTCTGCCACAATCGCCTTTACGCCTTTACCGTGTGCCCGGCACTGGGCTGGATGCTGGGAATTGAGCCTGGTCCGAGGAAGGAGAGTCACCTAAATAGTCGCAACTGGTGGGGTAAAGAGAGGCACCACCAACAAAGTGTGGTAGTCCGGGCAGGGAGTGGGAACTGAGTTTCTCTGTCCTCACCCACTTATTTACCAGGACCTAGCCTAGTGGGGGATGGAGAAGGTAAGAGAATGAATCCTTGTCTGTCCCCTACCCCTAGGCTACGAGCCAGGGAACAAACAGTCCAGTGCCCAGAGGGAGGAAGCAAGAGAAGGGAGGAGGAGCTGCCAACTTTGGCTCTGGATGCAGAGGGAGGGTTGTAAGAAGGGAGTCCAGGCAGGAGAGCCAACAAGGTTCTCTAACCTCATCCATCCCCCACACCCCAAAAATAGGATTCAGTGAACCTGAAGAAATACATTAAATATATTTTATTTAAATAACATTAAACACAGCGAGCTCTTTGTCCGTTGGTCCTGGTGTTGGGGTAAGGAAGTGTTGCAGGTAAAAAGGGGTGAAACAGATTCCAGGTTTCAGTTTCTTAGCTCAGAAATTCCAGCAATCCCTGTAGCTCCTTGCAACCCCTCACAACCTCTGGGATGGACTGCAGAGTCTGGGGAGAGGCATAAAAGGCAGCTTAGGGTCACAAGTCCAAGGCTCCCAGCCCCAGGAAGCACCAACTCGGTCAGAGGGGAGAAAGCAGAAGCCACAGAGAAGCCTGCAACAGTGAGTCAAGCCCAGCGCTCAGCACAGGCTGGGAACCAGAGCGATGCTCAGGAGTACTTCCTGAGGCCAAGCCCTATGCCAGGTGCCTTAGCTGCATCAACTCCCTCCCTCCTTTACCTCATAAATATGCTGAACAATGTCATCCAGTTTCTTTAACTCCTTGTCAGAGCGCCGAAGATTCTCCTCTAGTATGTTTCTCTAGAAAACAAACAGGATGCATTAAGTCCTACACTCAGAAGAATAGCATAGCTTGTGGGGAAGGAAAATAAAGCAGAGCACTTGCTGGTAGTAGTGGGAAATGGTCCTGGAATGGCATGGGAATTCTTACATGGCTCTGGAACTTGACCATGAGTTTTGCCTTCTCATTTTTCATCTCCAGGAACATCACCCTCAACTTGTCCACCTGTAGATATGTCCAGATCAGTAGAGGCACCGCCTAGGGTTCCCACCAGCTGCCCAGCTCCTCTGCTAACTCTGAGTCACCTCTCACCTCTTGGGAGAGCCACACTTTCTCCTGGACCCAGTTAGTAGCCATAGGCTGACAGTCGGGGTTCAGTTGACCTGCTAGGGTCTCTTGCAGCACCTTGGTCTCTGTCTCCGCACGCCGAAGTGAGCGGGTGAGCTGGGCCACTTCCTCTCTAAGGCTCTGGGGATGAGAATGGAGAGGGGTCCAGTAGCCCTCCAAGGGCCTCTCTACCGTTCTTATCCCCTGTGGTGAGCAAGGGTAGACCAGGGATCCAATTCCCACCAAATCTGAGATTCTAGCCATCAGGGACACAGAAGGCAGAGGGCCAGGCATCATACTGAACATACTATGAGCTCGCCGCTCCTGTCTATCTGCTCTAGAATCTTCTCATTCTGCTGTTGTATCACTTCCTGCAGCTCCTTTTCATTCTGTGAGGGAAAGGGAGGTAAGAAGCACTGAGAGAGTTGGCTTCTTAGCAGCCCTTGCCAGGAGATAGGATTTAGTGTCTGACCCATGTTCAGCTCCAGTAATACCAATTGATAACACTCCAATTCTTCTTTTAGGACTACATCAGGCAAGGCACATTTCAGTGTTGAGAGAGTTCTGCCAGAGTTCCTGACTTCTAGGTCAGCCTGGGAGATGGGTCAGCCCAAAGCTAATTCCCAAACGTGTGAAATGTCTGACCCCAGGAAACTAGGGCAAGGATTGGAAAATCCGCACCACCCAGATTCCTGGAGACCATCGCTCCCAATGGGCCAGTAGAGCTGCCCCAGTTCTTCATGGCCCCACTTCTAGGCCCCTCCTTCACCTTGTAGCGCAAGCACAAGGCCTGGTTCAGCTTCTCAATGTCTGCCTCCTTTGCCTTCTGGGCTTCCTGATTCTGTTCTTCCTGGGTCTGTAGCCTAGCCTGCAGATCACAACTAGGGGAGGGAAAAATTCAGCATTATTTCTGTCCTCTCAGGTGTTGGCTGGGCCCTCGACACAAGGAGCTGTCTCACTTGACCTGCCCTTTCTAATCAAGACCGCCCTCCACTCACATCTTTCTCTGCAAAGTCCTGACGGCTTCCTCTTTAGACTCTTGCAGCAGGGAACACAGGCGTGGAAGCTCCAGAGTCATTGTACCCATTTCTGCCAGACTCTTCTCCATACCTGGGATCTCTGAAAGAGCAAGTCCTAGCTAGGAGCAGAGCCCTTTGGCTCTGGAAGGAAGAAGTGTGGGTAGCCATCATCGCCACAACTCTTATTCATGCTCCCCACCCATAGGATTTGATTTCCGGAACACTCCAGATCCCAAAAGGCAGAAATAAAATGAGCCCATGTAAAATTGAGGTTTTTAGAGCAAATTACTTCTCACTGCTCTACTCTTTATCATTAGTACCAGATCTAGAAATGAGGCAGGATCCCTGGAGCCCATCCTAACCTGTAGGCTGAAGGGAAACCACTGATGCTATTCGGGTGAAAGCACTCTTGTCACTTCCAAGCAAGGGCACAGGAGCTGCTTCTGGCTCTAAAACAAAAACCAACCAAGGTAGAGGACCCCTGTGGTGACCCGGTCAAGGGTATGCCATAATGGAAGCCAGGGAGAGAGAAATCTGTTGGTGGGCATCTTCAACAGCTGAAGATATGAGGGGCGGGACCAAACTCTCCCACCATTAAATCCCAGGGCCTTTAACCTTCATCTGCCATTGCTGTTGAGACATTTCCCAAGAAGATGCTGTCAGTAGGCAGAGGGTATTCCTGGGCAGGAGCACAGGCTGTGCTTACCAGGGGGGTCTCTGGTTCAGCCTAAGGATAAAGGAGAAACATGATCAGCTGCTCTTTAGGGTTAGTGATCTCCTGAACTTCCAGGTACCTACCAGCCACCTCCTCTGGAATGCTGTGTTTTGTTTTGTTTTTAAGATTTTATTTATTTATTTGACAGAGAGAGAGAGAGAGAGAGAGATCACAAGTAGGCAGAGAGGCATGCAGAGAGAGAGGAGGAAGCAGGCTCTCTGCTGGGCAGGGAAACCGATGCGGGACTTGATCCCAGTACCCTGAGATCATGACCTGAGCCGAAGGCAGAGGCTTAACCCACTGAGCCACCCAGGCATCCTGGAATGCTCTTCTATCTACTCTCTTTTTTCTCTATCAGCACCTTCTCAATTAGCTCCTTTCCCTGAACTTAATTCTCCCACTAAACAATTAAACACAGAAATATTCTTAACTTAAATCCCATTTTTAAGCTGCCTTTTCTCTTTCCCCTCTGATTAAGAAAAAGATAAAGAAGCCTACATTTCCCGCCTAAAATTGTCACCATCTATTGACTCCCTAGCCCACTACACTCAGTCCTCTTCCTCACCATTCCACCAAAACTCTTGTTTGGTTCACCAATAGTATCCTTACTTTCAAATTCAACAGACACACTTCAGCTCTTGTTTCACCTGACATATTTGATAATCGATGACCATGATCTTCTTTCAGAAACTTCCTTTTCTCAGCTTCTGGGACATGACGCTCTCCTTCATACATAGGCCTCATACCTTTCTGACTATTTCTTCTATCCACAGGTCCTTAAACTGTTGGACTCCTTTTGGTTCATCCTTGGCCTTCTTTATACTCTAATCCATTCCCCAGGCCTCGCCTTGGGAACTCCACAAAAACATCCACAACTACATAGACGACCTTTAAATCTCTCTCAAGTGTATTATTTTCCCAGTCTCCAGACCCAAAGGCCTCTGAAAAATCTACCAGAACGCTCCATAGTCCACCTGAAATTTAGTATGTATAAGGCTGACCTTAGGGCGCCTGGGTGGCTCAGTGGCTTAAAGCCTCTGCTTTCGGCTCAGGTCATGATCTCAGGGTCCTGGGATCGAGGCCCATATCGGGCTCTCTGCTCGGCGGGAAGCCTGCTTCCTCCTCTCTCTCTGCCTACTTGTGATCTCTCTCTCTCTGTGTCAAATAAAGAAATAAAATCTTTAAAAAAAAAAAAAAAAAAAAAGGCTGACCTTACCATTTTCCCTGTCCCATCCCACCAAAAGTCTCTTCCTCCTCCTGTATTTACGATCCTAGGGCCAAGGGGTTGGGAGGGCAGCATATTACAGCCTGCGGTTCAAATCTGGCCTGCCACGTGTTTTGGGAAGTTTTATTGAAATATAGTCAAACACATTTATTTACATTCTGTCTATGGCTGCTCTTGAGCTACAAAGGCAGAGTTGAGTAGTTAAGACAATGACAACATGGCTCGAAAAGATGACATATTATATTGTATTTTATAGAAAAAGCCTGCCACCCCCAGTTCTAGAAAGTATCATCTTTCCAGCAATTTAGAGATGATCATTTACTCTTCCACCTTACTCCTCACCAAATTGGTCACCAGGTTCTATTACTTCTATTTTCTAAATATGTATTGAATTCATCCAATCCAAAATTGTCTTTGTTTGAAGATATGATTGGAAAGGAAGAGAGGCAATCCCCGGATCCTACCTTCTCCTTTAGTTTTGCCTGTAGGAAGAGAGTGAGTCTCTGCAGTTGCTGAGTCAGCACCCCTAGCTCTTGGGAATAGTGGCGTGTCTTCTCCAGGTGTTGCTCCTGGTTCTCTGCTATGGTGCTAGCCAGGTTAGCCCTGAAATAAGGAAGGAATAGAGAAAACAGCCGAAGACCAGGCAACCTTCTCTGAACTCCTCTCCCAAATCCCCACACAGAGCTACATTCAAAGAGGGAAACACGGGGCACCTGGGTGACTCAGTCAGTTGGGCATCTGATTCTTGATCTCGGCTGAGGTCGTGATCTCAGAGTCCTGGGATCAAGCCCTGCATCAGTCTCTGCACTCAGTGCAGAGTCCGCCTGTCCCTCTCCCTCTAGTTCTCCCCCTTCTCATGCTCTCGTTCTCTCTTTCACACTCTCTTTCAAATGAATAAATAACATCTTAAAAAAAAAAAAGAGGAAAACAAGAGGTTCTTGGACCGTGTCACAATTCCCTTCTTGGAGACTTTAGTTTCTCGAAGTGCTCCGAGGAAACATAAACACTTAAGTAGGTGAAGCCCAGAGAGACAGAAATCTTACTTCAGGGTCTCCACAGTGTCTTTGAGGTCCTCGCACTGCAGGCTGCGCTCGCGGAGTGCTCCCAGAGTGGTTTTCAACTGACGCTCCACCTGGTCCAGCTCTAGGTGAGCAACCTGATTCTCTTGGTCTGCAAACTGGGGACACAGGAAAAGGGAGGAAGACAAGGAGCGAGAGAGGGAGGCGGTGGATGAGGCTAAGTGGGAAATTTCAGAGCCCTGGGAACAGAGGCTTTCCCGGGTCCCCAGCCTCAAGCGTCATCTCCACAGTGTCAGGTAAGAGGCGTGCTGCTACCGGCTCCCCTGCCGCCAGCCCCGTTCCTCACCTCCAGGGTCTCCTTCAGGTCCTGCACCTCCTTGGCCAGGACAGCCTGTTGTTGCTGCAGCTCAGCCTGCATGTGTCTTAGTGCCGCCTCTTCCTTTTGCCATCTGCCGGAGACCTTATGTTAGATCCCAGCAGTCCTACACCCTGGGCGCCGACTGCCACCATAACCCGACAGTGACTCACCGAGTAGCCTGCTCCTCATTGCTCTGGGTAAGCTGGCAGAGCAACTCATCCTTCATAGCCAGGTCCTGGGTACAATGGGCATGCTGACTCTGTAGTTCTTTTAGCTGACTCTCCGCACTGGCCAGACTCTGCAGCTGAGTCCGGAGATCTAAACCGAAAGTATCCTAATGACGCCATGTAGTCATCAGACCCCAACCTCTCCATTCTTCTGCTCTGAAACAAATGCTCCAGACCACTTCCTTGCTCTACTGCCACACCCCAGGCTTCAGCAGGGCACAAGTGCTCGTTCACATATGTAGGTATACACACGCACACACACACCCCTCTACCTGTTGCCAGGCGACTGTTTTCCAACTCCAGTTGTTCTATTCGTCCTTTGCAGTCCTCTAAATGGGTAGTAGCTTGTTCCAGCTCGCTGGAAACCTAGAAAGAAAAGATAGATTTTTCTTCTATGGTTCTTCAAGGGGAGTCAGGAATCCTAGGACTCAGCCCAGCTTCTCTTCCTGGACAGAACAGCAAATCACCTTGCTCCTGGGCAGCAGCACTGCAGAAATAAGGTCCCCAGTAAAAAGCAGCAAGAGAGAAAAGTAGCTGAAGAAGGTGCTGAAGTGCAAAGGGAACAACTGGACCCAAAGCCATCTACGGTGAAGGGACTTGGCTGGTGTCCAAACCCAGAGTAGAAAAAGGACAGGTCCAGGTAAGAGGCTAATGATACCAACTCATTGGAAAGGCCTTCTGCGGAAAAGGAGGAGGAAACCAGGCCTAGGAAGTCCCCACTCCTAGTCTGTACCTGCTGCTTTTCCTCAATTGCAGCATCACGCTCCTGCAGGGTCTGCCGGCTCTTGGCTTTGAGTTTCTCTGTGAGTTGTTGAGACCGGCTCAGCAAAGCTGTCCATGTTACATACTAGCAGGGGAAGCAAGCAGGAGAGCATGTTTGAGGCAAGGATCCTAGGAGGGTGGGCTGTGGGTAAAGGGGTGATACAATGGCCCCAAATACTCACATCTAGTTGCATGGATATCCAGTCCTGTTGTAAGTCTGAAGTGAGACTCGCTGTCTGCTGACCCACCTCCTCCTGCTCAGCATGAAGCCCTACCTACGAAAGAAGGATTGCCTATAGAGACGGCCCCTTCCCTCTGGATACAACAAAGTGGGGGAATATGGCCATCTTCCCAGTGTGTCAGCACGGATCCCAGGAAAGCAAATGCCTTCAAATTACCAGCTGGGTCTGGGTCTCCCTCAAAAGGCCTCTGAAGTCCCCCATGGATGACACGTCCTGTTCCAGCTGGCTGATGCGCTGGCTGGCATGTGCACAGAAAGCCTCGAGCACAGCCTCGGCCTGTTGAGGGAAGAGCTCAAGTGAATTTGTGTTTCTGCAGAGACCCTGAGGAAGAGACCTCCCACATCTGGGAACAAAGGCCTGGCTCTTTACCGCATCCTTGCCTCTGAGGGCCATTTCCTCTTTTAGCTTTGCCTCCTCCCTTTCTGCTTTGAGGCTCTGGAGCCTTGCCTTCAATTTCTTCAACACGTCACAACAGCAGGAGACCAGGGTTTCTGCACGGCGAGACTACAAGATAAGAATCAGACACTGCGTCTGGTTCCTTTTTTTGGACTTCCAGTCTCACCAGAGCCTTCACCTTCAGGCTGCTTACCTCCTGACTCACGGTAGTTTTATCTTCCTCTAAGTGCAACAGAGATAGATGAAGCAAGGATATCAGCTCTTTAGAAACCAGCACCCATGACTGCTGTAAAGGGAATGGTTGTTAGGTTAGAGCAGAGATCAAATAAAGTCACTAAGCAGGAAGTAAGCAAGGACACTGGGAGGGGAAACCACTGACCCCAATTCCAAGCTCCCAATAGGGAGAAGATATCACCATCTGCTAACCACCCAGGATTCCCCATTCTTGATCTTCACAGGAGATAGACGCAGAGATAGTATAAAGTCGATCAGTACTTACCATGACATCCCTGGCCTGCTGCAGAGCCTGTCCAATCTCTTGGCTCTCCTGAAGATGCTGAGGTTTCTCACTTATCTAGTCAGAGAAACAAAGTTGTGCCCTTTGCATAGGCAACATGCTCCACCAGCACCACATTCCCCCTCTCACCTGCCAAGATCCAGGAGCTTCTCCTATTAAAAGTAGGAGCAAGGCTCACAGCTCGATGAAGCCAAGTCAGAAAAAAATCCAGAGGTACATAAAAAGTTCCCTTTCAAAATAACTTTTTCTAACTACAAGGATGACATGTGTTTAAAAGTTTATAAAAGTTTGGAAATATAGAGTGAATAAAATGGAAAAAGAAGCCATTAATAATTTTATCACCTGGAGCAATGACTCTTTTTCTTTTTTTTAAGATTTTATTTATTTGAGAGAGAGAAAGAGCAAGCATGAGTGGGGAGAGGGGCAGAGGGAGAGGGAGAAGGTCAAGCAGATTCCCTGCTGACCGCAGAATCAGACCCAGGGCTCTATCCCAAGATCCTGAGATCATGATTTGAGCCAAAATCAAGAGTTGGCCACTTAACTGACTGAGCCACCCAAGGGCCCCTGGAGCAATGATTCTCAACCAACAGTATAGCAACTACCCCAAAAGATTTCAACATAACTCTACACCAGAGATTTTCCTGCTATAGGGATTTGCTGTAACTGAGGAGTATATTACTTCCCTTAGGTGTCAGGGAGATTACTGATTTAGAAAGAAACTACCATATTCAGGGCGCTTGGGTGGCTCAGTCAGTTAAGAGTCTACCTTCGGCTCAGGTCATGATCCCAGGGTCCTGGGATCGAGCCCCACGTCGGGCTCTCCCTGCTCAGTGGGGAGCCTGCTTCTCCCTCTCCCTCTCCCTGCCACTCCACTTGCTTGTGCTCTGTCAATCTGTCAAATAAAATCTTGAAAACAAAAAAAGGAAACTACCATATTCAATAAATTCTAAGATGATAATCTTTTTATACAATAATGCCACTGAAATTGAGATGCATCTTAATATTGACTGTTTAGGTATGATGAAAGACAGTAATGCTTAAGAAAATCACAACTGAGATTATAACATAAATAAATGTGGGGTCCTGCTTCTACTACTTAATTTTATTATACTTATGTTATTTAACCTTGAATTTATACTCACTCTCTTTGCTGAAATAGCCTGAGACTGGAACATCTGCTTTAGGGGGACCTAAAGTAGAGTACCACTCATTTTTAACTTCTGCTGATACTTTACCTTACCTCGAAGCATCTCAGATATTATCTGAACTCTGATTTCCTATCCTTAAAAACCATGATTTATGTCATACTTCCTTTCCATATTATCAAAAACTATTCATAAGCATACTTTAAAATTACATTGTAGAATATCCCATCTTATGTTGTGCCATTATTTTTCATTACGTTTTTTCATCATTTCTAAAAACGCTATTGGCTTTATGCAGCATTATTTTTTTTTAACCCTTAGGATACATCCCTAGAAGTAGAACTGCTGGGTCAAAAAAGTTTGAATTGCTTTAAGGGTCTTAAACTACTTTCAAAAGAGGTTAAACCAATTTATACACCCTACTGACAACGGGACAATACTTACCAGCATTATCTATTTTATTTTTTGCCATTTTGTGAGACGAAAATAGCATCTCATTGTTTTAATTTGAAATTCTCTTAATTCCCAGTAACCTTCTCAAATATTTCTTAGTCATTTTTATTCTCTCATTCTCTATGTGTTATCTTAGTACAGATAAAAATTAGTATGCTGTGTAGAGTGGAAAAGTATGATCTTGAGGCAGCAGAGCCATAAAGAGACTCAAGCTCTGAGAGAAAAGCCGAGAACCATCATTACTGCTGAAAGGCAGCCATCATCTAAGACAAAACCTGCGGGAGCAGCAGTGCTGAGTCACGATGTTACAGCAGTCTGGATTTAAGGGGACAGAGCTTGTGGCGTTCGCTGCTCCCCTCCCCTGCAGAGCGGCCATTATTCCCCACCGCATCCTGTGTGGTAAGGCAGGCAGCACTGTAGTGAGCCCCGTGCCCAGAAAGAGTTGAGCTGATGGAGCTAAGAGCTCCCAGGAACCTCCATAGAGGTGAGACTGGTAAGAGCAACCGCTCTCAGGTCCTCTTTCAACCGGGGCCCACGAAGCCAGGTGCCTAGTCTATAAACGGCTCATGGACACCGTGGCAAGTTCCTCCTTATTATTGACAGAGGAACAAGGTCTGTGGTTTGGCTTCAGCTTAGACACAGCTGTGTTTAGTCTTGATTTAGTTGTCTCATCCTTTCTCACGGTCATGCTGACCAGTAACAAGAACTAAAGCTTGCAGATTCTGGCACTCACCCAGAGATTATGCTTTATAAGCTGCTGTAAAATAAAGATTGACGGCATCTTGGACAATCAGCCTTGTGTCCCCCTTGTCTTATTTTCATTCTCTTACCCCTCAGTAGCCCTGTCGTGTCGTGCTGGCCACGACACAGCACTCCATGAGCCGGGGGCAGGGCACGCATGCTCCCCAGAGCCGGGCAGTCAGGCAAGTGAGGAGATTAGTGGGAAGGAGGCGGCCAAGTGGCAAGGACAGGGCACTGTGATGGGGAATGGTGGCAGGTGGGCAGGTGCTGTCACTGCCCCTCTTTGGCTCTGGCTCAATGGGCTCCAAAGGGATTTGGCAAGCTTCAGGGAAAGAGGGGGGAATGAGGTCAGGATTTTGGCAGAAGTCATTATGTTGAGGATATTTTCAACCCCAGGTCTCTGGGCATTTAGAGACAATCTCTTCTTAGCAGCAGCCACTCCATTATCTCAAAGGCCACAAGACTGAGGCTCTCAATTCCTTCCCTGGACACCATTCCCTTCCTTCCTCAACCTGTGCTGCCACAACCAGAGGCCTCTAGAACAGTGGTCTTTAAACTGTTTTCCTCTCATATCTCAGAGTAACCTTAAAAGACTGAGTACTCTTGGGCGCCTGGGTGGCTCAGTGGGTTAAAGCCGCTGCCTTCGGCTCAGGTCATGATCCCAGGGTCCTGGGATCGAGGCCCACATCGGGCTCTCTGCTCGGCAGGGAGCCTGCTTCCTCCTCTCTCCTCTCTCTCTGCCTGCCTCTCTGCCTACTTGTAATCTCTCTCTCTGTGTCAAATAAATAAATAAAATCTTTAAAAAAAAAAAAAAAGACTGAGTACTCTTAAGTTTAAAATGTTATAAAGGCTATAATTTCAGCCATGTTATAAATATTGATAGTTTGAGGGGCACCTGGGTGGCTTAGTTGGGTAAGCTTCTGCCTTCAGCCGGGGTCATGATCACAGGGTCCTGGGATCGAGCCCTGCATCAGGCTCTGTGCTCAGCATGCTCTCTCGCTCACTCTCAAATAAATAAATAAATAAATAAATAAATAAATAAATAAATATTGATAGTTTGGAATAAAACTGTTAAATCACTCTTAAATATATCCAATGGTATAAATACTACACATATCATAATGATTTAATACCTGTTTGATGCCATTAAAAAATGAATAGACAGGGGCCCCTGCGTGGCTTAGTAGGTTAAGCAGCTGCCTTTGGCTCTGGTCATGATCCCAGGGTCCTGGAATTGTGCCCCACATCAGGCTCCCTGCTCAGCAGGAGCCTGCTTCTCCCTCTGCTCCCCTGCTCCTGCTTTCTCGTTCACTCACTATCTCAAATAAATAAATAAATAAAAATCTTTTTTTAAAAAAATGCACACACAGGGGCCCCTGGGTGGCTCAGCCGGTTAGGCGTCCAACTCTTGATTTCGGCTCAGGTCATGATCTCACAGTTCTGCAATCGAGCCCCACCTGGGGCTCTGCACTCAGTAGGGAGTTCACTTGAGGATTCTCTCTCTCTCTTTCCCTCTGCCCCTGTCCCCACTCATGTGTACTCTCTCTCTCAAACAAATAAATCATTTTCAAAAATGCACACACAAGCTCTTCTTAAAAGTCAGAAATTTGTGGGCCCCTGGGTGGCTCAGTTGGTTAAGCAACTGACTCTTGATTTCAGCTCAGGTCATGATTTCAGGGTGGTGAGATCAAGCCCTGCATCGGGCTCTACCCTCAGCGGGGAGTCTGCTTCTCTCCTTCTCCCTCTCCCTCTGCCCCTTTGCATGCGCACATGTTCTCCCTCTCAAATAAATAAATCTTTAAAAAAAGAGTCAAATTTTTTATCATCCCTTTTCCTCCTTGAACCTTGTACTTTTACTCTCAGAATTTTATCATGTAATATATTTTAAGTCTATAATATATTATAAGTCTATTATTAATATATCTCTGCAACAGAAGTCCATTTTACCCAGTAAAATTTTATTGGGAATCATCTATTAATAAAGTGGATAGTGCTTCCCTCCCCTTATTACTTCATGTGTCTGTGGATTACTGTAATTCCTACACTAAGACATGGCTCAGCAACAATTCTATGCCGATATTCCTTTCTTACAGATGCAAGAATTGAGAATCTGTTTCACATAAATAATAGGAATAAGTAGGAAAGGAGGAAGAGAAGAGGGCATGTCACCCAATTCTAGGGGTTCCTTTGGAGACACATTCCAAAAATCTCAATAGTGAACTTCTGTCAAAATTTTTAATGATCCACAAACATAGAACTAAAGTCTCCCTTTAGGCACCTGGGTGGCTCAGTGGGTTAAACCCTCTGCCTTTGGCTCAGGTCATGATCTCAGGGTCCTGGGATCCAGGCCCACATCAGGCTCTCTGCTCGGCAGGGAGCCTGCTTCCACCTCTCTGCCTCTCTGCCTACTTGTAATCTCTCTCTTTGTCAAATAAATAAATAAAATCTTTAAAAAAAAAGTCTCCCTTCAATTTTGTTGAAAGCATGCAAAAATGATGTGTTACATTATCAAGTGCAGCCATTTGCTTTCTCAGCAGAACACACAGATTTTCTATCGTCCTTTGATTGCTATTCCTTGACAATGTAAGATTCAGTATAGGTAGTGAATACGCTGCTCTTTAGTAAAGTAGGCAAGGGCCATTGAGAATGGGGAAGTAGGAAAGAAAAAAAATTGGTCAAGAGTACATGTGGAGGATGAAGATCTAGAAACTGATTCCTTTAAAACTTTCCTTGCTTATATTCCTGTGGAAAATCGTGATGTAACCCAGAGGTATAATGAGTACCCACAGCTTTAAGGGATTTTCCAGATCCGCAGCTTTTATACATATTTTAAAGAAGAGGGCCCACTGGGAAGAACCTTCTTACCCCACTGGGAGATATGTCAGTCTGTGTGCTACTGTCCCGGACTTCTGAGTGAGGGACAGTCAACTGGCTCTTCCAGTCCCGCAGCTGCCGAGAGAGAACCTCCAGGATGACAAGAGAGTTCAGCAGGTTACCTTCTAGGTCATGTCGAGATAAGGCAGTCAGATCCGGAGGACGGTTGCTGCAGCAAGAGAAGAACATGAGGGGAAGAAAGAAAGGGGAAGGGATGGGAGCAGCAGGTCCAGGTGAACAGAGCCCAGGAGGCACAAAGGTACAGGGACACTTACCCCCATAGGAGGTGCTCTGTCTCAGAAGGAACATCCTTGATACCCGCTGGGCCTGTCTGGGAGGTGTTTGTACTCTTTTCCTGTGCTGCTGGGGGAGTAAACCAAGTCCCCACCGAGCAAGAAGGGAAAGGGGTAGTGCTAATCGAAGGATCCCAAAGTACAGAGGGAAGGGATAAGCTCTGGCGGAGATTTTCCAGCATAATCGAAGTATTTATATCTTTTTCCAGCCAGGCCAGTGGGGACATCCAAGGCCCTGTATCAGAGATGAGAACCCTACCACCATCTTCTACTGCTGGGCCTGGAGCTGCCTGGGATTCCATTGCTCCTGGACTTGGAGTCAGGCATGTGGATGGAGTATCTTTCATAGTTGAGACAAGTGCTTGATCTCCTAATTCAGCCTTCTCGGGGAGTGTGGGAAAGCTAGGTTCTCTTTCCTCTATAGATCTGTGCTCTACAACTTCCTCCCCTGGGTCCACATGACTGACAGGGAAATCTGCTGCTAAGGCAGTTGAAGGGGAGAGCCAGAGCATGGAGGAGGGCAAGAAGATACAACTTTCAGAAGGAACTAAGTCCTCAACCACAGCCTCAGTCCTACCACCCCTGAGGCTTTCTTTGGAGCAGTGTGGCTGTTGCTCAGAACAGGGATTTGGTAGACATTCCAAGACATGGGATGGAGGATGCTGAAATGCAGGTTTCTCAGGCATAGCGGGAACAACTTCTGAAAAGCTGTCTTCTTTGCAGGCTGCCACCCCTTCTCTTAGCAGATCTCCTGGCCTCAAAGCCTCATCTGGAGAGATGCTGTTTGTCACTGCCATGGTATCTACATGAGCCTCAAGTGTAACGTCTTGCTGTTGTCCCACTGGAGAGGGTACAAGGACCATGGTTTTAACCACATTGTTGTCCAGTGGATCTACAGCTTCCTCAGATATTTTGGGAGTAGAGTTGCTTTGGGGATTCAGATCTAGGGGCTGGTCATCTGATTCATGCTGACAAGCTTCTTCTAGCCACTTCGAGGGATGGCTGAACTGTTCTGAAGGGGAATCTGTCCTCTTGGCATTGGTAAAATCCGGTGGAGATGTGGTGTTGCTGCCTTCCTGCCAAAGAAAACAAAAGTAGTTAACCAAGGCAGTCAGTTCAGGTTCCCAACATATAATTATGGGTCAGGATACTGTCTGAACTCAAAGGAAGAGTTTTCAATACCTCTGCGTAGGTAAAAATTTGGCTAAGCCTTGCCGTGCCCTAAAGAAACCCTAACTTAGGGCGCCTGGGTGGCTCAGTGGGTTAAAGCCTCTGCCTTCGGCTCAGGTCATGATCTCAGGGTCCTGGGATCGAGACCCGCATCGGGCTCTCTGCTCGGCGGAGAGCCTGCTTCCTCCTCTCTCTCTCTCTCTCTGCCTGCCTCTCTGCCTACTTGTGATCTCTCTCTCTCTCTCTGTGTCAAATAAATAAATAAAATCCTTATTTAAAAAAAAAAAAAAAAGAAACCCTAACTTAACCTAAACTAAACCCTAACTAAAGCTGGGAAACCATCCTTGTAAGTGAACCAGCCTACAATATAAACAAGGCTGAGATAATCTACCCATATCCTGGGGAGACGGTAGCTTGAATGTGACCCCACTTGTCTCCAATCCTAACTCCAACCCACTTTTAGAGGGATAGGTAGGAAGAATCTCTAGGTTAGCTCTGCCAAACTCTAGAGTTGCTCTAAGATTTTCTCTCTTCTGGGACAGATGAGAAATTGGGGACTAGAGTTAGTGTAATATCTTGCTGGGGCCCACAGAGATCCATGGACCCTAGGAAAAAAGGCAATGTCAGCCTGCACTAATGACCTAGTCTCCCTGGCCTCAAGAACTCAGAGTGTCCTGAACACACGGGATAAATCCATTTAACCCTTGGAATCTGAAGAGCACTAGCTCTACCCTTTATGGCAGAGGAAAATGAAGACCAGAGACTTCCTCCTGGTGCCTTGTAAAGGACTGATAACCCCCCACATCCTGGTTCACAGGGACAAAGACCACTGTGCCTTCTACCACCTGCAGGGACCTGCTGGTCCTGAGACTCAATGAACAAGAAAAGGAAAATATGAATATACTTAAAAGGATCTAGTAGCCAGAGAAAGGACAAATCCTAAGACAGTTAGAAAAAGTAGACCCTATCGGGCGCCTGGGTGGCTCAGTGGGTTAAAGCCGCTGCCTTCGGCTCAGGTCATGATCCCAGGGTCCTGGGATCGAGGCCCGCATCGGGCTCTCTGCTCCGCAGGGAGCCTGCCTCCTCCTCTCTCTCTGCCTGCCTCTCCGCCTACTTGTAATCTCTCTCTCTGTGTCAAATGAATAAATAAAATCTTTAAAAAAAAAAAAAAGAAAAAGTAGACCCTATCAAAACAGCTGACAGATGACAACAGAAGAAGATTTGAGTACAACACACATATACAAAAACCTTCTGGAAATAGTAAAAATATTTTTAAACAAAAAAATTCAGCAAAGTGAATTAAAAGAGGATAGTACAATACACACACACAAAGACCTTCTGGAAATAATAAATACTACTTTTAAACAAAAAATTCAGTAAGATGAATTAAAAGACAACGATCAGAGTAGAGGCTGGAATTATTGGCCTGAATAATCAAGTGGAAAAATATCTTAAAGCAAAGACAAAAATACAAAGAAATATAAATCTTAGGGAAAAGCTAAAAGAATTGGAAGATAAATCCAGTAAACCTAACATGTGAAGAAGTTCCATGAAAAAAGAGAACATTTACAGGAGGCACTAATTAACAAATAGTAGAAGAAAATTTCTCTAAGGTAAAGAAAGACCAGAGTTTGCATATTGAAATGGCTCACCAAGTTCCAAAGCAAGATTGATAAAAAATAAAATTGCTGAAGTATATAAGGAAAACAAAACCATTTTTAGAAGCTTGAGATAGAAAGACCAATTATTTACCCAAAAAAAAAAAATCAGACTTACATGAAATCTCTCATTTTCATCAGTGAATGAAACTTTAAAACATAAGGTTGGGCTAAAAAGGGCTTCTGATATTCTGGCAATTTGCTGACTGAGTGTTGGTTACAATGATGTGTGCTTTATACAAATTTGTTAAGTCATATATTTTATGTATTTTCACATATTTTATTTCAGCTTTTAAATGTTTTTCTTCCAAAGTGCTTTATTTTTTTTAATTTTTTTTATTTCTTTATTTGACACAGAGAGAGAGATTACAAGTAGGCAGAGAGGCAGAGAGAGAGGAGGAAGCAGGCTCTCTGCCGAGCAGAGAGCCCGATACGGGCCTCAATCCCAGGACCCTGAGATCATGACCTGAGCCGAAAGCAGAGGCTTTAACCCACTGAGCCACCCAGACGCCCTTTCAAAGTGCTTTAAAGGAAAAGTAGAAAATAAAGTGGATGGCAAAGAGACATGAGGCAATAGCAAACACAGAGAGTAAAGACAGCAATATTAGTAAGGTTAGAAGAGCACTACTGTGATAAAAGACATAAATGAAGGTGCAATATAAAAAACATAAATTAGTCTGCATTAAGTAGCTCAGAAACTAAATATACAAACCAAAGACTTTGAGAAATGCAAAAGTGCACCGTACAGTTTTTACTGTGTTTATCAAGTTCCTATTTATTCTTTTTAAAAATCACTTACGGAAAAAATATTTGAAAATCTTAAAACTGGTAAGGGGTTAATATCCAGAATACATAAAGAGCTCTTACAATTCAACAACAACAACAACAACAAAATAACCCAATTTAAAAATGGGCAAAAGTTTGAGGCGCCTGGGTGGCTCAGTCGGTTAAGCAACTGCTGTCAGAGCAAGTCATGATCCCGGAGTCCCAGGATCAAGTCCTAGCATTGGGCTCCCTGCTCAGCAGGAAGCCTGCTTCTACCTCTGACCCTCCCCCTTTCTTGTGCTCTCTCTCTCATTCTCTTTCAAATAAATAGAATCTTTAAAAAAAAATGGGCAAAAAACTTTAAAATGACATTTCTCGAAGTAATACACAAAATAAAAACAAGTACATGAAAAGATGCTCAACATCACTTAATCGTTAGGGAAATGCAAATAAAAACCACAATGAGATAACACCTCACACCAATTAAAATGGCCACTATCAAAAACAAAACAAAAAGTAGCAAGTGTTGGTGAGGATGTGGAAAATTACTTTAAGGATTTGTTTATTTATTT
Source organism: Ailurus styani (assembly GCA_002007465.1). Lineage (NCBI taxonomy): Eukaryota > Metazoa > Chordata > Mammalia > Carnivora > Ailuridae > Ailurus > Ailurus styani. Next base: position 6,876,102 of record LNAC01000022.1, read on the forward strand.
TAGAGAGCAAAAGAGCAAGTACACGCATGGGAGAGCAGGGAAAGGGAGGCAGAAGGAGGGAGAGAGAAAATCTCCAGCAGACTCCCCACTGAGGGCACAGCCTGACACAGGGCTCAATCCCAGGACCCTGAGATCACAACCCGAGCCAAAACCGAGTGTGGGATGCTTAACTGATTGAGCCACCCCGGTGCACCCAGACTGGTTGAAAATTTTTTTCCCTAAGATTCTATTTATTTATTTACTTACTTGAGAGAGAAAGAGAGAGGGAGATTGGGCGCCTGGGTGGCTCAGCGGTTTAAAGCCTCTGCCTTCGGCTCAGGTCATGATCTCAGGGTCCTGGGATCGAGGCCCACATCGGGCTCTCTGCTCGGCAGGGAGCCTGCTTCCTCCTCTCTCTCTGCCTGCCTCTCTGCCTACTTGTGATCTCTCTCTCTCTGTGTCAAATAAATAAATAAAATCTTTAAAAAAAAAAAAAAAAAAGAGAGAGGGAGATTGAGGGAGAAGGAGAAGGGATCAGGACCCTGAAATCACAACCTCAACCAAACCAAAAGTCAGAGGCTCAACTGACTGAGCCACCCACACACACCAAACTGGCTGAACTTTTAAAAATCTCTAACAAATACTATAGGAGGTGATGTGAGGAAATGGATATCATCATATAATGCTGGAATGTGAAAATATGAATTGTAATAGCTATTTTATTTTTTACTTTTTTAAAAGCAGGCTCCATGCCCAACGTGGGGCTTAAACTCATGACCCTGAGATAGAGTCACATGGTCTACTGACTGAACCAGCCAGGCACTCCTGTAATAGCTATTTTAGATAACAATCTGCCAAAATTTATTAAAATTCAAAATACCTAAGCAAGCATTTTGTAATGTACATAAGCTGTTGAATCACTATGTTGTACACCTGGAACTAATATAATGTCAACCATATGTCAATTAAAAAAAAATCTTGTGGTCCCTGGGTGGTTCAGTCAGTTAAATGTCTGCCTTCAGGTCAGGTCGTAATCTCAGGGTCCTGGGATCAAGAAATAGAAAAACAATGCCCCTTTTAAGTTATGATTCATGCATATCATAGTATCTCATGAACAAGTTCTATACCAGTGGACACAGGGACTTGCACCACATTGTTCAGTGAGAAAAGCAAGATGCAGAGAAATGTAAAGTTGGATTCAGTATTTGCAAAATTCCTTATGCACTAAAATTTATTTGTAACCCCAAAATCAATACTTGCAGCCTTTTGTGATCATTTGTAGGTATGTACAGAATAGTGGGAAAAAAATCACCTAAAACACATATCCCAGCTGAGGTTGAACAAACTAATATTTTGCCTTCTTGGGGGTTTTCTTTTTGGTTTTTTGTGGGGTTTTTTTGTTTTTTTTTTTAAGTAGACTCCAAGCCCAACATGGTGCTTGAACTCAGGACCCTGAGATTAAGAATGGCATCCTCTGGGGCACCTGGGTGGCTCAGTCAGTTAAGCGTCTGCCTTTAGCTGAGGTCATGATCCTAGGGTGCCTAGGATCAAGTCCCACATTGGGCTCCTCGCTCAGCGGGGAGAATGCTTCTCCTTCTGCCTGCTGCTCCCCCTGCTTGTGCTCACCTGTGCTCCCTCTCTTTCTCTCTGACAAATAAAAAAAAAAAATCAAAAAAAAAATCTCTAAAAAAAAAAAAAAGAGTGGCATGCTCTACCGACCGAGCCAGCCAAGTGCCCCTTTTCTTCTTGTTTTAGCTATCATACCGTAAACAAACGCCTTTTTCATGATCTTATTTAGTGCCACATTTTCACATTTCCTGGGCCTTTTTGTTGACAATTTCACTGTTTTGAGTGCTGAAGTGCTGGCTAATGTTCCTAAGTGCAAGAGAGCTGTGATGTGGGATGCCTGGGTGGTTCATTTGGTTAAACATCTGCCTTTGGTTGGGTCATGATCCCAGGATCTTGGGATCGAGTCCCACATCAGGCTCCTTGCTCAACAGGGAGCCTGCCTCTCCCTCTGCTTGTCACTCCCCGCTCCTTGTGCTTGCTCGTGCTGTCTCTGACAAATAAATAAATAAAATCTTAAAAAAAAAAAAAAAGCTGTGATGTGCCCTATATGTGTTAGATTAAGCTTCATTTAGGCCTCAGTGCTCTTGGCTGTGAGTTCAATGTTAATGAAACTACAATACAGATTAAATAAAGTGTTTTAAACAGAAAAACACATAAAATAAGGTTACGTATTGTACGGTTAAAAAAATGTTTGATCAGAGGCTTGCAGTAATACAGCAGTACAGTATAATTAAGTGTTTACAGAAACAACAGTACTACAAATAATGACTAAATGCTGTAATCTTATCAATAAAATAATAATGCATGTTTGCATATTATTAAAAAACACAGAGGAAAATATGGAAGGATACAAATCAGCATGTTAAAATGGACTGGTTACTTAGGTAAGGCAAAGCATGTATGGAAAAGATTAATTCTAGAAGAGGGGCAAAAGAGAGGAAAAGTGGAAAGTGGAGCTAAACAAAACAAAAAAATGGGGCAGTGGGCAGAGAAAAAAGGATAAAAAAATTAGCCTTGATAAAAACATATTACAATAATATATGGGCATGTGTGTATGTAACACATATATACAGATACACATAAAGAAATGCAAGAAAGGGTGGGTCTGGGTGGCTTGGTTGGTTAAGTGTCTGACTCTTGGTTTCCCTTCAGGTCCTGATCTCAGGGTGTGAGATTTAGCTCTGCATGGGGCTCTGTGCTGGGTGAGCAGCCTGCTTGGGATTCTCTCTCACCCTCTCCCTTTGCCGCTCACGCATGTGTGTGTGCATCCTCTCTCTCTCTCTCTCTCTCAAAAAATAAAAGAAATGCAAGAAAGGATTTTCAAATATGATAGTTATCTAAGATGGCAGAAGCATACTTTCTTCCTTGTTCAAATGTTTCAAACAATGATCATAAATAACTAAAATTTTAAAAAGCAAAAATAGTAGTTATTTTGTTGGGGAAAAATAAAAAATAAAATTTTAAAATTAATTAATTAACTAATTAATTAATGGCTGTGGTTAAATTCTATAAGCTTTATGATGGTCAGTTCTCACTAGGTACTTTTTTTGTTTTTTTCTACCTAGGCTGTACTAATATGGTAAATTACAATTAAATAAAACTAAAAATCGGGCACCTGGGTGGCTCAGTGGGTTAAAGCCTCTGCCTTCGGCTCAGGTCATGATCTCAGGGTCCTGGGATTGAGTCCCACATCCGGCTCCCTGCTCCATGGGAAGCCTGCTTCCTCCTCTCTCTGCCTGCCTCTCTGACTACTTGTAATCTCTCTCTCTCTGTCAAATAAATAAATAAAATCTTAAAAAAAATAAAACTAAAAATTAAATTTTTTTAATTTTTAATTTTTTTAGATTTTATTTATTTATTTGACAGAGAGACAGTGAGAGAAGGAATACAAGCAGGGGGAGTGGGAGAGGGAGAAGCAGGCTTCCCGCCGAGCAGGGAGCCCAATGGGGGGATAGATCCCCAGACTATGGGATCATGACCTGAGGCGAAGGCAGACACTTAACTACTGAGCCACCGGGGTGCCCCCTAAAACTAAAAATTTAGTTCCTCAGTCACATTAACCACCTTTCAAGTGGTCAACAGCCACATAACTAATAGTCACCATACTGGACAACACATATTATCAAACATTTCCATCATCCCAAGAAGTTTCACATTTTGTTTTTTTTAAGATTTATTTATTTATTTTAGAGAGAGAGAGAATGAGAGTGAGCAAGCAGGGGGAGGGGCGGGAGAGCAGACTCCCCACTGAATGCAGAGCCAACACGGGACTCAATCTCATGGCCCTGAGATGACGAGGTGAGCTGAAACTAAGAGTCAGATGCTCAACTGACTGTGCCCCACCAGAAAGTTCTATTGGCCAGTAGGTGTTAAGAGTGTTTTCAAGAAAGGCCACTACCTTCATACATCTGTTATCCGGGATGTCTCTGTTTTTACATATTCTTCTTTCCTCCTCTAACCTATTTTATTTATATTGTATCTCCTTCCAAAAATAATTCAGACTGCAAAGGGGCAGCGGAATGGCTTAGTCGGTGGAGCATACATCTCTTGAACTTAGGGTCCTGAATTTGAGCCCCACCTTGGGTGTGGAGCCAACTAAAGAAAAAATAAAAATAACTAAAAATAAAAATATTACAAATAATTTAGGCTGCATGAAAAAGGATAGATCTATAAGGTTAATGAGATACAAGATCATAGTCAAAAAAGAAAAGGGAAGCAAATCTTCCTATTTCAAGGAGTAACAGTAGCTGTACCTGATGATCAAATTTGACCCTGAGCTCTCTAGAAGCCAGAGCAAGAGGGAAAATATGGTAAACTACCTAGTTCTCCTTATCAGAAAGAAAGAGAAAAGGATAGCAATTTCTTCAGGAAGACAAGTATCCCAGGCAATTAAGTTCTAAAAGAAATTTCTTTGAGGAATTTTATAGAGGGGTCAATCTCCTTCCTTGGCAAGTTTTTACAACAACTGAAAAGCAGTTTCTACGTGGCTACTTCTCTCAAGACTTGACAAAAGAACAACTCGGTGAGGGGAACTCTACAAGGGGCTAGTTTAAAAGAAGTGGGTCCAAGTACCCTGCCTTCTACTGGGGTAACCTGATCCCAGGAAGAGTTCTGACTACCTCTTGGAATGGACGTGGCTACTGCCTGTTTGATCAGCCTCAGCTGATTGATCTCTGTGTGTGAGCCCACGTTAGGGGAGAACCACTAATCAAAGTGACGGTGTTTCTCAGTAGTTTGGTAAAGGTTTAACGGGGGAGGAGGTGATAACAACCAACAGCTTTAACCATCCTAGGGCACCTCTCTGTTGGCCTGAATAGCTGTAAATGGATGTCGCTAAGGCAGAAGACTTCATTATCGTTATTAATTACGTTCCAGCCTTGGCCCTCTGTTCCTCTGAGCTCTCGACCTCGGCAAAAAGCCCAGTCGAGCAGCTGGCCAGGCGATTCTCACCTGCAATCCCAGCTTGCACAGTGATGAGGTCGGCGAGTAGCATATCGGGGGCCCTTTTCCAGAGTTGGCGAGAGCACCGGGCTGCAGGATAAGTTCTCGGAGAGGAGTTCTCATGGCTGGTTTTCCCTGAGAAAGCAGAGTGTGTGAGAAAGCCTGGGCTGCGCCCGCCCGGTCCTTCTTCCCTAAGAAGCTCCTGGGGCCACAGGAAGCAGACTTGCACCGCAATCGCGCTGAAGCGGCAGGACCAGTATAACAGACTTCACACACCCCCTTCCCCAGGCTGGACCCAACTCTCCAGGTCATTCGGCGTTGCTGGCGTCCCCGCCCCGAAGCCCCGACCCAGCCCTCTCCGTCCCTGAGGTGTTCTTGCTCACCGATTGGGGCGAAGGCGACAGGCTAACGTTCAGTTTTTTCACCCGCCACATTTTCACCACGCAACGCGGAGGGATCACCTTCCAGCCCCAAGAGCAGGCGCCATGTTCACCCGCCGTCTTTATTTGAAACTGCGCCGCGCCTCTCGATTGGCTGCGGGGGCCTGGGAGCGTCGGCCTAGCGGCCTGGGTCCGCAGCGGGCTCGATCCCGACGGGGGCGGGGTCCATGATGGCTCCGCCCCTGGCTCCCTGGCCGCGCGCGCTCTCTCGGCGGACGGAGTTCATCACCACCAGCGCAGGACCGGGTTAAGAGGTTTGGAAGGGCGCCTGACTGGCTCAGTGGGTTAAGTCTCTGCCTCCAGCTCACGTCACGATCTCAGGGTCCTAGGATCGAGGCCCGTTTCGGGCTTTCTGCTCAGCAAGGAGCCTGCTTCCCCCTCTCCCTCTGCCTACTTGTGATATCTCTCTCTCTCTGTCAAATAAATGAATAAAATCTTTAAGAAAAAAAAAAAAAGGTTTGGAAACCGCCCCCCCCCAACCGGGGCCCTCCCCTCAGGGCGGGTACCCGGGTAGCTGTAGACTCAAGGAGTCTGTCTCTCCCACTTGCAGTGGACCATCCTCACACCCTGTCTGAAAAGTTGTCTCAGTGCCTGTCCACAGGTGTCTTCCCAGGTTCGCCTTAGTTACCCGGCGCCTCAGCCTTGACCTGAAATTGCGGGCTGGGGAGCGCGGCAGGGAGAGGTGAGTAGAGCCCTTTGTAAGAGGCTTGCTGGATCCGCATGCGTAGGCCTGCGGCGGGAGTAGCCTAAGCTGGAATTTAGCCTCTTCAGAATTTCTCCTGTTTTCCTGGGACTTACCTCGGGGGCTGTTACACGTTTACGGGAACAACAGCTAATCAGTATTGAACATTTATTGTGTACCTGGCAGTGTTCCAAATGCTATATCTACATTAACTCCTCGAATCCTCCTAAGGACCTGCGAAGTCGGTGATGTAACCATCACCCTTTTGCAGACAAGAAACTGAGTCCTAAAAAAAAACAAAAACAAAAACTGAGTCCTAATGAAATTGGCCCAATGCCCCGCCGGTGGTAAGTGGCAAAGTCGAGATTTCAGCCCACATTACCAACTGACTACAGGTCTATATTCTCCTGTGGGCCTGAATCGCCTGCAATGGGAAGTCTAGCTATTGAAGGTGGAATTGATTTTTGAAAACAGCCTGATGGTAAGTATTTAGAGTTTATGATAAAGTGTGTTCATTGCAACACTCACTGTACCTTATTTACACTCAGGTCTTAATGAATTTGGAAAAGGAAATCATCCAAAGAGGAGGAACTATAATCTGTCATGAACTGTAGGGCTTTCAGGTGATGAGCTCCTGTAGAACCCTGTGGTCCCATACCATAGCCGCATGTGATTAACTGAGCACTTCAACTGTGGCTAGTCCCAGTTGAGATGTATTATATGCGTAAAATACAAACTGGGTTTCGAAGACTTTGTATGGAAAAGAGAATATAAAATATTTTTAAAATATTGATTACATGTTGAAATTGTATTTTAGGTATATTAGATTAAGTAAAATACATTAAAATTAATTTTACCTGTTTCTTTTTACCTGTTTAATGTGGCTACTAGCAAGTTTAAAATGACTTATGGGGCTTACTTACATTGTACTTCTATGGGACAGCACTGATCTCAAAACATAATAGTTTCAGCCTGCAGGCACTATGGATAACAGTTGCTTGAAGGGAAAACTGGAAGAAAGACCACCTAAGAGCACAAACATGAGCCCGAGGTTTCCCAAGATTCAGCAGAGGGTATCCCAAGGTGTATGTACTTCTGGTCAATCAAAAAGATTCAGCAAATAAAACAAGGGTGGGAAGCGGCAGAAAAAAAAAACTAAACTAAGTGCTACTGGTAAAAGCTTTTATCATAGAAATGTGTGAATTGGAATGCTTAGTCCTTGTTGCAGTTGGTATGTCAGATGCTAGGTGAGTAGCCAAAATGATGTAGTGCTTCCAGCAGCAAATCAGGAGTGATATGGAAGGGTGGATGAGTGGGAAAATACCATTATAAATAGATAACATCAACAGAATGTTTATTGGTGTCATTTTGCATAAATTTTTAAATTTGGTGTTTTTTGATTTATAAAAATAATAGATGCCTATTATAGCAAGTGAAACAATGCAATGCAAAGATGTATTAAAGGCAAAGCCTCCCCCCTCCATTCTACCTGCCTGAGGTAATCAATAGTGTGTACACCTTTGTAAAAATATATGTATACACATACACAGACTCTGTATGTCTACTTACACACACATTTTCCTCCCCCAAATTAATTAATATGTAGAATGGGGTCTCTGGGATTGAGGGCTGGTATTTTTTTTTTTTTCCTCCACTTGTACTTACTCCTTTGTCCCTTCCATTTTTTTCATGTTCTCTCACTCACACACATGGAGGGGAAGAAGGCACTGAGTTCTTTACAAAAATGGCATCATTTCTTACAAACTTCTGCATTTTTTCTCCTTTATTCAATGTCTTCTATGGAGCTGCCTTTTTTTTTTTTAAGTAAACTCTACTCCCAGCATGAGGCTTGAACTCACAGCCCCAACATCAAGAGTGGCATGCTCTACCAACTGAGCCAGCCAAGTGCCCCCTGTATAGACAGCCTTCTACATCAACTGATATAGATGTAATTAACTGATTTATCACTTCATATTCCTTCCCCTTTTTAAAAAAAAATTGGTTTTCTTCTCTGTTCTAATTTGTAAGAGTTTTGTGTGATAGACCTTAACTGTCATTACAAGTTTTTAGCATTTTTTTTTAAGATTTTATTTATTTATTTGACACACAGAGAGAGATCAGATCACAAGTCGGCAGAGAGGCAGGCAGAGAGAGGAGGAAGCAGGCTCCCCGTTGAGCAGAGAGCCCGATGCGGGCCTCCATCCCAGGACGCTGAGATCATGACCTGAGCCGAAAGCAGAGGCTTTAACCCACTGAGCCACCCAGGCGCCCTTTAACTCTGTTTTTGTCCATTGACTTTTATTAATGGTATCTTTGGCCCTACATATAAGATTTTTATTTTGTTTTTAAGATTTTATTTATTTATTTAAAAGATTTTATTTTCTTTTTGACAGAGAGAGATAGCAAGAGAGGGAGCACAAGCACAGGGGAGCTGGAGAGGGAGAAGCAGGCTCCCCTGTTGAGCAGGGAGCCCAATGCAGAGCTCAATCCCAGGACCCTGGGATCGTGACCTGAGCCAAAGGCAGAAGCTTAACGACTAAGCCACCCTGGCACCCCAGACCTTATTTATTATCAGAGAGAGCACAAGCAAGGAGAACAGCAGGCAGAGGGAGAAGCAGGTTCCCCGCTGAGCAAGGAGCCAGATATAGGACTCTATCCCAGGACCCTGGCATCATGACCTGAGCCGAAGGCTGACGTTTAACTGACTGAGCCACCCAGGCGTCCCCATAGAAGACTTTTATGCAATCGAGTTGTTTATCTTTCCTTTAAGAGTATCTTGATGGAGTCATTCATTCTTCAAATTTTTATGTAAATACGTTTTTCTTTTATAATGCTTTCATTTTGTCTTGGTTTAGGTATCTCCTCCATCCCTTCATTGTAGATTTAATCTCCCAAATGTTCTTCTAAAATTTGTAATTTTGATGATCACATTTAAATCCTTAAGGTATCTGGTATTAAGTTTTGTATATGATACAAAGTAGGGGTCCAAATATTTAAAAACACTTATACTTTTATTTTTTAAGTAATCTCTATGCTTAACGTGGGGCTCGAATTTACAATCCCAAGATCTACCAACTGAACCAGCCAAGTACCCCAACACTTGTAGTTTTTAATTTTAGGATTAGACATTACTTATTTTGTAAAAATCCAAATACATAACCCAAATCAGCAACTCTGAGAAGTATGCAGCAGGCAGTTCTAAGTGAACTCAAGGATGAAACTGTGGAATTAGTAGCCCTGCTACAATGACTGATCTATGTGTGTTCCATGTGTATGATAGGAGTACTGAACAAAGGAGGCAGTGTGATAGCTGCTAATCAGTGGGGCTCCATAAACCAGCAAAACTCATGGAGATAATGTGTTCTCAGAATATAAGCACAACCAAACTATAGAGAGTAAGGTATTTGGTGAATAATCATTCCTGATTAATCTATTAGAATGCATCATAGCAGTGTATCAGTTTGCTAGGGTTGCTATAACAAAGTACCACAGACTGGGTGGCGCAAACAACAGAAATTTATTTTCTCACAATTCTGGAGGGTAGAAGTCTGAGATCAAGGTGTCAAAAGAGTTGGTTTCTTCTGAGGCTTTCCCATTGGCTTGTTGTAGATAGCTGTTGTCTCCCTGTATCTTCGCTTAGTCTTCCTTCTGTGTGTGTGTGTGTCTGTGTCCTAATTTCTTCTTTATAAGGACACCAATCATTGGATTAGGGCCAACCCACATTACCTCATTTTAACTTAATTACAACTTTAAAGTCTATCTTCAAATATAGTCACATTCTGAATTCCTGGGGGTTAGGACGTCAACGTCTGAATGCAGGGAGGGGGACTGCAGTGGAGACACAATTCAGCTCATAACGTGGATTAATAATGCAGTGAATATGATTTTCTTTTGAAAAAGCTTTGACAAGATTTTTATATTGAAGACTCTATTTAAAGAAGTAACTAAGGAATTGTGATTACCAGTTTGTTAAATTAATGAAGAAATGAACAGATATATGGTAAAGAAATTCAGAGGTAAGAAACAATGAATAGAACTACAAAGACACTTTTCTAGAAGAATATAAGGATTGTTGTTAAGACTAATCTGACATGTTTAGGAAAGATAGAAGAGAGTACAGCATAAAATATCCATACTGATAGCTATATCTGATTTCTTCTAGGTAATGAAAAAACAGTTAAAAGATGATGTCAGGTTGTATATGAAAGTATTTTTAAGTGAATTTCATGTGGATAAGTAAAAGATATTATATTTATAAGTCAAGTGATTCTAAATGGGGGTGGAGGATGGCAGGAAAGAGTGCCTTCCAGGGATAAGCATATCAAAACTGGGGGTGAAGACGGTGCTCTTTCAAATTACACTTTTTGAAACTTTGATTTTCTGTCACCCCCTCCACTCTACCCTGATAATCACGGCTACAGTGCTCCACTGATTGAATAGAGTACATTAAAAATGTCCACATTTGATAAATGATTCAAACTACACTTATATGAGTATGGTCCCAAAGCTACCTAATATTACCTAAGAAAGGGGCCCTAGAGACATGTCAACCATGTCCAGAAGACCTTAACCCAATTAAGACCTTAATATTGGGTTGTGACCAGAGAGGCTATATACTGTAGGAGACCTGAACACTAACACTGGACCAGACACAAAGTATCATAAAATCCTCTACATATGCCCTTTGAAAAAGCATCACAGAACTCTGAAGCCCAATCCCCCTCAGTCAAGAACCAGTGATTATAACCCCCTCATTTTATACATATATAGGAAACTAAGATCCAGAGAAGTTAAAATAACTTGGGTAAAGACTCTTAGATAGTTATTGTTGAACCTAAGCACAAGTCTAATACTCTTAACTACTTTAGAAACCATTAATTCCTATTTCAAGTATTCAGGGTTTTTATCCAATATGCACTTCTGGTCACTACAACTTTTATAAAAAAACATGTAGTAAAGCTAAAATAGTATCTAAAGAGAAACAAATGAGATAATCAAAAGGATTAGTGTTACATTTTTTATTCATTTATATCCCAACCTTGTTCCAAAAAGGCTTACAAAGATGCAGATAATATAGTAAGAAAAATGATTAAAACAGAAAAAAGAAAATAAAGGTAGAAAAGGAAGATGGAACCAAGAAGGTGGCTAGCATACAAAATATACAACATGAAGTCCTAAACACTTGCTGGAAGTGGACTGCAAATTAGGCTTTAAGTGGCCTGGCACTGATATGAAGAGTAAAATACAGACTGTTGAATATTTAGTGTCTTTAAGGTAAAACCAAACAGCAATTTAGGAAAAGCACAGCTCGGTCCAGAGGAAATTTCTCCCATGCATCCTTAAATAGAACATTATGAATTGTAATGAACACCCTTTATAGTATATCCACAGCAGTTAAATTTTGTAGGGATTTTCCTGCAGACTGCCAAAGTACAATCCAGAAAAAGCAATTTTGCAGAGGCCAATAAAATGCCAGCTTTGTACAGGGAAAATCTGGCTTACTCCAGGGAACAGAATTAATAAACACAAGTATACAGGGTGTTCTAGACTCTCTGTGGTCTATAAAGAGAGATCAGAAATAACTGAAGAAAAAAATAAAAATAAAAAATAAAAAGAGAAATAACTGAAGAATAATAAAAATGAAGACTTTGAAGGGCTCCTGGCTGGCTCAGTCAGAAAAGCATGCGACTTGTGATCTTGGGGTTGTGAGTTTGAACCCCCCACTGGGTATAGATTACTTAAATACACAAATTTTTTTTTTTTAATTAAGGTTTTAAGAAGTTTACAAAAAATGAAAAGAAGTCAATAAAGGCCAGAAATTTATACAAATTTAAGGTCCAGATGATTTTCCTTACTAAAGGAAAAGGTTCTTGAAATACATCTAACCTTAACTCTTAAGGTTGATGTCATACCTCTTAACCCCTTGGTTTGCCCATCAGAAAGTGAATGCTAGGCTATCTAGGAAAATGATCAGTTTAAGAATCTTGTCTTTTAAAGAGGTTTTGTTTTAGAAAAAAATTTCAATAGCTATCCCAATCAGCCCTAGAAAAGACATTTAACCCACACGTGTTACAGTTCCTATTCCTCACATGAGGCTATTAAATTCACTTTTGAAATTTTTAAAAATTAGATTTATTACAGACTGGCTTTGAGCCCCCAGATCATATGTTTTAGCTGCATATTTAGGGGTTAAAATGCCAGCTTATGAGACCTTTGAAAAACACTTATACTGCTTTCAACAAGCCTATAAATAGCACCTTGAGACCCCATGAAGTGTCATTATTGCTCAAGAAATTAAATATGGTACCCATGGGGCAAAAAACAATTAAAAAAGAAAAAAGAAAAAAAGAAAGAAATGAAATATGGAAGGGATACCTGGGTGGCTCAGTCGGTTAAGCATCAGACTCCTTATTTCAGCTCAGATCATGAACTCAGTATTGTGAGACTGAGCCCTATGTCAGGCTCTGTGCTGGGCATGGAGCCTGCTTAAGATTCTGTCTCCTTGTGCCCCTCCCCCCCTAGTAAATAAATAAACATAAAGGAAATATGGCAGAGACAAGGAAATGGGAAAAGTAGAATAAGCCTCTGGCTGAAAGCTTCAGGGTATGAGCATTGGAGAAATGAAACAAAGGAAAAGGTCAACACTTTGATCTGAGATGTTGAATTGAGAGGTGGATTGTATTAGAGGATGGGGAGGGGTCGGGCCAATTTTGGCTGCCAATAGCACAGTGCCCAAGATTTGAACTCTGGTCCAACAAGTAGAACAGAATAGTAAGAGGCTACAGATTAAAACAAACTGGATCATCAAAGTGGTCATACTGAGTTGGCAGTGGAGGAAATCCTCAGGTTCCCAGAGGGGCCCAAATCTACAGTAGAGGGACTCAAGCAAGGCTGGGATGGACCAGGTAGGACTCCAGGTTACAGTCAAAATCCTTGAAAATCATGGACTCCGATGGACTGGGCTGGGTAGCTTGTGTCTTCATGACAAAGTTCACTGGCTGCTTCCGTAGAAGCTCTGGGTCAAAGGCCACACCCCGAAAGAAAGGGTGGACCTGGAAGTGATGCAAGTAACGTAGACGCTGGAGGGGATTCTGGCATAAGAGCTGAAGGCAAATAGAGCATGAAGGGTGAGGAACTGGGATAGGAAGGGGGCTAAACAAAAGCTGGAAAAGGAGAAGTTCATGAAGCTGTGGAGGGCAGGAAGAATCCTAAAGAGGATTTGAAAGAGACAGAAACAGGCTAATTTGGGGGCAAAGGTAGAAATAAAGGCGCTGTATTGGTAAGAGAGTAGCACTGGCGCTCTCTCTCAGAAGTGACCAGTTATGGATGGGGAGGATATTTGAAGGATGAGGAACTCAGAACTGGAATTTAAAGTGCCGGTTAGAGGGCAGGTGGTGAGGTGGTACTTGATCAAGTTGGAGCACACCCCCACCCTGGCCAGATTATTAGAGGAATGGGGAAATATCACTTCAGTGATAGGGAAAGAAGGAAAATAGTGTTCACCCTTACCTCACGGAGCAGGAGTGAGAGCCCCTGGTTAAGAGAAGCTGGGATCTCAGAATCATAGTGAGTCACACTTGCCAACATGGCCACATGATCTCTTTCTGCAGCCACTGGGAACTGAGTTGAGGGGAGGGCACGGTGTCATTGCTTGGTAGGAATGAGGCATGATTTCCTAAGGTTTTCTTCCCACTACAGGGGCAGTTCTCTCTTTGCCCAAAATCCCATTCTCTCACCTTCCCAGTTGCCAGAGAGAAAAGCAAGACACCCAGGGACCACCAGTCAGCAGCATGGTTATAAGGCCCTCCACTCAGGACCTCTGGGGCTAGATTTGAAAGACAGTTGTCACTGACATCAATCGACTAGACTCCTGCCAAGGCTTACCCACCAGCTTTAGCCCCTCTCTCACCCATGTATGGAAGGGTGCCACAGATAGTATAGGCTCGGGTTCCCTGGGACAGGTGGCGGGACAGACCAAAGTCTGTCAGTTTCAGATGGCCTGTGAAAGATAAGGCAACAGCACCACTGTGTTCCTCCCCTCATCAGCCGTGACTTATTCCCAAACTGAGGGTCCTCTCATTCTGGGGCTAGGAAAAGAAAAGTACTTACCTCGTTCATCCAGAAGGATATTCTCCATCTGAAAAATCACAGGTGAGAAGTTATTAGTCACCCTCTCCCTTTCAACCCTCTTCCATCATGTATACCTCCCAGCTGAGAAACATGCCCTATTTAACATTCAGGCCTATACTTTGACGGCCCTTACCCAAATCCTTAGCACTCATGAGGGCCCCAAGATCAGCTGTTCTCAGCTCCCCCCTGCTTTCTTAGATCTGTTGGAACTTTTTTTTTTTTTAAAAGATTTTATTTATTTGACACAGAGAGAGAGATTACAAGTAGGCAGAGAGGCAGGCAGAGAGACAGGGAGAGGAGGAAGCAGGCTCCCTGCCGAGCAGGGAGCCCGATGCGGGCCTCGATCCCAGGATGCTGAGATCATGACCTGAGCCGAAAGCAGAGGCTTTAACCCACTGAGCCACCCAGGCGGCCCTGTTGGAACTTCTTATTGAGGCCCCAATTCAGACAAAGAAAAAAGCACTTAACTCTACCTTCACATCTCGATGGATGATGCCCAAATCATGGAGATAGCCTGTGGGTGACAGCAAGTTTGGGGTGTGCTAAAGCTCTCCTGTTTTCCAGATTCCCTGGTAGTTCCCATCCCATTCCTATCCCTATTCTTTGACCTCCAGACTTAATATCAAATGTCTTCTCTGCCCCTCCCTCTTAATTCTTCCCTCATTTCCATTACCATTCTTGTTTCACTTACAGAGCACCAGAACCAGTTCAGCAGCAAAGAGGCGGATGGAAGCCTCAGCAAAGCAGCCAACAGAGGACCACAGGGAGTACAGATCTGTACTGCAGTAGCTGCACACTGCAAAGTACCAGAAATCTAGGCAATATTTGAGGTTACTGTGCCTGGGCTCAAGGCATTTTACACCTCTTGCCCAAACTGATGCCACCCGTTGTTCCCTCTCCTTTTGGGAGAGAGAAGTGCTCTGAGAAGGGAAACAGAGCAAAGGGATAACAGGCCAAAGGAATAGGTCATCTCAGGTAGGGAGTACAATAGAAGGATTCTTGGGAACGAGAGGCCAGTCACTCACTAATGAAGAGGTGCCGTTTTCCCTGCCAGCTGTCCCCCAAACAGTGTACAAAAGGATGGTTGACCTGTCGCTAGGAATGAAGAAAATAGGAAGTTAGGAAGGCAAAAGGTCACCAAGAATCAAGGCTGCCAGGAAGTCAGGATTTACCTAGTTGTGCAGAAAAGGAGCTGCTGCCCCACCTCTCAATTCAGGTGAAGTAAGTAGGGATTTCCCGCCTGGTAATTCCAAAACCAGCATGATACTGAAGAACACACTAGGACATGCTGGAAAGATTTCCATGGAAGGACCTAGAATTAACTGCTGATAACTACTTTTCCCGAGATCTACTTTGGTTGAAGCAGAGGGAGTGGGCAGAACCAGGAAGAGCAGACAGTTGGGACAGGAAAGGTACTTTCTCCACCTGTGGTTTAATCCTTCCTAAGATCGATTCCTGGGCTCTGTGCATACCTGGATGCTAACCTCCTCTTTGCACTGCCTCAGGATATCCCTCTGTAGGACCTTTACCTTGGGCACCACCTACAAAAGGAGAGGAGTGATGACGCCTACAGGTTGTTTATGCCTACCAAACTTTCTGAAACCAAGATTGAAGGCAGGAACTAGAGAATGATGTGGAAGAGTACCCAGGTCCCTACCTTCACTGCAAATACTGCTTTCTGGCCACAATCTAGCACCTTGAGGACTGTTCCGAAGGAGCCTTTAGCCACAAGGCCTAAAATCTGTACAGAGAAATGAACAAGAGCACAATTGAAACTCTGGCCATTCTTAGATGCCTCCCCAAGACTGAGACCCCTTCCAGGGACTGACCTACCTTCAGCTGGTGATGCCCCCTAAGGGGCCTAATGGGAAACTCCGGCAGAAAAAGGTTGACGAACTGAGGCACTGGCCACTCAGACAGAGGCTTCTCTATTAGCAACGGGGCTGGCTCCAAGGGCTCCTGGTGTAGGTACTGATGCCCCCGTAGTCCCCACAGCTCTTCCACACCTGACCTGGTAGTCCCCACACCTGACCAGAGGCTCTTCCAGCCTTGGACCCAGGGACCCCGGATGTTGCCACCCTGCTGAGAACCAAGGGAGCCACTCTAAACCTCTGCCCTTGAGGCATTACAAGTTCTGCCCATCTTAGAAGGCATACCTTCAAATCACAACCTTAGGGATACATTTTTGAACACCAGGCAAAAGTGCCATTACCCTTGCTTTGGGTCAAGGCCTAAATTTTCTGGACATGATTCAAATCCTCTAGGAAGCCAGTATTTGGACATTTTCCCCTTGAGGCATCAGAAATTCAGCCTATGGCTCTCGGTACAGGGTTGGGCTATTTTCACAGCATAGCCTCCTAGTCCACCTCCACAGTGGGCATCACTAACATTCTCCTCAGTTCCCTCCTAAGTCACTCCCCAGGCCTTAAGCCCATGCCCCTTTACCTCCCCCTAAACAGGCTGCCAGAGCCCCACAGCCTACCTTACGAGAAGCAGCCACCGGGGCATGTTGCCCCTGCCGACAGCTCACTGTTCCCATCCAAAGCCTCTGCCTCCTCTCCTTCTGCTAAATCTGCTGTCCCAGTTACATAAGCAACTCCTGCCCCTGATGCTACATTACAGGAGCCCCGCCTCTTCCCTGCTGTTCATGACTAGAGATGCAAGTTGATCCAGCCAAACCCCACTCTTATCCCCAAATCCTATCCCTCCGAACCCCACTTATGAATAGGCTCAGAGCCAGCACTAAAATGTGCAGAGACCTATTAGGAGGCAAGTGGCAAACTAGAGCTGGGAAGTATCTGGGATATAGTCTTATAGAGGAAAGAAGAGGTCATCCCCATTAGAGTGGTAGCTAGAGGGTATGTCTTGGGTTGATGGGGAGGGAGGGACATAGGTTAAAACCCATGCACTTAACACACCAAAAAGAAAAAAAAATCAAATTTAAAATATATATTTTTTTCTCTTTAAGTCGTTTTCTTACCATTCTCCAGGGCATACCCCAAGGGGACCCATGGCCAGCCCTGGCATCTATTGCCATCTTCCCAAATAAACTTGGCACATGAGAAGGGGCTGATTTCCCCCCAGAACCCTAATACCTCTCATACAAGGCAGTGGAATGAGGAACAGGAGATTGACTCCTCCCCTCAACTTTCTAGCACAGAGGGAGAGCAGTTACACTTAGAAATATATATGTATATATTTATATATAGGTCTATAAAAATTAATCACACTTGATCAGAACTGCCCCTCCCACCCTTTCAGTTGGCCCCAACGGAACCAGATCCTGATCCTGGGCCCATTCCCTGGGTCTTGCTCTTTTGATGCTTCTCTGGCCCTTGGCCTGCTGATCAGTGCGAGGTAGAACTCAGCATTATTATCCACTGTATTCTGTAGGGAACAGGCCAGCTGCTAAAAGAGCAGTGCCTCTCTCCACAGTACCCTGTGGGCTCCTGACCCCCCACAAACCCTGATAGGTAAAGAGAAGCGCCTCCCACCCCACAAGTCCCGGGGGCCTGAGCCAGAGTCAGATCCTGTACTGCAGCCACTCTCGGATGCTGGATCACTTGCGCCTGCCAAAGATGGACTTCTTGCCAGGGTTCTTGTTGCCCACACTTAGACCGATGAGGAGCCGGGCCTTCTCCTCCTCTTCCTGCTGTTGCATGTTGAGGTCTGATTTAGTTTCTAGCTTTCCCCGGACCTCAGACCCTGTTGCAGGCTTCAGCCTTAGCTTCTCTTTGATTACCTGATAGGTTAGAAAGGAGTAAAAGGGAAGGTAAATATTAGTGGTACAGGCAGAATAAATCAATGTGAACCAAGTCAATAAAGACTTATTAAGCTTACATGAAGGCACAGTGGGGCAGTTCAAATTATAAAATGATCTCTGCTTTCAAGAAGTTTACAGTCTAATTAGAACCCATTCTGAACCTCAAGTTGTGTCAGGCCTCAGTTTCCTAAAAATCAACTGTTAACATATATGAAATACTCGGTAAGTATCTAATTTAATCATCTGACCAAAGTCACGGAGGAGGAAGTTGCTCACTTCATTCAGCTGCCCATCCCCAAGGCTGCCTGTCCTACATGTGTCCCACAATGAAATGCGCCTGAGCGCAGGATCTGTTTGCCAGCCCCTGCTAACCAAACAGCCACGAACTCTGCCGGGATACCTGGGCAACCAGGGCTTTGCGGCTGTCCCTCTTGACAGCCATGGCAAAGTCTAGCCACGTCCAGGTGTTGTTGTGGTACTCCAGACAGGGCAGTACCAGGTTAAGGTCACCCCAATCCACACTGTTCTTCTCACCCTGCAAGAGAAGGCAGGGGAGGGGAGAGAGAAAAGAACAATCAAAAGAAGTATCAGCTGCCATTTTTAGTTTAAGCAATACCCGAGTCTGAGTCCAGTGCTTTCCTACAGCAGCAGTTTAGAAACTGATTTCCCTTTACCTCCATCCTGTAATGGTACTGACTCCTGAAGGCAGCCAAGGGAACAGCAGATTACCACCCACAGACCAGCTTCACAAACTAGACTGCCAGTAACTTTAATCTCTGATCTTATCTGGTTCCCTTCCCACCCTGTTCTTGAAAGTACCAGGGAGGAGCAGACCTTGTAGCTGACGCACAGAGGAACCTGTGGAATCTTTATGTAGATGAAGGAGTTGTTCATGGCAGCTCGCTCTTTCATCTTGTCAATATCATCCACAGGGTGCTAGGAAAGGCAGGAAAGGAATGTGAGTCCCTGAAACCATCAGAAGAAACTTAGGACCCCAAACAGCTCCATCTCCTTTCATCCCTGGAAAAGAATGAAGAAATCCCCAGTGGGGTCAGAGAACCCCAGGACTCTCCCACCTCTCCATCATCAGGGGCATGTGTGGTACCTCAGGTACTTTCCGAAATGACCTCCTGACGCCAGAACTCCGATTTAGGCCTTGTGCCACACCCTTTCCAGGGCCCAGTGGTGTCGCATCATCTGTTACAATCAGCTGCCGAGGCTTCACCACTGGTATTCCTATGAAAAAGCAAGCATACCAGCTGCTATCCTCTTTCTGAAGCTTTAGCTATCTCTGGGGCCGCTACCCCAGTCTTCTGGAGCTCCACCATAAAAGTTCTCACCAGTAGTCACCAGTTTGGACTTATCTTCTTCATCTCCAACCTCATCATCTTCCACACTTCGGCCAGGAAAGAAAAAACCCATTATTCTATGGAAGAACTGGTGTGTCAGCTGGATGGTGAGAGGCACCACATTTACCTAAAGAGGAAAAAGGCTGAAGAAGCAATTAAGCTCAGACATCATCCCTCAGTGTTACCTACCCCTAATGTAGCATAATAACAGAGAGAGAGCTTTTGAGTGCCCTTTGTTTCTGTATCACCAAAGGACTGTATACTAACCTCAAAATGTTCCTTAACAGAAATACCCCCAACAGGGGGCCGGACTTTGCTGAAGAGGCGGAGGGCCAGCTGTCGGCCAGACTGGCAGGAGCTCTGGGGCCGCAGGACTACCTATAGGATAAAGAGTGATAAATCAACCCACAGATCCATTCAGACTAAGAGGAAAAGCAATGGTCTTGCTAATAAGCTGGGCAAGCTTTCAACCTCTCAGATCACCACACTGCTTCCCACACTGGATTTATGTGGAAGGGCCCTTGCAAATGCCCTGTGTTAGGGGGCACCTGGTGGCTCAGTTAAGCATTTGACTCTTGATTTCCACTCAGGTCATGATCTTGGGGTCATGAGATCTAGCCCTGTGTTGGGCTCTGCACTGAGCACAGAGTCTGCTTGGGATTCCTTCTCTCTTTTCCTCTCCTGCTGCCCCTCTTCTCTCACTCTTTCAAATAAATAAAACCTTACAAATGCCCTTTGTTAGGAAGCATGAGAATGGGGGAGGAATGGGGAAATAAGACTTGCCTTATAGACTGCATTGGGGAGGAGGTTGTTCATAGTGAACCAGCCCAACTCCAGAAGATGTTCTGCTGTGTCATCAGATTTATTCACCTATAAAAAGATTTCCCACCACCACCCCCCCACCCCATATACTATAATAAGCCTTTCTCAGGAGCTTGTTTGAGGATTGCTACACACCCTGTTTTTAGGTTCTCCAAATGTTTAATCCCAACCCATGGTATCCCTTTCAATTTCATACAATCAGTTCACCCTTTCATCCAATGTTTCTCATGGGCACTACTGGCAAAAGCACTGAGTGTCAGTAGCACTTCCCAGTCATTGTGATATATATTTTTTTAATTTTATTTTTATTCTTTGCCCAAGGGGTACAGGTCTGTGAATCCTCAGGCTTACATCTTTCACAGCATCCATTCATTGTGATATTAAAAAACGGTCTCACATATTTCCAAACTCCCAGGGGGAAAGGGTGTGGAATAATGACTCATGTCCTCTCCTCCATGCCAATCCTTATTTATTGTAGGAAAGCTGAATGTCCAAGTAGAATGAACAATTCTATTCCAAGCTGGACTTGAAATATTACTTCCCTCAGGGCTATATATCTAGGGATAATCTTATTCAATACAAGAAACATTTGATCAAGCTCATCTATATCTGTGTTATTTCAAAGTACAAACAACTGTGTCTGAGAGAAACTATGCTCATGTCTCTATCATTAATACCATCATCAGTAATCACAGAATAATGAGCCTCTTTGTGTCTCTTTCTGTAAGTTAAGACTCCTGAGATAGGTCAATGCCTCTCAATACAGCTTGCCTTTGTATGACTGTATATACCCGATACCTTGCTGTAGAGGAACCGCTGCAGCTCCAGTTCAGCAATTCCTAGCTGTCCATCTTCTTCTGTCAAGCGCCATCGTGCCTGAGCAAAGTAGAACTCAGTGCGACGGACAACACTCACATCTTCTTGTTGCTTTCGCAACTCCATCTTATTGGCCTGTTGCAACTGGAAGTCCTTAAAACACCTATAAATGGACAGGAGGACCAGAGCCAATAAAGGTAACAGCATTTGAGTTAGGGTGGGGTGGAATGCTCTAGAATGACGCAGGAGGTAAATCCAGAGATGGACCTATTTTGGAACAAGTACTCCCTAAACTTTTTCCACTGGATTCACTGCTCCTCATACCTGGGGAGATAATGCCCATCTTTTAGTTCCACAGCAGCTGCTGCTTTTTTTTTTTTTTTTTTTTTAAGTAATCTCTACACCCAATCTGGGGCTTGAACTCATGACCCTGAGATCAAGAGTCACATGCTATACTGAATGAGCCAGGCAGGCATCCCCCCATAGCTAATAAAGTAGTCTCTGCCCACTCATAAACCCCTAAAATTATATCTGTACAATTGTGCTCCTTACTGATCAACTAAAAGACATTTTATTTTCAGTTCACTTGCACAGAGCAAGGCTACAAAAGTGATCTTTCCAAACCATCTTGTTTTCTCCTTTCCTAAGAGGTACTCTAATGAAGAGCCAAAGGAAGGGCTCTCCTATTCTCAGTCTTTTGGCCAAGTCCAGCCACGCTCATTCAGGAAGTACCCAAATCTACATCAGCCTTTGATGATGTACACTAGACCCAAGCCTACCATTAACACGGGCAAGGAAGAGAAATCAACCCTAGCTGAAGCACTGGAAAAAGGCAAAGAACGCTGTGGCACCTGATGAGGATATTAAGTTCTTCGCTTTCCAGCTGTAGATTGGCCTTCTCCTGGTTTAGTTGCAACTGAAGCTTTTGGTTCAGGTCAAGCAGGTTCTCATTCTTGCTGTCATCCTGCAAAGACTAGGGAGCCAGGGCAGGAGAAACTGAAAGGAGATCTCCCTTGTCCCAGGAAAACACCCTCTCCTCAGACTGCCCCGGTAACTACCTTCATGATAGAATATATCTGCTTTTCCAGCTGCCGGATCTGGGCCACATGCTGCCGCACAGCCTCCTGCAAATGTAGTATGCTGCTGCGCTGTTCCTCAGGATTGCTAGAGATCTCGAGCTGGAACCTGACCCGCTGCTTCTTCTCACTATGTTCCTGAAGGAATGGAAAAGGAAATGAACAAGATTTTTTAATAGACATGTCTTGCAGTAAGGTGAACCAGAAAAAGTGACAAGGAATATGGATCTCTTCTAGAAAGCTTACCTGTATCCATCAGCACTAGTAGCAAGTGTAAGTGGCAGGCCCATGCAGAAGCAGTAAAGATTTCACAGTAAGCCAGTCCCACAGGGTAGGAATGGAGTTGATAGTGGGGACTAGTTACTGATTTTAGAGGTATCAAAGTGACTGAGTAGAGAACTGACCAAGAAAAACAATCAAGTAAACAAGCTCGACAGTCTCCAGAACACTCAGAACTTTCCTAGATAAGTGACATTTCAACGGCTGCTACTGATTAACAGGATGTACCAATCACAAGGTCTTTTTTCAGTCTGAATCATCACTTTTCATATTGGACCCCCAACTAAAGCACAAGGTCTGGAAGTTCCTGTGAGGCTACCTGGCATTCTATAAAGGCCCATGCTTACCTTCCGCTTAGGTTCTACGTGGAGCAGCAGGTTGTTGACAATGTCCAGGATCATGGCATACTGAGCCGGGTTGGTGGAGATTTCCAGCTCATGATGAATAAGGGTAAAGGTATCCACAGCCCCTACGTAATTATTAGCAGCTAAGTAAGAAACTCAAGGTTCTCTCTAAATATCTACCCCATCTTCTAACCCATACTTGGAACCTCTCCTATTAACCCCATAGAAAGAGATTAGTGAGAAATGCTCATGGGTAGAAATACGTTTGCTTATTTTAAATTTTTTTTTTTTTTTTTTTTTTTTTTTTTTTTTTTTTTTTTATTTATTCATTTGACACAGAGAGAGAGATTACAAGTAGGCAGAGAGGCAGGCAGAGAGAGAGGAGAGAGGAGGAAGCAGGCTCCCCGCTGAGCAGAGAGCCCGATGTGGGCCTCGATCCCAGGACCCTGGGATCATGACCTGAGCCGAAGGCAGCGGCTTTAACCCACTGAGCCACCCAGGCGCCCACGTTTGCTTATTTTAGAATCAAACAATACCCATTCAACCCAGCTCCCTCCAAGATTACACTTTATTTTTTTTAAACAAAATTCACATTTTATTTAAGTTGAAATAAACTACCAAGAATACACTTTAATCTCTTATAGCAGACCTTATATAATGTAGAGCAAAGTGGGACTTCTAACAACACTACTGACTCAAAACCACTAAGGAAGTAACTACTTTCATAAGTACCCTAGTCCCCAACTAAAAGCCTTTCGAGCCCTGAATACCTTCCTGTTTCTTTAGGAGATCTTCCTTTTCCTGGTTCTCATGGACCTCGGGTGGTTTAATCTGAGTTGCCAGCTCAGGATCAATGTCATGGCTGTAACTAATATAGTACATTCGGCAGCTACAGCGTGAAATGATCCGCTGGACTTGCTGGGCTTGCTGGGCTTCAGCTGGCTGGTTCCAATCTGGGAACAGGTGGGAGAGATAAGAGACCTTCTTAATAAATGTATTGTAAGAGCCAGGAGTGATGTCTTCCGGCTACGTGTGATATCTAGGCAACTCTAAGATACTTACTTTCAACCTAGCCTAACACAGAATGGTCCTAGTCCACCATATGTTAATCTTAAGAGTATGTAAGAAAATGCACATCTGCTCCTAACCACATGATGGGGAATAAGAGAGAGCTGACCTGTGGTGGTGGTAACCATGCCTCCTACTGCCTGCCCGCTTTCCATCAGCTCCTGCACAGAATCCAGACTACGCTGCCGGTGCTCCTCGATATTCTTTACCTGAAGACAGAGATACAGGCACCTTTAATTCCTGGTCATCTGGGTCACAGACCTCTATGATGCAAGTAGTTATACTTACTATCCAGACTTCCACTGCCTGGAATAGCCTGAAGGATCTACCAGGGTAGAAGACATACTGACTCCCTCCTGGCCCAAACCAGCCAAATTCTCCAAAGTCAAATGAGTTACATGCACATTTGCCAAACCTGCAGGCCTGAGGCCAGAAAAGCAAGCTAGGTTAAAATTAAATCCGGTCCTACACCTCACACCCATAAGGATAGCTACTATCAAAAAAAAAAAAAAAAAAAGGAAGTACCAAGTGTTGGCAAGGATGTGCTGAAACTAGATCTCTTGTGCACTTTGGGGGTATGTCAAATGGTATAATGGTACTGTGGCAAATATCATGTCAAGCACAAGTCCTCAAAAAATTAAAAATAGAATTACTATATGATCCAGCAATTCCACTTCTGGATATATACCCAAAAGAACTGAAAGCAGGGTCTTGAAGAGATTTGTATTATGTTCATACGGCATTATTCACAATAGCTAAAATATGGAAGCAACCCACATATCCACTGGTATATGAATGGATAAGAAATATGTGGTACATAGGTACATAATGGAATTCAGTCTTAAAAAGGAAGATGCTGGGGCACCTAGGTGGCTCAGTCGGTTAAGTGTCAGACTCTTGATTCTGGCTTAGGTCATAATCTCAGGGTTGTGAGATCAAGCCCCGAATTGGGCTCTGCATTATGTGTAGAGCCTGCTTAAGAATCTCTCTCTGCCCCCCCACCTGCCTCTCTCTCTCTCTCTTTTTCCCACTCCCTTTCTCCCTCTCTTAAAAAAAAAAAGATGATGTTACAACACAGATAAACCTTGAAGAAATTATACAAAGTGAAATAAGTCAGTCGCAAAAAGACAAATGCTATATGATTCCACTTATATGAGGTACTTAAGAATATTCAAAATTGGGGGTGCCTGGGTGGCTCAGTGGGTTAAAGCCTCTGCCTTCAGCTTAGGTCACGATCCCAGGGTCCTGGGATCGAGACCGGCATTGGGCTCCCTGCTCAGTGAGGAGGAGCCTGCTTCCTCCTCTCTCTGCCTGCCTCTCTGCCTACTTGTGATCTCTCTCTCTCTCTCTGTCAAGTAAATAAAATTTTAAAAAAATACAAAAAAAATCTTAAAAAAAAAAAGAATATTCAAAATTGGGTGCCTGGGTGGTGCAGTCGTTAAGTGTCTACCTTCGGCTCAGGTCATGATCCCAGTGACCTGGGATCCAGCCCCAAGCAGGGAGCCTGCTTCTCCCTCTTCCATTCCCCCTGCTTGTGTTCCCTTTCTTGCTGTCTCTATCAAATAAATAAAGTCTTCAAAAAAAAAAAAAAAAAGGGTGCCTGGGTGGCTCAGTGGGTTAAAGCCTCTGCCTTCGGCTCAGGTCATGATCTCAGGGTCCTGGGATGGAGGCCCGCATCGGGCTCTCTGCTCAGCAGGGAGCCTGCTTCCTCCTTTCCCTGTCTCTCTGCCTGCCTCTCTGCCTACTTGTAATCTCTCTCTCTGTGTCAAATAAATAAATAAAATCTTTTAAAAAAAATAAAAAGAAATAAAAAAGAAATTAAAAAAAAGAATAGTCAAAATTATAGAGACGGAAAGTACAATGGTGGTTGTCAAGGACTGGAAAGGGGAGGTGGGGAGTTAATTGTTTAATGCGTACAATTTCAGTTTTACAAAATTAAGAGTCATGGAGATGGTAGTGATGTTGAACATCATCATGAATGTATTTAATACCACCAAGCTTTACTCTTAACAACAGTTAAAACTAAAAAATTTATACGTATTTTACCACAATAAAAAAACTGGGGGGAAATTCAAATCATGTTAAACACAAAAAATTTCATCAAAACCAATGACCTTCCCCACCCACTTTGATATTCATGTGTTTGTATTCTGTTTTCTGTCTTCGCTCTGACACTGTTGCTATAGGGTAAGAGGAATGAATTCCTTTGACTCTCTCTGCTAAGCTGAAGTCAAAATGAGTAACAGAATGAGTGATATGGGAAGACCATAAGCAAATTTGCCAAGTCACAAAAAATTCATATAGGAAAGGTGAAAGTCCCCTGTCAACTCAGTAAAGGACACCATAACCAAAATGAAAAGGCAACCCACTGAATGAAAGAAGATATTTGCAAATGATACATTAGGAACTCCTACAACTCGACACCAAAATATCACTAATCCAATTTAAAAATGGACAGAGGACCTGAGTAGACGTTTTTCCAAAAAAGACATACAGAAGCCTAACACTGATCATCAGGGTAATGCAAATCAAAACCACTTCACACCAAAATGGCTAGTATCAGGGCTCTAGGGTGGATTAGTTGGTTTTAGCTCAGGTCATGATTTCAGGGCTTGAGCTTGGCAATCAGCCTGGAGTCTGCTCTAGATTCTCTCTCCCTCTCTGTCCCTCTGCCCCTACCTCTGAACACCCATGCACAAGCACACTTTCTCCCTCTCTCAAATAAATAAAATCTTAAAAAAAAAAAAAAAAAATCCAAAAACTCACAAAGTCCCTCCCATCTAAGCCAAAAAACATTCTATTCTAATGCTAATAGCACAGCCTGAGGGGGGGAAAAAGGGTTCACATGCAAAAGAAGGCATGCCTAAAAGAAGCAGAGGCCCAGAAAATGCTAAAGAGATCTTGCAGAGCTCATCTAGCCCACGGCTTCCTGAGTAGTTAGTATCTTCTGTGCCTATCTCCTGAGACTACTGGTAAAGAGCATGGCTTGCTTGAACCACAGCTGTAATATATTACATGACCTCTCATATTACCAACAACCTGACCCTTACTTGGCTTAACATCTGATTAAATGATTACCTTGTATGTAACTATAACTGAAGTTGTTTGGTTTGAGCCCTAAGGTTGTTGGAGTAAGAAGCACCAGGCAGGGAAGAGGGATTAGCTTTTTCCCCTTTGAGCATAATGGCAAATGAAGTTTTCATATTGATGCTTAACATATGTAGCTGGATCAGTAACTCATTTGGGTGTACCATGCCCAGCACAATGGGAACACTTCATGCCTGTACAAGACGTAACAATGCAGAATACTGGCTAGGTACATCTTATAAACTACTAGATCTCCCAATAATTCTGATATTATATCCTAGAAATTATGATGCGAATTGTTTTACTAAGCTGAAAAGAAAATCTACAGCCTAATCCCTACCAACTGCTCCTAATTTCACCATCTAAGAAAACATTATCTTTTTTTTTAAGATTTTATTTATTTACTTGACACAGAGAGAGAGATCACAAGTAGGCAGAGAGGCAGGCAGAGAGAGAGGAGGAAGCAGGCTCCCTGCTGAGCAGAGAGCCCAATGCGGCCTCGATCCCAGGACGCTGAGATCATGACCTGAGCCGAAAGCAGAGGATTTAACCCACTGAGCCACCCAGGCGCCCTAAGAAAACATTATCTTGATACACACTTAGACCTCCCTTGACATAACAACATTTTAAAAATGGTAGGATTATTTTCCCTCTAAATGAAGCTTTGTGTTTTTCAAAGCACTCTCTCACTGATCCTTTCAATAATTTTGTGAGGAAGAAGTATTAACTCAATTTTATAAATAACAGTGACTCGCTCAAGGGCTCATGGCTACTATAATAGCAAAGGTGGCATTAGAACTCACATAACCTGACTGCTAGACAAGCAATCTTTCTATTCAACCTTACTGCTTTGCTGAAACAACCAATCAACCATCTTTATAAGAGAAATCAGAGAAAGGGCAGATGGAGAATTTATCTAAAGTTCTCAAATTTACTGCCTGTTTTCTTGGCTGCCCACTGATTAGTGTGATTTATTAGCAGGGGTCAGCAATCTTCTCAAAAGTAAAAAAGTTCCAACCTACTTTATTCCGGTGCTGGGAAATAAGAATTTCCTTTGCAATGAAAAAGAATAGCAAGAGATTAAAAAACAAAAACAAAACAAAAAAAAACACCATGTGCTCACAGACCACAAATCAGAGACTGCCTACAATTCCTACATTGAAGGTGTTACCAGCCTCATTATTCTACTAAGCTGGTAGCAACAGGTACTATCAGGAATTTTGCAAACAGTCGGCTGGAAGGAGCCAAATACAGAAAACTGGGACTATAATGGGCCTTCCCAGACCCACTGACTAACCTCTAACCAGAGCTGTCGGCCATCCTGCTCAGTGGGGCTGCTTTCAGTGGTGGCAAAGTACTGCATGCCATCCAGTAGGCAAGTCCAGGATGTCTTTTGCTTCAGCGTGTCACCATACCAGGCTGGATGGTGTTGGCATTGCAGCAGCTGAGCTTTGGCAGCTGACACAATGACACAGCCTTCTGTTTCTGCTCCACGAAGAACCATCTATACCATAGACAAAGCAGAATTACAGCACAAGGGCCACCAGGGAAGGTGAGAAGGTTAGTGAAAGGACTGTACCAATGACTACAGCTGGGCCTAATTCTGGCTTACTGAGTGAATGCTACAGGTTTTAGACATGAAAGTGATTATCCTGGATACCTGCTGGAAGGAATAATTTTTTGGAGCTCTGTCTGCCCATTCTTATTTGGTGGTGGTAGAAGATGAACACATACTATGATCTGCCCCAATGCTGGGGTGTTCTGGTAAAGAGACGTTACCTGGCAGTTAACCAGCTCAATAAGGCAGTTTCGGTTATATATGTCATCCGTCTGGCAGGCAGCGATGCCACACAACTGGTCACTCACACCTGACTCCTCTTCTGTGAACACTACAAATCTATCTGTCTCTTCAATCAGTTTCTGCAACATGTAGGCACCTGTCAGGGAAACAGGAAGTGGGAAAAAGTCATAATCTCAAAGGGATGGGGAACACATCTAGGGCCAAACTGATCTTCCTTCAATTTCTCTATAACACATTCTCCTATCTGCAACTCCAACCCATTCACTCCACCCCTTGATCCTTGAGGGCAAAATAAGGGTTATCATTTCATTTTCCCTTCAATTTAACAAAAGTAATACATTCCCAAAAGAACCTTAGAAATACAATATATAAGTGGCAGCATTTTTTTCTCTTAGGTAAATCAAACTCTGAATTATTCTAAGATCTTTTCTCTCATTTTGTTCCTTATATTTTTCAGTTCATATTATCTTAAATGTTATTTGTTGACCACTCCTTTCCCCATGAAACCACTCCCTTGCCACCAGTGCCACTGCGTTCTCATAGTTCTACTGCTTCCTCTGATTACGTCTAAATCCTTTTCTCCCATGTCTTAGAAAATGAATATCTCCTAAGGTCTATCCTTGGCATGTTCCCCTCTCTTCCTCTTTCTTCTAATGAGTTTGTCTAACAGTGTGTTATGGTTAATAGCAGCCTCCAGAATCAGACTAGTCTGCCCGTATTTAAGATCCTATCTCTACCAGTTTCTTGATCGTGACCTTTGGCAGCTTGCTTCAACCTGGGCCTCAGTTTCCTTGCCTATAAAATAAGAGTAAAGAGGCGCCTAGGTGGCTCAATGGGTTAAAGCCTCTGCCTTCAGCTCAGGTCATGATCTCAGGGTCCTGGGATCGAGGCCCACATCCGGCTCCATGCTCAGCAGGGAGCCTACCTCCTCCTCTCTCTCTCTGCCTGCCTCTCAGCCTACTTGTGATCTCTCTCTTTCTGTCAAATAAATAAACAGAATCTTAAAAATAAATAAATAAATAAATAAATAAATAAATAAATAAATAAAGAACAAGTGTCTCATAAGGTTGTTGAGGGAATTTAATGCAACAACATACAGAAATATTTTGCAGAGTACCTGCCACACAGGAAGCAACTATTATCTTCTTGGCCTTACCTCTTAGCTCTATGCTGAAACTCCCAAAATCTTCATCTCTAATGCTAAACTTTTAGATCTCATCTCCATCTGTTAGACATTACCTAGATGTGCTACTTGCGCCACACATTTCATATGCACATTAACATTTCTATCCATCCCCCCATCTCCATTCCCACAGCCTCTACCAAGTTCAGGCCTCCATTACATATTGTTGGGATGCCACAATAGTTTCCTTATCTGTCCCTCCACCTCCAGTTTTTTCCTCTCCAGTCCTCTACAGCACTGCAAGATTTATCTTCCTAAAAATTAAGTCTAATCATGACACATCCCTATTCAAAAGCCTTCAGTAGTTCACCACTGTCTACTAAGTAAGGACCAAAAACTCCTTAGCCTTGTGTGGAAGATCTTTGATGGTCTACGTGTAGCTTTTCTTTCCAGGGTCTTCCCTCACCCCTCATCCTAGCTACTCTCTATGCCAACTGAAACAGACTGTTTGCTCACCTTTGAACATACTGAGCTTTACCAATTCTACTCCTATTCAGGATACTCCCTCTGCGCTGAATGCCCTTCTTCCCCATTTCCACAAGTTCAAACCATATTAAGCCTTCAAAGTCCAGCTTAAATGCTACTTCATCAATAAACCTTTCCCTGATTGCACTCCCTCCTTCACTCCAGGCAAGAACTTCCATATACTTTCACTTCTCGATTATGACATACATCACTTTTCACCTTGTTCTTAAACTCAACATGAACTTGCATTCCTCTGTACTTATTATTCCCTCTCCCTTAAATGCCCTCTCCTTTCTCCTTGCCTGTTGAACTCTTACTCATCTTTTTTTTTTTTTTTTTAAAGATTTTTTTTTAATTTATTTATTTCACAGAGGGAGAGAGATCACAAGGAGGCAGAGAGGCAGGTAGAGAGAGAGGGGGAAGCAGGCTCCCTGCTGAGCAGAGAGCCCGATATCCCAGGACCCTGAGATCATGACCTGGGCTGAAAGCAGAGGCATTAACCCACTGAGCCACCCAGGCGCCCTCTTACTCATCTTTTAAGACCCATCTCAACTATCTTTTCTGGGAAGCCTTTCTAGACTTCCCTATGCTGATTTAAATACTTTCTTCTTGAACATTCTTACAAAGCATTTTCATAATGAAATAATAATTTACATGTCTACCTACTAGTTTCTGAGCTTTCCCTCATCTTTGTATCCCTAATGTCTAGGGTTATGTCTGGCACATTATAAATCCTCTATAAGCTAAAATGAATCTATGAATGAATGAGTGGCTGAGTGAATGAACGAACTAATCTTAACTTATCCAGAGATGATAAACTACTTGTTGCAATGTCTTTCATTTTATATCTCTCATGAACCCAGCACAGTGTTTGTGCCTGTTAAGTACTCAATATTTGCTGACTAAAAATTAATTCATCAAGCCGCAAAACAATTCTTTAATCCTTTCTTTCCCTTACTCATCCTGTTTTGACCCATCACTCCTTCATGATCCTCTTCTCTTGGCCACAGGATCACATCCTTTAAATGCCCCTATATCATTGCTATATAAGACTGAGGTGGCCTGGGTCGCCTGGGTGGCTCGGTTGGATAAGAATAAGCGTCTGCTCTCAACTCAGGTCATAAACCCAAGGTCCTGGGATCAAGTCCTGCTTCAGGCTCCCTGCTTAGCAGGGAACATGCTTCTCCCTCTCCCTTTGCCCCTCCCTCCCCTCCCCTCAGCTCCTGCACACTCTGTCAAATAAATAAAATCTTTTAAGAGAGAGAGAGAGACTGAGGTGGCCTAATATGGAAAAACAATAGTTTTCATCTCTACACCAAGATGGAACCATCCATGATGTAGTCCTTCCCAATTCCTGTCCAATCCCATGTACATATGCTACACCTAACCCAATGAAGTCTCATCTCCCCCAGCTTACCTCCTGATGACCCCTTATCAGGCTGTCCACTAAAGCTGGGAGTACTGACGGGAGGTGGGGCTGGGGCACTGGTCAGAACAGTCTGCTTTGGCTTTTTAGCTGGCATCTGGGGTTCAATCTTTAACCCCTTGAGGGCCTCAGTAGAGAGATTACGTTTGAGTACTGCTGCCTTTTTATAGCCATCATATAAACCAAAGGCAATGTCCCGATTGGTGGTTGTCCAGGAAGCTCGTAAATCTACCAAGTGCAGCTGGTGTGTATGAAAAGCAGGATCCCCAACTCGAGTAGAGAGTTCCTAAGAAACAAGAACCACAAGGTAGCATGGAAATTCTCACAATTTCTCCCACACCACAAATACAGAGATAAGAACAAACTTGTTGAATAAGCAATCTATTCTTGGGGTGCCTGGGTGGCTCAGTTGGTTAAGCATCTGCTTTCAGCTCAAGTCATGATCTCAGAGTCCTGGGATCAAGTCCCACATCAGGCTCCCTGCTCGGCAGGGAGTCTGCCTCTCCCTCTGCTCCTGCCCCTGCTCATGCTCTCATTCATTCTCTTTCAAATAAATAAATAAAATCATTATTTTTTTTAAAGATTTTATATAATTATTTGAAACAGAGAGAGATCAGATCACAAGTAGGCAGAGGCAGGCAGAGAGAGAGGAAGAAGCAGGCTCCCCGCTGAGCAGGGAGCCCGATGTCGGCCTCGATCCCAGGACGCTGAGATCATGACCTGAGCCGAAGGCAGAGGCTTTAACCCACTGAGCCACTCAGGCACCCTAAAATCGTTATTTAAAAAAAAAAAAGATTCTCTCCCTCTCCTTCTGCCCCCCCCACCCCAAAAGAAAAAAAAAAAGTCTGTTCTGGGAGAGAGAAGATGACCCTAGGGAAAGAAAAACTAAGTGGTCTTAATGTGTGCATTAGACTACATTCAGACTATATCCACTGTATTTATATGGTTCAGAAAATTTCAACATATGGGTTGCCTAGCTGTCTCAGTTGGTAGAGCATGTGACTCTTGATCTCAGAGTTGTGAGTTCTGGCCCCACATTAAAAAAGAGAAGATAGGGCGCCTGGGTGGCTCAGTGGGTTAAAGCCTCTGCTTTCGGCTCAGGTCATGATCTCAGGGTCCTGGGATCGAGGCCCGCATCGGGCTCTCTGCTCAGCAGGGAGCCTGCTTCCCCCTCTCTCTCTGCCTGCCTCTCTGCCTCCTTGTGATCTCTCTCCCGCTGTGAAATAAATCAATAAAATCTTTTAAATAAATAAATAAAAATAAATAAATAAGAGAAGATAAAAAATTTCAACATAAAATCTTTCCTTAATTAGGGAGGGAAAAACCCACCAAATAAGGTCCTAGAAAAAAAGTCTTTCTGTTTCCTGAAGGGCAAGAGACTGTCTTTAGAAGGAGAGGGAGAAAAGGAATTTTTAAAAAGAGGGACACTGACAGAGCTGATAGTGAATTCATCATATAATAATGTTATATATGCTTGGAATATAGTTCAAAACATTACCTGGACCTTAGCCTGAAACCCACTGCTATGGACTGAATTGTTCCCCCAACCAAACTTCATATGTTGAGACCATCATCCCCAATGTGATCATATTTGGAGATACGGCCTTTAGGAGGTAATTAGGTTTATATGAGGTCATGAGGATGGGGCCCTTATGATGGGATTAATGTGCCCTTATAAGAAGAGACACCAGGGGCACCTGGGTGGCTCAGTGGGTTAAAGCCTCTGCTTTCGGCTCAGGTCATGATCTCAGGGTCCTGGGATCGAGGCCCGCATCGGGCTCCCCGCTCAGTGGGGAGCCTGCTTCCTCCTCTCTCTCTGCCTGCCTCTCTGCCTACTTGTGATCTGATCTTTCTCTCTGTGTCAAATAAACAAATAAAATCTTTAAAAAAAAAAAAAAAAAAAAAAAGAAGAGACACCAGGGGCGCCTGCCTTAGCAGCACCTAAGTGGCTGCCTTTGGCTCAGGTCATGATCCGGAGGTCCTGGGATTGAATCCTGCATCGGGCTCCCTGCTCGGCGGAGAGCGTGCTTCTCCCTCTCCCTCTGCCTGCCATTCTGCCTACTTGTGCTCTCTCTCTCTCTGTCAAATAAATAAATAAAATTTTTAAAAAGAAAAAAAAAAGAAGAAGAAGAGACACCAAAGAGCATGCTCCCTCTCTCTTTTCCTGCCTTGTGAGGACACAGCAAAAGCAACTGTATACAAGCCAGAAAAGAGCCCTCACCAGAATCCGACTATGTTTGGCACCCTGATCTTAGACTTCCCAGCCTCCAAAACTGTGAGAAATATATTTCTGTTGTTTAAGCCACACAGTCTTTGGTATTTTGTTATGGCTGCCCGAGCAAACCAAGACACCTACTGATCCAAATAAGGTTGTAAAGAGACTGTGTCAGGCAGTACCTCCTCAGCTGTGCGATTGCTGTGCCGCTGGTAGGTGAGGGACGACAGGCTCAGTAGGTGGGTCTTTGTCACCAACGGATCAAGGCAGTGATCAGCATTCTCTTCAGTGGGCGAAGCCATCAGGTGAACAGTCACCTGACTTAGGTCACTAACCATCTGGGTCACACTCCAATCAGAGATGAGGCGCCGCATCACCGTGCCCGCTGAGCAAAGGAGCCATACGGAGCCCATGCATACCAATACAGAAGAACAGTGTGGGACAGAAAGAAGGAAAAGAAATGAGAAGGGCAAAGAGGGCAAGGGCTAGGATAAATTAAGGCAGTCTTTGAACCTACCTTGAGGTATAAGCCTCTGAGTTCCCCTCGTGAAGACATGGCCCTGACTGCACTCAATCTGGATTCCCCGCTGCTGGGCGAATGAGGCCCAATAATGCACCTGGCAACAAGAGAGCAGAACACTAAACAAAGAATGGTGTCAGAGAGATGATTAAGATAAGAAAAAATGAGAAACCTAGGGAAGGGGAACAGAACTGAAGGTGTCAGCAGGGATGTCAGAGCCTGACCTGTAGCTGGGGGAAAAGCGCAGTATAGGAAAGCTGCTTGTAGTGCTGGCCAAGTTTCTTCTTGCTTGGTTTCAGGTTACTGAAGAGCTTTCCCCTACAGATAGGCCTCGTGACACTAGTCCAAGTTGCCCAGAAGTTTTGCATCCAGCGCAGAGTACTACTATATAACAGAATCCGGGGCTGGGATATGGCTGTAAAAGACAAGACAGACATCTCCTACCTGTGATTAAAACAGAGGTGAACCTAAATCCATCCCTCGATTCAGCTTTTAGAAGTTTAAAAACCCAAGCAGCATTCAGCCTCAACTCAATTATCCCCAACACCCTTTCCTTTTAAAGATCTAAGCTTTAAAAAAAAATAAAAAAGATCTAAGCTTTAGGGGCACTTGGGTGGTGCAGATGGTTAGGCGTCTACCTTCGGCTCATCATGATCTCCAGGTCGTAGGATCGAGCCCTACATCTGGTTCCCTGTTCAGTGGGGAGTCTGCTTCTCCCTTTCTCTCTCCCCCTGCTTATACTCTCTCTCCCAGATAAATAGAATCTTTAAAAAAAAAAAACTCTTTGTGTTCACCAACCCTTTCTCAAAAAAAGGTCCTAATCCAAATCCTCCCTTGCTTTCCCTACCCCCTCCCCAGAGGGTCAAGTTGAAGTCCTTTGTGTTAAGCCCATCCTCCCAACCCTTCCTCCCGTTGCCCCAGACCCAAGCCTCACTCCCACTGTGCCGGGTCAGATCCATCTTGATGGAGAAATTGAGGTTCTCAGAGCGGAATGCCCGGTAGGAGTCATGGAGCTGGCCCAAGGGCACCTCAGGCAGAAACTCTGGGGCCCGCAGAATGACACTGTGGTGGTCATGGGGGTTGCCATGGCATAGCCACTGCAGGTCCAGTGTCATGCAGAGGTCAGGCAGGTGAAGGAAGCAGCAGTCATCATACCTGTCTCACAACAGAGTCCCAGCTCTCAGTGCCCTGATCACTTGCAACCCCCTGGCCCTTCCCCTCTCCCTCCAACCTGAATCCGTCACCCTGTTGAGGACCACCCATCACTCCACTCACTTAGAAGCTGTTCTCACGTTGACGTCCAAGTCACCCTTGAACACAAACTGACCGGGTTTCCAATGAAAAGACAGATGGCTCCACTCCCAGTGCATATTTTCTGTCGTGTTGTATGGGTCCTGTAACCACCCCCAACAACTCGGTGAGATCTGGATAAGAGTCTCTCCCAATCTCCCAAATGAGTACCATTCTCTCTTCCCCCACCCATGTGCTATACAAGCCCCAACCATACCAACCTAGTAAGAAAACAGCTCCTCTGGAACCCCTCACCTCAGTAGCCAGCTGGTGCAGATTTGCCTGCTCAATGTCCATGTGCCAGTCCCCATGGAACAGAAGCCGGCTCTTGTCCCACCACGGCAAGGGTGGGCTGGGGTCAGCTGAGGGCTTGGTCAAGAGGTCCACAGATTGGCTAATCAGTGTCCAGGCTGGATCCCAGCATGGGCCCCATACCACTGTGTACTGAAAGATTTCCGCTGGGATAGAGGAGCAAAGGGTACAGCTTGTTATGCTACTCATTTCTCCACTCCAGAGGGCCTCAGCTCATCTCCCATCCCAGCCATCTCAATGTCCCTCAGCCAAACCAACTGCCCTCCTCTACTCACAGCGGAAGTCGTGGTAGAACTTGAGTGGGGGCATGTTCCTCTCTACTGCCACATTACCCCATGGAAGCCCCAAGTGCAAGATTTGACGCCGCCGGGAGCAAGGCTGACCACTCTGCTCGGTGCCCACAAGTCGACCCATCAGCCGCCAGTCACGTATCTCAAACAGGTACCGGGGATAATCTCTTATCCGAACTGTTATTACAGGGAGGATACACGCTGGCTATTCAGAGGACTGTCTCAACATTCTCAAGCATTTTCTCCCCTGCCACTACTTTTACCCATCTATTTAACAAGGTCAACTGAGAGAACAAGAGCTGGCAATTGGCAGAAAAGCTGGAAAAGGGCGTGGAGACACAGAGCAGCAGATGGTGAGGGGAACAACACCGAGATCCAAGAGGCACGCTAACCCTGAAGATGACTGTGTTAGTTGTCCTTTATGTTAGCTAAGCAGTTTTCAGGGTGAAATTCAGGAACAAAGAAAGGAAGAGGAGCCCACCCACCCCACTCCACCCATCCAAAAACCACCATAGTTCCCATTAGAATTGAGTTCCTCTGCAGTCACTCAAAGAGCTTTCTGGAGCTCTGAGGGCAAACACCACACTCTACTTACAAATGAGGAAGTGCTACTTACCCAAAAATGTCTTAACACTGCACTTGAGCATACGACACCACTGGATGACAAGATCTACTCCCTCAGCAGGGAAAGGGCTGGCTGGATCGAGCTCTTGAACTTGCTCTATCACACGCTCAGGCCCATGGAAGGAGGCATCTGCCAGAGCTACCAGCTCTAGCCCTGACAGGCTCCAAGTGAGCAGAGCCCGGCGCATAGGTGTGTTGCCATAGAGACGACGGGAGCGCTGAATGTAGATTTCAATGTTTTTATGTTCCAAAGAGGCATAGAGCTCCTCAATTTTACGGGCTGGCAATAACTCCCCATGTTGCTTCCGAAGGGCAGCCACCTTGGCGTCCAACAACTGTAGCCTTTTGGCGCTCTCCTTACTTTCATCCTTCATTAGTTCATAGTTATCACGAAGTTTCACCTCAAAAACGTCATCCAGGAAAACCCACGAGAAGTGCTGAACCTTCAAGAGCAGATCAGGTGGGAGTGGGGCAGGGCTTGAAGAAGCCTGAGCATGAGTTCCTCGATGCAGTCCCTTCAGCCATTTCTGAACTCCCACAGCCTCATCCAGAGTTCGAGAGAAATCATACTGATAAGGAAACTCCACTGAGACTGAGCCCAGGGAGAGGAGCCACACGCGGTTCCGGAGGGTCTGCAGCACAGGGAAAGGGTTCCGGTGGAGGATCATCTCCTCCAGTTCAGGCAGCAGCTGTACCTCCACCTCCTTGAAATTGAAGATGCTATTGCCATCAAAGCCAGCAGCCAGCTCCGGGCAGTAGGCCTGCAGTGAACCCCCATGCCGGCTCAGTGACACACTCTCTGCAGCCAGGGTAATGAACTTGTCCTCAGCTACAAAAGCTGTCAGCTTAGCTGTGCTCACCTCTAGCGTCAGGTTTAGTAGCCGCTTTGGGGGAGACGGCTCAGGGAGAAGGCCTTCTGGTTCAGATGCAGTCGCTGGAGTCTCTAGTGCAAGGAGTGGAAAAGACTCGGGAAACAGAGTGGCTCTCAGTAGGTCTCGGCAATGCAGGGTAGCCAGGACGTGTTGGTATAGGTACATGTGATCTGGGGGGCTCCAAAGTAAGGTCAGCCCTGTACCACACTGAACCTTCAGGTAGCAAGAGAAAAGGATCTGTCAATTACAAGATCCCAAAATAAGAGCGATGGCTGGGATTCTTTTTTTTTTTTTTTTTTTAAAGATTTTATTTATCCATTTGACACAGAGAGAGAGATTACAAGTAGGCAGAGAGGCAGGCAGAGACAGAGGAGAGAGGAGGAAGCAGGCTCCCCGCTGAGCAGAGAGCCCGATGTGGGCCTCGATCCCAGGACCCTGGGATCATGACCTGAGCCGAAGGCAGCGGCCTCAACCCACTGAGCCACCCAGGCGCCCATGATGGCTGGGATTCTTATTATACATGCACACCTGGGTCAAGAACCATCTCCACTCAGGGCCATTTCCTGAGCAACTATATCGATTACTCCCTTGCCTTGTTCTCCTTAGCGTGAATATACAGAGTAACCAGTTCTTACTTATACACTTTTGAGTTCCCAACTGGATTCTAGATTGTTGATTCTTTATTATCTACCACAGAATATGCAGGATATACAGCACATACTTAATAAGTCATTTGGCTTTTTGTTTCTGTGAGTTATCTTTCTATAACAGCCACACTCTGTATAATAACCACTGTAACAATCAATTTGAAAATGTTTGATGCGGGGTGCCTGGATAGTTTAGTCAGCTAAGCATCTGCCTTTGGCTCAGGTCATGATCCCAGAGTTCTGAGATCAAGTCCTGTATCGAGCTCCCTGCTCAGAGGGGAGTCCACTTCTCCCTCTGCCCCTCACCCAGCTCCTGCTCTCTCTCTCTCACTCTTTATCTCAAATAAATAAAATCTTAAAAAAAAAAAAAAAAAGAAAGAAAAAATATTTCATGCAATGGTTGTATCTTGACTTAATTTTTTTTTAAAGATTTTATTTATTCATTTTAGGGAGAGACAGAGAGTATGTGTGTGCGAGTGGGGAGGGGCAGAAGGAGAGGAAGAAAGTAACTGAAGATTTCACACTGAGGGCAGAGCCTGACACGGAGCTTATCTCAAAACCATGAAATCACAACCTGAGCTGAAACCAAGAGTCAGACACTCAACCAACGGAGCCATCCAGGCGCCCCTTGATTTAATACATAAAAAGTATAAAAAAAGGACTGACCACACAAGTCAATACAGCAGTTGACTTATATGAAAGTATGCCTCAAAGGAGGGAGTCCTTACAAACTTGAAAAACAAAGTCAATTCTGAATAGTTAAGCAGAGACCATTTAAATTCCAGAACAGAAAAATGTGTTTGAGTTCCAGCCTCTGAAAAGGCAACTCCTCTTTCCAAAGGAAGCTGAAGTCTGACAGCTAGAAAGATATCCCACTCCCTTCCTAAGAGGGCTCCATATTCACCTGATACCCTGAGGAGAAAGATCTTGGAAAGCCTCTTAAAACTTGCCAGTGCCTCCATCTTCAGATCCCTTCCAACATTTTATTTATTTTCATAAAAACTCTATTTTTAGGTAATCTCTACACTCAACATGGAACTCGAACTTACAGCCCCAAGATCAAGAGTTGCACACTCCACTAAATGAGCCAGCCAGGCACCCCTCCCTTCCAGCCTTTTAATGAGCTGAGGGCTTCAGCAAAGTAACACCAGATCATGATCTTTAAAAAAAAAAGTCCCGGGCACCTGGGTGGCTCAGTGGGTTAAAGCCTCTGCCTTCAGCTCAGGTCATGATCTCAGGGTCCTGGGATCGAGCCCCGAATCTGGCTCTCTGCTCAGCAGGGAACCTGCTTCCTCCTCTCACTCTGCCTGCCTCTCTCCCTACTTGTAATCTTTCTCTGTCAAATAAATAAATAAATAAACTTAAAAAAAAGTCTCTTATTTTTCAGCGATATGCACTGAAGTATTTACAGTTGAAACTATGCGTCCTGGTATACGTCTGCTTCAAAATAATCCGGGAGCGGGAGGTGGGGTGACTGGTGGATACAGAGCTGAAACAAGTAGGTCCTAAGTGGTAATTACTGAAGCTGGGTATGGATACATACAAGTTCACACGTTCTCTCTAGTCTTGCGTACATTTTACATTTCATAGTAAAGAGCTAAAAATGTATAGAACAAGCAAGGACAAAAAGAATAACACAAGATGTCATATTTCTCACAGAGGAGTTTCACAACAGACTCAAAAGACTGGGAAATGCGCTTCAGCCTAGAGAACCACCAACCTGACTCCACCTCCCCAGAGCAGCATTACCTCCAGAGAGCGGATGCTGCTGTGATAGGTGATGGAGAGCATGGACAGGCTGAGCACAGGAGTGGGGATGTCAGGAGCCTTGCAGCAGGGCTGCATCTTCTCTGTGACTGACTTCACCAGGGCCAGCACAAGTCCCTGGACACCCACAGTGGAGGTTTCAGCACTTCCCAGGACAGTCAGCGTGTCCAGTCGGACCTCTGAAGCACCTAGCGTGCAGAAACCATGTTAGCATTGGTTCTCAGCTCTCAAACAGCAACTTCAGCCTTCACTCTCCTTTCTTACTCATTCCCTTCACTCTAGTTTTCTCTACTCCCTATACCTCCCTAAGTTCATTCCTCATGTTTCAGGGCAATTTTTCCTTTCCTATCTTACCCTACCTAAATCTGGCAAAGCCAAAGAAGCCCCCTAACTCCTACAAAGTGCCCAGAGATTTATCAATTACTCTCAAGAACTAA
This sequence comes from Ailurus styani, assembly GCA_002007465.1. Taxonomy (NCBI): domain Eukaryota; kingdom Metazoa; phylum Chordata; class Mammalia; order Carnivora; family Ailuridae; genus Ailurus; species Ailurus styani. The sequence goes on from LNAC01000022.1 coordinate 6,916,796, forward strand.
ACATATAAGGAAATAAAAAACTATGCATGTCTCAATTTCTTGATCAACTGTCAAGGCTTTTTTTTTTTTAAATAAATCTTAGTTAATACCTTCTATTAGCCTTTAAGAAATATCAAGAAACCCAAGTTATGTTAAGACCTTCTAGCATCTCATGCCTTTAATTTAGAAAAAGTCCAAATAATCACCTTCATTAAATGAGAAGGAGCAGACTGAACCAGCATAATCTGCTTAGGTTACTCCCTGTCCCACTTACCAACCAGGGCAGAAAGGGTGAACAAGTTCATGTCCTCCACCTTCAAGTCCACCTTCCACAGTAATGACACAGATTCCCCAAATGAAGATTCCTTAGAGGCAGCTGACTTCCCAGATTGTGTGTCCATCAAGGATAAAATGCGAGAGAGACATTGGGCACAGGTATCTGATGCTTCTACCTGCAGTCCACGGATGGTACAATCAAGAAAGAGGGTATCTGACTGGGTGCTAGACAGGCCCAAAGGCTGGTTATAGCTACCCTAGAAAAGAAGAAGAAAGCGCCCCATTAGGAGCATGCAGAACACACAGTTCTGTAACACCCTGATGCATAATCTTCTGCTAGAAAGGTGCTCCGTGCTCTAAAGCATGGCAGGAAAAGGACACCGTATGGGCCCCTTTTCACCAAAGTCCCCACCTACCTGTAGTGTGAAGGAGTCCAAGACAAGTGCCTCACCCCAAACATGCATATTGGGTGGGTGGGGTGCCCGCTGAATGTGGGAGTCACTGCCCACCCGCCAGCAGAGATGGTCCACAGTTAGGACACCCCGCTGATGGATACTCTGTGGCCTCAGATGCTGGTAATCTGAACAAAGAAGGTAGGAGAGAGTTCTATGGAGCGACTATAGCCATCAATTGGGCCTAGCTTCATGAATGGACAGACTCTTGTTCCTTTTCCATCCCAGAGTCTTACCTAGAGAGATGGAATTGAATCCCAAGGCAAAGGGTGGTGTATCACCAAGCTGAACGGAAACATTGACATTGGAGATGGAAGTGCTAAAGATGATGGGAGCCAGGATTTGGGGGAAGGTTCTGCATAGGGACAAGACATCATTGTTTGATAAAGAAAGAAATGGAGCTTCCTATTATGGAACAGACCTGAAGCTCGCAAAAGTCAGGGTGAGTTTTACTGTGATTCTCAGGATGGAATGCAACTAGAAAATAAAAGACCTGGCACCTGGGTGGCTCAGTGGGTTAAAGCCTCTGCCTTCGGCTCAGGTCATGATCTCAGGGTCCTGGGATCGAGGCCCGCATCGGGCTCCCTGCTCAGCGGGGAGCCTGCTTCCTCCTCTCTCTCTCTGCCTGCCTCTCTGCCTACTTGTGATCTCTCTCTCTCTCTCTGTCAAATAAATAAATAAAATCTTTAAAAAAGAAAAGACCGAACTCATAAGTTTGCTATTCCCAATGGTAAACTGCAGGAATGCAAGAAAGATATTAGATTGAACCATATGAGATGACCATTTCATAGGTCAAATATGTCAAATATGAACATCAGGATATCACATGATTCAACCTAATACAACCAAGAAGCAATGCTTCCAAGTTATTTTTTAAGATTTTATTTATTTGTCAGAGAAAGAGAGAGACAGAGCACACATGCATACAAGCGGGGGGAGTGGCAGGCAGAGGGAGAAGCAGGCTCCTCACTGAGCAGGGAGCCCGATGAGGGACTTGATCCCAGGACTCTGGGATCATGACTTGAGCCAAAGGCAGACGCTTAACTGACTGAGCCACCCAGGCGTCCCTGCTTCCAAGCCATTAACCATAAGTTCTCTAGGCAACACAATGCAGAGAGAAATGATATTGCTGACAGGAGGTATCACCTTATAATCTAAGCTAGACAAGATTGTGGATAATTTAAATTCAGTTCAACAATTGTTTATTTTGTATAGTAAGGCACTGTGCTGGGCCCTGAAGAAATAAAAACAAAAAGGACTTCATCCTACTGTCACAGAATCTAGTTTAATGGGGAACATACATAAAATAGAAGTGCTATCGGGGCGCCTGGGTGGCTCAGTAAGTTAAGCATCCGACACTTGATTTCAGCTCAGGTCATGATATCAGGGTGGTAGGATCACAAGCCCTTCCCTCTCCTTCTGCCCCTCCCCCCCATGGCTCCAATGCTTACGCTCTCTCTCTCAAAAAATAAAAATAAATATAAGTAAAAAAGAAATGCTATTGAACATATCAAATACATATTTAACACAATATGCCATTATATCAAAAGAACCTGAAAATCCACCTGATAAGATGGTGGCTAAAAAGATTACACTGACCTTTTCTTTCTTTGCTTAAAAACAGATGAACTAGACTCTTGGGTCTCCAGTGCTAGCATGTGCAGCCAGTGAGAGAATTCTTGGTGCCGGTAGTGAATAATACAAGTATTCAAAACCAGGGAGGCTGAGAGGTCAATGGTGGTCACCTGGAAATAACACAACTGTTGGCTTGGGTTTTATCTCAGTAGCTCACAATGCAGTGATATACGGAGAGAGAAGAGAAACAAATGATTCTTGGTATCACAGTCAACACACCTGCACACTAGCCTTGAGGGAGTTGAGACAGACAATGCGTTGGCGGCTCTGGGACAGCAACAACCCATCTGTGAGGGCAAAGAGCGATCAGAGAAGAACACTGGGAAAACAAAAGGTAAAACTAGGAGAGGGTAAGAGGAAACCAGATGAACAGACTGTCACCAAAACTCATGAGTAGGGGCTATTTTCTCTCACTATGTTCCCTCCTCCCCATCCCCAGCTACACTGATATTAAATTAAGAAGGCCAACTGGGGCATGGGGGAAAGAGAGGGTCTAGTCCTCTCAGTACTGATGCCCCCCACCAGGAACCTTTCAGTAGGAGTTCAGTGCTCATCTGTGCCATGTCAGAGTTTGCTGTGAAGCTTCGAAGAGGCAGCTGATCCTCATCACGGTGGTACAGAAAATGCAACAGCTTCAGCGTCCAATTCAGGTGCCTGGACCAGAGACAGACTCTGGCTCAGAAATACATGGAATGTCGTTCTCACTCCCTTTCCCCCACAGATAAGCTCAATGCAGTGCAGCTACTAGGCTGGTTATAGAGACCCCAGCCTAGAGCTCCAATCATCACTCTCCACATTTCTGTGTCAGGAGAGATCTCACCTCTTTTGACTATTCATGGACAGCACCACACTTGTGATCTCCATTTTCACCTTGACCTGATCTGGCAGCTGCTGAAGGAGGTAGAGGCCAGGCAGAGTTGGTTCAGCCAAGTTCTCTGTCACCTCTGAAAACATAAATGAATAACACAAGAGCCATCGATCCTTATCATACTCAAGTCTGCCAAAATGCCCTGTCTTCTTTGGCCAAATCTTCCCACATAAGTAGGCTAACCAAATGCCCAATTCTAGGCCACAAGGCAAATATCCCAGAGATCCAGGCACCTGCTGTACTTCCTCCCCTGGAGTTTAAAAAACAGTATGGGGGCGCCTGGGTGGCTCAGTGGGTTAAAGCCTCTGCTTTCGGCTCAGGTCATGATCTCAGCATCCTGGGATCGAGGCCCGCATCGGGCTCTCTGCTCAGCAGAGAACCTGCTTCCTCCTCTCGCTGTCTCTCTGCCTGCCTCTCTGCCTACTTGTAATCTCTCTCTCTGTGTCAAATAAATAAATAAAATCTTTAAAAAAAATAAATAAAAATAAAAATAAAAAACAGTATGGGGAGCAGGTTGATATAATGCAAAAAATATGGACTTTAGGGCAAAATAATTAACACCACATTTTTACTACTGACTAGCTCTATGACCTCAGTCAAGTCACCTATCTGCTCTTCTTGGCTTCAGTTTCCTCATTTGTGAAATGCTGAGAATTTAGTAAGAGACAATATATAAAACTTGCACTACAAGTCTAATTCACAATAATCACCCATTAAACATTAGTTCTTTCACTCACAAGTAAATGCTCTATTTCCTTTAGCTATCCTCAGCGTCAAAGGTCATGCTGAATAACAAATCACACCTAATGAGTAGTGAGACCACTATTTTTACGTAATTCCAAAATAGTAAGAGAACAGCACACCCAAGAAGCTTACTGACCAGGGCTTTACCTGAACAAGGAACAGGTTTGGATGCCAGGCTTGGGCCCTGGCGTAGCAGCTGACTATGAAAAAGGCCCTCGTGCAGTTCAGCATGGAGTGTCCTCATATCCACAGTGATCGCCTTCAGTTGCCGACTGCTGATGCCCACCTCTAGACACAACTTTAGGGCCAGTGAAAGCTCCGCTAGGCAGGTGTCCTCCTGCAGGGAGGATAAGCCTCTAAGGTTTTAAGATGTAGGGAGTTGGGGAGTTTGGGGTCAAAATGCAGTGGTCTAGAACACCACCTTGAGAGAACCTCCCATAAGAACACAGAATCTAGGAGGTAAGCTCCTTCATATCTTACGCCCAGAAGGAAACAAGGCATCTAAATGACCACGGCATACTCACCAGCTGGCCACTCTTAAGAACTTTGCTGTTGATCTGATTTAGGCTCACCTCACATTTCATCCTGGGAAAAGAAAAAAATTAAGAGGGCTTGGCCCCTTTCTCACCATTTACTTCAGTCAAGCTTTATTGGCTAAACGGAACAAGGCAAAGAAAAGTGCCTAATCTTAGCCTCTCCTCAAATTGCTATAGAATGAGAACTTGACACCTTTATAAAACCCTGACATCCACCCACGCTGAAACTGTAAGGCAAGAATGGGACTACCAGACATTCTTTCACCCAGTGGTTACCTTTTCCCATCACTATCCAAAAGAAAGCTGCTTTCTCTGATCTGAATGTGCCACAAAGACTCCGAAGTAGCCACCTTGAGAACCATGATGTTTATAGACTCTACATGAATGGAAAAGAGCTAGAAAGAAGCAGCAAAGAATAATCATTAATATGAAGGCACTGCCTTTCCTTTCCAGTAGAGAAAGAATAAGAGGCAGCTCTTGGTATTATATTCCCAAAACAGAAGAAAAATCCCCCATCATTCTACAGCCAGCCATCCCTACTACAGTCCAGGAAACTGGAAAAGTATCGCACCTGACAGAAGATCTTCAGTAAGGGTGAACTGAAGGACAGTTCCTTTTGATGCACCCCAGTGCTCTGGGACAATGGGGCAAACAGGCCAGAAACCTTCTGTAGGTCCGTTCTGATACGCACTTCTCCAAAGCACAATGCCACATAGCGTCTGCTCAGAAGAGAGATCTCACTGCCATCAGGTCCAGCCCTTCCTAGAAGTCTTCTCCCCTCCCCAACATTTACTCTCCCATCCTCCCTAAAAAGGTAGCTCAAAGCATGGAGAACAGTCTCATAGTAGTTATCAATATCTGTCTCACAGTATAATAGTCTCCAGGCTAACCAGGAGACATCAGCATAGCACCCTCCTTGGGCTGTGAGGCTTCTACAGAAAGTCAGTCTACAAACCCCAATCCCAAAATATTCCCCAAAGGAAGAGGGAGGATATAGGGTACTCACGGCAGATCATGGCTAAGGAGTTTGCTGGAAATCCACAGGCTATCAATTTCCTAAAACAGTGCAGAAAATAGCTTTGTACACTAGCTGCTAGGTAAGCCATGAGCAGCTTTACAGCCAGGAAAGGTTCTAAGAAGAGGAGGAAGTGCTATAGTCCTTCCACTAAATATTTTCCACTCCATTTCCACCAACTTCTCTTCTCAGCACTATATCCTGTTCCTCACAATGGCACTGGTTGAACTCACTCAGTATTTCTCTCTTATGGATATGCTACTATTTCTCCTCTTAAGTTAGAACAGTAAGTTCTTCTATTTTCTGTTATCTTTTTTCTGCGCTTAGTTCTGTATCTTTCTTATTGTATCCTGAACACTCTGTGCCTTATAAGCACAGAGGTCTCTGTTTCCAAACTAACTCTAAAATCCTCTTGGCAAAGAGGTGACAAGGCTGAACTAACTAGGAAAGCCACACAGAATTTTAGAGAGAAAAAAAAAAGAAATAGTTAAAATTTAACTGAGTCCACCCCCAACACATACCCAGGGAGTTTCCCAAGACTCACCACTGTTTGCTGGTGCTGCTGAAACTTAAGGCTGACATTCTGGATCCAAAAAAAAGAGCCAATCTTTAGCTCCGCCTGCAGCTTCCGCTGACACCACTTGGTGGCCAACTGGACCACAAACCACCTGCAGAAAAGTCCCTGTGAGTTCCCAGGACCCTCTCCCAATTTCGTCTTTCCTTACTCCTTCCTGGTCCTAGAAGGCCTTGCAAAAAGGTCATGTCCTAAAGCTGGATCTTCTGGGCAACTCTCCTGTTTCCCAAAACAACACTCTGTCACATATACTCAGCCACAAAGATCAAGACCCCAGCCCTGGAGTGTCCCCTTCCACCCAAATGAAATCAGACAAACTACAGTCCATCTCTTAAGTTGGGGACAAAGAAAGCAATCCTTCCAATCCTTAGAAACCCCAGATGAAGAAAGAAGAGGCCCGAAGGGGGGCCGAAATACAGGCAGCCCTGTCAGATGTGTCATCACACACTACCCCACGGGGTCTCTGGTCTCCGCCCTCCAGACAGGTGTCAGCGAGAAGGCACCGTGGGGTCACACCCGGCGGGCTCAAATGCCGCTCTCCCCTGGCCAGCCAGACCTGTTCCGGCTCCTAGGGCGAGGCTGCAGGTGCCCTCTGCGCTCGGTGAAAGGGACACTCAGGGGCGAATGGAGGCCACCAAGCCGGGCCCCCTTCACACACACACACACACACACTTATTCATCGCCCAGCTACAGCATCCCCTCAGGCCTCGCCCGGTCCCTCAGTATGCCTACTCCCAGTTTCTCGGTGCCAGCTCGGGCCGTACGCCCCCGCTCCAGCCCACCGCGCGCCCCCTCCGCGGCCCTCCTCTGGCCCTCCCTCTCCGCCGCCCGCGCACCTTCCCCTCCAGCCCCCTTCCCCCCAACCCGCGCGCGCCTTTCCACCGCGCGCCCCCTCCTCAGTCTCTCTTCCTTCCCCAGCCCCCGCCCGCTGTAGCCGGGATCCCCTCACCGGCCTAAGAAGAGGGTGCAGAGGGCAACCAACAACAAAGCCAACAGCGCGGAGAAGAACAGGGGCATTCCGGCCCCGGCCCGGCCTGGCTCCGGCCCGGCTCCGGCCCCCGCCCTGCCGGGGCCCCTCCGACGCCGGCTCCACTCTGCGCCGCCGCGGGCCGACCAGCCGCACGCGCAGGAAGGGCGCTGGACAAGGAAGCGTTGGCGCGCGTGCACCCCGCCCCCCACAGCCCGCCAGCCAGCCAGCTGTCTCCCTGCCCCACTCCTCCCGGCTCCAGCGAGCCGGCAGGGCCGACCGGCTGCCTGCGCGAAGTACGGGCGTGGCTCCAGAGGAGAAGGGGCGGAGGGGCGGAGGGGCGGAGGGGGCGGGCCTCGCGCCGACTGACACTCATGCCCCGCCCCTGACCCACCCTTCCGCACCCGGAAATGCGGAGCCTGGGGCTTGCCGGAGACCCGAGTCTGAGCNGGCGGAGGGGCGGAGGGGCGGAGGGGGCGGGCCTCGCGCCGACTGACACTCATGCCCCGCCCCTGACCCACCCTTCCGCACCCGGAAATGCGGAGCCTGGGGCTTGCCGGAGACCCGAGTCTGAGCCCGTCCCCTGGCTGGGAACAGACTTGGCTGTCTCATTTCCGTGGCAGAGCTCCACTTTCAAAGCACTTTTCCAGGGTGGTTACAGAGTCCGCTTGACCACTTAGGGTCCGAACTGAGACTACGGAAGTTATACCCCTAGGTCATATAAAGTAGCTGTCCTTATTCAAGAGCATTGTCTGAAAATCACTGAGGAAACCAAGGACCAAAAGGCATCAGTTGAAATTCACACCTCATCCCATCCACAGGCGAATGAGTTGTTCATTCACTTTACTGTTTGAATACTGTTCTAGTCAATTAGTATGTACTGACCTACTGTGTGAGAAACGCAATTTTCTGGACCCTTTGCTGAACAAGTTTTCAGTCTCTACTGTGTATAGCACAATTTGGGCACTAAGCTGAGGGGATATGACAGAAATAGAGAATATTGTTCTTACTCTCAACAACAAATAGTTTACCTTGGAAGCAAACATAATTGCAAGAAATGGGTAATCAGGATCAACTTTATTTTGCCTGTTTCCTTCTCTGTGAAATGAGGAAACTGGACAAAGATCCCTTCCAACTCTAATACAGTGATGCTAACACAATACAAGCTAAAACAAGTTCTGAGGATTTCAAAATAAGTACTTCATATCCCTTTGCTCTTACATCCTAATCTCCATAAATGTCCTTCAAGATTTTACTTGGAAACTCTTTTCCACTCCTTCAGAAAAGCACCATTTCAATTTTCACATTGAGTTACCCAGTTTTTACCGCTCCACCTGGTTTCCTTATCTAGTCCTCTTGTAAATGATCTCACATCTCCAAAGACTCCACCGTTTGTTTCAAATTCATACTTATCTCTCAAGCATTATAATCTGCAGCCTCTTAGCAAGGTAGGTTCTGTCTGTGAACCTTCAGGGAAGGCCCAGCAACTCAGTGAAAACTCTGTTCAAGCTGAGTTGGGGGTACCTTGTAACATACCTCTCTATTCATATTCATCTTGTCCTATCTCTTCCCTTTACCCAGCTGATTCCTATCACTTCCTTTTTCTTTCTCCCCAGACTATTTCCAGCCTACTCCCAGTATCTCAATAACCTGAAATGCTGATTTTATCACTTGTCTACTTCTGGAGAGAACTCAAATGATCAATGCAACTGAAGTGGGGAAAAGGGGAGAGGATGGAGATGGAGCTCAACTAGTTCATAGTCTAGACTTACTGAAACAAGTCTTTGTGAAAGAGACCAAGCGTCTTAATTTCATAAGCTAAATCTGCCAGAGACCCATTACGCCCAATGTTTCTTAAGTCCGTAAAGAAAAGGACAGGGAAAGAAAAAAAAATTATTGTTTCTAAAAATAAAAAGGCCTGCTAGTCACTGAAATTCCAACAGATGGCAGACACCTCTGTGCACCACTACCATGCTCAAAGGACCTAGAAGCAAACTTTCTGGAATTGACCAGCAGACAGAAAGAAGAAATGAGGTAAGCATAGGACAAAAGTTTTCTACACCCCCCCCTTTCAGAGAAAGCTTATCCCTACATTTATCCAAAAAAGAGCAGTTATTATCCAAGAGCAAACACAACTATAGTGTAGTAAAAAGAATGTGAGTCAGACACAGTTGGATTCCTATCCTTATTTACTAGCTTTAAGAATTCAGGCAGTTACTCAACCTTCATGTTCTGTGTTGGTAATACTGTAACACCTACCCTACATCTATGAAGATTAAAGGAGGTAAGAGCTATAACACAGTATATAGTATTTAGTAGACAGTGAATATTAGTTCCTCTTTCTACCCTTACTCTTTTTTCTCAACTGCAGTTAACAGATCCAGAGTAAAACATTTCACTGGCTATTTATTAAGCTGAATTCCTTGAGGGTCTTTAGCCATAGTTAGTTTAAAATCTAATAAGAGTAGGGGCGCCTGGGTGGCTCAGTCGGTTAAGTGGCTGCCTTCGGCTCGGGTCATGATCTCAGAGTCCTGGGATCGAGTCCCACATCGGGCTCCCTGCTCAGCCGAGAACCTGCTTCTCCCTCTCCCTCGTGCTGCCACTCTGCCTGCTTATGCTCTCTGTCAAAGTAAATGAATAAAATCTTAAAAAAAAAAAATCTGGTAAACGTGAGGTGCTAGGAGAGAAGTGAAAACAGAGAAAAAGTTTGGATGCAAGTAATGCTCTTAAAAGGGCCCACACCAAAGGCTCCCAGCATCTCTAGAGTGATAGCAGTGACTCGTGTCAGACTCAAGGATCAATCAGATTATGAAAAAGCACACCTAAGAAAGGACAACATTGGTGACTAATAATGAAATTCTTTATCATTTTGGAGAAAGTAGGAGAAAAGTCACACATCAATAATCCATGATGCCAAGCTTCTGATGAGTAAAAATCTCCCAGCTAGGAGAGATATCTCCCTCAGTTTCTGTTTTATCGATATGAATAAAAATATCTGCTCCTTCACCAGCAAGTCCTGTACTCAAAAAGAACTAACCCAAAGGCTGGGAGAACAACCAATTCAAGTGTGAAGGGCTGGAGCTTCTGAACACAGCCACTGTTCTCTGTCATGCATCTTCATCTCAGTGGTGACATGGCCACTGCCCAGGGAACCTGGGGCAGGGATCCCAAGGTGGAGCAGCAAATGTCATGAACACTGTGTGGTGACAATGGCTCACATCTTCCAGACTTATAGCTCTACGTGATGAGCTTCTGCCCTTAACAACTCACTGGGCTTCATGAAGATGCCTTCCATGGCTTTCCAGTAGTTGTTCTGGCTCGGCTGGGCCATGCCATGTACCTCCTTTTGCCCACTAATGGGTCGACCATATTGTTCTCCTGTGACAGACAGCAGAACTTCGGTGGAAGAATGCTTGAACCGCACCTCACCATCCCTCACCCAGTAGGGCCCATTACAGAGCACCGTCCAGTCATCCAGATAATCGCCTTCACCTTCCTCACCAAAAGCACTCACTTCCTGAAAAGACACAAATGGTAGCAATATTAGCATGATTGACACATAGGCTTGGAAGGGAGAAGGAAGCAATGGGAAGAAAAATGAGGCTACCCAAAAGTAAAAAATAAGAGGCTTTCCAGTGTTGTTTAAAAATAAACTATGGGAGGGGCACCTGGGTGGCTCAGGTCATGATCTCAGGGTCCTGGGATCGAGCCCTGCATCGGACTCCCTGCTCAGTGGCGGGCCTGTTCTCCCTCTCCCACTTCCCCTGCTCTGTTCCCTCTCACTGTGTCTCTCTCTGTCAAATAAATAAAAATAAAATCTTTAAAAAAAAAATAGGGGTGCCTGGGTGGCTCAGTCATTAAGTGTCTGCCTTCAGCTTGGGTCGTGATCCCAGGGTCCTGGGATCGAGCCCCGAGTTGGGCTCTCTGCTCGGCGGGAAGCCTGCTTCTCCCTCTCCCACTTCCCCTGCTTGTGTTCCCTCTCTTGTCGTGTCTCTGTCAGATAAATAAATAAAATCCTTAAAAATATATAAAAATAAAAATAAATAAAACTTAAAAAAATAAACGGTGAAAAAAGAAAGAAGACGCAAAGTACATGAAATCAGTTACCTTAGGATTATGTTCCAAACACTTACTTTGCAAGTAATCCTGTATTTGCCTTACATTTTCTAGTATAGCCTTACTCTTGTTATTTGACTTTAAATATTCCTGCCTCAGTCTCTCAACTACATTTTAAGCAACGCAGTAAGCCACACAAATGAAAGCAGGGGATGGGCTCTGGAGATTGGCAGACCTTGAATCTCCACTCCATTCCATTCCTTCCAGTTTAACTCCTTTATTTTCTCCTCTAAAAATTCATGACAGTATCACCTTACAAAATAATTGTGAGAACTAAATGAAATAGAGTAAATAACAACAGAATTCCTCCCCTTCTCTTCTACTCCCATTCCCCTTAAGGGCAAATACTCAGAGTTTTTTTTTTTTTTTTTTTTTTTTTATTTGACAGAGAGAGAGCACAAGTAGGCAGAGCAACAGACAGAGGGAGAAGGAGAAGCAGGCTCTCCACCGAGCAGAGAGCCCGATGTGGGGCTCGATCCCAGGACCCTGGGATCGTGACCTGAGCTGAAGGCAGCTGCTTAACCAACTGAGCCACCCAGGCTCCCCAATACTCAGAGTTTCTATTGCAATAAAAAAGTTAATGGGATGCCTGGGTGGCTCCATTGATTAAGTGTCTACCTTTGGCTCAGGTCATGATCCCAACGTCCTGGGATCGAGTTCTGGGTCAGGCTCTTTGCTAAGTAAAGAGCCTGCTTCTCCCTCTCCCTGTCCCTGCTGCCCCCCACCCCCCTGCTTGTGCTCTCTCTCCAACAAATAAAGAAAACCTTAAAAAAAAAAAAAGGTGGAAACTCATTAAAAATAGTTATTGATTATTTCAGAAATATATAAGTACATGCTAAGCTATATAATTCCAGATGATTAAAAGCAGTCATTTGGAAATAGAGTCTGTAAGACTAAAGGCAAAAGAAACTGTACGTAATTAACAATTCTACTATACTTGTAATGTTTTGAGTGCAACTTTTTGTTGATTGTGTATTTGTTTGTTGCTGTGGATTCTCTCTCTCTTTTTTTTTAAAAGTAGGCTCTATGCCCAGCATGGAGCCTAATGCGAGGATTGAACTCATGAATCTGAGATCAAGGCCTGAGCTGAGATCAAAAGTCAGACACGTGGGGCACCTGAGCGGCTGCTGGTTAAAGCATCTACCTTTGCGGGTGCCTGGGTGGCTCAGTTAAGCGTCTGCCTTTGGCTCAGGCCATGGGATTGAGCCCTTCTCCCTCTCCCTCTGCCTACTCCTCCTCCTGCTTGTGCGCGCTCTCTCTCTCCATCAAATAAATAAATAAAATCTTAAAATTAAAAAAAAAAGCACCTGACTTTGGCTCAGGTCTTGATCTTGGGATCCTGGTATCAAGCCCTGCACCCGGCTCCACACTCAGCAGGGAGTCTGCTTCTCTCTCTCCCTCGGCCCCACCCCATGCTAATAAATTTCTTAAACAAACAAAAATGTCATTTAACTAATCAAGCTACCCAGGAACCCCACAACTACTATATTTGTATATGGAACTGAACAAGTAAGTAAATGGATGACAGTGGTGGGAACCAGGTGTCTGTGTGGTAATTTACAAATAAGGGAGGCGGCAAGAATGATTTAAATGGTAATGGATTATAGTTGGACACATCAATAGGAACTCATCTTTAACATAATCCAGATACAGATATTTATACATAAAATATTTATAGATAGGACTACATATATATATATATACACACACACACATGCTTCTTTTGCTCTGTCCGATGAGAAGGCCTAAAACATACACCACCACAGTAGCAACAAGCTCATGTTAAGGGCTAAGATCATGGTTTCTTTTCTTTTTTTTTTTTTTTAAGATTTTATTTATTTATTTGACAGAGAAAAAGGGATTGCAAGTAAGCAGGGAGGCAGGCGGGGGGGGGGGGGGAGGAGGCTCCCACTGAGCAGGGAGCCCAATGCAGGGCTCGATCCCAGGACCCTGAGATCATGACCTGAGCCGAAGGCAGAGGCTTTAACCCACTGAGCCATCCAGGTGCCCCAAGATCATGGTTTCTAATATCATTCTCCAATAAAAAGAAACAGAACTCCTTGAAGAAATAGCTGATTCTAGGACTGCGGCAAGAAATATACAAGATGATGGGACCCCTGGGTGGCTCAGTCAGTTAAGCATCTGCCTTCGGCTCAGGTCATGATGCCAGGGTTCTGGGACCAAGTCCCACATCAGGCTCCATGCTCAGCCAGGAGCCTGCTTCTCCCTCTGCCTGCTGCTCCCCCTGCTTGTGTCCTCTCTCTCTGACAAATAAAATCTGGGGCGCCTAGGTGGCTCAATCGTTAAGCGTCTGCCTTCAGGTCAGGTCATGATCCCAGGGTCCTGGGGTCAAGCCCCATATCAGGCTCCTTGCTCAGCGGGGAGCCTGCTTCTCCCTCCCCCATTCCCCCTGCTTGTGTTCCCTCTCTTGCTGTATCACTCTGTCAAATAAATAAATATAATCTTGAAAAAAACATATACGAGTCTAGAATATGTTCTAGTCCCAGAAAGAAAGGAAGGGTTAAAACACACACATACACAAAAATGGGAATATGTCAAAAGGACACAGGAGACAAGTAAAAGAGCTCCCAATGGCCAAAGTTGGAACAATCTGAGCAACAAAATAAAGGCAGTGGTATGGGATTATAACTCAAAGTATAAAATATTCATGAGTCCACACTGATATAAATGATTGCATAAATAAGTAGAGACAAATACCCATGCAGAAGAATTCCAACTAAACTTTTTTTAAATTTTTATTTATTTATTTATTTATTTGACAGAAAAAGAGAGAGAGATCACAAGTAGGCTGAGAGGCAGGCAGAGAGAGAGAGGAGGAAGCAGGCTCCTTGCCAAGCAGGGAGCCCAATGCGGGCCTCGATCCCGGGACCCTGAGATCATGACCTGAGCTGAAGGCAGATGTTTTAACCCACTGAGCCACCCAGGCGCCCCAACTAAATTTTTTCGCTATTCTATCTAAAGTAAGGGGAGCATAACTCCCCATTCCTTAAGTGTGGGCTGTGCAGAGTGACTTCCTTCCAAAAGTACAATACAGAAGGGCGGGTGGTGGAGAGATGAAAAGAATAACTTTATAGGAGAAACATCACGAACACTATTTCAACAGTTATAAATCATGTAGATAGTGTGTACCTGTGTCACGATGTGATAAAAATGGCACTTTATCCCTCTGTGGCCATCCTCCTAAAAACCTTTATAAGTCTGATCTAACCATAACAAAAACATCAGACAAACCCCAGTAGAGGAGCACCCTATGGTATACTTGACCAGCACTCCTCAAAACTGTCAAGGTCATCAAAAACAAGAATTTGGGGGCGCCTGGGTGGCTCAGTTGGTTAAGCGTCTGCCTTCAGCTCAGGTCATAATCCCTGGGATCGAGCCCCGCCTCGGGCTCCCTGCTCTGTGGGAGGCCTGCCTCTCCCTCTCTCACTCCTGCTGCTTGTGTTCCCTCTCTCACTGTCTCTCTGTCAAATAAATAAATAAAATCTAAAAAGTTAAAAAACCCACAAAAAACAAGAATTTGGGGAAAAAAAAGAAAAGAAAAAAAACAAGAATTTGAGAAACTGTCATACCTCAGAGGAGCCTGAGGGGACATGACATGACAACTAAATGTAATGTGGTATCCTGGATAGGCTCCTGGAACAGAGAAAGTGGGTAAAAACTAAGAAATCAAAATAAACTATGGACTTTAGTTGATAACAGTGTATCATTAACTGCTTTATAAACTGTAGGAAATTTACCATACTAATGTAAGATGCTAATAGGAAAAACCATGTGCAGAGTGGGGGGTGGGAGGGAAGCGCTTATTAATGGATCCATATCTCCCAAAAGCTCAAGGCTTAAAAAAAATGGCACAATACTGGGTTGTCTGGCCAGCTCAGTACATAGAGCATGCAACTCTTGATCTTGGGGCAGTGAGTTCAAGCCTCACATTGGGCACAGAGTTTACTTTAAAAAATAGTTTAAAAAAAATTAAAAAGTGGCATATGCTTAATTCATTTTCCTAATATGATTAGTTGGCATCATTTAAAATAATAATTTTTATTCAAAGTTTGAAAAAAGTTGTTTTTTTTGTTTGAATATGGTTGACACAAAACTGTGTTTCAGTTTCAGCTGTACAACATAGTCATTCAACAAGTCTATACGTTATGTTACACTCACCACAAGTATGTAGCTACCAATGGTCACCATACAACGCTTTTACAATATCACTGATTATATTCCCTATGTTGTACCTTTTATCCCTGTGACTTATTCATTCCCTAACTGGAAGCCTATTATCTCCCACTACCCTTCACCCATTCTGCCTATCTCCCCATCCCCTTCCTCTCTGAAAACCATCAGTTTGTTCTCTAAATTTATAGGTCTGACTCTGCTTTTTGTTTCATTTGTTTTCTGAGATTCCACATATAAATGAAACCGTATAGTATTTGTCTCTCTCCTATTTATTTTATTTAGCCTAATACCCTTTAGGTCCATCCATATTGTTGCAAATGGCAAGATCTCATTCTTTTTTACAGCTGAGTAATATTCTACTGTGTATATATGTATACGCCATATCTTCATCACCCATGCATCTATTGATGTACACTTGGTTTGCTTCCGTATCTCAGGTTTTGTAAATAATGCTGCAATAAACATAGGAGTGCACAATTTCTTTCCAAAGTAGTGTTTTCATTTTCTTTAGGTAAATATACAATAGCGGAATCACTGAATCATATGATATTTCTATTTTTATTTTTTGAGGAACCTCCATACTGTTTTCCAAAGTGGGTGCACCAATTTACATTCCCACCAACAGTACATAAGGGTCCCGTTTTCTCCACATTCTCGCCAACACTTGTTATTTCTGGTTTTTTCATTATAGCCATTCTGTCAGGTATAAGGTGATATCTTACTATGGCTTTGATTCACATTTCCCTGACGGTTAGTGATGTTGAGCTCTTTTCACGTGTCAACACTGGGTTTCTTTACTGCAGAATTTATCAAGATGACTTATGATATGCCAATATATACCTATTCTGTCTTTTCTCATTTCTTCATTTCGTCTAGATGTAAAGTCTCTATTTTGACCAGAAATAATTTCCCTCACATTTATGAGACAAAGCCAAGTCTCCATGTCTACACAAAACAGATCATCTACACCTAGAAAAGAAAGGGCTAAGGACCGAGATATCAGACAACTCAACTGAATAAACACAGGGCACCAGTGATCCACAGGATGCCACCTCACCTGGTTTCCGGAAAGAGGTGAGGTGAAGTGGTGACTATGGAGGTTTCGACCTGTGTTGACATGTGTCAGCCGGATGGGTTGACCACATTTGATGGGGGTTCCCCTCTCACACACTGTAGCAGTCTTCCCCCGTATCCTCCAGTAACTATTGCTGTCGTCCACAGAGGTTACTCCTGTCACTGACTGCTGTCCACTACCTGCAGTCCAAAAAAAAAAAAAAAAAAGAAAGAAAAGAGAATGAGCTCAACCTAATCCCTCTCTTTCCTAAGGCCAATAATGTGCCCCGTATTATAAAACAGGTTTGGAAGAATGGAGAGGAAACCCTATGCTTGATATTTCTTCGTCTACAACATTTAAAAAATATCTGAAAAATACTAAATATGTTTATATAGTATTATTGTCTGATAAATTATACTTATATGTACAATATCACAAAACTAAGAATTTCCATCAAAGGGCACTAAGTAAATGACCTTATGTTCATTTTTTTGAAACACAAGTATGATATACCTATATATAATAACCTGGATAGCCCCTAATATATGTCACAAGATTGAAACATATTTAATATTAAATGTTCACTAGGTATTACAATCAAAACTTTTGTCACATTTCACAGTAAAAAGGAGACCAGCTTTTGCTGTCAACTTTAATCCAAGCAATCACTACAGCTCCCCAATGCCCCATGAGTGATCGATCAATGTGTTATAAAAGTATTCATAAGTCCCCTAAATTTGGTTAATACTGCCTAAAGAGATGCAATTCTGGTTAAAAGCTACCAGATTAAACACACAGCTACAGGCTTAAAAAGAAAAAGGAAAATATACAAATAATAATTGCTAGCCAGCTAATGTGTACTGAGCACTTCCTAAATGTCAGCTATCAATCCAAACCTTTTGCCTGAATATTCCTATTTGATACATGCATATATTCTTTAAGGTAGGTATTATTATCATCCCCAACTTACACTGGAGTCTCAGAAAGGCTGAATAGTACACCCCAGGTCACATAGCACCAAGACACAGTGCTGGGGTTTGAACTTAGATGGCCCAACTCTAGAACTCACACTCTTAACCACTCTACTACATGGCCTCCCAAGAAACTTTATTTTCTGTCATTATATCAGAGACCACTCTCTCACATAAACTCCAGAGATATTCTCTTTCCAAAGCCTTCATCTACTACTCAATTCTTTAAAGGCACCCGAGACTCTTTCTTTTTTTTTTTTTTAAGATTTTTTATTTTATTTATTTGACAGAAGGATCACAAGTAGGCAGAGAGGCAGGCAGAGAGAGAGGAGAAACCAGGCTCCCTGATGAGCAGGCAGCCCAACTCGGGGCTTGATCCCAAGACGCTGAGATCATAACCTGAACCAAAGGCAGAGGCTTTTACCCACTGAGCCACCCAGCCACCTCGAGATGCCTTCCTAGTTACTCTTGCCTGTTCCTCCTGGCCCTGGCCCTGCCTGACACCTTCTTGATAACATTCACCTTTTACCACTTAACACACTACACATTGCACCACAGATATACCGGTGAATGTTATAGCCAAACTACCAGCTTCTCTCTAATGCCTCTTCCACTCAGCTCACAATTACTTTGTAACAACTTTAAAAAAAAAAAAAAGAAAATTAAAAGGCAAACCAAGCCTCCCTTCGTACTTCTGTTTATTGCCTTAGAGCTCTTTTGGTCCTGGGTCATTGCCATCCTTCACTAAATCATCATCTATACTTTGTATCTTCAACCCTCCACTTCCTCTCCCATTAATTCAGAGATCAGACAGGATGGGGTGCGTTTAGGGTGGTGTGGCTGCAGACTCATCTCCCACCCTTAAACCTTAGGATTACTCAGAGTTCTGGCCTTAGAATTACTTAAATACTTATTGAAGATCAGGACCAAAGCATTTATACGTAGCTCAACAGGCTTTTCAAGTGATTCAAATCTACACCAGATTGAGAATCACAGTGCATCCTGGGCATTCTCACTTATTCTCCCCCTATCTTTAACTCCCCACCCCCACTCCAACCCCCACCCAGAACAATGATGTTGTACTTAACTCTACCCCAGGCTCAGCACAGACTGAATCTGGTTCTCAAATCTGGCTGCCCATTAGAAACACCTGAAGAATTTTTCAAAACTACAGATTCCTGGGGCGCCTGGGTGGCTCAGTCGTTAAGCGTCTGCCTTCAGCTCAGGTCATGATCCCAAGGTCTGGGGATCGAGCCCCGCCTCGGGCTCCCTGCTCTGAGGAAAGCCTGCTTCTCCCTCTCTCTCCCCCTGCTTCTGTGTCCCTCTCTCTCTGTGTTTCTGTCAAATAAATAAATAAATTCTTTTAAAAAAAAAAATCTACAGATTCCTACTATCAGACCTTTCTCCCACATTCTGATTTAGTAGAGCCAAACTAGGAAACTAGATCAAATTAAAAAGCAGCGAGCTGGACACATAGCAAGTGTTCACTGAATGGCTTCTAGGATTACAAAACATCCCAACAATGACAACTCAGTCCTTTCCTAGTCTAACTCATCAAACACTTTTTGAGAATCACAAAACACAGACTAGCCCCCATCCTCTCTTAACTGAGCATCATCAAATATCCAAGACAGAAATCTAGCAATCATCTAGATGCATCTCACTAACTGAACATTTTTTATCTTTTTTTGTCAGTTTCGGTTTTCCTGTAACTTGGTGACTGACTATTACATTTCCTGTATCTAGATTAATATTAGGGACAGATTTTATTAAATCTATACTGAATGAATCCACAATTGCTAAATTATAAATGAACCGGGCGCCTGGATGGCTCAGTGGGTTAAAGCCTCTGCTTTCCGCTCAGGTCATGATATCAGGGTCCTGGGATGGAGGCCCACATCAGGCTCTCTGCTCGGCAGGGAGCCTGCTTCCTCCTCTCTCTCTGCCTGACTCTCTGCCTACTTGTGATCTCTCTCTCTCTGTATCAAATAAATAAATAAAATCTTTAAAAATAAATAAATAAATAAATTATAAATGAACCCAAACCAAGCATTTTAATATCCTATGTTAAAAAGTCCTCTAGGGCGCCTGGGTGGCTCAGTGGGTTAAAGCCGCTGCCTTCGGCTCAGGTCATGATCCCAGGGTCCTGGGATCGAGGCCCCCATCGGGCTCTCTGCTCAGAAGGAAGCCTGCTTCCTCATCTCTCCTCTCTCTCTGCCTGCCTCTCTGCCTACTTGTAATCTCTCTCTCTGTGTCAAATGAATAAATAAAATCTTTAAAAAAAAAAGTCCTCTAAACGGTTTCCTCTCCAATTCCAATGAGTGCTTTAAATTCTTTACAAGAAGGGTAAAGTTTGAGTAAAAAGAGGCCAAAGGAAAAGGGTTGAAGAGCAAGTGTAAGATGCAAAACAGCTAGAACAGAAAGATACAGTCAAAGATCGAGGTCTTGGAGTTCAAGACTTCAGAAGCACAGCACTTACTGTAATTTTCTACATGTCTGTCTCTCCCGCACTGAGTAGTGCCAGCCTGGAGTAGCTGAAAGCAGCCTTTGAAACTGGACAGATTTGGTTCGAACCCCGTCTCTGTCATTCACTAGCTGCAAGGCATTGAGCATGCGATTTATCTGAGTTTGTTTCCTCATCTGTAAAATGAGGATAACAATCGTCTCTACCTCGTAAGAATGTTACAAGTCCAAAAAAATCTATGTGTAATGTGCCCGATACGTAGCTCGCCAGATAGAAGCTGATATTTTGCCCAATTCTCCGATTCTCCGCCTCTAGAACTCAGGAACCTCCCCCGGGCTCCCCTAACCTTCCCAGACCACACCCCTCAAATTTTTTCTTGGCCCCGCCCCCTGCAGAGCCTACCAGGCCCTCCCAGCCCACCGAACCCGGGTGGCAGTACCTGACCCATAGCGCACGTCGTGTGAGTGCAGTCGCACGTTGTGGCGCGTATTGAGTAGCTTCACCACCGAGCCGCATGTAACGACAGCCAGACTGGACGCTCCCACAGCACTCCACAAACCCCCCAACAACAGTAGCAACAAAACAGCCATCCTAGCTGTAGCGCAGAGCCCCTAATCTTCGAAGAAAGCTCGGTCCCTCCCCGGAACCGGAAGCTGCCGGCGAAACCACAGAGAGGAGGAAATGAGGAAGCCCTCGTCTAGTCTTTATGGTTCCTTTGGCTAGAGCGGCCTGAGGAAGAGGTTAGTCCTGACGCTTCCGACCCCCAAGTTCTGTTCCCAAGTCTCCGTGACACTTACCTTCCTGAGCCGCTTCGGCCAGTTTTCGCGCCCTCCTAAACGAAGCTCCGAGAGCCGGGTGGGAGAAGACAGCAAGAAATGGCCCGCCCACTCCCAGTGACAGGGAGCCGGAAGTGACGTAGCACGTTGACGCAGCAGCGGCGGCGGTGGCGGCGGAGGGGCCGTGCGGTGGGTCCGTACTATCCTTTCCCAGTCTCGGTTCGACGACTCCATTTTCCTCGGTGGGGGCTTAGCGCACCGGAGTAGCGGCGGGCTTCGGGCAGGTAAAGTTCGAACTGGAAAGCGTGTTCCTGGAATGGGTCAGGTGAGGAACCAGGTTCCTAGGGCCTGGTCCCGTAAGGGAAGAGGTACTGGGGAGCCGTATGCGGGAAGAAGGGGGGGCCCCGGCCTTTCCTGCTCTATGAGGGAAAAGGAGAAGGAAACCGGAGTAGTTTCCTAGAGTCTCAGAGCTTTTCCCAGCCCTATGCTACCCGGAACCCGTGAATTGGGCGCCCTGTTGTATCAACAGGCTTCCTGGGATTCCGCCCTTCTCTCGAGAGCTTGTGAAAATTGGGCCACGCCAAAGGATTTGGGAATGGAAGGCACTTGGGGCTTCTGAGTCAGGATCAGGTGATCGAATTTTTTGTTCTGGCGATGTTAAACCTACGGATCTTTCAGCAGCTAGGCCATCAGGCTACAGGGCGATGCCAAGTACCATCTTTTTCCGTATTGTTGAAAATAAAATTAGAACTTTTTATAGGTGGTTGCATCCATCAGCTGCCTACCGCAAACATCAGAATGGGCTACTGAGTCATAACTTCATTTTCTTTCAGTTTCTGCCTTTCTCTCCAGGTAGTCCCTTGAACCAGCTGGAGCAGTTCGTTTCTCTTGGTTGTTTCAAGAAGTGATACTTATTTTTCTTTAAGAGGAGGCCTAATTTCTCTGAAAATACATCCATGGAAATTCACTAATATCAGAAGTAGTGAGGGAGTATTGCGTTACACCGCTGATATTAATGAACATGGAGAATGTAAACAGTTTTGAATTTGATTAATTTCTCCTAGAGAAAAAAGCTTACTTGCTGTGTTTATTTGGAAGGTACTGATCCTAAAGTCTTCAGTGAATTGATTTCAAAAGTATGATTGCTCCCTCATCACCTGAATTTAGAGCCATTTTCCATCACTTGTGTCCCTTCAGTCAGTACAAACATTCTTCTTTAGTTGGCTTGTATGGCTACTACATTAGATTAGCCAAGTTACTCCCTAAGAGGTTTAAACCTTATTAAGAGATTAATCACGTCAGTAAGTGGTGCAGTCTAGAGAGGCTGTCAGGTTTCACAGTTCTCCCTCAGTAGACCTTCGCAAGAAGGGAAGCCCATTAGTATACTGAAAACAAATGGTCTTTGGAGACAAGTAAATTTGCCCGTGCTCCTATGTTCTTGGTCTCAATAAATAGCACTGTGGTTAGGATCCTATGTAAAATCCTTAGACTCTTCCTCTCTATTATTCTCTGATAAAATAACCCAATCCTACCTCTCCATAAAAATCTTTTCCCATCACATACAAATTATGTTCTGGTATCCCCCTCATCCCCCTCCAGCTATCATCCTTCTTTTTTGATTTCCCTCATAGCCAGGATTTCTATCTGTGTCAACTTTTTCAAATTTTATTCATTTTTCAGGCTCTACTAGTCTGGGTTCTCTTCTGACCATTTGGTTGAAGTTCTCTGGTCAAGGTTACTAATGATTTCTTTATTGCCAAATCTCAAGTATACTTTGTTCTTACCTTCCTCAGTCCCTGAAATATGCAACACAGTTTACTCCTATCTTGAAACTCAGTCTTCTCTTGGGGCGCCTGGGTGGCTCAGTCGGTTAACCATCTGCCTTCCGTTCAGGTCATAATCCCAGGGTCCTGGGATAGAGCCCCGAGTCAGGCTCCCTGCTCAGTTGGATGTCTTGCTTCTCTCTCTCCCTCCCACTGCTTGTGCTCACTCGCTCTCAAATAAAATCTTTTTTAAAAAAGAAGAAGAAACTCTCTTCGCTTGGTTTCATCGACAATTAACTCCTGGGTCATCTCCATTTTTCTGGTTGCTCCTTCTCAGTCTCCTTTGCTAGCCCCTTTTGCTGTCTACCTAGTGTGTAAATGTTCAGTTTTCTTCAGACTTTAATCTTGGGCTCTCTGCATATTTGCTTTAGATGATCAAGTCTCATGGCTTTAATTACCATCTGAAAGGGGGCAACTGTCAAGTTCAAATCTCTAGCCCTGCCTTTTTTGTGTTCAAGAATTGTACACAGAATACTTATTTAATAGCTCCATTTGGATGTTTCTTAGATATCCCAAACCTAACATAACAAAAAGAACATTTTCGTTTTCCCATAATTCCAAACGTGATCTTCCCTGTCTCACTCAAAAGTACTCTCACCCACATGGTAACCGAAGCCAGACCTCTGAGAATCATCTTGGATTCTTTTCCCTTACTGCCCTCTAACCCAAGTCTTTTGGTAAGTCCTGTCACTTCTTCCAAAATATATTTCAAATCTGTTTTCTGTTCTCTGTCTCCGCTTCTACCACCCTATTCCAAACCACCATCATCTTTTGCCTGGTCTCCAACACAGGTTTCCTCAGTTTTCCCTTAGCACCCCAGTGATTTTCCATGCCCTTCAGAGCCCCACTTGAGCAGGCCCCACCTCCTTCTCCCATTTTGCTGCCTTCACCATTTTCTGGTCACACTGGCCTTAGGACATTGCCTGCTACATGCCAAGTTTTTTTTTTTTTTTTAAGATTTTATTTATTTATTTGACAGAGAGATTACAAGTAGGCAGAGAGGCAGGCAGAGAGAGAGAGGAGGAAGCAGGCTCCCTGCTGAGCAGAGAGCCCGATGCGGGCCTCGATCCCAGGACCCTGAGATCATGACCTGAGCCGAAAGCAGAGGCTTTAACCCACTGAGCCACCCAGGCGCCCTTACTTTTTCTTTAACATCTTGATTTGATTAGGATTTTTCTTAAAGAGTTCTGGATTTAAAAGTACTTGTCTTAAGTGGATTCCAAATACTTCCTTTATTAAACTTTCAGGTTTTTGAGTTCCAAATTGAGTAGTCACTTGTGAACACTTTTGGAATAGTCCTAGGCTTTTGCTCATAAAATACAGAATGTTTTGGAGTTGAAACTCCACACCAGACTTGTGGGATTGTTCCCCATACCACTAGGCCCTTTTAGACCTAAACCTTTGCTGATGTTGCTTTTTCCAAATTATCCTCTTCTCTCAACTCGGGCATCACCTTTTCTGAGGCATTCTGTGACATCTCTCTCTCCTTATCTTGCTCCCATAGTCTGGTATATAACTATAATACAGCATTCATTATGCTTTGTCATGACTTCATTTAGAAGTTTTTTGAGATTGTGAATTCTACCAGGTAAAACATATTTTACTCATTTTTATATACCCACGTCTCAGCACAGAGTTTAATCCTGTATGTGTGTGTGTATATACATGGACACACATACACACACATAGATGTATATATTTAAAAGTAAATGTTAACTGAAGCTGGCAGTGGAGGGAATTAACAGACATCTTTTTTTGCTCTGTTCTCCTTTTAATTGCCTCCTACATCATCATCTTGAAAAGGAGGGACTGCCGAGGGCCTCCCTGTGGCAATCGGATCCCAGCTCCATTCCTCTTCCAGAGAATGTCATGGTAACAGCCAGCCTCTCCCTTTGAGCCACATCTTGTACTGCAGCTGTGCTTCTGCCTGGAGAAACTTCCCTTCGCTACCCTGTGCCCCTCCTAGACCTATTTCACTAGCAGATTTAACTTACAGTCTGAATGTGGGGAAAATTCAATGGCCTAAGTACTAAGTAAAAAATTTGAACTCTGCTGGGCTCATCTCAGATATCATATGTTAACAGTACTCATACGCTAATAAAGAGTGTTTTTGTTCGAGAATAGCTGCTGCTTGCCAACCTCAGCCTGCAGTGCTGCGGCACCCTCCGCACATTTAGCTCCTGCGAGTTGCAGCAAGTCAGGCTTGCTTCTGGCACACCTCTTTTAACTGAAAGTCTTGGCACTGAGCTAGACTGGAAGCATTCCCCCCACTAGAGCACAGCATGTACTCTATTGCTAACCTAGGGAATGGGAGGAAAGCTGCGTGTAGCACAGAGCACCAGCTGCCCCCCAGGACAGAAAAAAGCTGTTGTTTGCATCAGGTAGGCTGTCTGTTTCTCTCTGGTAAGTAGACTCAAGGACATCTGGTCTACAGGAGCTGGCATTTAATGTGAAGATGTTGTGGCCTTTTAAGACCGAATTGGTGGGTCTGATAGCCTAATTAAAGCAAGCCATGTGTGGGGGCTGCTGTACCCAAATCTATTTTTAATGGCTTAGTTCAGGGCTGGGGGGCGGGGGGCATGATGTGAGGTTTCAAATTAGAGCACCAGATTTAATTAGCAGTTTTAGATACTCACTTTCTACAGTACTCAAAGTAAATTACCTTAAGGGCACAGGTCTTGGGGGAAAAAAGCATCAGCCTAACCACAAGACTTCTATCACCACGCTGTGGGGTGTGTCACAACTGTATAGTATAGCTCAAACGTTTTGATCTTAGGACCCCTTTATACTCTTAAGGATAACTAAAGATTGCAAAGACGTCTTGTTTATATGAGTTGTATCTATTGATGTTTATGGGATTTTTATATTTTGATGTTTACCAGATAAGAAATTAAAATTGGGTATATTAACTCATTTTGAAATAATAATAAAGAACCACCAAAAAACTAATTATTTTACAGTATATGGGTATATAATTAACACATTATACACCTTAAATTTACACAATATTTGATGTCTATTATATGTCAGTAAGGCTGGGGGGAGAATAAGCTCATTACATTTTAACATAAATAATACTTTTATAAAAAACAATTAACTTCAAAAGTAGTGAGAAGAGTGACGTTGTTTTAAAAGACTTTATTTATTTGAGGGGCGCCTGGGTGGCTTAGTGGGTTAAGCCTCTGCCTTCCGCTCAAGTCATGATCTCAGGGTCTTGGGATCAAGGCCGGCATCGGGCTCCCTGCTCAGCAGAGAGCCTGCTTCCCCCTCGCTCTCTGCCTGCCTCTCTGCCTGCTTGTGATATCCCTCTCTCTCTCTCTCTCTCTCTCTCCCAAATAAATAAATAATCTTTTTTTTAAAGAAAGACTTTATTTGAGAGAGAGAACGTGTACACAGGAGTGTGGGGAGTGAGGGGAGCAGGGTGGGGGAACAAGCAGACTCCCCCCAGTGCGGGGCTTGACCCCATACCTTGAGATCACGACCTGAGCTGAAACCAAGAGTCAGACACTTACCTGACTGAGCCACCCAGGTAACCCTCAAATCTTTTTAATGTCTCCCTTTATAGAATACAGCTGGATTTTCATATCTGCTTCTGCATTCAGTGTTGTGATACTATACATCCTATTACCTCTGGAAAACTCCACTGTACACTCATGAGAAAAGGGAGGAGGTGGTCCCCTGACCACTCTTGGAGACCTGGAGACATGTTAGAAACAGCTGTACCACTGTGACTTCAGAGTAACTCCGACATCAGCTCTTGCAGTTGGTATTTGTATCAACTTGAACAAGTGACTTCCTCTGTGAATCTTTCATCTCCTTTGTTGACTGGAGAGTGCGCTGTAACTCCTAAGACAGTGTAGGGGTTAATAGGTGTTCCTTAAGTGTCTGTAACTTGGTAGGTGTGTGATTACTGTTCCTCTGGGCACTTTTTTTTTTTTTAAGATTTTATTTATTTGACACAGAGAGAGAGATCACAAGTAGGCAGAGAGGCAGTCAGAGAGAGGAGGAAGCAGGCTCCCTGCTGAGCAAGGAGCCCAATTCGGAGCTCAATCCCAGGACCCTGAGATTATGACCTGAGCCGAAGACAGAGGCTTAACCCACTGAGCCACCCAGGCCCCCCTCCTCTGAGCACTTTTGTTTTTTTAATTGCTTAAAGGAAAGGCCTATATTAGTTTTGCTTAGGGTTTGTGTGAGTGTTGTGGGTTGGGTGGTTTCTAATTCTCTTCCTGTACCTGCTCTCTACATATAATACCTAAAATTCTTCTGTGGTCCTTATTTGTTTTCGTATCTCCCTCCCTCTACCAGAAACAGTACTATTTCTTGTCAAATCCCCAGGTCTGAGCAGAATGTACGTACACGGCTATGTACACGGCAGGCATTCAGTAAAGCTTGAATGGCATCTGAAACCTCAGCCTGAAACTGAACATAAGGCCATATCATTGCCCCTCCCTTTCCACTGGAACTCGGTGCCTTCAGTTTTTGTTTCTTTGAGTTCAATCTTAAATTAATTGCTTGTGATATCAGTAAGGGTAATTTTCAGAAAAATTAGAGCCATAGCATGTAAGGCTCCTAGAGCTCAGACCATTTTAGTTAACTGTTAGCCAACCTCTTCTTTTCTCCCATTCCACTGCCATCTTTACCTGGGAAGGTGGCAACAATATGAAAAAGCAAGTAATTTACTTAACAGATATTTAGCTGTTCCTTTTTTGTGCAGAGCACTAGAAGGATATAAGTTACTTGGTACAGAATGACAAAGTGCCTTCTGATGCCTCTCATTTTGCCATTTATGTTTTCATGGTTTTTATTAACCCTTCAATTAGATGTAGTCTCTAATATCCTGAAGCTTGTGGTCTTAGGTGTGGAAAATGGGCACACACCCAGTGGACCATAATTCAGGACAAGGCAAAGACTGATGCTGAGTTTATCAGCAGCCAGCTTCGGGATTCCAGAATAGGGTCTTGATGTTATGATGTGTGTGATGTGTGCTGTTTTTTAAAGTCCCTATAAGATGTGGGGCACTTGGGTGAGGTAGTCATATAAAGTCCTACAAGGCCCAGGTAGCTCCCTATTATGGTTCTGCCATTTCCAGGCTTTGGATGAGTGCGAAAGCAGGGAAGTAGGAGACAAAGTTGGGACTGGGTTAGTACAAAATTACAGAATGCTAAGGAAAATTAGGCCCAAGATTCAAATTCAGACTCAGGTAACATTTATTATAACTATAAATTAGGTTCTTTCCCCTGTGTCACGTAATAGTCTCAACTACTCTACAAGGTAGGTAGTGCTATTCGTGTTTTCCAGATGAAGAAGTTGATATCCAGACAAGTTTAGTAATTTGCTTAGTTTATCTGTCTGGTAGATGATGGGACCAGGTTTTGATCTTTACTCTTAAGCCCAGCAATCTTTGCATTTAACTATGTTGCCTTTATTTTGTAGGCCATGAAAGTCACTTTCAAAATGTTTTTTTGCTGGGGAGGTAAATGGTAAAAATAGAGTTACAGTTCTAATGTTTAAAGAGACCCCTTCTCCATTCAAATGCTCCCAACCAGTAGTCACACACGTGGCTTAAGTTCATGAAATGTCATTTAATCTGTGGAGAAGAATTTTCCTTTTGATTCTGTCAGCAGTCAGGTATAGTGTATATGAAAGTATCTGTCATTACGTTGGCACCTGCTTTCCAGATTTCTTATGAGCAAGTCATATAATCTCACTGCTACCATATCCCTACCTATATGGTTGGTCCTACACTAATTTCTTTCCTCATTCACCTATTCCTGCCCCCAAATGATAAGTGAGTTCAAATTCTTTGTTACACAGTTGGCCCTTGAGCAACGTGGGAGTTAGGGGCACTGGCCTGCCCCACAGTCAAAAATCTGCATATAACTTTTGACTCCCCAAAAACTTAGCTAATGGCCTCCTATTGGCTGGGATAACATGATAACCTAAATAGCCAATTAATACATTTTGGATGTTATATGTACTATATACCATATTCTTAAACTAGAGAAAAGAAAATGTTAAGAAAATCACATGGAAGAGAAAATACATCTACAGTACTCTATGTATTTATTGAAAAAAAAAAAATCTGTAAGTGGACCCATGCAGCTTAAACTCCTGCTGTTCAAGAGTCAACTATTTATAAAGAAGTCCAGTGTAATCAATCAACTTTTTAAAGGAACATGGGAGAGGAGTAACCATGGCAGGAGTGGAAAATGGATGCAATGGAGCCATCAGATTTTTACTGTCCCCTCCCTAGGTGGGAATGATGGACGGGGCAGAGCAGTGGCATGTGGCTAAAAGGCTGTTGGTGGAAAGGCTTAAGGGCACTCTGTAAAGTCATATGTCTCATTTTTTTTTATCCTCCTCTTCCTTTCTTCCCTAGTCATCTTTAGGCCGGCCGTGAGAAGCTGCAGCCATGTCTGATTTTGTGGAAAGCGAGGCCGAGGAGTCAGAGGAAGAGTACAATGATGAAGGCGAAGTGGTGCCCCGAGTCACCAAGAAATTTGTGGAAGAGGAGGATGATGGTGAGGAGGCCCCAGCCTCAAGCTTCTCCCCACTATTGCTAAGCTTTGGATAGTTGGATTCTTGCTGATGAGAGGCTCAGGCTGAGCACAGAAGTTATCACACATGAGGTACCAGCTTGAGAATTTTCAGTAATTTATAGAAAATACTTACTGAGCATCTGTCTGCTGTATGCCAGGCACTGTGCCTAGAACTAGAAATATAAAGACCCTGCTGTCTTAGAGTTTACATTAGTGGGAGGGGACAGACAGTAAACCAACAAATAAATACCTACTTAATGTTTTCCTCTTTTAGAGACCTAGCAGTGTTGGTATTTATGTGCCCAGTTTCCTATTTCTCTCACCAAACTCAGCCATTAGGATCCTCAGCAGAGTAGAACCATGGCTTTAAAGACAGAAAGGTAAATGTAAGTTTTATCAAAAGAATTATGGATAAGAGAAGTAATATAGCCACTGAATTTATAAACTAAGAGGAAAACAAAGATTATTGGTGGCTCTAAAACCCCTAGTGTGATTTTGAAGAGCCCAAGTACTTAGGAAGATCATCTTGCTTAAAGACAGATGGTGAAAGAAATCGTTCTTTTCCAGATGCTACAGCTCTAAGTCAGTGGCCATGTTTTACATCTTTAGACGAGGCTGAAAAGTTCACATGGCACCCATATCATTAGCTTTAGAGCAGAGAGAGAATCACAGTCAAGCAAGTGGCCCCACCCCACCCCAGCCCGTTACCCAAACTCCATGCCTCAAACACGCATGTTTTCCAGATGAGGAGGAGGAGGAGGAGAACCTAGATGATCAGGATGAGCAAGGCAATCTGAAAGGCTTTATCAATGATGATGACGATGAAGATGAAGGGGAGGAGGATGAGGGTAGTGACTCTGGTGATTCAGAAGATGATGTTGGCCACAAGAAGAGAAAACGCAGTGAGTAGCCTCTCCTCAGTCAAGCGAGGCTGGGGTGGAAGTTGCAGTGGAGAAGGGTTACCTGCCTGTCGCATGGGTAACACTTTGTTTTCTCCAGCATCTTTTGATGACCGCCTGGAGGATGATGATTTTGACCTCATTGAGGAGAATTTGGGTGTCAAAGTCAAAAGAGGAGTAAGTGTCATTCTTTGTTTTTGTCCCTGGGGAATGAAGGAAAAAGCCCTTAAAGTTCCGTAATTTCTCTGGGGGATGAGGCACCTCCAGAACAGTTGGGGAAGCATCAGAAAAGAGAAGGCTGCTCCGTGTCCTTGTGCCGTGGAGACTAGATTTGCATCCTAGATCTGGGTGCCTGTTAGAGAAAGGCTTGTCAGAATTTCAAGGGTGGTGGTCTTTTTAACGTGGTCTTTGCTGTCTCCCTTGGTCAGTGCAACTGTGGTGGGAAAATGAGAGTGAGACTAGAAAGCAAGCATCCTTATGCCCGTCCCCTCAGACCCTGATGAGACAGGTTTTCCCACCCCTAGCAAAAATACCGACGTGTCAAAAAAATGTCCGATGATGAGGATGATGACGAGGAGGAATATGGCAAAGAAGAACATGAGAAAGAGGCGATTGCGGAGGAAATCTTCCAGGATGGGGAAGGGGAAGAAGGGCAGGAAGCTGTGGAGGCCCCCATGGCTCCTCCAGAGGAGGAGGAGGAAGATGATGAAGAATCAGGTATGTGGCATCAGGTGGGGAAGCCTGGGTTTGGGCAGGTGCTGGGGTTGCCTACTCCCTACGAGCAGGGTGGGAAACCATTCTGCAGCTACAGGCCCCCAGCATTTGACAGAAAGAAGTTCATTTTCAGGAGCCTCCCTACTCTTCTCCTCACTGGCCACTCACATAGTAGGAACTAAAGCCATTCAGTCCGGGCTCATGTCCTGCCTCTGAGCACTAATCCCTTCCTTCCCTGCTCAGACATTGATGACTTCATTGTGGATGATGATGGACAGCCTCTGAAGAAACCTAAGTGGCGGAAAAAGCTTCCCGGATACACAGATGCGTGAGTGGGGTCTGCTACAGGGTGGTGATACAGGCGTCTTGAGTAGACGCAGTCAGGAAGGACGAAGTCAGAGGTTTCTGCCAAAAGTGGGACACCGCAGCTCTCGAATGTTTTTGCTTCCTCGCCTCAGATAACTTTTCCCAGGCGGGAATGTTAGACTGCTCCTAGAAGCCCTGAGACCTCTCTACATTATAGGGCCATTGGGGGCTCGGGGTGGAGTCACCTGTGCGTGTGCCTCCATCCAGCCTCCCTCTGCACCTGCAGCTCTGTGTTTATTCATCTATATATCGGCCTTTTAAGTATAATTTTGTTGCGGGAAAGCTTTTGCTCTAAGGGAATACTGTGACGCCTTAGCAGAAGATGGCTCCGCTGAGCAGAATATGGACCTGTGTGCCCTGTTGCTGTTTGGTCCCTGACACTGGCACATACCAATTATGGGCTTTTTATTTTCCATAAATTAAAATTTCCCCAGAAATATCCCTCAGCTAAGCCTTTATTCCACAGTAAATACGCTTTTTTAATTTACCTTTCTCCTAATCTTCTTTGTTTCCTTTGGGCAAGTAAAGGATCTGTGCATGGCTGCATCTCTCTCCTCTCACCAGAAGCTGGGCCAACTGTCTCTTGCTGTCACCCACAGGGCCCTGCAGGAAGCCCAGGAGATTTTTGGTGTGGACTTTGACTATGATGAGTTTGAGAAATACAATGAGTACGATGAAGAACTGGAGGAAGAGTATGAGTACGAGGATGATGAGGCTGAGGGTGAGATCCGAGTGCGCCCCAAAAAGACCACCAAGAAACGTGTGAGCCGCAGGAGCATCTTCGAGATGTATGAGCCCAGTGAGCTGGAAAGCAGCCACCTCACAGATCAGGACAATGAAATCCGGGCCACCGACCTGCCTGAGAGGTTCCAGGTAAGAAAGCACCAGCTTCTGTCCTTCCACCGATCTGTCATCACCTGCCTTGAGCCTCCTTGCTCCAAAGGTGGTAGCAGAGGAACAATCTAGCAACAATCTGATAATGGTGTGTAGGAAGTTGGCTTTGAACCCCATCTGACCAGGGGGTGCCAGGAGTCCAGCTCTTCAGGAAGGCTTTTGTGTTGCTTATGGTTCTTGAAATGGCCCTCTTCCTGTAGCTGATACATAAGGCGTCTATTTCGTGCCAGGACAACACTCTTCACGGGTGCCGGAAATGTGTGTATGTGGAGCACACGTTTCTGCCCTTAAGTGGTGTGTGTGTTTGTGTTTCCCATAGGGAATACAGGATAAAGTCAGTCTCATTGTTGTCTTCTCCCCCGCAGCTCCGCTCCATCCCAGTTAAGGGGGCTGAAGATGATGAACTAGAAGAAGAAGCTGACTGGATCTACAGGAACGCCTTTGCCACACCAACCATTTCTCTGCAGGTATCCAAAAAAAGATCTTTATGTTTGACATGAACTGGAAGCCACTTCATCAGAATGAAGACCTGCTCCTCCCATGCCCCAGACGTCTGTGTGCCTAGTACAGGATAGAATGAGTGTGTGTATGCATATGAGAGGTTTTTCTAGATTTCATCTGACAAGGTTATCCTTTGACATGAAGCAGTTTCACACATGGTAAGACAAGACAGGTAACAGCGTTGTTGCTGTTTCTTTTTTCTTCTGGCCCTAGGAAAGCTGTGATTACCTAGACCGAGGGCAGCCAACCAGCAGCTTCAGTCGAAAAGGGCCCAGCACAATTCAGAAGATTAAAGAAGCCCTGGGCTTCATGCGAAATCAACACTTTGAGGTAGCGCCTCAAGCTTTCTAACGGCCCAGTGGTTAGAAATTGAGCTGTGGGGGCGCCTGGGTGGCTCAGTCAGTTGAGTGTCCGGCTTTTGATTTCAGCTCAGGTCCTGATCTTGGGATCGTGGGTTCAACCCCACATCAAGCTCTGTGTTGGGCATGAAACCTGCTTTAGATTGTCTCCATGTCCCTCTGCCCACCCCGCACCCCACCCCACCCCACTGTGCACGTGCAAGCGCTCGCTCTCTTAAAAAAGAAAAAAAGAAATTCACCTGGTAGATGAAGTAAAGGGGAGCTACCTGTCAGATACGGAGCCCCCTTCTCCTGTCCTTAGATGTGGTCCCTTGGCTCAAGAGTGTGAAAACCAAAGGAGACTTTAATGATCAGGAGAATGATGCTGCCTATTTGCAACATCATTTTTCCTTATGGGGGAGAGCATGGGCCCTTGATGAGCCTGTTAAGGAGGTCAAACTTCTGACTGTTGAATTTTCTAGTGCTATTTACCCCTCTGGCAAAGGAGCTCTTTATGGATCTTTCCACTCTGGTTGACTGCAGTCTCCATGCTATCCTGTAGGTGCCTTTTATTGCTTTCTACCGTAAGGAGTATGTGGAGCCTGAGTTGCACATCAATGACCTATGGAGAGTGTGGCAGTGGGACGAAAAGGTAAGATGGATCCATGCTCCCTAAGAGGCTGAGGTGTGGACGGGGCACCACTACTACCAGAGCCCAAGCTTCCTATACCTACCAGGTGGCAGCCCCAACCTCCCCAGCCTGTCAAGCTCTCCCCCAGGGTCTCCTGGTAAGGAACAGAGCAGCCTCAGGTCTCCAGGGCCGAACACCAGCCCTTACTCCTGCCATCTCATCCTAGTGGACCCAACTGAGGATCCGCAAAGAGAACCTAACACGACTGTTTGAGAAGATGCAGGCTTATCAGTACGAGCAGATCTCCGCTGACCCTGACAAACCCCTTGCTGATGGCATCCGGGCTCTGGATACCACCGACATGGAGAGGTGACACGTGCAGGGTTTATTCCGTTCAGGGAGCCCTCAGACCAAAGGCGGGCCCCAGGGAGCAGCATAAGCTACAAAATCCTCAGCACAGGGCCCATCTCTTAGAAATTCGATCCTTGTGCGCCTGGGTGGCTCAGTGGGTTAAAGCCTCTGCCTTCGGCTCAGGTCATGATCTCAGGGTCCTGGGATTGAAGCCCGCATCGGGCTCTCCACTCAGCGGGGAGCCTGCTTCCTCCTCTCTCTCTGCCTGCCTCTCTGCCTACTTGTAATCTCTCTCTGTCAGATAAATAAAATCTTTAAAAAAAAAAATCGATACCTTAGAAATTTCGATCACATCAAAAGTGATCTTTCTGGCAGGCAAATTCAACTTAGTTATCTATATTGTTATAAAAGGTTGAAAAGGTAAGACAGTCATGTTTGCTGATCTGAGAATTCCCTGAATGTAAAGTTATATGGGAAACCAAGTTATAACCAGAAAGGAGTTTGATGAGCCTGCAGTCAGTGTGGTGTGTGGGAAAGGAGCAGATGGCTTTAGTGGCCAGTGTCATGAAGGCGGAGGGTGAGGGAGCCGACTTCTCAAGGATTCTGAATTTTGCTAGAGAAATGATACTTCAACTTCATCTCTGTTTCTAACAACCACCAACCCCCATTTGATATTCCTTCTCTAGATACCTTGGTTGCAAGTAAGTCATGGTCTGGTGGTGGTGTGTAGCTCTAATAATTAAAGAATACAGGCACCCATCCCATTCGGGATCTTGCCTCCATGGGAATTGGACCTCTTGTAGCAGTACTGGGTTTATACTCTTACTCAGTGACAGTTAAGGTCTTGTGTCCCTCTCCTCCAGGCTTAAGGATGTGCAGTCGATGGATGAACTGAAAGATGTCTACAACCATTTCTTGCTTTATTATGGCCGTGATATCCCCAAGATGCAGAATGCCGCCAAGGCCAGCCGCAAGAAACTGAAGCGCGTACGGGAAGAGGGAGATGAGGAAGGCGAGTGCTGGACAAGAAAACCCAAGAGGCTTCATGGCCACACCGTCCCCTTGGGTGGCCTGGGCTGAGTGCCCTTTGGGGCTTCTCTCTACATGTGTCAGATCCTCGGGAGTGACTGGAAACTGGAACATTAACTCATGGTTTCTTCCCAGGTGAGGGTGAAGAGGCAGAAGATGAGGACCAGAGGGGCCCAGAGCTCAAGCAGGCCTCCCGCCGAGACATGTACACCATCTGCCAGAGCGCTGGGCTAGGTAAAAGCTAGCTGCTTTGTGTCCTGGCTCTTGTAGCTGTGAGCAAGGGGAGTTCCCTGGAAATCCCTGGTGGGCAGGAAGAGGACTTAACACATCTGGATGAATCACCAGTCCAGTTCTCAACACAGGCCCCCAACACCCACACCCACCCTACAGTAGTGGTCTGGCCTTTCCCTAACTTCCTGAAGGAACGGGAAGCACACATGATCAGAGGGACAGAGTCCATCCTATCTTTGAGATGTTCTTTTATTAAACTATAATTTCCACCTAGTTCTGAACCCAGGAGTCACAGAAAATTCCTGTTTCTTCTGCCTCATAACAGCCTGTCAGGTGTTTAAAGGCACTTTTACTATTCCTCGTAAACTTCTTGGTCCTGCTTATTTCTGACCCTTTTAAAGTCTAGTGCCCAAAATTGCTGCTCTGAGTAGAGCAAAAAGATTTGTCAGCCCAGCTGTTGTTTTACCTTTCACCTTCCTGTACTCTTTAGATGGTCTGGCCAAAAAGTTCGGGCTTACTCCGGAGCAATTTGGGGAAAACCTCCGGGACAGCTACCAGCGGCACGAGACAGAGCAGTTCCCTGCGGAGCCTTTGGAGCTGGCCAAGGATTACGTCTGCAGGTAGGCATACAGCAAGTGGCCGGCAGGACGAGGGGCCTGAGGGCCACACACTGTCATCCTGCAGCTGCCCCATTTTCCCCACAGCCAGTTCCCCACACCAGAAGCTGTGCTGGAAGGTGCCCGCTACATGGTAGCCCTGCAGATTGCCCGAGAACCCCTTGTCCGACAGGTGCTGAGGCAGACCTTTCAGGAGAGAGCCAAACTCAATATAACCCCCACCAAGAAAGGTAGAAAGGTGAGCTGGGTGAAGGGTTTTGATCTAACACGTGGCCCAGCTCTGTGTGACTGAACTGAGTTTCTTGCTTTCATGCGCAGCTGAGCCGTCTGCTCAAGCCAGCCTGTCAGTAAGCTGATGATTCCTCTTGATGTCTGCAGGATGTGGACGAGGCCCACTATGCTTATTCCTTCAAGTACTTAAAGAACAAGCCTGTTAAGGAACTGAGAGATGACCAGTTCCTCAAGATATGCTTGGCTGAAGATGAAGGGCTGCTCACCATTGACATCAGCATAGACATGAAGGGGGTAGAAGGGTAAGCAAAGCCCTGGGGTGGGGGCTCTTTGGGAGAGGGCTTGATGAGGGAGGGGGTCCCTCAGGAATGTGAACCACAGTTTCAGAGTTGAGCGAGCCATTGTCCCTGGCTCACTCAACGTTTGTGGGCATTGGAGTGTTCCCTTTCCTCCATCTCTGACACTGCCATGTTGTCTCTCCTCAGCTATGGCAATGACCAGACATATTTCGAGGAGATCAAACAGTTTTACTACCGAGATGAGTTCAGCCACCAGGTGCAGGAGTGGAACCGGCAGCGCACCATGGCCATCGAACGGGCTTTGCAGCAATTCCTCTATGTACAGATGGCCAAAGAGCTCAAGAACAAGCTGCTGGCAGAAGCCAAAGAATATGTCATAAAGGTGAAGACAGAAACTCATGGCCCTTTGTCCTGCGGTCTCCCCAAACTAGAGCTGAGAGTGTAGGAACCCCTTAACAGTAGTCTTCTAGCTAATGGAGAAACACTGGGGACAGGGGGAGGGGTAATCACGGGAGCGCAAACAAGGCCAAAGGTCACTCCCAAGACTTCCCCACTTGAAGAGCCTCTTGGCTCACCTCCCCCAATCCAAACATTTTTTGCTTTTATTACTGTTCTTTGTATACTCCCGTTTCCAAAAGGAATGTATGCTTTCACACCATAAGCCTGCGAAGGGCTAGGAGTACGTGCACATGTCAGTACAACCTTTGCACATGCGTGCCCGAATCTGTTTCCTTCGCACACTTGGTGAGCCTCTCGGCCATAGTGTCTGGTGTGTCTCCTCAGGCCTGTAGTCGAAAACTGTACAACTGGTTGAGGGTCGCACCCTACCGGCCAGATCAACAGGTAGAGGAAGACGATGACTTTATGGATGAGAACCAAGGGAAGGGCATCCGCGTCCTAGGCATCGCTTTCTCCTCTGCCAGGTAACTGCCCATTTGTGCCTGCCTAGCCTCACCCCTTCCCTGTCTCCCTAATCTCATTCCTCTCTTAGCTATATTCTCTTATTTCTGACTGTTGCGCTGTTCTTTTCTGGTCTGGTTGGCAGAGATCACCCTGTGTTCTGCGCCCTGGTCAACGGCGAAGGAGAAGTGACAGACTTCCTTCGGCTGCCCCATTTTACCAAACGGCGAACTGCATGGAGAGAGGAAGAACGGGAGAAGAAGGCAAGTGGCTGGGACCGGGTAACCAAGTGTACACCTTAAGTATAATTTATAGTTCCATGGGGATACGTGTTTATGGTCTGCAACGTCCATGCAAGACCCTGATTATCTCTACCTGGTTGCTGAATCCTGGAGTCCTGGGAGAAGCCTCACTTCCATAAGCAGTAGATGGCACTCAAGTCCTGGTGCAGAATTGACTTCTGGCTGAAGGCCAAGTCCTCAGCCTTGTGTGCTTCTGGGAGCTGCCATTATGGCCTCTGTTCTTACCAGCATCTGGGTCATCCTGTTCCAGGAGCTGAAAGCCAGTGAGGCATTAAGCCAACCTTTTCCCAGCTTTAGCCTTTCAGTGTTTTTTTTTTCCAAAAGGGGAATTCAAATTCATCTCATGTATATGTTTTTAATTTTTTTTAACCTAATGGTATCTTTCCATTTTGTTGAGAGAGCTGCATTCTAAAGTAATTTTTAGCAATAATTTTTTAAAAGATTTTATTTGAGAGAGCAAGAGAGAGAGAGAGAGCATGAGCAGGGAGGAAAGGGAGGGTGAAGCAGGCTCCCCGATGAGCAGGGGCCTAACATAGGGCTCAATCCCAGGACCCTGGGATCATGACCTGAGCAGAAGGCAGATGCTTAACTGACTGAGCCACCCGGGCGCCTCATTAACAACCATTTTATTTATTTATTTTTTTAAGTTTTTGCTTTTTTAAGATTCTTATTTATTTGACAGAGAGGACAAGCAGGGAGAGTAGCAGGCAGAGGGAAAGGGATAAGCAGGCTTCCCATTGAGCCAGGAACCTGATCCAGGGCTCGATTCCAGAACCCTGGGATCATGACCCGAGCCGATGGCAGACACCTAACTGGCTTAGCCACCCAGGCACTCCAACAACCATTTTTTTAAAAAGAAAACACTGAAATGAGATTAGAATAGTCCTGACAATTAAACAGTGGTTTATGTTAGCAAAACCCAAGTATGTTTGGATCAGTCAGAGGAGCATGGGACTCTTGATCTCAAGGTCGTGAGTTCAAGCCCCACCTTGAGTGTAGAGATTACTAAAAAGGAAGAAAAGGAAGACCCAAGTATGAGCCAGAAGTATAGTAACTTTAGGAAATGTTAATGGATATATGACATTCATAAAAGAGACCTTATTCTTCTTGTTTTGTGTTCCACTTAGTGTGTGTGCATCATGTCTAACTTGGAGCTTACTGTTCTCTGGTCTTATAAGGTCTTGGCACTACATGGGGAGAGAAAACTGTTAAAAATCTCCCTATCTTCAGAGCCATTTAGTTCCAATTTTATTTCAATCCAGGCTCAAGACATTGAAACTCTAAAGAAATTTCTTCTGAACAAAAAGCCTCATGTGGTGACAGTCGCAGGAGAAAACAGGTAGGGACACCAAGGGATCAGATTAGACCTGGCTTAAATTCACTCATCCATTCTTATTGAATCTGGCATATGCCTCTAACAAAGTGGGCATGTGCCTCTGTAGACCGTTGGTAAATTTCCCATCCCCAGGGAGTATCTCTTTGTCTTCAGAGTCCTTTCCTCCCCCACCCTACCCCCATCCCAGCCCTGAGTCTGTCTGTCCTTGAGAAACTATTCAGAAAGAGCCCTGACCAATACCCCTCATCCCTCCAGGGACGCCCAGATGTTGATTGAAGATGTGAAGCGCATTGTGCATGAGCTGGACCAGGGCCAACAGCTATCTTCTATTGGGGTGGAGCTGGTTGATAATGAGTTGGCCATTCTCTATATGAACAGCAAGAAATCGGAGGTAATGCTGCAGCCCCATTCTTGGCCACAAGTAAGAGCTATGAATCCCAGGGAAATTCAACAGGGAAACGAAAGCGATCAAGGCCACGGGACTGCACTTACCCATGTGGGGGTGCTTCATTTCACCAACCATGGCTCAGATAGGGAGCCCTACAGATTAAATTGGCCCCTGAGGAGACGAGAGAGTGATTTAAGGCCAGAACACTTTGTATTTCCTTTTGCTATTGAAAACTGAGGGAACTTAATGGTCCTGCTGGTCCTCATTTGACTCTAGGCAGAGTTCCGGGATTACCCTCCAGTGCTGAGACAGGCTGTCTCCCTGGCCCGGCGCATCCAGGACCCTCTGATTGAATTTGCCCAGGTATGCAGCTCTGATGAAGACATCCTGTGTCTCAAGTTTCATCCCTTGCAGGTGAGGAGGGTTTGACAGGTAAACTTGGGCCGGCAGAATGGTACAGGAACCTTACCCCTGCCTGAATGTGTCCACAGGAGCACGTGGTGAAAGAGGAGCTGCTCAACGCCCTGTACTGTGAATTTATCAACCGAGTCAATGAAGTTGGGGTCGATGTCAACCGTGCCATCGCCCACCCGTACAGCCAGGCCTTAATCCAGTATGTCTGTGGCCTGGGACCTCGAAAAGGGACGCATCTCCTCAAGGTAGGATGGGGTTGAATCAGAAAATAAGAAAAGTTCCCATTTCATTGAGCCTTTTACACTCTGCCAGCATGATTTGACAAAAGACCAAGGTCAGAGAAGTAAAGGGACTTGTCCAGAGTCACCCAGCTAGTGAGAGTCCAAGTCAGACTTGAGACACAGGTGGCCGTGGCTGTGCTCTTCACTACTATACTGTGGGAAAGATAGCCATAAACCAAGATTTAAAAGGGATGGAAGAAAGTGAGAAGAGTACCAGACACAAACCTCAGGATAGTGGTTTATTCCAGTGGGAAGAAAAGGGTTTTCAGTCTGGAGCTGAAGGGGGTGGTATTCAGGGAGCTTTAGAAGTATTGGTAATATTTTTTCCTTAAGATGAGTGATGGGTACTTGGGTATATATTTTATCATTAACTTTTTATTTTTTTAAATTTTTGTAAGTAATCTCTGTGCCCAATGTGGAGCTCAGACTCACAACCCCGAGATGAGGAGTCGCATGCTCTTCTGACTGAGCCAGCCAGGCGCCCCATTTTATCACTAACTTTTAAGCCATGTATTAGTTATGTATTATTTTTGGCAGGTGTGACATAGTTTACTAATATAATTTTCTTTAGACAGCAGACAGTATGGCAGAGTGCTCAGTTAGATACTGAGGCATGGGGACCGAGTTCCCATCACAGAGGGTTTCCCAGAAACCTGAAAGCATGTGGGGAGGGTGGGGCCTGCCTGCTGCTCTGGCTCACTCCATACCTCTCCCTTAGATCCTGAAGCAAAACAACACCAGGCTCGAGAGCCGGACCCAGCTGGTCACCATGTGCCACATGGGTCCCAAAGTCTTCATGAATTGTGCTGGCTTCCTCAAGATTGACACGGCCTCCCTGGGGGACAGGTGATGCCCTCTGCCTGGGTGGGCCAGGAGGAATTCCCTTGGGCTTTGCTTTGGGGATTCAGGGAATTAGGGCTGTCAAAGGGCCCAAGGTATTTGAATTAAGGAATACTTTAAAGCAAAGGTGAGGAAGCTTTATTAAGTCAAGAGCCTCTGACCTATGGAAAAGATCGGTTCAATTATGTGAAGCTTTTTTTGTGTGAGAAAAACATAAAAAGAACGAACTTATTTTATAAATTAAGGACAGGAAACATACAAGACTTTGTTCAGTAAACACAAACATGTTCTGTTATGATCTGCCATGGCTAGATAAGGGTGGGACTAGCAGGGGCAGTGGAAAAGGAGTGTTGGGGGTATGAGGAAATAAGGAAGGGGGAGAGAGATTCGGTGTGTTTTGAGATGATGTTATTGAGAGAAAGTTCTATTCACTTGGACTTTGGACTTCACTATTGACCTCTTCCTCTCCAGAAGTTATCAACTCAGTCTTTGGAGGATCTTTTCCACGGGCACATAGCTCCTCATTCAGTAATGGAAATCAGTGGGGAAATAGGCTTCAAGTTCTAAAACTTCATTTTCCACCCAGCTTTGCTGTAACACTCCACGAATAACATAGGTCCATGTGAGTGCACGGGCAAGACCAGCCTGGGAAGGCTTTATGGGGGAAAATAGCTGCCAGCAAATTGTCAGAAGTCTCTTTTCCCCCTTCTTGTTTTATCTTGTTATAACACTTATTTAAGTTCATGATATAAAATTCAATGTATAGCAGTATTATGCAGAAAGTGGAAGTCCCCCATAATCCCACCCCCCAGAGATAACTACCATAACAATTTGGTGTATACTACAATGTTCCTAAATTTTATTTTTGCTATGCATTTACTAACTACCCATTTACTACAAAAATGGGATCATATGGTTCATAGTGTTTTGCAGTGCATTTTTCACGTATCAGTATATCGTGGCCATCTTTCCATGTCAGCACACATAGATCTACCTCATTATTTTTAATGGCTGTATGGTATTCCATTGTATGCAGGTACCCCAATTTATTTAACCAGTTCCCCATTGGTGGACATTTGGGTTGTTACTAGAAGCTTCTTGTTCTATATCCTGGCTCCTTTTCTGCCTCTCCTCCAGCACCGACTCCTACATTGAAGTTCTTGATGGTTCCCGAGTCCACCCTGAGACCTATGAGTGGGCCAGGAAGATGGCAGTGGATGCTCTGGAATATGATGAATCAGCTGAGGATGCCAACCCTGCAGGAGCCCTTGAAGAGATCTTGGAAAACCCAGAGCGACTCAAGGACCTTGACCTTGATGCCTTTGCAGAAGAACTGGAGAGACAGGTGGGTGACAGTGTAGAGGCCCAGCACAGAAATCATTCCAAGTGCCCTGGTTGGGAGGAGAGTTGGGAGCAAGTCCCCAGAAAACCTCTGATACTGTTGACGTGGGAGACTCGATCCTCTCTTCTCCCTCCCCAGGCTCTACCGGGTTTTTCAAGGACATATTCATTCTGCTTGTTAAGGAGCCAAGGAAGTCTCAGACTGCTACAGCCACTACAGGGGGTCAGAGCAGTAGTCAAGTTTCTTTCTTTCTTTCTTTTTTTTTTTTAAAGATTTTATTTATTTATTTGATACACAGAGAGAGATCAGATCACAAGTAGGCAGACAGACAGGCAGAGAGAGAGGAGGAAGCAGGCTCCCTGCCGAGCAAGGAGCCCGATGCGGGCCTCGATCCCAGGACCCTGAGATCATGACCTGAGCCGAAGGCAGAGGCTTTAACCCACTGAGCCACCCAGGCACCCCGTCAAGTTTCTTTCTAGGCCTTCTCTCCTCCTCTCTAGTAGCACAGCTTTGCATGTGTCTGTTTCACACATTGGGATTCTCTGAAGTGTTTTTATTCTAGAAAGAGAAAACTCGAAAACTTCTTGTCATAATTTTGAAGAGGAAGAAGATAAGAGAAGCCCTGACAGGGGCCAACTGGCCTATTCTTTCATTGAAAGCCCCTGTGGCTCCAGTCAGGGAATGGTTGCAAGGTTCTTCCTGATGGGCTTCTTCCGCAGGGCTATGGTGACAAACACATCACCCTGTACGACATCCGGGCGGAGCTGAGCTGCCGGTATAAGGACCTCCGGACAGCCTACCGCTCTCCCAACACAGAGGAAATCTTCAACATGTTAACCAAAGAAACACCAGAGACCTTCTACATTGGTAAATTCTGGGTCTGGTTTTCAGTTGGAGGAAGATATGTAGCAGGGGCGGGGTGCATCTACTGTATACATTCAAACCAAGCCATTATTCCAACAGAATGAGGTGGGTCTGCAGGGAGAAAAGACCAGGGGAGCCTCTAAGAAGACTTTTTTTTTAAGATTTTATTTATTTATTTGACGGAGAGCGAGAGATCACAAGTAGGCAGAGAGGCAGGCAGAGAGAGAGGAGGAAGCAGGCTCCCCACTGAGCAGTGAGCCTGACGCGGGCCTCGATCTCAGGACCCTGAGATCATGACCTGAGCTGAAGGCAGAGGCTTTAACCCACTCAGCCACTCAGGCTTTAACCCAAGGAGATTATAACTATAAAGCCCTGACCTAGAAGTCAAAACTGAATCCAGGGTCAAACTGTGCCTTTAACCTGCTGCTGCAGGGCCTTGAGGGAGTCACTCATGGAGGCTTTATGTTACCCCGTTGTCAAATCGGGAAGATTTCCCTTCTCAAGGATGTGAGGGAAATCTGTGGAGATGCTGTAAGACCGATGTTCTGTCACTAAATGTCAGTGGGAAGGAGTCATCCCTCCAGTTCTCTTAGCCTGTTCCCCATTCTCTTCTTCCTTCCCTGTCCGCCTCACCCTTTCTACAGGAAAGCTTATCATCTGCAACGTCACCGGCATTGCCCACAGGCGTCCCCAGGGTGAGAGCTATGACCAGGCAATCCGCAATGATGAGACAGGGCTCTGGCAGTGCCCCTTCTGTCAGCAAGACAATTTCCCAGAACTCAGTGAGGTATGTGCTGCCGTGCTATTGTGATCACTAAAGTTCTCGATTGAATGTTCTCTACACTCTAGAAAGGAGTCGAGAATCGGGCTGTTTCAGGTGGTGCTCTTAGCAAATACACAAGACCGGGAAGAGGGCTAGAACACATCCAGGTCTAACAGGAAGTCCCTTGGTATGCTGGTCAGAAACCTGTGTGCCTCGTATTCTGAGTCAGACTTTAACCCAAGTTTCCCATTCTTTGGGGAACTCAGCCAGATTGGAGATACGAAGACATGCATTTCTTACAGGGGAGGCACAGGGTCCCCGTACATGTTAATTAGAAGGTATCTATAGGCTCTTTTGAATTTTTCCATTTTCTTTCTTTTTTTTTTTTTTAAAGATTTTATTTATTTATTTGACACAGAGAGAGAGATTACAAGTAGGCAGAGAGGCAGGCAGAGAGACAGGGAGAGGAGGAAGCAGGCTCCCCGCTGAGCAGAGAGCCCGATGCGGGCCTTGATCCCAGGACGCTGAGATCATGACCTGAGCCGAAAGCAGAGGCTTTAACCCACTGAGCCACCCAGGCGCCCGAATTTTTCCATTTTCCACCCACATTTTAATTTGTCCCACTTTCTTCTAGACATTATCTGTCTTTCTGATGGTCAGAAGTTACTAAAGCCACCCTGAACACTTTTTCTGAGTCTTCAGATATTACTAGGCAGTCTATGAAAGAGATAATTTCTGAACTTTAC
This sequence comes from Ailurus styani, assembly GCA_002007465.1. Lineage (NCBI taxonomy): Eukaryota > Metazoa > Chordata > Mammalia > Carnivora > Ailuridae > Ailurus > Ailurus styani. The sequence goes on from LNAC01000022.1 coordinate 6,961,056, forward strand.
CTAATAAAAGAAGCCAGTTGGATTTGTCCGGGTTCTAAGAAAGCCGGGGGGCGCCTGGTTCACTGCAGTGGGTTGTTCTGCAGAGACTGGCATGTATATTTCTTGTGTCCAAACGAAGTGGGAGAAGGGACCTCAGTTGCAGCTAGAGGGACGTACAGATTCGATGAACATGAAGGATTGCTCTGATGGCTGGTGGTGCCAGCCACTGACATCAGTTATGAATCAAGGAACATTAGGGATGTTCAAAATCTGTGTTGGTGGGTGGCTGAGTCATTGTGTTTTCAGACCATGTTGCCAGGTAAGATAAATTGCAGTGCCCAGCAGCTCTTTATTGAACGTGTGATCTCCAGAATCTTAATGACCAAGGACCTCTCCTGTTGCACTTTTCAGGTCTGGAACCACTTTGACAGCGGTTCGTGCCCAGGCCAGGCCATTGGGGTCAAAACACGTCTAGACAATGGTGTCACAGGTTTCATCCCCACCAAGTTCCTCAGTGACAAAGTGGTAAAGCGGCCGGAGGAGCGAGTGAAGGTAGATGAACAACCGGGCTAGGGCATCTAGTGGGACTTTCAGCTGCCCAAATTGGATGCTCTGGAACTTTGAGCTATGTCGCCCAGAAGTGAGGCTCTGTTCCCACTGGCTGCTGGTAGGGAGAAAGTGTTGGGAGGATTTATAACTAGTTGAAAGAAACCAGGGTGAGAAGCATGTGAATGAGTAGCAGCTTTTGTTCACTGTCTTTGTGAGATTTCACTGGGTTGCCAGCCCTTCAGGAGAGGGCTCTCTCTTCCTGTGTGGGAAGCTGTGCTTTAGTCTGCAGGCAGGAAGCAGGGCCCAGCATTCCATGCTGTGAAACAGAAAGGCTAAGCTCTCTTTCTGTTCTAGTATTCTCTTGCCAGCTGCCATTTATTATGCACCCACTAGATACCAGCCCTTGACATTTATATATGTTGTCTTTAATCTCACGTGATAGGGAAGGAAAATAGGACCTTCTTTTTTTGGAGAAATTTGAGTGTCTTTTCCAGGATCATCCAGTTAGTTGGTGGTATGGCTGGTACCAGATCTGCCAAATTCTCTGGTTCTAAGTGTCACGAACCCCTGAGAATTGCGGAGATAGGAAGGTTGGGGAAAGATCTTCCTGAAAAAAGGAAGCTAGGGAGATTTTCAAAAGGGGAGCTATGCCGTGTGACTGGCTTGTGCTGCTGTTTAGACAGAAAGACTCGAGTCAGGGAAAGAACAAAAAGCTCTTATTTTGCCTCCCCTCCAATAAGGGTAGCCAGGCTTTGGTGGTACCCCAGGAGCAATACAGGTAACTTAATGGCAGAAGGGAATAGCCAGTGGCAGGGTAGACACAGTAAGCCCCAGTTGCTTTTCCTGCCTAGAGTGAGAGGCATCTGTGCAGCACATGGCCGTAGTCTGTAGACCAGACTGAACACTGAACTCCTGATCTGTCACTTGCTAGCGGCATGGCTTTGGGCAAGCCACTCTCCCATCTTCCTGTCTGGACTTGGTTTTCTCACTTGTAAAATGGGGCATCGGGCTAGATCATCTTTGTCCCTTCCAGCTCACATGTTCTGTGGATCTAGGTGGGAATGACGGTTCACTGCCGCATCATGAAGATTGACATTGAGAAGTTCAGTGCCGACCTTACCTGCCGAACCTCAGACCTCATGGATAGGAACAATGAGTGGAAACTGCCCAAGGATACCTACTATGACTTTGATGCTGAAGCAGCAGACCACAAGCAGGAGGAGGACATGAAACGGAAGCAGCAGCGGACCAGTGAGTGTGGCCACCACCATGCCTGTACAGCCCAAGTCTCAGCAGCCCTCCCTCCCCAGGATGCACTTGGTGATGACTGTGCCCTGGTGGGAGTGAGCACTCAGCTCTGAGGTGCTGAGCCCCAGAGACCTCACGGATGGAGTCAGTGGCGGGGCTGGAAGCCAAGGTCTTTTTGGGTCACACATTCTTTGCTAACGCACTGGGACGTCTAGACTCGTTCTCTGAGCACCTTAAGAACCCAGGTTCACACATCCTTCACATCAGAGAATCCAGGTCCGGAGAGGGTGAAAGAGTTTCAGAATTTGACAGTGGGTCAGAAATGAAGCCACGATTTGTCCTGTTGTTGTGGGCTCCCAGTCCCCTCGCCTGATCTATACTTCTTTCCTGCCCTCCTCAGCATACATCAAGCGAGTGATCGCACACCCATCTTTCCATAATATAAACTTCAAGCAAGCAGAAAAGATGATGGAGACCATGGACCAGGGTGACGTGATCATCCGCCCGAGTAGCAAGGGTGAAAATCACCTAACCGTGACCTGGAAGGTCAGCGATGGCATCTATCAACACGTGGATGTGCGGGAAGAAGGCAAGGAAAATGCCTTCAGCCTGGGAGCCACCCTGTGGATCAACAGTGAGGTGAGAGCCAGCTCCCGCCCACTTCCCATCCCCTCTCCTGCTTTCAGAAACAAGGCATTTGTGGCTGCTTTCAGCTGATGTTAGTGACTTTTATGTGTTATATGTATTTTAGTTGCACAGAGCAACAGAACAGGGGGTTGATTGTGAGATGAGTCATTTGATGACAACTTTTGTGTATTTTGTTCCTTTTTCTGTGTCCTCTAAATTTGAAAATAGACTACCTAGAGAGCGCCAGTGGAAGAAGAGAAAATGTACATGCAAAAGCACATGATCGTGTACACACCCACATGCGCACACACACGTGTTTCTCTTTTTTGGTTTTAGTAGAGAAAAATTTTATGAAGCTCCCTGTTGTTCCCAAGCAGCAGGGGAGAATCAAAGTTACAGTTTAAAAGATTTTATGCTGGGGCACCTGGGTGGCTCAGTTGTTAAGCATCTGCCTTCGGCTCAGGTCATGGTCCCAGGGTCCTAGGATCGAGCCCTGTATTGGACTCCTTGCTAGTGGGAGGTCGGCTTCTCCCTCTGCTTCACTCTCTCCTTCACCCTGCCGTTCCCCCTGCTTGTGTGCATGCGCATGCGCACTCTCTCAAATAAATAAATTCTTTTTTTTTTTTTTA
>LNAC01000022.1:6964313-6995291 GCA_002007465.1 Ailurus styani
TCTTAAAAAAAAAAAAAAAAAAAAAGGTTTGTGCCTTGTAAGCTGATAAATCTGGGCATGACTCAAACAGCTAGTTAAATGGAGAGGACTTTGCAGCATAGTGAGGCCACAGCAGGGCTGGGAAGTCCACGTCCTCCCTTGGGTTCTCTTCTGAGCGGATTGGATGGAGGGCCAGGAGTCTCAGCTCAGTGAGACACATCTTTACCATCTCCCCACAGGAATTTGAAGACTTGGATGAGATTGTTGCTCGCTATGTCCAGCCCATGGCATCCTTTGCCCGAGATCTCCTGAACCACAAGTATTATCAGGACTGCAGTGGTGGGGACCGTAAGGTGAGCTCGGCATGACCTGTCCTGGTCACTTCAGGATGTCTGGTTTCCCTTCAGTGTAGGGAATGTTCTGCTGGTGAAGGAGGTGTGCCTCGTGTGTGCACCAGACACTGTGTACCGCGCATGCTGCTATCCCAACCTCTCCCCCTCGTTCTACCCCCAGAAATTAGAGGAGCTGCTCATCAAAACTAAGAAGGAGAAGCCCACCTTCATCCCTTATTTCATCTGTGCCTGCAAGGAACTGCCCGGCAAGTTCCTCTTGGGATACCAGCCCCGGGGTAAACCCAGGTGAGCTCTGGTGCTGAGAAGGTGCTGCTGTTTGGTCCACAGAAAGGCTAGCAGGGGAGTTAGAGACCCCTGGAGCAGTCCTCTCTCTGGTTCTGCTTGACCGTCTTTTCCCTCTTACCTGTTTAGACCAGCAGTGGAGGTTGGAGTTGGGAAAAGAGGGTGATGATTTAAAGGCAAAAGGGCAAAGATTCGGTAAGAAAGATACTTTCCTCAATCCTGTGAGAGAAAGTTTCCTTCACCTGTTCTCTCTCCCAAGGAGTGATGGAAATTACCAGCCCCTCTGCACCTGACTGGCAAAGGTGGGAGTCAGGACACAGGTCTCTTCTTTTTACTCTCTACTTTGCCCTGGCCCGGGCGGTCAGCACACTGCGGCTCATAGTCGCTGTAGTGTGCTAGATGACTCCTGCCTGCGCTGCAGGGGTGGGTCAGAAGAGCTTCTCTTCCTCCCATTGACCCCCTTCTGCTCCCTTCTGTGTGTGACTCACAGGCTGGCCTTCCTGCATATCCCTTTGGGTCCCTCTAGAGCTCTCTATGAATCAGACAAAGTTCCTTTTATTTATTTATTTTTTTTTTGGGATCTGCTTTCTTTTTGTCGACTACCTGGACTAATCATTCTACCAGCCTTCTCTATGCCCCCGTCCTTCCTTTGGCCCTGGGCCAAGGCCAGTGCATTTCCGCTCTTGTCCTTCTACTGCCTGCGCATGATAAACAGTATAGACTGTAGGTAGGGATTCAGTGGCTAGGTCACAAGAAGCTCTAGACTCCAGACTCTACACCGTCTTGGGCACATGTGGAATACTGCTGTCATTTCTGAGAAGCCATTTCTGACTCACCGTCAGCCTTCCAGAGGATGGCAGCCAGAGCTCTTGGCTGGATACTGTCCCGTGAGGAACAGTTGAACAAACGAGGGACCTTTAAACAAGGGAGTAGAGGCACCATGATAACTTTCCATGGGAAGGCCTGCAGACTCCTTGTGTTGCCAAACTAAGGACATTTAGGGAGCAGGGCTTAATTTCTATATAAATGAGAACTTGGTCGTATTTGTCGTCTGTTGATAATTGACAGTTATCCTTAATTGAACAGAACCCTATTTCAGGCATCGTGCTGAGTGCGTCTCGTGCCCTGTCTCATTTATTCCTCATACTCAGTTTTAAAGGTTTAAGTATTGTTACTTTCGTTTGCGAATGAAGCTGAGATTCGGGTTTAGTAACTTCACAGAAGGTCATCTAGGTGGTGAGTGCCAGAGCCAGAGCTAGAACTAGAACTGGTTTGAACCCAGAGCCCATCCTCCTGCACTCCTTGCACTGCAAAGTGCTGAATAAGGTCAGATTCCCCACCTAAACGGGTGCTTCCAGGTTCCAGTTCGTGTTTTTGCTGTCCTGGGAAGCCCCTCTGACCCTGACACTGGGACTTCAGTCTGACCCGCACTGCAGGTGCTGCCGTCGTCCTGCAACCCAGAGTGGCGGCCCAGCCCCGAGCAGGCCTTTCCCTGGCGGCCTGTACCTAGCACACCAAGGGCTGCTGACTCCTGGCGTTGACTCTGCTCACCTCCTCAGAATGTGGCCTCCTTTGACAGAGTCGGGGCTCTTTCATCTCCTTTCCCCCTAGCACCCAGTTCGGCTCCTTCGCATGGTAGAGATCTTTTCTGGCCGCTCTCTCAGGGCTGGCCCCAAGTGGTGTCTGACACGTGTTTCCTTCCAAAATCCCAGGATAGAATATGTAACAGTGACTCCCGAAGGATTCCGGTACCGGGGCCAAATCTTCCCTACTGTGAATGGACTTTTCAGATGGTTTAAGGATCACTACCAGGACCCTGTACCGGGTGAGTTCTGCGCTGAGTTCTGGGGTATGCTTAGAGGGACAGGTAGACCCTGAATCAGGGTGCTCACTTGCCACCTACAGAAGGGACAAGGCCTGAGCTGTCACCACAGCTGTCTCACTCTTGCTCCAACCTCCTGGCATCAGGGACATCCCCATCTACTTTCCCAGCACAGCTTCTCTTCTCTCCGCCCACCTCAGACCTCCTCTAGCCCTCTATGTTGTGAAACCAGAAATAGGTTTCTGGAGGGACATAACTAACTTCAGCCATTTCCTACAGGCATCACACCCAGTAGCAGCAGCAGGACCCGGACACCTGCTTCTATCAATGCCACCCCAGCCAACATCAACCTTGCAGGTGAGGAGCTCGTGTCTGGAACTGGGACCTGGAGGGATGGCACCAGAAGGACTTTGACCTCTAACGTGTCGGTCCCCCACCTCTGTGTCCTTACAGATCTGACGCGAGCTGTGAATGCCTTGCCCCAGAACATGACCTCCCAGATGTTCAGTGCCATTGCAGCCGTGACAGGCCAAGGACAGAACCCTAATGCCACCCCAGCCCAGTGGGCCTCCAGCCAGTATGGCTATGGCGGCAGTGGAGGGGGCAGCAGCGCTTACCATGTACGTGGCTTGGGGACGAGGCTGCAGGGGGTGGAGAAGACAGAAAGGGAACGATCATCCGTTCCCGACCCCCCTTTACCGACCCGTGTCCATAGGCTGGCCTCTGGCTGGGCCCACCGTGGGGGGCTTCATACATGCAGATGGGGTCACCACAGCCGTAGGAACTGTCTCCAACCCACAGTGCTTTTCCTTGGGCCCACTTGAGGGTAAAGGAGTAAAGTCTGGTTTTTCCATGGTCCTTTGGGATCTTTGGAACCCTTAGGCGGCCAGGACTGGTGGGCCCCGTTGTTGTACCTGGTCCCATCCTGGGGCCTCTCTGCTGCTTGGGACCACACACTGCTCAAGAGGTGGTTGGTCAGCTGGAAAGCTTGGGCCGAGCCCCGGCTTTCAGTTTGCCAGAAGTTCATAGCAAGGCCAAATATGCCCCAAACCCATCCCCATTTAATGGTTCTCCTTTCTGCAGGTGTTCCCAACGCCAGCCCAGCAGCCAGTGGCCACACCACTAATGACCCCCAGCTACTCCTACACAACCCCCAGCCAGCCCATCACCACACCACAGTACCACCAGCTCCAGGCCAGCACCACCCCCCAGTCCGCCCAGGCCCAGCCCCAGCCCTCTTCCAGCTCTCGGCAACGGCAGCAGCAGCCAAAGTAAGTATGTGCTTGGTGCCACAGAGCAGGTTGCCTAGAGGTAGGTGTCGTCAAGAGGCCAACGGGCTCAGCATAGGCAGGTACCTTGGACCTTATGAGAGCTGTGCCCCAGGTGATAGCCCGGGATGACTGCTTTCTGGGAGAAGACAGAAGAGGGTGATGTGGCAGCTGGCCACAGCTGCTGCCAAAAAATAGGTCCATTTCTGTAAGGATGGAAGAGGGAAGGCTTTCTAGCGAGCTCCCAGAGAGTCCTGATCTCAGAGGCCCCTTCTTCCTACTCCCAGGTCCAACAGCCACGCCGCCATCGACTGGGGGAAGATGGCAGAGCAGTGGCTACAGGAGAAGGAAGCCGAGAGGCGGAAACAGAAGCAGCGGCTGACACCTCGACCCTCTCCCAGCCCCATGATCGAAAGCACCCCCATGTCTATTGCCGGCGATGCCACCCCACTCCTGGATGAGATGGATCGGTAGGGGGCCTGCTCCTAGGACTCTGGTTACCTCTGAGGCTGGGAGAGACCCAGCTGCCCGTTGCCTCACTCCCTGCCCCTCCTTTTCTGTCCATAAAGTGGCGTGAATTGACGTTCTCTTTGGTGGTCAGCCTGGATGGGTGACAAGCTGGATGGCCTCGCAAATTTGAGCTCAGTGTATGCTAGGCAACAATGCTCCTACTCCAGGCCCTCACCGACCACCTGTCCCGGGACCAGGCTGGGAGGGGAGTGTGGCGGGGAGGAAGAAGAGGAAGACAAGAAAGAGAGTGGAACAGTTTTGTATACTACTCCCTACAAGCCATTTTGAGCTTCTGCCCTCACCTGACTCTGGGCTGTGACCCCGGGGCACCAAGCTCAGCACATGAGTCTCCCCCCAGCTCTTGTGGGGAGAGGAATGCTATTTATTCAGTTTGGGGCAGGGGGGAGAGGAGGGAAAGTATTTCTGACCCTGATGCTGACAGCCTGGGTGACTAGCAAAGCAGAATTGCAGGGGACATGGGGGAGCAGTGCTAACCTGCCCTGCCCCCGCCTGGCCGCCTTTACCCACCTGCTGCTGCCTCCGCTTCCTGCCTGTCACTTGAATAAACAGTGTTTCTACAGAGCACTTGGCGAAGTCTCTCTCTCCAACACTCTGGCTCTTGAAGGGTGGCTTTCAAAGCTGTGTGTGAAGCTCTGGGGGCTCCTGGTGACTCCACGGCCATCAGAGAGACAGTGACTCAGAACAGCAAGTGGCTTCTGTGTCTGACTGCTGGGGGTCACATCCCTTGCTCCACTTCCCAGCCCTGGGCCTGTTGTCTCTGAGCCAGCCATCTTCTCTGTAAAGTGGAGTGATTGCTACCTGCCTCATCAGGGCAGCTGCCAGGCCCTGAGAGAGGATGTGTGAGCACTTGGCCCAAGGCAGTTAGCTGCCCTTTCTTTTTTTTTTTTTTTTTTTTTTTTTTTTTTTTTTTTTTTTTTAAAGATTTTATTTATTTATTTCACAGAGGGAGAGAGATCACAAGGAGGCAGAGGCAGGCAGAGAGAGAAGGAGAAGCAGGCTCCCTGCTGAGCAGAGAGCCTGATGCGGGCCTCGATCCCAGGACCCTGAGATCATGACCTGAGCCGAAAGCAGAGGCTTTAACCCACTGAGCCACCCAGGCGCCCTAGCTGCCCTTTCTATACTCGCACACAGCCACGCCACCTACTGTGCCCCCGAGCCACCTCTAGCACAGTGAAGAAGGGCCTCGAGTAAGTTTCGGTTTCTTGAGCCCCCACACCCCTTCCTCCACTCTTTTTGCTAGCTGGGCCTTGGTCTGTGACAGTGCAGTACCTCCACACAGGTACGTGTGCCCCAGGACGGGCCCCATGCTTGCCGGCTCCCGCGCACGCCCTGGAAAAGGAAGTGCTGGGCTGTTGCGGGGGAGGCCAGTCCTCCTTCTTACCAGTTTGGTCCACCCAGCCCCCTGGCTCTGGCCCCTTCCCCCAGCCCCACTGCTTCTTTGTGTTCTAGACTCCTGGTATCCCATGTTTCTTCAGAAGGGCCTCATCTCACAGCTTTGCAAGTTGATGCTGGGAAAGTGAGGCTTTCTCCCTCCTTTCCTTTGCTTGGGGCTCAGCAGAGAACTCAGAAAAGGTCACTACTGCCCAAACTTGATGAGCCTCCCATCTTTGACTTCATCCCATCATTCAAGATTTCTTGAATCTTGGCAAGATTATCTTGGCAGGAGTTGGGAGGGAGAGCCTGGTCTTCTGCCAGGAACTCAATTCCATCCCCTCATCACAAAGGTCTGAAAGGACCTAGCAGGAACGAGGGACACACCAGCTAGAAGATCATGTTGCCTTTGGTGCCACCAGCATCTTCCTAAGGGCCACTTAAGAGGAGGGAAAGGCCAGGCACAGTGGCACAGAGTGGGTTAAAAGGTTCGATTTATTAGGGGTATCACTGCAGACAGCACTGCCTGTCCCCGAGCGGATTTCACACAGACCAGTCTCTCAGGAGATGGGCAGCCTCCTCCCCACCCCACCCAGATGTGCTCCTCTCCTGCCCCGAGCCTAGGATGTTACAGAGAAACAGGCTTTGCCCCCCCACGCCCCGCCCTCCCTCCTACGTTCCCATGGAGTCCCTCCTGAAAGACCGATTACCCTTCAGAAATCCTTCCAGCCCCCTGGCCCCTTGGCTGCAGCCGTGCCCTGAGCCCACCCCCTTCCCCCCCCCCCCCCCGCAGCAGGGGATCAGCTACAGGCTTGATCGCATTTATTCTTCACCCTGGACGCCCTGGCCTCAACTGAGATTGGGGTTTGATGCTGGGGGAGATTTCCTCTTGACCTTGACTGGTGAGGTCTTCGCCCCAGGTTTCTTAGTCTGGATCCTGTTCTTCTCTCTCTTCCTGGGCAATGAAGACTCCACAATATCCTCGCTGGAGGGCTCCTCCCGTCTGGGGTTATTGTAACTGTCCTCACTCTCCAGGTCTTCCCGGCTGTCTGGGCTGGACTCTGACATCCTGGTCAACTCTCTTGGGCTTACTGATCGGCTCAAGTCTGGAGGTGAAGATTCCGATTTCACCGGGCTTTTCTTTTTAATCAACTTGCCCTTCTTGACTTTTTTCTTCGGCTTTGCCTTCTCATCCAGCTCCTCTTCCTTGTCTTTCTCGTTTTCTTTTTTCTTCTTCACCTTCTTGATCACCTTGTTGCCCTGGGACTTCCCTGTGGGGCTCTCGGAGCGCCAGACAGTGATGGGAGCTGCCAAGTCCGGGGTAGCTCTGACTGCGCCCAGGCCTGTGTCAGCGGGTGCGGTGATGGCGGGCCCCACCTGGGTCGGAATGGGAGGCTTGCTTTCTTCCTCCTCCTCCTCCTCCTCTTCCTCCTCTTCATTCAGGTCATCTGCCACGTAGTCATGGTGGATGGGATGGTGGATCACTGCCACGGAGACAGGCCTATAGCTTTTGCACCTGGGAGGCAGGGGGACAGGAGAAGAGAAGATTGACAGAGAGTTGGGGGGCCGGTGCCCCTTAGCGCCGCCCCTGTCAGCCTGCCGGCACTCACCAGCCATACCAGAACCGCTCCACACACTCTTCCTCTGGGATGAGCTCAAAGCAAGGGGACTGGATGATGTTGAAACATGTTGGGCCCTCATCTTGGGAGCAGGTTGGGCCCACAACTCGGGAGTTGTCGCTATTTGTCTTCTCTGAGCAGTCCTTCAGCCTGCCATACAGAGGACTCAGCCTGGCTCCTGTGCCTGCGTGACTCCCCCGGGGACCCAGAGCCAGAAGCCCGAGGGACAGCTGGCTTCGGCCCGACTCAGCCCAGGCTGCCGAAAGACCCCCTCCCCGTGGCTCCGGGGCAGAGCCAGCTTTACAAAGCTGGGGCTGGGCTGGCGGGTGCCGGGCCAAAGCTGAAGGGCGAACCACAGGGCAATGGTGGGCCTAGCTGCGCCCAGCGGCCTCCCGAGGAGGCGGGCCCTTACCTAGACTCGCAGTCGCAGTGGCTGGCGGAGTGCAGGTGCAGGTTGTGGTGGCCATAGTCCGAGGGGAAAGGGTGGATGATGTGCCCAGCGCACTGCTTGTGTTTCCAGCAGCACTTGTCCGGGTCCTTGAGTTCACCTGGGGGGGCGGGGGAGTCTGGGTCACACGGCGGTGGTGACAGCAGCACCCCTCCGGGGCTCCCCTCCCACAGCTCAATCTAAAAGCCTCACCAAATTCACCTGCCGCCACCCACCCTCCCCTTCCCCAGCAGCTTTTACCTCAGAGTGGTAGCCGCCCAGTGGGAACTCTGCACTCCTGTCTTCCCTCAGGTCCCCTGTACAGATCCTCCCCACAGACTCCCAGGAAAATGTCTCAGGGAGTCCCCTTTGCTACCCCATGACACCCGCCTCTTCCACTCCCTGCCTCCTGCCTGTCCCGCTGGAGCGCTCCACTCCACAGGCTGCCCCGGGGAAGGAGAAGGCCTTGGGGCCAAGCAGACCATGGAGCCATGTGGCCGACAGGAGCCCCAGTTCAGAGCCCCCCCCGCCCCCCGCCTGCCTGCCCTGCACAGGCCAGGAGGCCCACGTCCCTACCGCTCAGCCTCAGGGTCACTCTGGCCCCGAGCCCTGCGGTGGCATGGAGGCTCAAGGCTGGAGGGGAGACAAGATCAGGCTGCTCAGCCTCCCCGCCTGACTGCCTGACGCTGGTGCTTGCTTTCCCTCCTCTCCTCCAAGCCCCTCCTCCCTCCTGACACCTTCCTCACTTTCTCACCTCTCTCCCATTCTCCATGCTCACTCTCTGTCCCCGCACTCATGCACTCATCAAGGCCGCCTTTGCCCATCCCATCTCCTTAGAGCCACGGACTTGAACGACCCGCCCCCACCCCAAGCCCTGCCACCCCTCGGAGGCAGCACAGGTAGCACGGACACAGCGGAGGATTTGGCCCCTGGGGAGAGCCCTGGAGAGAGGCTCCACCTCTCTTGCTCAGACCAACCCTGGCCCTGGACACGCTGGAGTGTCCCATCCTCTGCCCCCACTAGCTCCCCTCGGACCCTGCCTGAGGCTCCAGTCCACCAATGGCTCTCCTCGGGCCGGCAGCTGAAAGGCAAGCCCATGAAGTGACTCCCTGTGCCCAAGGCCTCATGTACCAGGACACAGAGAACAAGGCACCTTCTTGCAGGTCCCCCCTTGGACTCCAGCTCCACCCACCCATGGAGGAAGAAGTGAGCTGGCACTGATGGGTTCCAGCCTGGTATGGGTGCTACAGGCTGGCTTACTCCCTCCAGGCAGGCCCGGAGGCCTGAGCCTTTATCCAGCCTCTACGAGGGTAGAACTGGGACAGGTCCTCACAATGGCCACCCCCCAGGAGGTAACCCAGGCTGGGGGTGTGTTAGCACAAGTGGTCTTAAAAGTATTTGAGAGATGAGGGGACAGTAGCTTGGTATGAGCTTTGCCCCACCTTCCTCCTCCCTTCCCTTCTCCCCACCAGGCTGTGAGGGCCCCGGGTCCCCCATACAGCCCTGACCCACTTGGTGGCCTCCCTTTTTGCTTCTCCCATGCCCCCTTTCCACCCTGGGGGAAATAAGGCATGTGAGGCTGGACCTTGGGTCACCACCACCAACCACCACCTTCTCCAGCACTGCTGAACTGGGTCCAAGGGGCGGCAGAGTGGCACGTGCCCTGTACTTGTCAGACAGGCCTGAGCCCAAATCTTGGCTCTGTCACTTATTAGCTGGGCGTCCCAGGACATGCTACTTCTCTGAGCCTTCATTTCCTTATCCATAAAACAGTAATGCGTATTTTGTGGGATTGTCAAGAAGGCTCAGTTCATATGTCAAAGAAATCCATGCACCATAAAGTGCTAGGTCGAAGATAGGGGTGATTGTGGCCTTGGGGAATGGGGAATGGGCCCTCCCGGCCTGGCAGGAGGAGGATATGGGGGGGTGGGCGGTTGCTGGGGCAGCTGGGTAACCCATTCAGGACCAAACACTTCCCTCCCTCCTGCCTGACACCAGGCGACCGTTTTCTCAAGTGAGGCGGGCGGGAAGCCCTGGGGCCCGGAGATTCCCTGGACCCACCTTCAGAGGAGAAGGTAGACGCCTCAGTGCTGGAGGGCACACCAGCCAGCAGATGTCCTCTCTCCCAGCCAGGTAACCTGTTCACATCTGAGAGAGCACAGAGTGGCAGCGGCTGCAGCCCCCTCCCTATGCCGTTCAGGCCTCAGCCATTCCCTGACAAGCTCCACCTGTGCCCTGGAGATGCGGCCATTTCCAAAACAACCCAACAGTCCCTGTTCTCAAGGTGAGGAGAGGGACACAGAGGACGAACAGTTCAGGGCGGCCGCAAGATGCAGACACGGGTGGGAAGGGAGGTGGTGGGAGGTGGGTCTATGGGAGCAGAGAACAAGGGTGGCAGTGCTGGGGTGGGGGGCAGTGATGAGGAGGACTTCCTGGAAGAAGCATGACAGGAGTGGACTCTAGAGTAATGAATAGGAGTGAGCCAGAGCCGAGGCAAGGAGGGACGATTCCAGGAATTCCCAGGGCCTGAGGAGGCTGGTCAGAGGGTCCCTCCCTGTGCGGGCGCCTCCATCAGTGACCAAGGGTTGCCTTCCCGTAATGCGCTTTGTCCTTTGGGGCATCACTGAGTCCTGCTCCTTGAGTTGATTGCCAGGTCCCTGGTCAGCTCCTGTTTTCCACAGCTCAGTAAGTACCCAAAAGGTATTGAATGAGTGAATGAATCAATGAATCAATAAACGAATGAAAGAAACTTCCAGCACCTTCCTGAAGGTTCCCACCCTGCCGTTGTTCCTCTCAGCTCATTGCATCAGCATTACCCGAGGCCGTTCCCCCACCTCCTCGTCTCTCCTCCAACCTGGGGAAGTAGCCCTCTTCCTTCCTCCTGCCCCAAGCATCTGAATTCTAGGTCCCAGCGAGAATTTTTACCTTCTCCCTCTTCACTGTTGTAGTTTTTCTCCTACAGGCAATGAATATCTTTAAACAAAACACTCTGTAATTCCTGTTTCTCCTTCTACCACTGCATACCCCACCTCTCTTCCGTTTCAGACCAAATTTATTCACTCCTTTATTTAACAGACATGTTAGCTTCACGAGACACCAGTGAAGGAGGCGCAGGCCCTATCTTCAGTGAGCTCAGAGTCTCCACCTCTCTTCTATACCAGCCACATACAATACGGCAGCTACTGGGCCCTTCTATCAAAAGAGCCCAGGCAAAGGCCACCAACGATTTCCTTTCCTTTTCTTTTTTTTTTTTAATTTTTTAAAAAATTTTACTTAATTTTTTAAAGTAATCTCTATGCCCAACGTGGGGCTCAAACAACCCCGAGATCAAGAGTCCCAGGCTCTGGGTGCCTGGGTGGCTCAGTGGGTTAAAGCCGCTGCCTTCGGCTCGGGTCATGATCCCAGGATCCTGGGATCGAGGCCCACATCGGGCTCTCTGCTCAGCAGGAAGCCTGCTTCCTCCTCTCTCCTCTCTCTCTGCCTGCCTCTGCCTACTTGTAATCTCTCTCTCTGTGTCAAATGAATAAATAAAAAAAAAATCTTTAAAAGAGTCCCAGGCTCTACCAACTGAGCCAGCCAGGCACCAACCCCTCCAACAATTTCCTAATAACTAAACCCAGTGGCCTTCTTTTCGTCTCATCTCAGCTGACACTGTTGACCAATCAATCTCTTTTCTCCTGCAAACTGTTCTGCAGACTCCCGTGACAGACCTCTCTCATCTCACCTGCCTTCCTGCTCTGACTAGCTGTTTCCTGACTTCTTTGCGGTGTCCTTTTCCTCTGCCGTCCCCCTAAAACTGGTGATTACCAGGGTTCTTTATTTGGCCTCCTTCTCAAAGACTCTACAGCCTTCTCTTGGATAATGTCATCCACTTACATGGTTTCAATGTCCACCCAAAAAATGACATAAATCAGGGTCTCCAATCCCTCCAATCAGGTCTCAGACCCTAAGCACGTAATCGATATCCTCTTGGGCTTTCCCAAAACATCTTAGACCAGCATGTCCCACCACAAGCCTTTCATCTTCTCCTTACTCTAAATAAACCATCTCCTCTTATCTCTTCCATTTCAGAGAGGAACAGACACCTCAGCTAGAAATCTAGGGATTGTTCTTTCCTTCACCTCTACACCAACCTGATGACCAAGACTTGCCATGCCTACCTGTCCCCCACATCTTTCTCTATCTCGGTTCAGACTTCCATTATCCCTAAGACCTCTGCCGGAGTCTCCTGCCCGGCTTTCCTGCCTTCTGTTTCACTACCCTCATGCAGTCTTCACGGTGCAGCCAAACTGAGTTTTCTAGAATACCAGCTGGTCCACCATGTTCCTCCTGTTCAGTAGCCATCCACTGCCTTCAGGATGAAGCGAAACTCCTTATCATGACATTATTGACCCCCCAGGATCAGGTCCTGGTTCCTGCCTCAGTTCTAAGTTTCTCTTACCCATTCATCCTTCCTCCCACCCCTCCTTTCTCCATTCCTCTCTCCTGCCCCTCCCTCCCCAGAAATAAATGTTCATCTTGGAAAGAACAATACTATCTAGCCAACCAGAATGGGTCACACATGTCTTGTGCCCCTTTACCCTGCCATGGTACTTCATGTACTTACTCTGGCAACATGAGAACAAGGCCCATATTTTATCTGTCTCTGTATCTGCATATCCTGGGCCACGAAAAGTGCCTAGTAAATGTTGGTTGATTGAATGACTACATGAATAGAATAAAATAAACCCCCTACCGGAACCACAAAGAAACTACAGCATTGGAGATTCTGCCCAGGGTTCAAAGCTGGGGATTGGGGATTTTTCTAGAGAAAGAGAATTGACCCAGGATGAGCATCTCCCCAATGTTAGGCACTGTTTTTAAAACATGCCTTTGAGGGGCGCCTGGGTGGCACAGTGGGTTAAGCCTCTGCCTTCAGCTCAGGTCATGATCCCAGGGTCCTGGGATCGAGCCCCATTTCGGGCTCTCTGCTCAGCGGAGAGCCTGCTTCCCCCTCTCTCTGCCTGCCTCTATGCCTACTTGTGATCTCTCTCTGTCAAATAAATAAATAAAATCTTTAAAAAAACATGCCTTTGATTCAAAATCCTCACCACAATCCATCATATCGATGGAGACTCAGAGACTCACAATAAAAAATCTGTCCAGGGCGCCTGGGTGACTCAGTGGGTTAAAGCCTCTGCCTTCGGCTCAGGTCATGATCTCAGGGTCCTGGGATCGAGACCCACATCAGGCTCCCTGCTCAGCGGGGAGCCTGCTTCCTCCTCTCTCTCTGCCTGCCTCTCTGCCTGCTTGTGATCTGATCTCTCTCTGTGTCAAATAAATAAATAAATAAATAAAATCTTTAAAAAAAAATCTGTTCAAAGACACAAGTTTAATAGATGGTAGAGGTAGGAGTCAAACCCAACCTTCCTGGCCTTGTATGACCTGTGCTCTTTCAGCCCTGTCTCCTTGGGGTTCCTACCCAAAACCCATCCTGCTGGCTGTCACTTCCCTACAGCACCAGCTTTTCAGCTCCAACACAGCCAATTCTTCATCCTCTGGTTTGACTCAATCACGAATTCATGACCTCCCAGAGCCAGCCTGAATCCTAAGGGTCAGGATTCAAACTCCGCTTTATCTGACTCCACTGTTCTTGCTCTGTCTGGAGTCACGGTGAAGGTTACTTGCAGACAGAGTCCGATGGTTAACTCCTCCCAAACCTCCAAGAAGCCCTAACAATCATAACTCTGTTTTCCAAGGGGTGGGGTTTAGTAACTCCTCAGATCTGAGGAAGGCAACCTGCCGTCTAGTTTCACAGACAGATGGAGACCTTCTACTGGAGCAGCAGTCCAACGCTCGGGCAGCAGAAGTAATTGTGACTGGACACAGGGCGGACTTCGTAATGAAATGGGGAGAGTGATAGCTTGAAAGGAAGAGGGAAGCTTGTGGTCTTTTTCTTGGGAGGAGCATTCAACCAGGCCCAGGGGCCTAACTCAAAACTCACAGGTGATGCTCATTTGTACAGAATCCTCCCAGTCCTGCGGGCCGAGGCGAGGAGCTCCCCCGCCCTTGTGGCGCAGGTGGTGGGATTCCAGGTTGGGCACCAAAGCAGCTGAATGGGGGGTAAGGGAGGGGAGAGGGAGAAAGGAGGGGAAGTAGGGAGAAGGAGGGAGCTAGGCAGTAAGGTGTGCACGCGTCTCCTGGGAAATGTCGCTCTGGCCACGCCCACATCTGGCGGTGATTGTGATGTCACGCGTGGAACCTTCACACTCCTTCCTCCCCTCAGAGTCAATGGAACCGCCCGTCCCAGCCGGGCGACTGGGTGGGTGCTGGAGCAGGTGCTCCAGCCAGGCCCGGTATTTCTCAGGCGGCGCCCGGGCCTCCGGAGGCAACACGGCAACGCCTTCCAGCCCTGCAAACTAGGGGTTGGGTTGGCAGCTCTGGCTCCAGCCGGACTCCGCAGGGCCTCAGGACCCCAGTCCTCAATCATTGGTCCACGGTTCGGCGTGGGCCCGCCCCCAGTCCCTAACTCCGCCCCCAGTCCAGCCCCTGGCCCCGCCTCCTCCGCCTGCTCTTCCCAGTTCTAAACCCTCCTTGGGTGCCACGCCCCCAGATCGAAAAGCTCCCAAACTCCTGCCCCGCCCCCTCTTTACCAGTGCTGCTCTCATCCCAGATGCTGGCATTGTCCTCAGTCTTTTCCTTAGTCCACCTTTCAATCCTCAGTGTCGTCCTGACCCACATCGCTCTCAGCCCAGTTCTCGTCTCTACAAGACTCTTCCTCGCAGAAGTCCAATCCTGAACCTCAGCTTGGTCGAGCCGGCCGTAAACCCCAATCTCAGCTTCGCCCCAATCCAGCCCTTAACTCCGCCTCATGCTTGCCCAGTCCCTCCCTCCACCCTCCCCTGGCTCTGCGTTGTCTTAGCCCAAATCTAAGCTTCAGCCGCGCTCTTCATCCGGAGCCTCCCAGCTCCTTCCAGGCCCCTCTTTGTCCCACCTTTAGCCTTAGTACCACCTCTTTACCTCAGGCCGAAACCTTAGCTCGGCCGCTCAGGCCCAGCCCTCAGTCCCATCCCTAGTTCCTCTCCAGATCTACTCCCAGCTCTTAGTCCTACCCCCAGACCTTGGCCCCGCCCCTGCCCCGTTCTTAGCCCCGCCCCAGGCATTCTCTCAACCTCCGGCTTCCGCCGCAATCCAGCCCCTCCCAAGCCTTCGGAACCCCGCCGCGGCCCTGGAGCCCCGCCCGCCTCCCCGCAGCCGACCCGCCTCTCCGGGCTCCCTCTGGCTCTGGAGCAAGGCGGTCTCCGGCTCGTTCGCATTCGCGCGCGTTCTTTCTGCCCTCGCGCCGCTCCACAGGAGCCCAAGGCCCAGTTCTCAAGACGAGGACGTGCTGCCCCCTCCCAGCCCCTCGTGGCGCCCAATCCCCAGGGCCCCCTCCGCGCGTTCCCTCCTGGCCCCTCTCCCACAGGCACCCTGTCCCGGGGACAACACTGCCCAATAAAGATGTCTACATAGAACCAAGGTATCAGGTTACTCTTCCCCCAGTTATTATAATAATTAAGGTTTTTGAGGGGCGCCTGGGTGGCTCAGTGGGTTAAAGCCTCTGCTTTTGGCTCAGGTCATGATCTCAGGGTCCTGGGATCGAGGCCCGCATCGGGCTCCCTGCTCAGCGGGGAGCCTGCTTCCCCCTCTCTCTCTCTGCCTGCCTCTCTGCCTCCTTGTGATCTCTCTCCCTCTGTGAAATAAATAAATAAATAAAATCTTAAAAAAAAAAAAAGGCATCCTGCCTTCAGCTCAGGTCATGATCCCACGGTCCTGGGATCAAGCCCTGCATCGGGGCTCCTCCCTTAGCGGGAAGCCTGCTTCTCCCTCTCCCACTCCCCCTGCTTGTATTCCCTCTCTCGCTGTCTCTCTGCCAAATAAATAAAATCTTTTTTTAAAAATGAGGTTTTTGAGCTCTTCCTATGTATGTTAGTGCTTTATCTTATTTCACTCAGGCAAACCGCATGTGTCTGCATAGGCTTGCTGTGAGGGGGAGCAGGGCCGGCTGCATTCACAGTAACCTCACACTCTTAAATATAGCATATACATGGCACGTGCATTCATCACACGCGTTGCCTACATAAAAAATCTCCTCACACATGGACTAATGCAATATGCACACAGGCACATGC
Source organism: Ailurus styani (assembly GCA_002007465.1). Taxonomy (NCBI): domain Eukaryota; kingdom Metazoa; phylum Chordata; class Mammalia; order Carnivora; family Ailuridae; genus Ailurus; species Ailurus styani. The sequence continues at coordinate 6,980,116 of LNAC01000022.1, forward strand.
CCGTCACAGGTATCACCCAAAAAACTGAAGCGCACCCCTGATTCCCACCTCACCCACAAACATTCCACAGCAGCTCTGGGGGGCAGGCTTCAAACACACACACACACACACACACACACACACACACACACACTGAGTTACAGGTTCTGTACAAGAGGGGTGAGGAGCACAGTCCTGTGAGGGAAGAGACATGGAAAAACGATCCCAAGGAGTGTGAAAAAGCCGTACCACCCACACTCCATGCCTCACTCCTCTAAAATTCTCTTGGCACCAGGTTCCTAAGCCAGAATATGCCTCAACAGACGGAAAAAAGGGGAAAGGATGATATTTAAATTGTTTTCTCCAGTCATCCAGGGCCTCTCCTGCTGCTGCCGCTCTGTCTGCATGATCCCAGCCTTCACCTTCCTCCAGGCCCTGGAAGATGAGCAGACAGGGCCCCTACCCAGACTCCCCTCCTCACCTCAGCTCTAGACACCTCTAGGAACAGCAGGGAAGGAGAAGCCAGGAGAGAGGGGTATACAGAAATGCTAACCCTTCCAGGACAGAGTGGCTGGGTGAGAATGGTACCAGGCATCGCATGGACAGAGCACTCGCTGACTGGGAGCCCGAATCTGTGTTCTAATCTTGGCCCTCTATGACCTCTCAGGATGACACCTGAGGCCACACGTGTCCCACCATTGTTGGGCCAGGTGTCCAAGACACTCCCAGCTAATCTGACTCTGGCTCAGATGTCGACAGGAAGCCAGGTTCTTCACCACTCTTCCCTCCAATTAGTTGAAACAGTTAAGGTTTTTGAGCTCTTCCCATGTGTGTTACTGCTTTACCTTATTTCATCCATGAAACCTCATCAGTATTATTAACCTGATTTTATAGATGAGGAAACTGAGGCACAGAGGATAAGTGATTTGCTTGGGAGTCTGAGAGCTCTTTCCTTTGGTTCCTTATCCCCAACCATGTCTTCGTACTTGGTGCCTTTTCCCAAATTTTTACCATTGGATTGTTTCCTTCTTTTTCACCCCCTTCGTGCCTTCCCTTTAAAAAATGCTTCTCTTAGGGCGCCTGGGTGGCTCAGTGGGTTAAAGCCTCTGCTTTGGGCTCAGGTCATGATCTCAGGGTCCTGGGATCGAGGCCCGAATCGGGCTCTCTGCTCAGCAGGGAGCCTGCTTCCCCCCCTCTCTCTGCCTGCCTCTCTGCCTCCTTGTGATCTCTCTCCCTCTGTGAAATAAAAATCTTAAAAAAAAAAATGCTTCTCTTAGGGTGCCTGGGTGACTCAGTGAGTTAAGCATCTGCCTTTGGCTCAGGTCATGATCCCAGGGTCCTGGGATAGAGCCCTGCATCGGGCTCCCTGCTCAGAGGGAAGCCTGCTTCTCCCTCTCCCACTCCCCCTGCTTGTGTTTCCTGTCTCACTGTGTCTCTCTCTGTCAAATAAATAAATAAAATCTTTAAAAAAAACAAAACAAAACAAAAAAACCTTCTCTTTGGAGCACCTGGGTGGCTCATTTGGCTGAGCATTCGACTCTTGATTTCAGCCCAGGTCATGATCTCAGGTTCCTGGAATGGAGCCCCAGCTGGGCTACCAGCTCAGTGGGGAGTCTGCTTCTCCCTCTCCCTCTGCCCCTCTAACAGCTTGTGAGTGTGCGTGCACTCACTCTCTCTAAAATAAATGGATAAATCTTTGATAGACAAATAAATAAATAAATAAATAAATAAATAAATAAATAAATAAATAAAACTTCTTTGAGGAGAATACAGTGAGAAGTGATTGCAGATGAACAGTGAGGACTCAAATGGGGGACCTCCTGACTCAGAGCATATCTTTTTCTTTTTGAAGAGAGAAAAAAGTATGCTGGATTTTCTCTTCTTCTTCTTCTTTTTTTTTTTCTTTTTTCAAGTAAGCTCTAGGCCTAACATGGAACATGGAGTTTGAACTAACGACCCTGAGATCCAGAGTCACACACTCTACTGAGTGAGCCAGCCAAGTGCCCCTATGCTGTTTGTTTGTTTTAATCAGGTTTTAAAATGTAAAAAGACACTACTCATAAATTTATGCTTATATCACTAATAATGTTAGATAGATATAGCACATCTTTTTTTTTTAATATTTTATTTATTTATTTGTCAGAAGGAGAGAGCTCAAGCAAGCAAGCACAAGCAGGGGGAGCAGCAAGCAGAGGGAGAAGCAGGCTCCCTACCAAGCAAGGACCCCAATGCGGGACTCGATCCCAGGACCCTGGGAATCACGACCTGAGCCAAAGGCAGAATCTTAACCCACTGAGCCACCCAGGCATCCCTAGATAGCACATTTTCTGAGTAAGAGCCACACCCACACTGGCCCTGGGCCTTCTGATCAACCCAAAGAGCATGCAAAACTCAATCACTTTTTACTGTATTCCCCTTGGAGAAGTATTTTTTTAAAAGGGAAGGCGAGAAGGGGGTGAAAAAAAGAAAACAATCATCCAGTGGTAGAAATATGGGAATAAATACCAAGTAGGGGGTCATAGTTGGGGATGAGGAACCAAAGGAAAGAGCCCTCAAAGCCAACCACCAAGAGTCCGGTACAGCCCTCCAAAACATGGTTCCTGAGCTCTCAGCCTGTGTGGGCCCTGCCTAGGGGCCAGGGACAGCCAGAAACCAGCAGGAACCTCGAGTCCCAAGATAGCCATCCAGCCCTGCCCATTCCACATCCCTCATCCCCAACAAAGGACTCCAGTCCCCAAACTGCTAATAACAGAGATTTTAATGCATAAGGCACAGTGTGAGTCTGGGATCATTAAGCATCCTCATACTCAAAAGGGCCTAGAAGGCTAAGCAAAAGCAGCAGGGATTACCTCCCCAGTGTTGGGCACCCTGGAGAGCCCTCGGAGGAGGGGGAACACCTAGTCTTTGGCATGGTGCCCGGGGCAGGGAGCGACTAGCATGGTCCCCGCTACCCCTCCAGGGGTACTGCCACCAAGAGGCAGCTCTTTGGTCTGGAAAAACAATCAGTGCAAATGTCCAGGGTCGAGCTCTAAGGGAGTCAAGGTGGCACCGTGCCCCAGGGCTGGGCAGGCTCTGGACAGTCCCCTTACCGCTCACGGGCAACACGTGGGCTTCTTCTTGCTGGCAGTTAAGTAGAGGTTGCCGTCATCACTGTGGATGCCTTGAAGAAGGGTGGGAAATATGTGAAGCAGGGATCAGAGGTTCCTCACGCTCTCTGCCACCCCCCAGCCAGGCAGGCAGGCACTCACGGACAACATCCCCAATGCGTCGGGCTCCCGATTTCTCCAGCTCAGCCAGCACATTGGCCTCAAAGGTCAGCGCTGCCACACGGAAGAAGAATTCCCGGACATTCTCACCTGACACATGGAGCAGATGGGTGCTCAGGGGCCGTTGCAGGCCTCGGGTCACTGGGCACGGCTCAAGGGACAGGAATGAGAGGCCGGGTAGACAGGAGCGCCATAGAGAAGACCTGAAGCCTCTGACTCACCAGTGAGAGAGGAGACCGCCCAGTACTCAGCCTTCATCTCTTGGGCCACCTTGAGTGCGTCTTTCTCCATCAGCACATACTGAGCGGGAGTCTGAGGGATGGTCAGAGTCAGACGGCAAGGGGGGATGGGGTCCCCTCAATGAGTTGGAAGCTGCCCCTCCCCCACCGACACACTCACACTCAAGTCCTTCTTGGAACCCACAAGGAAGAGCAGCACACTGGACGGGTCGTTCTCCTTGAGGGCGTCAGCTAGCCACTGTCTGCCACAGAGGGTAGACAACCGAAGATGAGTGAGCTGGACAGGCTCCTCCTGCTGACACTCAGGCCCAGGACCCTCTCTCTGGTCCTCGATGCATTCTTCTCCTTCCCTACTAATGCCCCTGACCACCCCTCTTTTCTGAACCCTCTCTTCCCGGAGCCCCCATTACAGTTCAGCATCCTCACATACTTGGTATGTTCCAAGGAGGCCACGTCATTCAGGTTGAAGACAATGATGATGGCTGGAAAAGCAGCAAAAACAGCTGACATTACTGGCTCATCTCCCCAATCCCCCCAGGCCTAGCTTAGAGACCAGGAACACTTGCCTGCCCCACTTCACTGAGGCCCTTACCTTGAGCTCCTCGGTAATAGGTTGATGCAATGCACTTGAACCTCTCCTGTCCAGCAGTATCCCAGCTGGGAGGAAGGAGGGAGTACAACACAGGTATGTGGGAAAGGGGTGTGAGATGGGGTTCAGGTGCTGGGGGGAAGGAATGGCTGGAAGGTATGGAGGAAGCACTCACAGCTGCAGACTGAAGGGGATGCCCAACACCTCAAATCGTTCCATCTCAAAGTCCACTCCAATGGTGGCCTTGTAATTCTTATCAAAAGTGTCTTTGCAGAACCTGAGGGAGCATGGGATATTCTGGCCCTGAGCCCAGCCCACCTGGCTAGGTCTAGCCAAACCCTGCCCAGCCCAGTCCAATCCAGCTCAATGAAAGCACCTTCTTACCTGTTGATGAGACAAGTCTTCCCCACTGACAGGTCCCCCACCACAATGACTTTGGAGATCTTAAATCTACAGGACACAAAAGGGGGCAGGAGGAGTGAGCACTAGCTCTTGCAACCTAGGGCATCTCAATGTTCCCTACTAAGTCCATAAAGTTAGCTGCACCAAGGCTGAGGTTACCACGGACACAAGGCCTCCCAGGCAGCTTGCCTGGACACATATGCTTGCAGAAGAGTGTTTTGTGCTTCAGCATCAAAGAGCCATGAATTTTTTTTTAAAGATTTTATTTATTTATTTGACACAGAGAGAGAGATCACAAGTAGGCAGAGAGGCAGACAGAGAGAGAGGAGGAAGCAGGCTCCCTGCCAAGCAGAGAGCCCGATGTGGGCCTCGATCCCAGGACCCTGAGATCATGACATGAGCCGAGAGCAGAGGCTTTAACCCACTGAGCCACCCAGGCACCCAAGAGCCATGAATTTGAATCCCAATTCTTACATTGACTAGCTGTGTGACTTGGGACAAGTTGCTTAGCCTCTCTGAGCCTCAGTTTCAACATTTGTTAAGTGGAGATTTAGTATATATTCTATAGTGTTGTTGTGAAGGTTAAAATGAGATTAATGTCCTATATTTTGAGATAAATGTCCTATATATCACCCCCTTCACTCCCCTACATACATTTTAACACCTCTGAAATCAGGACACATCCTTTTTTTAAATGCCCCCCCTTTTTAAATTTTATTGGGGCGCCTGGGTGACTCAGTTTTTAAGCGTCTGCCTTTGAGGCTCGGGTCATGATTCCAGGGCCCTGGGATCGTGCCCCACATCAGGCTCCCTGCTCAGGGTGAGCCTGCTTCTCTCTCTCCCTCTGCTCACTGCTCCCCCTGCTGTGCTCTCTCTCTGTCAAATAAATAAATAAAATCTTTAAATAAACAAACAAATAAATAATTTACTTATTTGACACCAAGAGAACAGGAGAGCACAGGCAGGGGGAGCAGCAGAGGCAGAGGGAGAAGCCGGCTCCCCACTGAGCAGGGAGCCTGGTGTGGGGCTCGCTGTGTGGGCTCAATCCCAGGATCCTGGGATCATAACCTGGGCCGAAGTCAAATGCTTAACCAACTGCGCCACCCAGGTGCCCCATGAAATCAGAATCCATCTTAAAAGTGATGGTGTTTTCCGGGCGCCTGGATGGCTCAGTGGGTTAAAGCCTCTGCCTTTGGCTCAGGTCATGATCTCAGGGTCCTGGGATCGAGTCCCACATTGGGCTCTCTGCTCAGCAAGGAGCCTGCTTCCTCCTCTCTCTCTGCCTGCCTCTCTGCCTACTTGTGATCTCTCTCTCTGTCAAATAAATAAAATCTAAAAAAAAAAAAAAAAGAATTATTTTGGGCGGGCCTGGGTGGCTCAGTGGGTTAAAGCCGCTGCCTTCGGCTCAGGTCATGATCCCAGGGTCCTGGGATCGAGGCCCACATCTGGCTCTCTGCTCAGCGGGGAGCCTGCTTCCTCCTCTCTCCTCTCTCTCTGCCTGCCTCTCTGCCTACTTGTAATCTCTCTCTCTGTGTCAAATGAATAAATAAAATTTAAAAAAAAAAGTGATGGTGTTTTCCATTTAATAAAAGGCAATAACAGTAACCAACACAGTACCTGGCACACAGTAAATGCTCAATTACTGGCTCACAAATATGGGTCACATCCCTACAGCCACAGCCCCCTGCCCTGGGGCTCAAATGGTTGGTATGTGGGAAGCCAAGCTGGGGACCACCCTCTCCTGCTGGATACCTCTGTGTCAGGAAGTGAACGACCACCTCTCTACCCCACTCCATTTCACAGGACTCATCCCATCCTTGCTGGGAAGAAAAGGGAGAACATATGGGAATTACCATGTAGGTGATAGAGGCCGAAATGGAGCCCCGGGGACGGGGTGCTTGGGTACCCTAGCTTTGACCGAGACTTCTTTCTTTGTTAAGGGTGTCTAACTCACCCCACGGTGCCTGTCCGGTGCTCCTGGCAGGCGCAGGTGACGCGGGGGTGGAAGTCTTTGTGCACGTGCAAAGCGGCCTCCTTCCTCAGGCACTGAGAGGGACGGAAGAGAACGGGACTCACCCACTCCTGGCCCACGTCCCGCAGCCAAGCTGCCCTGGGCGGGGGTAGGGGGCCACCCAGAAGCAGCAGACCTAGCTGGGCGGCAGGGCTGGGCCCAAGCCTCTAACTGGTCTGGTGCCGCCTCCTCCCCGCCCACACCCCACCGCAACCAGAAGCCCGACGTGGCCCTGGCGCCTACCTGGGGCAGCTCCGCCAGGACGCGGTCCCTCCGCACCGGCGCCAGAATGTTCATCTCGCCTGCGGCCTTGCGGGGAGCCCCGAGAAGGCGCGGGGGCCTGATCCGCCCCAGCGACTCGGGTCCGTGGAGACCCGACAATCACCCGCGACCGGGGTGTCCCGACTATAACTCTGGGCCACGGGGAGTCTACGGGAGTCCGCGGCCTCGGGGACGCTACAACCACAGCGGGCCACGGGGATGAGACGATCATCCGGGGCCGGGGCGAACCCACAATCACCCGGGCCCGGGGCGTCCCGACGACGACTCGGGGGCGGGGTGACTCCGCCGCCGCCAAATGGGGGCGGGAAGTCCCGTCGGTGGAGGGCCGGGCCCGCGCAGACCCCACAATAACTCGGGGGCGGATAGTTCCTACAATGACTCGGGGTCGCGGTGACCCGACGACAGCTCGGGGTTGAGGCTGCCCTACCATAACAGAGCTGCCCGGGGGCGCGGAGCGGCCCCGCCGCACGGGGTCAGTGTGGGCAGGGATGGCGCTGCGAGGCCGGCGGGCGGCTGGAGGAGGGGGCCGGGGGCCCAGTCCGCGGCAGGGCCCGGCGTCCCACTCCGTACTCCCTCCGCGAGCGCTGTAACATGATCCCCGGAAATTCCTGGAGAAGGGCCGCCCCCTGCCCCTCTCCCGGCAGCTCCCGGCCTCGCAGCCTGTCCCAGCCAACCCCCCTCCTCTCCTCCCCACCGCGCTGTCCCAGCTCTGGGTACCCTGCCAGACGCCTCACGGGCATCAGGACCGCCTCCACCCAGGCTGGAACCCGCCCAGATCGAAGTCCCCCAGGTCACTCTCTGCTGCGCCGCTGGGCCAGGCTCCGGCTCCAAAGGGACCCTTACCCGGTCAAATTGGTGATGGAGAATCGGTGATTGCTACGCAGTATCTGGCTGGGCCAGGAACCCAGGCGGGGAGGGGAAAGGAGGAGAGAAGGGGCCCAAGGAGAGGCGGCGCTTCCCTCCTCAACTCCAGGCCCAGGACGTGACTCATAGAATCTGCCCCCGCTCGCCCTTCTGCCCGGGATGGGGTGGGGTGGGGGAAGCAGACAGGGGATGCCAGGGTCGGAACGGGATGCCCACCGAGGAAAGGGACGTCCAAACTCTGCGGTGTTTTCCTTCAAGGCTCTTGTGTAGTCTGAGGGGTGGGAGGCTGAAGACCAACCTGCCTGCCTCAATGGAGTCTAACGAAGAGCTAGGTGGGCCTGGAAGTTCGCCCCTTGGGTAGGTCGCCGCTCTGCGACTAGGGGACTCCGCTCTGGTACCGGCGTTCTGTCTGATCCCATTGGAATCAAGGACAACTTTTCCATTTTGCAGTTCTGCAGGATAGAAGAGGAGTGTAGCACACAGTAATTCTTACCGTCAAAGGGGAGATCTGGTTCCAAAAGAGAAGGAGGAAGATAGAAAGGGCAGGGTGGAGGTGGGACAGAAACAGACCCTCAGAGAAGCAAACCTAAGATTTATTAAAACTTGTTTGCGTCGGGAACTGAATTTGAGGATGCAGATATGACGAGCAGGGAAAGGAAGACTAAAGGGAGTAGACTGAATGAAATTCACAAGAACTAGTGAGCCCTAGAGAAATCTGTACCCCGGGTGTTTGGAATATCAGTTTCAAGTGCCGGAAAACGCAGGAAACCTGTCACAGGTAAAGAGGGGTAGAAGTTGTTTGAGGTACTTGGACCAGTTTCTTAAAGTTCTTTTTTTTTTTTTAAAGATTTTATTTATTCATTTGACAGAGAGAAGAAATTACAAGTAGGCAGAGAGGCAGGCAGAGAGAGTGGAGGAAGCAGGCTCCCCGCTGAGCAGGCAGCCCGATGCGGGCCTCGATCCCAGGACCCTGAGATCATGACCTGAGCCGAAGGCAGAGGCCTTAACCCACTGAGCCACCCAGGCGCCCTTAAAGTTCTTTTTTGTTTGTTTATTTGTTTGTTTTGAGAGAGCGCGCGCGCGCACACACACAAGCGGGGGGAGGGGCAGAGGGAGAGGGAAAAGCAGGCTTCCCGGAGGAGGGAGACCGATGCAGGGCTCTATCCAAGGACCCCGAGATCATGACCTGACCCGAGGACAGCCGCTTAACTGAACCACCCAGGCGCCCTTAGACCAGGCAATTTCTGCTCCAACATTCTAGAACTTTGCTTCACTCTCCCTGAATCTGCCTAAGTATACTCCGTCCAGTTTTCAGTGTTACTATCTCCCGGACCTGCAGTACTCTTTCCTCAGGATGGGAAGCGCTCAGGACTAGACGGTGGCGACAAAACCCACGTCCAACAGCCGCAACAAATAAACACGTGTCTCCAAAAAACTACAACCCCCAAGAGGCTTTAGAGTCTATTGAGGGAAGAGGTGAAGCATGCTTAATCATTCTCGCGAGGAAATTAAAGCTAACTACTATTCCCAGAGGGCGCCGCGCTACAAATTATCCAATCAGCTTTAAATAAAAAGTATCGCGAGTCTTCGGTGAGGCTCTGCTCTATAAGCCCCTGGAAACGAACGTTGGAAATCCCTTTTGCGAAGATGGCGCCGAAAGCTAAGAAGGAAGGTTTGTGCTGGGGCTGGGGTGGCGGGGTTTACCACGGTTAGCTGGCGTGAGATCCCCTCGGAGGAAATGAACTGGGAGGACAGTGGCTGAGCTAAGCCTTGCGGTGTCTGCTCCGGGGCTGCTTCCGGCATTCCGGCACGGTGAGGTTCGCGTGGGCCCAGCCGCATGGGCTGAGCGGCTCCTGTAAGGAGGTTTGGGGAGGCAAGCCCGGCCGGCACCACCAGTCGGGGGCTGCTAGACTGTTGGTTTGGGGGAACTACACGCATTCACAAGCCGGAGCTCCATGTCTCCAGACCTGTAAAGAATTATAGTCCGCAACTTAGTTTCCTTTTCCATTTTTTTTTTCCGTGTGAGAGCTATATAGATAGGTAAAACCATTAACACGTATCTTGTCAAGTATCAAGCGTTTGATCATTGCTAGTTCCTTTTTCTTCGTGGTATTCCTGGAGTTACTCTTAAGTTCGCCCCAGTATCGTGCATATGATGGAAAAATTTTAACCTGAGACTTGTGATGTCTTCAAAGGAACCACTGATGCACGTGTGGCCTGGAGCGCCCGCTAGAGGGGTTTGAGGTTGGAAGCGATTGGTTTCTGAATCCCGTGCCCTCATTTTCTCTCTCAGCTCCTGCCCCTCCCAAAGCCGAAGCCAAAGCAAAAGCTTTGAAGGCCAAGAAAGCGGTGCTGAAAGGCGTCCACAGTCACAAAAAAAAGAAGATCCGCACGTCACCTACGTTCCGACGACCCAAGACACTGCGTCTCCGAAGGCAGCCCAAATATCCTCGAAAGAGCGCCCCCAGGAGAAACAAGTCAGTACTGCCCTTTCCCATGAAAAGATGTTGGGTAACAATTTGTAATTTGGAAATTAAACCTACAGCATGATTTCGCAAATACATGTTAGTGTGTATTTCTAAGGGGAATGTGAAGAGATTGTTAGTACCCTATTTAAGAACAAGAGGAGACGTTTTTACAACATCGGCAGGAATAGCTTAAAACAGCTAAATGACTATTATGGTTAATTGTTAGGTTAATTATTGCTTCGTATATGGTCAGGGTTTATAAATTCTACTTTCTTGGAGTATAAAGTAGGACTTTGATAAATGTTTTGGGTTTTTTTGGAGTTCCAGGTTTAGTTATTCATTGCACCTATTGCTGTAAAGAATAGTCCTTGAGGGTGACAGTGTGGGATGATTCTAAATTGATAAGGACACTTCTTAATCTGTATCAGACACAGAAGGCCTGCAACAGTGTATAAAACGGTCTTCTTAATTTACTGTGTTAAGTCTTTACACTCAAGAATCGGGAAAATGGGCAAAAGGTTTAGGGTCTTGAGTGTTTTGGTGCCACACTACTAATAATAAAACTGATCTTAGGAGGCCACAGATTAGAGCAATGTAGTAACTGGCACCTCCCACTGCTTAAGAAAAAGGCAAGGAGAGTAGGTTGTGTCCATGGAGGAAAGCACTTTTTACCCCCCTTTGGACCTGGGATTCAGTGTGATGAGTTGAGACCTGATGTCTAGCTTTCTTTATTAAGATTTGATTTATTTGACACAGAGAGAGATCACAAGTAGGCAGAGAGGCAGGGAGACGGGGAAGCAGGCTCCCCGATGAGCAGAGCGTGATGGCAGGCTCGATCCCAGGACCCTGAGATCATGACCTGAGCCGAAGGCAGAGAGGCTGAACCCAATGAGCCACCCAGGTGCCCCATCTGATGTCTAGCTTTAAGGTAGGAATGTAGTGTCTAGGTGAACAGAGACTTGCTTTTCTGAATTTCGGGGAAAGCTGTATGGTAAGTGTGGTCAAGCCACTGTAAGTTTAGCTTGGGCTGTAAATAAAAATTGCTTTCCATCAGTGCCCCTCAAACAGGTTTTCAGCAATCAGAGGGGGCAGAAATGTCTATTGAGTCTCATAGTGAAGCACCAGCATTCTTTGGAACTCTACCCTGGGTTTCAAGATTTCATGTCTAGCTTTATGCTCTTGATGTAAGTTGTTTAATCTCTGAAGTCTCAAATTTCTTCCAGAAGCTTGCCCCTCAAAATGTTGAAGTAAGAATGAAAGGGGTTTGGAACTCAGAGATGATTCTTAAATACCCTGAAGGATGAAAGTCCTTAAAGTGGGGGCATACTTTGCCCAGTTGGTTCGACTCAGGTCATGATCCCAGAGACCCAGGATCAAGCCCCATGTCAGGCTCTCTGCTGAGCAGGAAGTCTGCTTCTCTCTCTGCCCCTCACCTTGCTCTTGTGCATGCTCTCTTTCTCTAACAAATAAAAAATTTCTTTTTTAAAGCCTTTCAAGGGGAAAGAAAGTACACAGGTTTCTGCCCGCAGGTCTCTTAAGTTTCAGGGTGCAGATGATGACATTGTTTAGCGACCAAAGTCTGACAAAAATGATTGCTACTTCATGGTCTGATGCACCTGGGCTCTTCTGGGTTTGGGCTCTAAAAGAGGGCCTATTCTTTCTTTTGATCCAGGCCAGCTGACACCATTCTGCTTCTTCACCAGGCTTGATCACTATGCCATCATCAAGTTCCCCCTGACTACTGAGTCAGCCATGAAGAAAATAGAAGACAACAACACACTTGTGTTCATTGTGGATGTCAAGGCCAACAAGCACCAGATCAAACAAGCTGTGAAGAAGCTCTATGACATTGATGTGGCCAAGGTCAACACCTTGATCAGGTGAGTAGGCCCTCAGGACCCAGGAAACCTGTATGGAGTCAGAAGTAGGTTACACAGCTTGCAAGCCTTAAGAAATGAGCAGCTTCTGCTGTAATTCTAGTCCTTTGTATTTAATACGGACTTTTGAGGACACATTAGCTCTCCTGCCTCTAGGACTTGATGTATGGTGTTGGTGTTCATTTTCTTAATCCTTATACCTCTAGACAGAGGCAGGCCCTAGAGTAAGATGCAGTTTGTCAGAGTCCCTGGACTTACGTCTTAACACGATCTGTGGTATTCCTCAGAAAGGGGAATTGGCTTTATTTGTGGTTTGTTGGCATCCCTAACCTGTGCAAATGATGGAAAAGTTACTATTTGGGAAACAATGACATGAACAAAGGAACCACCGATGTGCCAGAAAGACTAGGGGGAAAAGGGAGGGTTTGGGGGCAGTGAGGGTAGGAGGAATTAAGACTTCCTTTATCCTAGGCCTGATGGAGAGAAGAAGGCATATGTTCGACTGGCCCCTGACTATGATGCATTGGATGTTGCCAACAAAGTAAGCTACCTATGCTATGAAGTCACCCATCACCTGGGTCCAAGTGATGTGTCTGTTAATGACCAAAACCTGACTTTTGCTGTTTAACTCACTGCACCCCTAATCCTTAATAGGCCCTACCCTCACCTCATTTTGTTTTTTAACCGTGACATATTCCAGCTTAATCTTCACTTTGCAGCTCCCAATAACAAAGCTCCCCTTTTTGTTTTTCAGATTGGGATCATCTAAACTGAGTCCAGCTGGCTAAATCTAAATATAATTTTTTTCACCACATATGTTTCTTTGTTGATTTCTGGTTGGGCTTTGGGGAGGCCATACTGTGGTATACACACACTTAAATTAACAGGGCTTGGGCATGACTTTGGTCTACTTACCCTGTTGGAACACTGCCTTATTACCTCACCACACTTGTTAATCCTGGCAGTGGGAGCTCAGGTATTTGTGACCCAGATTGGGGTTTGTTGTCCCAGGACAACTCCAATTTGCCACCATCATGGGGGTAAGAGAACAAACACAGTACACAGAGTTCTCATTAGCATCCACTTCAGGGCAGTGTGGACTGGCTGGCTTTCACAGCACCTGTCCCCGCACCCACCCACCATGTCCAACCGGTCTGTCTGCTTCCCTCACCCCTTGCCCAAGAAAGGACAAGGACTTCAGAGGAGTGCTTTCATTAGCATTTTCAATAGTAGGTGCAGAGCCTGGCCTCAGAGGATGCCCCAGGCTTGGGGCCAATTCTCTTGTATGCCTGAGGCTGTTCTTGGCTGCATTTGCTCTTCTTGCCACAAGTTGCAGGCTTTGTGCCTCTCACTCTGTCAAAAACTTGTCTTTGTGTTGTTGGCTGGGGACACGTTCAGGGCAGAAGTCTGAGCGGAGGAGGCGGGAAAAGTAGACGAGGATCATGATGTCCAGCATGAGCAGGTTACCCAGCAGAAAGGTGCCCAGGGTCCTCTGGCCCAAATAACGCAGGAAGAAGTGGGTGAGGTAGGCCTGAGGGGCCAGGCGGAAGAGAAAGTACATGACCAAATTGACATATTTGTTGACCCGGTACAGAAGGAGGTGCTGGGCATTGTTTATCTTCATCATCATGCGGATGGTGAGGAATATGTTGCTGACCTCCACCAGCAATGTTAGGACTCCCCCACCAACAAAACTGTTCCAGAAGATGCCTGCAAAGAAGGCACCCAGGGCCTAGAATGCAAGGGAGATAACCTGTTAGGGAGCCCAAATACCATGGCTTTTCTGAAAGTTGGTGGGAATATCAAGGCTACCAGATTAATGTTGGGAAACTCGACCTTACTGGGTTCCTTCTGGATTATAGTCTACGGTGGATTCAATAAAATTAAACTTTGATCCCTGCCCACGGAATCTGGCTCTGGGTGGGGTTTCCAGTCTGTTCAAGGAGGGAATAGGTAAGACTGGATTACTGGCCTCAAAAGTGAACTCACCAAGGGCACAGAAACCAGCCTTCAGTGTCCTGGCATAAGATGTAGGACACAGGTTGCAAATGGGGTTAAGAAACGTGGTCTTTACCTCCCAGGTTCAGGTAGGGCTGAGACCAGGTTGCTAGCACCAGGCCTACAACCCATCCCCTGTTTCTCATTTACCATGACGTGATGAACGAGGTATTCCCAAGAAGCTCGTGTCTGACGACTAATCACGATGTCCACCGTGTCGTGGATGAAATACCCTAGCGGTGGTATGGGAAAAGGTCACGAAAGGAACTGAACAAAAAGCTCCCTGTCCCCGCAACTATTTAGTATTTTCTGGGCAAGACGTACCTGCGGAGAAGCAAGCGAGCAGATAGCCAGAAAGCGACCATGCCGTCTCAATCTCCACCAGCATCTCGGGGGTCTGCCATAGACTAGGAGGGAAGAAAGCAGGCTCTCAACATCTCCGCATCCCTGAGGACCCTCTACTCCCCCATTACTCCTCCCAGTCCCCCGGGAATCTGGGCTCGTGCTATTGGCTTTGTGGGAAGCAAGGAGAGGCTTGGCAGAAGCCCAGGTGTCTCCGGGTTCCCAGATGAGCTTTCCTCCTCCCCTGGGACTTCCGCCGCTCCTTGTTGGAGAGCTTTCCAAACAGGAAATCAGGTGAGACTTCACGGCCTGAGCCTGCCAGAGAGTGATGCGGAGAGTAACGCGGGATCCCCCAGCCACCCACTCTCACTCCCCCAGTCCTTCACTCACCACAGCAGCGCCCAGACCCCGGACACAATGGAGTGGGCGAAGGAGACCAGGAGGTTGTGCCAGCGCCAGGTGCGCAGGGGGTCGGCGCGCACGTGCTCGGGCAGGGGCAGGCGGCTAAGCGCGCGCCGGAGGGCCCGGAAGGTCAGCGTGGCGCCCAGGAGCAGCGGCAGGGCGGGGTGCAGCAGTGGGGGCATGCTGGCCCTCCCTGCCGTCCGTCTGTCTGTCCCCTAAGCCGCCTCGTCCGACTGCTCCGGGAACGGGGATCCTCTCGGGCCAGTCCACACCGGCCGCCTCCCCGCCGGCCGCCAGCCTCACACAGTTTTCGCGGAGCCCTCTAGGCCCGGGCGCTCCTCAAGGCCCCTCCCCGCGGGCCTCTGCCCCCGCCCCGCCCCGCCCCGGCCGCCATGATTGTACGGGGCGGACGCTTCCCCCGCTGACCCTTGGGAGCGCCATGATTGTGAGGGGCGGG
>LNAC01000022.1:6996744-7009324 GCA_002007465.1 Ailurus styani
CCCGCCCCGCCCCGCCCCGGCCGCCTGCCCCCGCCCCTCCGGCGCCGCGGCGGCACCGCGGGCGGGAGCCCCATGTCCCGGGGGCCTCTGGGCCTCGCCTGGCTTCCGCGGACTTCGGGCGAAAGGGGCTGTCCTGGGGGGCGCCGACGCCGCGGCACCCCTCGCTGGCGCCTCCCGACGGCCGACGGAGTCCCGTCTCGCTCGCTTGGCCTCATTAACCTGCGCCCCCACTTTCCCCGGGGCCACCGGCTCCCCCGCCTGGGCAGGTACCGAGAGAACGAACTCTCCGCCCTCAACTCCTTTCTGGGCAGAGCGGGGCGGGGCCCGTCACACACCCGCGTCCTTTAAGCCCTGGTTCTGGGGAGGGGTCCGAGCCCCGCCTGGATAATGGTCTCCGCCCATACCCTGTTCTTGCACCGGATCTCTAGCTCCTTCAGGTCAGCGACATAAGTGTTTATCAGCCTCTGAGACGCCTCGCATCGACTCGGGGCCTAGGAAGGGTCGACTAATCCATCACCCTTCTTCCCAGCCCGCTCCTGGGCTCCTGGGGCCGAGCGGCTGTCACAGCCCTTCCTCAGACAGTCCCGGCTCTTCTTCCGGCTCCCTGGAGGCTGGCACGAGGAAGACCGGGCTCCTGGGGTGACCCTTACTCTTCAGGACAGTGGCCTGGAGCAGTTGCAGCTCGTGGTCACTAGGTGTCAGCCTATCCCCACCTTGG
Organism: Ailurus styani; assembly: GCA_002007465.1. Classification (NCBI taxonomy): domain Eukaryota; kingdom Metazoa; phylum Chordata; class Mammalia; order Carnivora; family Ailuridae; genus Ailurus; species Ailurus styani. The sequence goes on from LNAC01000022.1 coordinate 6,997,463, forward strand.
CGCAGGATCCCCTCCCGCCTCCAAACCAGCGAGGTGCGAACCGAGGAAAGCCTGAGAACCCAGGCTGGGGGGGGGCGTGGGGGGTGGTAAAGGACAGGAAGGGAGTAGTCGCGGGGAGGGGGTGGCGGCTAGGGAAGAGATGCTGCGAGAGGGAAGGAAAGCTAGAAGCCTTAGGCGCCGGAGACCCAGGGACCAAGGGTTTGGGTGTTTGCTCTGCCTCCCTTGAGGTTACATATTAACCCCTGTGGGGCTCCTGGGTCAACCAAGGCGCGACTGGTTTCTAGGCGAGAGCACGAGTGTCCCGGGCTGAGCAGCTTTTCCCCTCTGCGCTTCCCTTTGCTTACAGGGCACTTTTGTTCATCAACCAACAGCAGCCCGAGCCAGCGAGGGGGAGCCTCGTGGGGTCCCTCTCGTGGTCTTTCAGATAGGTTTGAGTCCTTTTCGAGGGTTGGGGCGGGACGGAATATAAACACTCCCTTCCTCACATTCCTCACTCACTCAGAAGCGGGGACGCTGGCTCTTAGCTAATCACCATCCTCTTGCTCTTTAACTGAGCTTTTATGGAGCTCACACAGAGCAGGAGGCACGGGGAGACAACAGGAATTAAACTCACTTCCGGTCAAGACCCTAGACAGTCATACTAACCAGCCCCTTAAGTTTAGGCAGAAGTCTTTTCTTTTTCTTTTTTTTTTTAAGATTTTAATTATTTATTTGACAGAGAGAGACAGCGAGAGAGGGAACAAGCAGGGGGAGTGGGAGAGGGAGAAGCGAGCTTCCCGCCAAGCTGGGAGCCCGATGCGGGGCTCGATCCCAGGACCCTGGGATCATGACCTGAGCGGAAGGCAGACACTTAATGACTGAGCCACCCAGACGCCCCTAGGCAGAAGTCTTGAACTCACATCGGTCAAACAGCTCTCCCTCCTCTCTCTGATGCTCTCAGGTAGTGGTCCACTTCCCTCTCATCTTTCCAAGGAGATTCCCCCCATAGTTGAGCGTTGAAGGCAGGCGGATTACCTGCGGCAAAGTTGGGGGGGTGGGGGGTGATGAGATTGCTGAGGAGCTCTATGCTCGGTTGTTTGGAAAGCCTGGAGTCTCCTTCTCTCAGGTGAATCAGTGTGCATGGCTCGGGGTTTTCCCGGTCCCTCCCTAGGCAAACACGAAACTAACCCTGCTCCCTGCCCCACAGACCGAGAATGCTGACACATTCTGACCAACGCTTGGTACAGTTTTGGTAGTTTACCATTTGGGTGCCAATGAGAATCCGCTCTTTCCTTCTGAAATAGTGTCACTAACGGGTAAAGAAGTGGGCTGAAAGGGGCGCCTGGGTGGCTCGGTCGGTTAAGCGTCTGCCTTCCACTCAAGACATGATCTCAGGGCCCTGGGATGGAGCCCCGTGTGGGGGCCCCCGTCTCAGTGGGGAATCAGCTTTCCCCGCCTTTCTCTGCCCGCTCCTGCTCTCTCTGTCTCAAATAAATACAAACTTAAAAAAAAGAAGAAGTGGGCTAGAGAGATCGGTTCTCGCTGTCCACCCTCACTGGTTGTGAAGGGCACCCCCCTGGGTCTAAAGAAGCTTTGTGAGGGCCAGATGCGAACATGTGTGTAGGGAATGGCTTGTACCGTCCTAGCTGCCAAGCGCGCCAAGAAATGGCATAAAACCCCACTTCTGGGATCCTGAAAAAGCAACTGCGGGCGGGGGTTGCAAGACCATAAACAACACGAGACAGATGCAAAGCTGAAACCCACACCGAACTCCCTTGCTCCGCCCCGCAATTATCTTCCAGCGTCGGGGGCGTGGCCCTAGAGTGGGCGGGTCCGCGCACGCGCCACGTCTGGGTGGGGGGGTTCCGGAAATGTGACACTGAGAAACGAGATGGAGAAGTACGAGCGGATCCGAGTGGTGGGGAGAGGTGCCTTCGGGTGAGCCAGGGACCTGGGGAAGGAAATTGGTCGGGAAGAGGGAAAATGAGCCCCAACTCTGACCGCGAATTCGCTGCCCGGTCGGCCCCGTCCCGGGGCCTGAGTGCCCGCTTGGAAAGCCCCGCCCAGGCTTCCGGTCCGGGTCCCAGCTGGGAGACTCCGCCTCTAGCGAGGTCACGCCCCTCGACAAGCCTTTGCGCCCTGGCAGAGTTCCTTTCTTTGATTCCTGACTCATTCATTCAACAAATATTGAGCGCCAACTATACGGGTCAGGCTCTTGGCGCCGAGTGTACAGTAAAGACCAAAACAGGCGTTGTCTTTTCCTTCTCGGGGCTTATAGACTGTTAGTAGAATAATACAATAAACAAGATATTAAAGCAGTTATTAACAAGCTGCGAGCGTGGCATACACCACGTGTACATATTTGGGGTGATGAAGGAAAATTTCTCTGAGAGGTGAAGTTTAAAGCCAAGATTTGAGGGCGCCTGGGTGGCTCAGTGGGTTAAAGCCTCTGCCTTCAGCTCAGGTCATGATCTCAGGGTCCTGGGATCGAGGCCCGCATCGGGCTCTGCTCAGCGGGGAGCCTGCTTCCTCCTCTCTCTCTGCCTGCCTCTCTACCTGCTTGTGATCTCTCTCTCTGTCAAATAAATAAATAAAATCTTTAAAATAAAAAAGCCAAGATTTGAGGAATGAAAACCAGTAATCCAGAGGTGAAGGCAGAGCTTTTCAGGCAAAGTAAGTAGCATATCCTCACGCGGGAAAGAATTCAGAGTATTCAAGGAACTGAGAAAAAAGCTAGTGAAGTTGGAATGTAGTGGGCAAGGTAAAGAATGGTGTGTGTATATATATGAAGAATGCTATAAAATGTGATTGTCACAGAGGACAGATGATGGCCTAATAGGCTGAGGTAAAGAGGTTGGATTTATTTGAAGTGTAAAAGGGAAGCGGTTTAAGCAGAATGAATGGTCTTGATATGATTTCCATTTTTATTTATTTATTTATTTTTATTGAGAGGGAGGGAGGGAGGCAATGAACAAGCGGGGAGGAGGGTCAGAGAGAGAGGGAGAAGCAGACTCTCTGTCGAGCAGGGAGCCTGATGTGGGGCTCGATCCCAGGACCCAAGATCATAACCAGAGCTGAAGGCAGACACTTCATCGACTGAGCCACCCAGGTGCCCCTATTTTATTTTTTTTAAGATTTTATTTATTTATTTGACAGAGAGAAAGAGATCACAAGTAGGCTGAGAGGCAGGCAGAGACAGAGGAGGAAGCAGGCTCCTTGCTGAGCAGAGAGCCCGACGCGGGCCTCGATCCCAGGACCCTGAGATCATGACCTGAGCTGAAGGCAGAGGCTTTAACCCACTGAGCCACCCAGGCGCCCTATTTTTTTTAAAGATTTTATTTATTTGAGAGAGAGAGTGTGTGTGTGAGGGAGAGAGAAACGGGGAGGGGAAGGAGGAGAGGGAGAGGGAGAAGCAGACTCCCTGCTGAGCAGGGAGCCCAATGCTGGGCTCATTCCAGGGTCCTGAGATCATGACCTGAGCCGAATGCAGCCACTTAACCAACTGAGCCACCCACGTGCCCCTGATTTGCATTTTTAAAATGGTTCTGGCTGCAAGTCAGAAATGGATGAGTTCGTAATATTTCGAAAGTGGAAACAGGAGAGATTTTGGCATGATTTTCAGGTGTCTGAGTTTTTATTTGAAAGTGAGAGAGAGCATGAGAGGGGAGAAGATCAGAGGGAGAAGCAGACCCCTGTGGAGCTGGGAGCCTGATGTGGGACCTGATCCTGGGACTCCAGGATCATGGCCTGAGCCAAAGGCAGTCACTTAACCAACTGACCCACCCAGGCGCCCTGACTTTTTTTGTTTTTTTAAGATTTTATTTATTTATTTGACAGAGAGTGACACAGCAAGGGAGGGAACACAAGCAGGGGGGGCGGGAGAGGGAGAAGCAGGCTTCCCACTGAGCAGGGAGCCAGATGTGGGGCTCAATCCCAGGACCCTGGGATCATGACCTGAGCTGAAGGCAGATGCTTAACGACTGAGCCACCCAGGCGCCCCCAGGTGTCTGACTTTAATGGTGGTATCAGTTACTGAGATGGAAGAGACTGAGAAAGGAAAAGTTTGGGGGAGGAAATCAAAAGTTTTATTTTGAATTTGTTAAAATTTAGGATGTGCGACGCCTGGGTGGCACAATCGGTTAAGTGTCTGCCTTCAGCTCAGGTCATGATCCCAGGGTCCTGGAATCAAGTCCCGCCTCAGGTGCCTTGCTCAGCGGGGAGCCTGCTTCTACCCCTGCCTGCCACTCCCCTTCCTTGTACTGCTGACTCTCATGCTCTCTCTCTCTGACAAATAAATAAAATCTTTTTTTTTAAGATTTTATTTATTTATTTGACACAGAGAGAGAGATTACAAGTAGGCAGAGAGGCAGGCAGAGAGACAGGGAGAGGAAGCAGGCTCCCCGCTGAGCAGAGAACCCGATGCGGGCCTCGATCCCAGGACGCTGAGATAATGACCTGAGCCGTAAGCAGAGGCTTTAACCCACTGAGCCACCCAGGCGCCCAAATAAATAAAATCTTTAAAAAAGGGGTGCCTGGGTGGCTCAGTGGGTTAAAGCCTCTGCCTTCGGCTCAGGTCATGATCTCAGGGTCCTGGAATCGAGCCCCACATCTGGCTCTCTGCTGAGTGGGGAGCCTGCTTCCCCCACCTCTCTCTGACTGCCTCTCTGCCTACTTGTGATCTCTCTCTGTCAAATAAATAAATAAAATCTTAAAAAAGAAAAAGAAAAAAAATGTCATATAATCCCAAATCAGGTAAGTAGTACCAGGAGGAGCCAGGTTTTGAACCCAGGCAGTTAAGTCCAAAGTCTATGGGAATTAGGACGATCAAGACTAACTTCACTGTTCCTGTGGTGAAACTGAGCCTCAGGTTAAATGACTTGCTCAAGGTCTCACACACAGTATTTGTTTGGCCAGTTCTCCCTTTTTTTGAACTTTGTGTTCTATGCATTTCAGATGACCTCTTAGTCTCTGTGCCTATTTCCCCTCTCCTAAGAAACATCCAGGTCTGCCCTGCCTGACATGTGGCTGGAGGCGCAGCTGGGACCCACCCCTGTGCTCTGTGTCCCCAGGATTGTGCACCTGTGCCTGCGCAAGGCTGACCAGAAGCTGGTGATCATCAAGCAGATCCCAGTGGAGCAGATGACAAAAGAAGAGCGGCAGGCAGCCCAAAATGAGTGCCAGGTCCTCAAGCTCCTCAACCACCCCAATGTCATTGAGTACTATGAGAACTTCCTGGAGGACAAGGCGCTCATGATCGCCATGGAGTATGCACCAGGTGGGCCACCCTCCTCGCATTGGCCTGGCTCCAAGGGCCTCCCACCTCTGGGACAAGCAGACCTAGATCAACCAGCCTCCCCCCTCAGAATGGGTTTGACGGCAGGTCAAAGGTATAGGGTTGTGACCCCAGGTGTGGGAGGCTGGCAGACCCTTGCCCTGTCTGTGCTTTTGGTTTGTTGTTGTTGTTGTTGTTTTTTCCTTGCTGTTGGTTTCTTAACAGGAGAGTGCCAGGCACGGGAAAAGCCTAGATCTTAACTAGTTCCTTGCGGCCGCAGGTGGCACACTAGCCGAGTTCATCCAGAAGCGCTGTAATTCCCTGCTGGAGGAGGAGACCATCCTACACTTCTTTGTGCAGATCCTGCTCGCGCTGCATCACGTGCACACCCATCTCATCCTACACCGGGACCTCAAGACTCAAAACATCCTTCTCGACAAACACCGCATGGTTGTCAAGATTGGGGACTTCGGCATCTCCAAGATCCTTAGTAGCAAGAGCAAGGCCTACACGGTGCCTGGGCACGGAGGGGAACTCAAGGGTGCTGGAGGTTTTAGGGTCAACGCTCACTCTGCGTCCCAAGAGCTTGGCCCCTTAGCCCCTAGCTGGGTGGTCCTGCAGGAGGAAGCAGTCTCCGGTGGGCCTTGGACAGAGCCTTCCCTCCCCTGAGCTATAGTAAGATCCGCTTCCCTCCTGCAGGTGGTGGGCACCCCGTGCTACATCTCCCCTGAACTGTGCGAGGGCAAGCCTTACAACCAGAAGAGTGACATCTGGGCCCTGGGCTGTGTCCTCTATGAGCTGGCCAGTCTCAAGAGGGCCTTTGAAGCTGCAGTGAGTTATACTCCCGATGAGACAGGTGGGAAATGTCTATCTCCCTGCCTGGGAAATCCTTGGCTCCAGCCACTTCTGTGTTTCTTCCCTTGTGGCAGAGTTGTTTCCATCATCAGATTGGGAGATTACCCCAGGGCCGGGCTGTGGCTTCCCTCAGGCTTGGGTCCCCCGTTAAACTGAGGACTCCCGAGAGCAGGGCTCTCCCACCAGGTTAGGGACCCCCCTCTTCTAAGGGCAAGACCCGAGTTCTCCCAACCACCTAGGGTTTCTGAGACCATAGCTGCAGCTCCCCTATCAGGAGTTCCTGTCCCTGGGAGTCCCCTCGTCAGACTGCAGGTTCTCGGAGCAAGGCTCTGACCAGCCGGTTAGACCTGGAGGCGCTGCCACCCAAGAGCCTGGCCCGGGCTCTGGCCAACCTCACCCTCGGTACTTCCACAGAACCTGCCAGCGCTGGTGCTGAAGATCATGAGTGGCACCTTTGCACCCATCTCTGACCGGTACAGCCCCGAGCTGCGCCAGCTGGTCCTCAGTCTGCTCAGCCTGGAGCCGTCGCAGCGGCCACCACTCAGCCACATCATGGCGCAGCCCCTCTGCATCCGCGCCCTCCTCAACCTTCACACCGACCTGGGCAGTGTCCGCATGAGGAGGCCTGTGCGGGGAGCAGGGGGGCGGGAGCTCTGGGCTGCAAGGGGGGTACCCACTCGCAGCACAATAAGCCTGGGCAAGTCCTCCATCCCTGCGTGGGTGTGTGTGTGTGCGGGGCGGGGGGGGGGAGGAGTGCCGGGAACGGTCCGTGTCCTGAAGCCCCCATCTGACCCACAGGGCAGAGAAGTCCCTGGTCCCCGGGCCACCCATGGCCCCTGGTGGCAGCACAGGGAGCAGGAGCACGGGCGCCCGCTGCAGGGGTAAGTCAGAGCCGAGCGGCGGTGCCCCCCCCACCCATGCCAAAGCATTCCCACCAATTTAATAGGCCTGACTGCGCTGTCCCGCAGGCATACCCCGGGGACCCCCACGGCCGTCCATTCCGCCACTGTTGTCGTCCGTGTACGCGTGGGGCGGCGGGCTGGGTGCCCCGCTGCGGCTACCGATGCTCAACACCGAAGTGGTCCAGGTGGCGGCCGGACGCACGCAGAAGGCAGGCGTCACGCGCTCGGGGCGCCTCATCCTGTGGGAGGTGAGCGGCCTGGTCCAGGGCAGGGGGAGCCTGGGGTGAGGCAAGGGGGCGGGTCCTGAGGGGCCACTCAGGCGCCGCCCACGCCCTCCCGCAGGCCCCGCCCCTAGGCGCCGGAGGGGGCACCCTCCTGCCTGGGGCCGTGGAGCAGCAGCAGCCCCAGTTCATCTCCCGTTTCCTGGAGGGCCAGTCGGGCGTGACTATCAAGCATGTGGCCTGTGGGGACCTCTTCACTGCCTGCCTGACCGGTGAGTGCAGTAGGGACTATCCTGGGGCATCCCACAGAGTCTGAGAAGCCCCTCTTAGGGCAGCTCCCCTCACTGGTTGTCATTCGTTCACTCATTAATGCTTCTACTAGTTATCCTGCATCAGGTGCCTTATTTTTTTAAGATGTACTTCTTATTTTTAGAGAGAGGGAGGGAGGTGCTTTACTTACACAACCTCCTTTGCCCTTCACGATGGGCCTGGCCAAGTAGTTACTGTATATTATCCTTATTTGAGGGAAGCTCAGTGACAGATCTGGAAAGCTCAGATCTAAAGCTCAGAGGCTGTCTCTTGCCCAAAACTCACACGAAGAGACACCCTGCCTGTCCTTTTCTACCTCCTGTCCCATCCTTCCAGCCTTTGCTTCCAACTTCTCGCTCCTCCAACCTATGGACCGGCCTCTCTGGAAAAACAGCCCAATCTCTCTCCCTTCTCTTTCCTCACCATCCCCCTCTGCAGACCGAGGTATCATCATGACCTTTGGCAGTGGCAGCAATGGGTGCCTAGGCCATGGCAGCCTCAATGACCTCAGCCAGGTGGGTGCTGCAGGTACTTTGGGGAAGAGAAAGTGGGGGGATGGCAAGGAGTGTGCATCTGACAGCTGACACCCGAGTTGGGGGCTGGGGATCCCCAGCAGCCACAGGTCCTTCTAGCTCCCGGGCTGCACCTGTTTTGGGCAACACCAGGGGAAGTACAGAAAGACCAGCCTTCCCCAGTGGTGGCAGTGTGTGCGTGTGTGTGTGTGTGTGTGTGTGTGTGTGTGTGTGTGTGTGTGTGGCAGTTAAAGACCTAGCTGTCTGGTGAGAATTTGCAGCCTCCAGCTTCTTTGTCCCTCCATGGGATGCTGAGGCCAGGCAGCAGTCCAGCCCCCTTGCCTAGTCTCTCTTGCTTCCCCTCTCTCTCTAGCCCACCATTGTGGAGGCCCTGCTGGGCTATGAGATGGTGCAGGTGGCCTGTGGGGCATCCCACGTACTAGCCCTGTCCACTGAGCAAGAACTCTTTGCCTGGGGCCGCGGAGATGGTGGTAAGCTGTGCACCCTGTTCCAGCCTCTAGGCTCCATCCCACAGCACCCTGACTGGGACTTGAAGAGGACTTCATACCCACCTTCCACCCCATGACCCCTTCTCCCTCTTTTCTCTTTTGATTCCATTCATTTCTTCATTCAACAAAACTTTACTGCACATCTAGTATGAGCCCCTCCCTGTGCTGTGTGCAGAGACAAGATGAGGAGGAATCCCTTCCTTCGGGTGCTTATGACGTAGTGAGAGATCTTTCATCCGGCAGCCCTCTCTGGGTCAGATGTCATGCTGGGCATTGGAAACTAGAGAGGACTTACATGGGCTTTCTGTCCTCCTCCTGGCCTGGTGGGGGGAGGGATGACATTTCCCTACAACAAAGGACAGACAGCATCAGGGCTCCCCCCAAGGTCCAGAGATATAGGAACCCAAGGAATGGGACAGGACGTCTCTGGAGGAGACAGAGTTGCCATCTAAACAGGGCTTTAAGGAGGAGTAGGATTTTGGCTACAGAGGATCCCAGGTTAGGTATTTCTGGCTGAGGGTACAGCCTTCACTCACGCGGTTACCTCTTCTCCATGGCTGCCCTGCATCCTGGCATCACCAACCCTGAAATCTAAACTGGCCCCTATCCTGGTTTCTCCTTGTAGGCCGGCTGGGACTGGGCACCAGGGAGTCCCACAGCTGCCCCCAGCAGGTGTCCATGCCCCCAGGACAGGAAGCCCAGCGGGTGGTGTGTGGCATCGACTCCTCCATGATCCTCACTGTCCAGGGCCGAGCCCTGGCCTGTGGAAGTAACAGGTAAATGGGTCCAGTGGTAGGACTAGCCTGCCCTTTCCCTCCCTGGCTGCCAGTGCTCCATCCATCACTGCCTTCCTTCCACCGAGGTTCGAACTGAGGGTGGGGCAGAGCACGCTGCTGGGTTCAACCTGGGGTGGGATCTGTCCCCTGGGGACCAGCTCTGGCCCACATTGGAGGGGTTAGGAGGGTCTGTGCAAACCGTCAGTCACACTTGGCTTCTGGCTCTACCTTCAGGTTCAACAAGCTGGGCCTGGACCCCCTCTCCCTAGGGGAGGAGCCTGCCCCCCACCAGCAGGTGGAAGAGGCCCTGAGCTTCACACCACTAGGCTCTGCACCCCTTGACCAGGAGCCCCTGCTCAGTGTGGACCTGGGCACTGCTCACTCAGCTGCCGTGACTGGTGAGTAGGACCCGGGCACAGGAGGCCACGGGTGGACTCCCCTGGTCTCCTCCGGATCTCAGCTGAGGCATCCCCTCTCCTTCCTCTCCTCTTTCCCCCGCTCCAGCCTCTGGTGACTGCTACACTTTTGGCAGCAATCAGCATGGGCAGTTGGGCACCAATGCCCGCCGGGTCAGCAGGGCACCTTGTCAAGTCCAAGGCCTGCAGAACATCAAGATAGCCATGGTGGCCTGCGGGGATGCCTTCACTGTAGCCATCGGGGCAGGTGATTGATCCGTGGGCACTGTGGGGCAGATAGGGGTGCTGGCAGGCCCACGGGCAAAGTGGGAGGGTATCCCGCTCAGGTCAGCTCAACCTCCTCTTGGGGCCAGCACGGCCATCCAGGAGGGCAGCTGCTTGCTAAGCCGTGTCCTCCTCTTCCTCTCCTTGGGATTCTCTTTGGCAGAAGGTGAAGTGTACTCTTGGGGGAAAGGGGCCCGAGGTCGACTTGGAAGACGGGATGAGGATGCTGGACTCCCTCGGCCAGTGCAGCTGGAGGAGACACACCCCTACACAGTGACATCTGTGTCCTGTTGCCATGGAAATACTCTCCTGGCTGTCCGCCGTGAGTTGTAACTTTCCCACCTCACCTCCACAAGGGCTAATGGGGGGGAGGGCCCTGCCCACACTCCCATCCCCCAGTGGTCACAGCCCAAAGGACTAAAAGCATCTTAAGCCCCCAAGTAAATGAAAACAGAAGCTGCCGGGTAAGACAGCTTCCTGCCTGGGGAGGGCAAGGGCGTCTACTTCTTGGGCCTCACTTGTAGGGCTGTTCCCAGTGCTTCCCAGGGCCCTAAGGCTTTCTTTCTCCTACCGCCAGTCTGGTTTAGTTTGAACCTGTTTCTGGCCGGTCAGGGTCCCGAGTCCAGGCCCCAGTGTGGGAGTGGGAGTGGAGCTGGGTATCCCTGCTGGAGGCACTGCCCTCTGTCTGGGTGGCTGCAGGGGTCTCTCATTTGTACCCTCCAGCGGTTACAGATGAACCCATTCCACCGTGAGGCACCTAGATATACCCCTGGACTGCCCTGATATTGCTGCTCCTTGGAACATGCTCGAAAACTGCAGATGCCTGCAGCAGGACTGTCCCCACCAGCCCCCTGGAGGGTCCTCAGTGCCATATAAGAACCAGCGAAGTGGCCACTCTCCTTTGGCCCTGGACCTGAAAACCTCAATCCACCCCGTTCTCCCAACATCTCTCTTTTCTCTCCCCGCCCCTCTTAAGTTCGTGTCCCCAGGGTCCAGCCTGGCTAGAGTCCGAAACCGGACCCAACCTTCCCAAGCAGGGTGGTCTCCAGAGTCTTGGCAGAAAAAAGCTGGAGGCGGCTGTGGCTCCACCCAGACCCTGCGCTTTCCCCCAGCCCAGTTAGAAAATAAGTCGCTGGTGCCCCCTGGGAGAGCAGCTCAGTGCTTTGGAGCGGGGCAAGCCTCGTCCTGCCCGGACTGGCCATTCTGGCCGCCTGGCTTCTGCATTGCCTGGGACAGGGAGCCTCCCCACGCACTCCGCTCCGTGATCCAGAGGCATAGATTTGTTGCACAACTTCTGAGCGGACTGGGAGTGCATCTGCAAGGGCACCAAAGTGTCTACTGCAGAGGGAGGGTCCCTGCCGAAGGTTACCCCTCCACCCACGCCATTCCCCCAAAGCAGGTTGGGAGAAAGGGTAACTGGCTGGGCCAGACCAGTTTTCCAGATGACTGAGAAATCGCGCCAATAAAAACATCAGCTGCCTGCCTAGAATGTGGTCTCTTCAGGGGTGGGGGTGGCGGCCCGACACCCCAGGGCTGGGCAAGGCCGCGGTCCAGGGAGGAATGTGGGCGCAGCCTGAGGCTGGGGCCGAGGTTCCTCTGGCACAGCGCCCAGCTCGGCTTTCCTGCGCCAGCTAAGCTCCCCAGATCTGGTTGCCAGGCTTCGGCTGCCTAGCACCTGCAAGCTGGAGTCCCGAGCCCCGGGGCGACACGTGGCCCCCCGAGACCGAGCGGTTGACTCCAGAGAAGCGAACCTTTGTGGTGCAGCCCCGCCCGGCCGCCGGGGCCCTGCGCCCCATCCAGCGTCAGGGCGCCCCCGGCCCCGGGCAGAAGCCGAGCCGCCACGATCG
>LNAC01000022.1:7009662-7046640 GCA_002007465.1 Ailurus styani
GAGAAACCCAAGCGGCGGCTGCTGTGCCCGCTGTGCGGGAAACCCATGCGCGAGCCGGTGCAGGTTTCTACCTGCGGCCACCGCTTCTGCGACACCTGCCTGCAGGAGTTCCTCAGGTGCGGGCCGGGGTGGGGGGAGCGGGGAACGGCCGTGGCCGTGGCCGTGGCGAAGGGGGGACGGGGCGTCGGGAGGGGCCAGGCGGGAGGCACGCCGGGCCTTTGTCTGCGCCGCGGCTCTCTGACCTCAGGGGCGCCCACCGTGACGTCACGGGGCGGCGGTGACGTCAGGCCCCGAGGGAGGACCCCACGCACTACTCCGAAGGGTCCCGGGGCCCTTCGGAAGAATTCCGTGCCTGCCCGCGGGGTGGAGGTGGGAGAAGACGCCCTTCCTGACCCGTGGCAGGCCCTCCCCGTCACCTGAAAGACGGAGCGGCCTCAGCCTTGAACTTTGAATCCGCCCGGGAAGAGGAGGACAGAACCCTCGGTCCCGCACAGTGCCTTAACCCTCTCGAGTTTCCGCCCATCTAACCTCTTCTCATCCTGAGAACAATCCGAGAGCGGCAGCTATTGTTCTCCCATTTCACAGATGGTCAAACAAGAGATTCAAAGAAAGGCTGCGACTTGCCCACGGTCACACAATTCCTTAAAGGCTGAATTAACTGGGATTTAAGCCCGGACTGCTTTTGGTCGCACAACAGAGGGAGGACTGTGACGCTACAGATCGCCCCTGAAGCCGTGGAACCGCTCGGGTGTCCCTCCTCGCCCCTGGGGATCTTGAGTACCGAGGGTGGTCTGTAAATCGGGAGGGAGGGGGTCGCACCCTGGGTGTAACTGAACCAGGGATCCAGTGACCCCTTGGCTCTGGGGCCTCTGTTGAGTTCTGGGCGCTCTGCCGTGTCCTAAATCTAAACTCCTTTGCTGGGAACTGTTCGGGTCCGGGTGTGGGGGAGGCGAGATGAGGGAGCCCCCACCCCTGGGGGAGGTCGTGCCCCAGGAGCACGGGGAAAGCTGGGTCAGCCAATACTGCCTGTCTGGAGGCTGTTTGCTGAGGGGAGCTAGGGGCGCAGGCAGGGGCATTTCTGGGGCTCCTGCCTTCTGTGCTCCCCGCTCCCTCTCTCAGCCCTCCGCAGCCCCTCGCTGGCGGAAATCTCAGCAGGCCCTTTGTTTTCAGTTCCCCCCAGCCTGGGCCGGCTCCTGCCCTCACATATGCTCCTACGAGAGCTGCGGTGCTGCCTGCCCCCTCCTCCTTTTCCCTCACCCTCCTCCCTCCTCCCTTCAGTGTACACACATACTCCCCTGCAGACACACGGTCCCATTGTCTTCCGCGGTGCCCTTCCCCGGCCCTCTGGTTTCCAGATGAGGCCAGCTGAGCCCCTGCCTCCACCCCCGGCCGACCCACCCTTACTGCCTCGGAGGGAGCAGGGGAGGGGGCTGTCGGGCCCGGTTCCCTCCACCACCTCCTCTGCCCCTCTCCCCAGCTTCTGCCCCTCCCCCTCCCGGAAATCCCCTCTTCCTCTCCCACAGCCCCCTCCCCCCATCCTGTTTTCTCCCCTGGGCCTGGGCCTCCACTGCACAGCCTGGAGCTGTCTCGGTCCCTGCTTCCCACTGCCCCCCCAGCTCTTGAGCTGCGCAGCTGAGGCCCCCGAAGGAAAGAAGTGGTTGAACAGGCTCTGTCCCTCACCACCACCCCCTACCCTACCAGGGTGTCCATCGCCCTGGCGGAACCTTTGTCCTGGCTGGGCCCCAAGCTGCTCGGGCTAATCTTCTGCCTGAAGCCTGGGGACTTGCCTCAGTCCCCTCCCTGTCTTCCAGACCGCTAAATCAGCACATTCCTGAAGCAGCCAAGCAGACCCCTCCCCCCATGGCCCACCCCTCTTTCCCCATTCCTGCCAGGGCTATTACTCAGGTTGGTCCAGGAAGGCTGGCTGCCCTACGGGCATGGGCACACCTTCAGTGCCTGGGCATGTATTGTTCTTGGCATTGGTGGCCTGGCCAGTGGTGGTAGTGGGGTTGGGGGAGGCGGGTGCTAGAAATCTTTTGGGCACCTGGGGCTTGAGCTGCCCGGCTCCTACAAAGTAGCATCCTGGGCAGGGCTGCCATGTGGCTTCTGCTTCCACCTTGATTTCTGCCTCCCACCTGCCTGACTCAGATGTGCCAGGAATGCCATGCCTCAGGGCCTCCAGTCCTGGGTGAGCCCTTGCCCTGCCTAGGCCACGCCAGGCGTGGTGACTGGCCGTGGCCCGGGTCAGCAAGGCCATGTTGGTGGAAGGAGGTGTGCCAGCAGGTTCCTTGGTGCTAACCTGGTGGGGATTGGTGCAAGGTCAGAAAGCTTTCAGAGGCTGCCATGTGGACCAGAGTCTTGGCCAAGCTTGCTGGGAGGGTTTTTCTTGGCCCAGCCTCTTGTGTGTGTACAGTGCAGAACCTGTCTGAGCTGTGGAATCACGTCCAGGTGCTGCTTTACCTGTGGTCTCAGTTCTTTCATCTGCAAAATGGGGACATGCAGCCCCTTCCCAGAAGCAGGTGGTTAGGACTGGATAGGAGTGTAAATAGTGCCTTAGGGGAGCCTCTCCTCTTTGCTTTAGAAGACACACCCTCATGGGAGGAGGAAAGGGATGGAGTAAAGTGGCCCCAAACTGATCTTTGCCCTGAGTTCTTGGACAAGAACCCTAATGGGGGCTGGGCAGCCCTGCCACTTAATTTCAGCCCATGTTGGCCCCCCCATTCCCTCCCCCCATCCCCCCTGCCAGTGAAAACTAACAGGGGTGGAGGGCAGGTGTCTTGTTGCTTTTCCAGTCCAGCTGCCGTCCTGGGGGGTTGGGGGGACCAGCTGCCACCTGTTGGCCAAATGCTCTCTGAGGCAGCTGTCTGCCTCCACTAGGCCCAGAACCCCTCTCCTCATGACAAGAGCTAGGATCTGGGGTCTGGCTGAGAACAGGTCTGGTGAGGGAGGGGGGCTACCCTGGTTGAGGGTGTGGGGCCTGGGTTCTCCCTTCCCATAGCTGGAGCCTGACCCTGTCCCCTCCCCCTTCACAGTGAAGGAGTCTTCAAATGCCCTGAGGACCAACTTCCTTTGGACTATGCCAAGGTGAGCCCACAGTGCCAGGCGGAGGCCCAGGTTACAGGTTTTTGCCCTTGGTGGAAGCTGGAGCTGCTGGCAGCCAGTTGGCTCAGGGCCAATGTCAACCCAGTACCGTGGAATCATGTGCCCCCTTGAAGGTGGCCTCTTCCCTCCCACTGGGCCAGTTTGCAAATGAGGCCAGTGTTTGCCCTGGAGGGCAGGCACAATGCCCAGCCTGTGGGGGTGCACAGAGCTGCTCTGTGTCCAAAAGAAGTGCTCCCCTCCCCTTCGGGTGGCAAACCAGACCCGTGGCTGACGGCCAGGACCCCTCTACCAGGAGGAAGGAAGCAGAGGATGTGGGGGCTGCCTGGCACTGAGTAGGCTGACACTCCGAAGGGAGTGTCATGTGCAGGCACGCTGGCGACCCTGGTGTCCAGCTTTGGAGCAGGTACCTGCTGTGCCTTTTATCCCCAGCCACAGAAGGGACTGTAGCTCAGGGGAGCCTGTTCCTGAAGCTCAGGTGGAGCCAGCCTGGAGGGGGGTGGCGGGCTGCTCACTGGGGACCGTAGCAGGCTCTGACCCTGGCCGGTTTCTCCCCATCCGTCCAGATCTACCCAGACCCCGAGCTGGAGGTGCAGGTGCTGGGCCTGGCCATCCGCTGCATCCACAGCGAGGAGGGCTGCCGCTGGAGCGGGCCGCTGCGCCACCTGCAGGTGAGTCTGGCGCGGAGGGAGGGACGACCCCCTTCCTGGCGGGTGCTCACCACCGCCTCTCCCACCAGAGCCACCTGAATACGTGCAGCTTCAACGTCATCCCCTGCCCCAACCGCTGCCCCACCAAGCTGAGCCGCCGGGACCTGCCTGCCCACCTGCAGCACGACTGCCCCAAGCGGCGCCTCAAGTGCGAGTTCTGCGGCTGCGACTTCAGCGGGGAGGCCTTTGAGGTGAGTGTGTGGGGGGGTGCTGGCTGAGGGGCGCAGGCGAGCGGGGCACGCTTAACTCGGCCTCCGGGGCCCTTCTGCAGAGCCACGAGGGCGTGTGCCCCCAGGAGAGCGTGTACTGCGAGAACAAGTGCGGCGCCCGCATGATGCGCCGCCTGCTGGCCCAGCACGCCACGTCCGAGTGCCCCAAGCGCACCCAGCCTTGCACCTACTGCTCCAAGGAGTTCGTCTTCGACACTATCCAGGTGAGGCCCTTCGCGGGGCGGCGGGCGGGGGGCGGGAGGCAGGAGGCAGGCTGCCGACTGACTGCTGTCTCTCTGCCTCTGCGGCCCTAGAGCCACCAGTACCAGTGTCCGCGCTTGCCGGTGCCCTGCCCCAACCAGTGCGGCGTGGGCACGGTGGCGCGGGAGGACCTGCCTGGCCACCTGAAGGAGAGCTGCAGCACGGCGCTGGTGCTGTGTCCGTTCAAAGACTCCGGCTGCAAGCACAGGGTGAGCTGCCCCCCCCTTTCCCATCAGTGCCCTTCCTGGGCCTTGAAGCCTCAGGCGCAGACTGGGGCCGCCGCCGGCCTCCTAAGTGTCCTCTGTCTTCCTGGTTCAGAGCTGGGACCCTGCTGCCCTGTCCCCAGCCCCCTGTCTCCTGGGGGCCTGTGCCTACTGAGAACCATCTTCCCTTCCTCCCCCCCCCCCCCGGGGCTTTGCCCGCAGTGCCCTAAGCTGGCGATGGCCCGGCACGTGGAGGAGAGCGTGAAGCCGCACCTGGCCATGATGTGCGCCCTGGTGAGCCGGCAGCGGCAGGAGCTGCAGGAGCTGCGGCGGGAGCTGGAGGAGCTGTCGGTGGGCAGTGACGGCGTGCTCATCTGGAAGATCGGCAGCTACGGACGGCGGCTGCAGGAAGCCAAAGCCAAGCCCAACCTCGAGTGCTTCAGCCCAGCCTTCTACACGCACAAGTACGGCTACAAGTTGCAGGTGTCTGCATTCCTCAATGGCAACGGCAGCGGTGAGGGCACACACCTCTCGCTGTACATCCGCGTGCTGCCAGGTGCCTTTGACAATCTCCTCGAGTGGCCGTTTGCCCGCCGTGTCACCTTCTCCCTGCTGGATCAGAGCGACCCTGGGCTGGCCAAGCCACAGCACGTCACTGAGACCTTTCACCCCGACCCAAACTGGAAGAATTTCCAAAAACCGGGCACTTGGCGGGGCTCCCTGGATGAGAGCTCTCTGGGCTTTGGTTATCCCAAGTTCATTTCCCACCAGGATATCCGCAAGCGAAACTACGTGCGGGATGATGCCGTCTTCATCCGTGCCTCTGTTGAATTGCCCCGAAAGATCCTCAGCTGAGTGCAGATGGGGCTCCCAGAGAAAGGGAGGGTGGAATATGACCTCAGTCAGGAACTGGCTGAACCCGGAGAGGGGGCCGGACCCCCTTTCAGCCTCTCCTGCTGCCTAGGTTCTGTTCCCCTGTTCCCCCTCCACCTTCCTTACCACCCTCAGGTGCCTCCTATTGGTGCTTCAGCCCTGGCCCCTGGGGGTAGCAGGTCTTGGGGTCATCAAGGGCTTGGAAACAAGTGATCCCAGGGTTGGTCTCCTCTCCTGGGCGGGGAAGAAAGACATGCCTTGGTGCCGGCCACACTCTACCCGGGACTGAGGTGCCTGCTGGTGCTATGTCCCAAGAGCCATAGTCTGGGGGCGGGGGGGGGTGGGAGTTGGGAAAGTGAGGGGTAGTTCAAAGAATCTGTCTTGAGATCTGATTTCTCTTCCCCTTTCCGCGGCTGTGCCCCCTCTGGTTATTTATTTACTTAGTGCCAGGAGGGCACGGCAGGGGAGCCCTGGTTTTTAATAAATCCTGAATTGTATTTATTAACTTGGTTCCAGCCTGACTTATCCGGGATGGTTAGGGCTCTGTAAGGCTGGGCCCAACTGTGAAGGCACAGGGGGCAAAGTCGGGCAGCTGCTCGCCTCTCTGCCCTGCTGGGTCGCCCTCTGGTGGACGACAGGGGAGCTGCATCAGGCTTTGTGAGGAAGGCAGTTGCCTGCCGCTGCCGTCTGGTGGCTAAAGGGGGGAGGTGCAGGCTCTGAACGTTTTTTGTTTTTTTGTTTTTTAAGCCTGGAGTCCCTGATCCATACTCCACCGGCCTAGTGTTTCTGCCCTATGTAGGTCTTTCTTGGTCTAATGACAGTAGCTATCATGTGGCAGACACAGCTAAGTGCTTTACATGCGTGACTTCGTTTAATACAACAGGCAAATGAAATCGCTTTTATCACCATCCTAAAAAGAAGCTATCTCAGCCAACTGTAGTGAAGACTTCGTAAGACAGTGCTTGTTCCCAGCACAAAATATGTGCTTGATAGAATGGTAATCCAGCTCCAAAGCCCAGCCCATACCCCGCGCCTAAGCAGAGTCAAGGGCCTTTTGATTTTCTCGTCCATATTTGTTTACTTTCCATACAGGCCTCAGTGAGTGCCTGTGATTATCCACATTGGGCTGATGAAATAGGAACAGAGGCATGAACTGACTCCCGGTGCTGGTTTGGGACAGGGCCTGGATTCTGTTTGAAGCTCTAGCAATACCTGGTAGAATAGTTCCCTCTCATTTTGGCAGTAGGGCTGGGTTTGGATCCTTGCTGTGCTTGCTTTTTGGCAAGTTGCTCAGCTACGTGGGACATCGTTAGTCTTACTGGTAAGACGGAAGTACTCCTGTTCCCCTAGACTCATATAAGTTTTATGGTTAGTCAGCATCAAGTCCCTTACTCTTCTTGCTTGGCCCTGGGAAGAGGACCACTTTGTGGCAACTATTACTTAACGGGAGGGTTCAAGGCTGGAGTTTCTGCCTTCACTCTCCCATATACAGGCCAAGGTGTAAAGAGCCATTGTTAGATGACAGGATGGGACAGTCTGAAATGCTGGCCTGGGGAACTAACCACCAGCTTACCCTTCAAAAGGTCAAATTCACTGACCTAGGGGGAGATGGGGCCCTGGCTGCCTTGCTGAGTAAAGACCACCTCTTCCTTAAATAAACCACCTTGGTTCAGTGACCTCTGGGAACTGGGAGGGAAAAGCAAGGGCTCTAGCAAACGCCTGGCCCTGCGGCTCCTGCCTCAGGCGAGAGGTGGCACCACCCATCCAGTCTCAGTCTTCCCTTAGGCTCCCTCTGCTGGCAGGGCTGCTACGCACCACTCCAAGGGGCGCATTCACAGGGGAAGGTCGAAGGGTGCCTCCTAGAGTTGTGTGCAACGGTGTCGAGGTCGGCCCCAGACCCCAGACCTCATTCCAGTGTGGTTGCAGGCAGGCAGAATTTGAGGAACTCAGGCCAGGTTATACATCAGAATGTAAGCTGGATTCTGCAAGCACCTGCCCAAAGAGGCCAGACAGAGCTGGGTTCACCTCAGTCCGCTCTGTAGCTGTGTAACCTTAGGCTCACTGCAGGTATGTGACCCAGGCAGGAGAAGGCTTACTTTCACAGGGATGGCATGGAGTAAAGGAGGCAAAACACCTTCTCTGAAGGGCACCCCAGAGACCGGCATGCAGAGAAAGGGACAGGACTTTCACGATTGCATCAGTACTCCAACGGGCTGCTTCATGTGTTATAGATTAGCGCACCTATTACCTCCACCGGTCAGAGGCCCTAATAATTTCCAAATTGCCGGTGGTGGAGGCGGTGCCTGGGTGGTTCAATGGGTTAATCGTCTGCCTTCCGCCCAGGTTACAATCCCAGTGGCCATAGGATTGAGCCCCTTGTTGGGCTCCCTGCTCAGCAGGAGTCTGCTTCTCCCTCCCTCAACTAAATAAAATCTTTATTTTTAAAAAAGATTTTATTTATTTATTTGACAGATCACAAGTAGGCAGAGAGGTAGGCAGAGAGAAAGGAGGATGCAGGCTCCCCACTGAGCAGGGAGCCCGATGAGGGGCTCGATCCCAGGACCCTGAGATCATGACCTGTGCCGAAGGCAGAGGCTTTAACCCACTGAGCCACCCAGGCGCCCCTAAATAAAATCTTTAAAACAAAAAGTGCTGAGGGGCAGGGGGTAGATTTAGTCTTCAGTTGGCTCATGAGCGAACCAGATCCCTCTTTTTCAATGGTCCTTGGAGTGCAAGTGGTGGCAGCACACAGCCAGCAGGGCAGGGTCGCAAACTGCCACGCCCAGGGAGAGGCCTGGCAGTGGCTCCCCGCCACCACCCCGGGCTTCCCAGCCACCTCAGCACCTGCTCTGGGCTAACGGACCGGGAGGGCTTCTGAGGGACAGACACTATACGGCTCCCCTCTTAAAAATGAGCACTGACTTCCCTTCTGGAAATGAGACATGTTAGAAATCATAAGAAAAATCACCTCAAACATTCACAGCATTCAACGAATAGGACAAGATCAGAAGATGAGTTTTTTCTTTTTACTGGTTTATAATAATTTTAAAAACCCCATCACACCCATAAACCACCACAGGTGAGAAGATGAGGGAGATGGAGAATGAATGCTACAGTATGTGGACAGCGTAGGGAATCAGGTATTCCCTAGGGGCAGTGTGTGTGTGGGATGGAGGCAGGGAGCGTGGATAGGAGGCCCTGGCTTGGACCCTTATTGCTGGTTGGGGTTGGCTGGCGGAGGGGGAGAGGGGCTCAGGGTGAACTAGGAAACATCTCACACCAAAGGCAAGGGCAGTTGGGGGGGCCTGGGGGGGTCACAGTACATTTTCCATGCAGACTAGGGGTGGGAGTGAGAGCTTCAGAGATTTGCACCCCTACACAGGAAGAGATTTGAGGGTTTGAGGTTTGATTTAAAGCCCCCAAGTTGGTGTCTGGTCCAATTTCCTAAGATGGCAGCTCACCTTTTGGGGAAGAGGCATTGGAAAAAATTACGGCAAACATATCTGGTTTGGAGATCAAGCAAGGGATACGGGAGACAGTGGTGCTCTTTAAATGTAATTCCGAGAAGCGAGAACCAGAAGCGAGAACCAGAAGGGGGCCCTGGGTGAGACGATGGTGAACGCCCTGGGGAGCGGCCCTGAACCAGAAGCTGCAGGTGCCCCCGAGGGCTCAGGGACAGGGAGGTACCAGTGTTCACAGACGGCAGGGAAATCAGGAACAATAAATTAGGACTTCATGTTGCTATCATTTGGCATAACACAATCAGGCATTTTTTTCTTTTTTTTTCTCTTTTTAAATATAAGGCAACTTGCCAACACATAATTTAAAAACTGGTCTTCAGTCACATTGCTTCAGATCACTAGAGAATTTCTGGCTAACGAACAGTGGACAGTATAGTAAACAAAGCCCCAAATCTTAAATAAGAACATCAGCTCACATTCCCCGGAGACAAGAGGAAAGTTAAGGGCTTATTTGGTTTAAAAAAAAAAGAGTCCAACTACGTATCTTTAACAGAAAGGTGCAAAAAATTACAAAACATGATCTAAATTTAAAGTTACAGAAAAGTCTTAAGTTTCTAGCCAACTATTTGCCACTTGGGAGTGAGACGCGCTGAGCACGGGGTGAAGGATGGGCGTGTGAAGGGCGGGCAAGGGCAGGAGGGGCTGTTTCCCACGGAGGTCCGCCTCCAGCTGTTAGAACCATGCTCATTTGGTAAAGGAAGAATTCAAAGAGCTTAAGGCTTTGTGTTTTTTTTTTTCTTTCTTCGTTAAACTGAGGGGCTGCAAAAGGAGGTGACAAGAGGGTGAATGTACCTGTGGGGCCGCTCACACAATGCTACTCAAACCCACACTACATTCACACAGAAACAGGACATTTAAAACTTACAGTGTAGAGCAATATTCTTAGCCAGTGTAGAGAGAACCAAATGCATTTTAACTTTTTTTTTTTTTTTTGGTGTTTTTAATTCCGGACTCCAATGTGATCATCCTTTACCTACTTAGTTCCTCAAGATCCTGTTTTGTTCTGCTTGGTTTCTGGAGGGGCACGGGGGATGGGAGCAGTAGGTGATTTAGGAGAGACAACAGAGAAAGGGATTTGGGGTATGATGAATGGTCACTACTACCTTACTACCTTTCTCTAGGGCTGGAAGGAGGGGGGGGGCGGTCAGGAACTAAGATACCAATACAAAGATCTTCCCATGCCTCAAGGCTAAGGCCAAGTGCCTGCAGGGTGCCCTTGAGGAGTGTAGCAAGGACTAGTGCAGTGGCTCTGGAATCAATGTAGGTGTTCAACAAAGCCCTGAGGAATGGAGAGGGGTGGGAGGATGTGAACACTAGGTCAGCTGTGAACTGAGATCTTTGGGTGAATAAGGAATTAGCTTCCAGAGCACTTGGGAAGTCTGGCTTCTGTCCCAAAGAGACAGAGACAGACACGGAGTGGCCGAGCTGAAGGGGCTGGGCCCCATAGCCACCTCCCCCAGGGCCCTTCCCCACGCGTCAGTCCTCAGGAAAACAGGCAGAGGTGCAAGAGAAGACGGCGAGGTGCCTGGTGGGAAATGGCCAAGGCGAAGGGACTGAGAGGCAGCAGAGAGAAAAGCCTGGAATTGGGGTTAGGTCCTCACATAAACCCAGAATTAGCTAGGGATGGTGGAGGGGAGGATGAGGGCACAGGGGATCCCCCGTTGTCCTCAATTAGATCCTGCCAAATTCCCTTTCTTAGATATCTAAGAATGATCACATTGGAGCAGTGAAATTTTGAAACTACCCAATTACTCAAAAGTAAGTCTAAACCTAGGAGGATGATGTACGATGTGTAGCTTGTGGAGGGCACCAGGGCTCCCTATCTATACCCAGGGTGCTGAATATGAAGATTTCGACTATCTGCAGGATCAGGGGCTCGGGTGCCAGAGGCTCGGTGGGCCTTGCTCAGCATGGCCAGGCTCTGTTCTCGAAAGCAGGCCTGCTGGAAATCCCCGCTTAGGTAATCCACCGTTTGCATCAAGCTGTTCTGGCTTGCCACTGGACCGCCCCCGGTCCCTGCTCTGTAGTGGGCCCCAGCAGCCGTCCCACAGTCGAGGGGTGCACCCGTGGGCTGCCCACCGTGGAACGGCATGGCGAGGTCCTGAGACCCCGAGCTGTCGCTATTGGGGGTGGGCAGAATGTTGTTCCACAGGGGTTGGAAGTAGTGACCATTGGGGTAGGCCAGTGGGGCTGCCAGGCCGTTGACAGGTGGGGATGGGGTTGGCTTCTCCAGGGCTGGCTTCAGATGGAAGGACTGTGCCAGGCAGAGTTCCTGCGGGTAGGCAGGGGCCTTGCCCACAAAGCCAGGCCCTGCCAACTCGCGTCCTGCTGGATGCTTGCCTGTCAGGCCAGGGGCCGGCGTCCCACCAGCTTCACTGCACATCTGCTGCAGGTGGGCCAGCTGGTGCTGGTTCCAGGCGACTGGCTTGAGGTCGCTAGGGTAGCCAGCGGGGGCTCGAGAGATGCCCGTGGGCAGGTTGACAGGGCCTGTGGCAGGCAGTGCGGCTGTGGCCGCATGGGTGTGCTCCATGGGATTGACCACACATGAAGGCATTGGCGTGGGAACGCTGTGGGTCGACACCCGGGTGCTTGCATTGATGAGCAGACTGCGACTAATGGGGCTGGGGTTGGCGATCTGGCCCTCACACACTGAGGTAGTGCTGATGCCCGCCCTCGTCTGGCAAAACTGGTTGATCTGGTGCACGATGCTGCTCAGGTCCGGGGGCTGGCTGTGCTGCAGGGTGGCCGCCATTGAAAGGGGGATAGTTGAGGTAGACACGGTCACATTCGGGGGGGCATCTGAGTCTGGCATCTTCCGACCTCCATGCAGCAAGGGATTGGGGGGGTGCTGGAGACCCTGGTGAGACAGGGCCGGAGGGTGGACCAGGCCCTGGGTTTGGGCCATGGGCTGAGGGTGGCCCAGGCCCTGAGGCTGCTGGAGGCTCTGAGGGTGGGACAGCGCCTGGGGGGGCGGGATACCCTGAGGGTGCTGCAGCGTCTGGGGAGGGGCATGGGCCAGGGTCTGTGCGTGCTGCAGGGCCTGCTGGCGGGCCAGAGCCTGGGCCTGGGGGTGGGCTAAAGTGCTGGGTGCCACAGTAGCATAGGGTGCCACTGGGGGGTTCATGATGGCCTCAGGGAGCAATCGGGCTCGGGTGCCGTCAAAGTCCTTGAGTATGCTTTTGGCTGGCACTTTGACAATGGCAAGCAGGCCTGCCTTGGTGGCAGCCTGAGTCGGGTAGGGGCTGTAGCGCTGGGCTGATGTGTCGAGGCCGTTCACAGTACGACGAACGTGTTTCCGCTGGGGAACCTTCACACTGTTGGGGAAGATTTTTATAGTCAGTGGGTTGTTTGCGACCTTCTTAGCATACGCGTCCAATTCGGCTGGGGTAGGATAGTGAGCAGCTCTCATTTTCTGTGTAGTGTCCCCTAGAGAGAGAGAAGGGTAAGGAGAGCAAAGAAGGAGAGGGAGCTCATCAGTGCCAAGCCAACCAGCCCTTCTAGATTCCCCTCTGAGGGTGTAGGGTAGAGTGGGGGTAAGGAAGTCGTCCCTGGGATTCATCTTAGACCCAGTCTCACCGAGCCCCCACAGTCACAAGCACAGCTAACGTTTAGTCAGTACTTGTAACTGGTCAGGCCTTGTGCTAAGTGACAGGCTATCTCAGTGAATCCTCGCTCCTGCTTTAGAAAGCAGCTACTATCAGGATTCTCATTTATAAATGAGGCCACCAAAGATCAGAACAGCGGAGCAACCTTCAAAGTCTCGGATTTTGGAGAGCCAGAACCTGGCCAGTTCTCACAAAGGTAATTGACAGTTGTTTCCCTACATGGACTCTCTCCAAGTTCCTACCAGCTTACACTGGCCTTGGGGGAGAAGGTTCTACACGGAGCTGCTTGTCAGGGCCCTTTGGGGCCACTCAGTCCCTTCCCCAAGACACCGTGGTAAAGAGGGTGCCCACAGTGACGCCTCTTCAAGCTGGGGTGGCCCGGGAGGCAGATTTCCCTTGTGCCCTGGCAGCCGGGGCGCCATACCCACTGGGCGGGCATCCTGGCACAGCAAACGAGGCTTTCTTCCTCAGGAGCAGAGGAATACGCTGCCAGCATCCCTCCCCTAACCTCGTGTCACAAGTTCACTTTTGTTTACAGCTCACTCTTTGCCTGATTGGGTGAAGATCAAAAGGCTTTATTTATTTCCTTGTGGGGGGTGACAATAATGACAGGGCAGCAGGGAGGGAGCTGAGAAGAAAGGATTCAGAGAATCTTTAAGTCCCGAGAGCCAAAAATAGTCTGTATTCCGCCCTTGTCAGCTGTCACTTTCCAAAATGAAAGAGGAAAAACCTGCCTGCCTTTGGAGACTGCGGAAATACCCACTCAATGTGCCTCATTAACGCTAACAGTCTCTTTGTTCCCATCTCCAGCGGCCACCCATCAGGGGGCTCCAGCGGATGTCGGACTTCCAGTCAAAAAGGAAAAGGTTCTGAGAACAAGGGCTTTTTAAGGATGCCAGGCTCCTGCAAAAGGTCTCAGACCTCTTATTCCTCTCTGAGGTAGGGTCTTGCCTCAGTATATGCAGAAGGTGCTTAATAAAGGTTTGCTGAGCGAGTAAGCCCACAGACTGCCCAAGCAGAAGGAAGGGGCTTGGCGGGGAGCCTAGGCTCAGCTGGCGAACTCCCTCCCTATTTCCTCCCTTTGCAGGAGGCAGCCAGGATGGAGCAAGGACTAAGCTGACTGAATGCCCAGCTTGTGGCCTCAGCTGCCTTGGCCCAAGGAGACCCCATTCAGTCACGTCACTGGGCATCAACTGAAAGGGAAGTGGCTCAAGGAGTGGGCTAGAAGGAAGAGGGCACAGCTGCCTTCATTTGGTGGCACTGCTGGTTAGCCTGGCAGCAACTGCTTAGAAAATGCCGCTCTTAGAAGCAAGAAAAGAGAGCTCCAGTCCACAAGGCGCTGAGAAATTTGGTCCCACGCTCACCGAGGTAGAAGTGAGCACAAGAGTACAGAAAGAGTTGTGCTCTCAGGGGCACAATGCTGCATGTAGTAGGCACTCCCACACGTTTGAGGTCTGCTTTATTAACCGCATACAGAATGGATGCTCTGTCCATAAATGAAATGTTGGTAAGATGACTGATTTGGAGGATCTTAAAAGGATGAAAGTGACAGAGACAGCTGAGGCCAGAAAGGAGAGGGAGGCCCAGAGGCCCAGAAACCTTCTCCAGGTAGTACTAGCTGGTGAGCAGAATCAAAGCCCCGGGAGGAGAGTCTGAGTTCTGCTGCTCCTTATAAGCCACTGACCCTCAATGGGCTTCAGTCTCCATAAAGTGGGGCCATTTTCTGACCCTTGCTACATTCTCCTAGACAAGAAAATACCAAAAAATCTGGGATCACTCAAGGCACCAGAATTCCATTAGAAACTGCCCACATCAGCCACTGTACTTAGAGGTGTCTGACTGGTCAAAATCACGTGACACCCCTAGCCCCGTGCCTTCCCCAGAGCAGACCTACAGAAGACTCGGTAAGTGTCAGCAGTATAGGCTCTGTTCTGACGGAATGGCTCGGGCTCAGCTAATGGCAGTCAAGAGCTGCCAGGGTTTAGTTCAGACAGGTAACACAGGTCTGCTCCTGGGCTTTCCTCCATGCTGGTGGGCTTCTCTCCCTGAAGGCCAGGTAAGAGAGAGTGGTACAGGGCTTGCTGACTGACAGGGTTCCTCTGTTCCAAGTCAGCACCACGTCTCAGGGTGTTTTTTTCCCCTAGCAGAGTCAGAAGGTAGCTTGCTTGATTCAGGGGTATGGAATGGGACACTGACACCGATTAGTTCTTTTTGTCCTGCTTCTGCTGATGTTGACAGCAGGAAAGAGGGCAGTCAAATAAAGGAATCAGAAGCACAAGGAAATAAGGTTGGGAAGGGTGGACACAGGCCATAGTATCTTTGTTAGGGAAGACTCTCAAGGATGAAAGGAGTATACTGGATAGAAAAGAGGCTACATTCTTGGAATCCAGCACCACCCACCTCATGTACCAGACTTTTAAGTTCAGCCCTTAAAAAAAAAAAAAAAACACCCAAGTTTTCTCAACACTTTATCTCAGTTCCACACAGGCATGCTGGAAGCTTGCTTTCCTCTGTAACATCTCCCTTAAGTGTACAGCTAACAAAGATACCACAACTTTGTAAACAACTTATTTTTTTCTTAAATTTTATTTATTTGACAGAGCGAGACGCAGCGAGAGAGGGAACACGAGCAGGGGGAGGTAAGTAGGCTTCCCGAGGAGCAAGGAGCCTGATGTGGGGGGCTCGATCCCAGGACCCTGCGACCATGACCTGAGCTGAAGGCAGACACTTGACAATTGAGCCACCCAGGTGCCCCAACTTACTTATTTTTATTATTTTTTTAAAGTAAGCTACATGCCCAATGTGGCGCTCAAACTCACAACCCTGAGATCAAGAGGTGTATGCTCTACAGACTGAGCCAGCCAGACTCCCCTATAAGCAACTTATTTAAATATCTGGTACCCAGGGTGTCATTAATCGGGACACAAGGTAGTATACAGACTAGGGAATCTCTGTTTAGAATCTAGACTCAAGTACTGGCTTTATTATCTACTACTTGGAGTCTAAGTCATTCTTCATTTATAAACAGGGATGATGCCTGCTGTCATACCTCACAGAATTTTTTTTAAAAGAGTACTTCATTTTACTTTAGCGCGAGAGAAAGAGTGTGTGAGCACACATGTGTGCGCAAGTGGGAGAAGGGGGAGAGGGGGAGGGGAATCCCAAGCAGACCCCATGCTGAGCGCGGGAGCCCCATGAGGCTTTGATCTCACGACCCTGGGATCATGACCTGAGCCAAAACCAAGTCGGACACTCAATTAACTGAGCCACCCAAGTATCCCCGTACCTCACAGAATTACTAAGATCAAGAGAGTCAGTGAATAGGAAAAAGTTCGGCGAACAGGAACCATGAGTATCAAAAGTTATTCAAGGATAGCAGGTTTGGTTGAGTTTGTGCAGACAGAAAAAGTAACCTGACCAAGAAAGCCCACTGGACTTGAGTCTGGGAGTTAAATGCAGCAGAAAGCAGTGTTGTCTATGCTGGGGACTGCGGGAGGTGGGGGCGGGTGGCAAAGGCATATTATCTCCCTGAATCCCAGCTTCCCACAGGGGCCTCCCTGGTTATCCTTCTATTTTGAAGGTCAGAAGACACAAGTACCATATGCAGCAGGAAACTCTATCAATAGGTGGAGAGGCGGGCGCCTGGGTGGCTCAGTGGGTTAAAGCCTCTGCCTTCAGCTCAGGTCATGATCTCAGGGTCCTGGGATCAAGGCCCGCATCGGGCTCTCTGCTCGGCAGGGAGCCTGCTTCTTCCTCTCCTTCTGCCTGCCTCTCTGCCTACTTGTGATCTGTCTCTCTCTGTCAAATAAATAAATAAATTCTTTTTTAAAAAATTGCCCTGATTCATATAGAAAATGAATATTTAAAAAAAAATAGGTGGAGAGGCACAGGCAGTGTTTCAAACACTGGCCCTGGAGTCTGACCCAAAAGTGAGTTCTAGCCTAGTCACTGAACATTAATGTGAGATTGGCAGGTGCTACTCTCTGTCTCCTCCTCAAAAGAAAGATAAGAATTTCTCGTATGGGATCACTGAACGAATCAGAATATACATAAATATACTCAAAATAGTGCCTGGCAAATAGTAAGCAATCAACAAATATTAACTAATATTTCTGAGATTTCTACAGGCTTATCCAGTCACTGGGCCAATTCACCATTTCCAGGCCCTTCCACTAGGGGGCAGACAGGCATAGAAAGTAGTAGTAAAACTGGGTAATTTTGAGGTTTGTATCAGTCCCTGATACTCTATGATGAAGGAGGCCAAAGTTGTTGGCTAAAAGATGATTTGAGGGGCACCTGGGTGGCTCAGTTGGTTGTTTGCCTTCAGTTCAGGTCATGATCCCAGGGTCCTAGGTTCGGGCCCCGCATCGGGCTCCCTGCTCAGTCAGGAGCCTGCTTCTCCCTTCCCTCTGCCTGTCATTCCCTTTGCTTGTGCTTTCCTGCTCTCTGTCAAATAAATAAATAGAATCTAAATAAATGAATGAATGATGATTTGAGGACCAAGAATCTTTGGTCTTTCAGCCACTCACCTAGAAATATTTATTGAGCTACTGCGATATACCTGATGGTGAGCTGGGGAAGAGCAGAGGCTTGGAGTTAAAAAAAAATAAGTTCAAAACACATTTTCTGGGGAACTGGGAAAAGATGGGTGAGAGGAAATTTTGCCAAATAAAGTTCCAAAACAGCTGAGAACTCTCAAAGCAAGTGACATCATGGAACACACAGTCTAGAAAAGCTCTAAGAGGGTATCCACCTAACCCAAACCGTGGTCCTCTATCAAGTGCAGGACCCACCAAAGCCAAGGTGTTCCTTAATCTAGACTGCCCCATGGCAAATGCCACATCTAGGGTGGGAAATGCATACATCCTCTTACAGATGAAGAAAAGGAAGGGGAAATGAGGAAATCCTGGCGTCAGAAGGGATCGAGCCTATGATTCTGTACCTGTAGTGGGTTAAGCCTGGGGAAAGTGATGAGCCAGGTGACTTAGAGTGCTGGCTAAGATGCCACATACCCCATATCTCCAGACCCGATACATCTCTCCTGCCTGAGCTCTTACAATAAAAAGCACAATAATCAATAATCTGTACTCCATCCCTGCCCCATTAGACTCCAACTTCTATGTTTCTAACAACTCAGTAAGACCCTCCTGAGGAGGGGCAGAGAAAGGCTGAAAAGCAGAGTCACAAAACCGGTTTTAAGGTCTCTGTGGCTGATAGGCCTGTGCTCTGAGCAGGACCTTGGTGCTAGTTCCCAAAGGAGAGAGTTTATGCTCCATCTCACCTTCAGTGTTCAATGCTAACAGCTATAAGTGACATGGCAGAATTTTTTTTTTCTTATACATTTTGGGAGAGGTGAGAAGAAAGCAAATAAGCTTAAAACACCATCAGGTTTTCTGCTCTGCAAAGGCTTGGATATAGTTAAGGACAGCAACCAAGTGAAACAAAGGGATTCCGATACACTATCCTCCCAAACAGACATGCCTCCGAAGCCAGGGAAAAAGGTTATCTCAATTCTTGAATAAAATTTGAAGACAGTGGTTGGCAGAGGCTACCTCTGAGATGCTTTGGGGAGAAAGGGAGTGGAGATCCAAAGTCACACCCAAGATAAAGCTACCAATTTGCTTTCCCTCCCAAATGGCTCACCCTTGATATCCCATCTCTGGGTAAAGCTGTTTGAGTACATGAAGGAACC
The DNA here is from genome assembly GCA_002007465.1 of Ailurus styani. NCBI lineage: Eukaryota > Metazoa > Chordata > Mammalia > Carnivora > Ailuridae > Ailurus > Ailurus styani. The sequence continues at coordinate 7,027,836 of LNAC01000022.1, forward strand.
TAGAAGAAAGTCAGCGAGCTGCTCTGTCATGCTTCCAAGTATATTTCCTTCTCCAGTTATGTCCCTGGAACCCCAGAACCAGTAAAAATGCAGTTAGCATGCAGATTTCAGTGGCCAGGGAGCACATACAATTTTATCGCCTGACAATCATCATTTATTAAGAGAAAGACTGGGTGGAAAGCTGATACAGTATAGCATAGCTTGCCTATTGGGTCAGGCAGCTGCAGAAGGAAGACTGTTACTTTCAGCTTTGTCATTACATGAGTTGGATTCACTGGCCAAATTTCAGAACTAGCCAGGCTCTGAGTCTTAATTTCCTTCAAAGAAAGGAAGTCAAAAGGCTAGAGCATTTTTAACTACTACTTCTTTTTTTTAGATTGTATTTATTTATTTGCTAGAGAGAGACACAGCGAGAGAGGGAATACAAGCAGGGGGAGTGGGTGAGGGAGCAGCAGGGTTCCCACTGAGCAGGGAGCCAAATGTGGGGCTCGATCCCAGGACCCTGGGACCATGACCTGAGCTGAAGGCAGACACTTAACCAAGTGAACCACCCAGGCGCCCCCATTTTTAACTTCTGAAGATGATCTCACATAAACTACAGCCTGTGGGCCAAAATACAACTGCTGTGTTTTTGTAAAAAGTTTCAGCAGAACATAGCCACACTCATTCATTTATATGTAGTCTACAGCTGCCTTTGCCCTACCACAGCAGCTCTGAGTAGATCCAACAGGGACCATATGGCCCACAAAACCTGAAATATTTGCTATCTGGCCCTTTTCAGAAAAAGTTCACCAGCCCCTTTTCAAGCCCCTTTCCAAGTTCATCCAGTCATAAAGGATTTGGGTAAGGTGCTGAAGCACCTTTTCTATTAAAGAGTAAGCCTAGATGCCTCAATGATTTCCCCTTTTTCTCTAAAAGGAAGGTCTATTCCAAATTTAGGGCAATATTTATACTTGAAGACACTGTAGATGGTAATGAGCTAGAAATAGAATCTTTTCCTTGCACATCACTGTAGTGCAGGGACAAAAGCCAGGAAGCTGGGTCTCCTGGCTGGCTCAGTCAGTAGAGCATGTGACTCTTGATCTCAGGGTTGTGAGTTCAAGCCCCACATTGGGAGTACAGCTTACTTTAAAAAAGAAAAAAGAAAAAGAAAAAAAGACAGGAATCTGATAGTTCTCAAAAGTGCAATCTTGTGGGCAAGTTATTAGCAGGAATATACCCAGAGAGACTGATAAAGCTAGCTCCCTGTCCCTTCCGGAGGTGAAAGCTTCTTTACTTGTGAACTGAGGTCACTGGTTCAGCAGAGAGCAAAGCCAAAGGGAATGGTAGAGAATGCTCAGAGTCCAGAACAACAGAAAAGGGTAAAGAATACGTTTCAGAGATACAGTGAGTAATCAAGAGTGTGAGTTTTCATTCAATTCCTCATGGGGGTTCAAACTAAAACACCTTTTTGAAGGGTGACATATATATCCTATAAAACTCCTTATAGCTTTGTTGCTCAACAGACAGCTATCAGCGACAACGGTAATTCAGATGATACACACTGAGGAATTCTAGTATTTAAGAGGATCTCCTGATCAGAAAAGTGTCTGCATTGCTGACAAGCTTGGCAGCTGCTTTCCTGCTGTCTGTGCTGAAGAATATCTTGGAGGTACCAAAGTTCACGGTCAACATACCCCTGAAGTGCCTCTGTGATTACCCAAATGTAGAGACAAAATAAGGGTCACATCCTTCCCTGGGATCCAGATTACTTACATTTCTGAAGTCCAGTGTTCATCTGCGTGTGAGAAAGAAGCTGAAAGGACAGGTCACCTGGCCCTGGCAGACAGGCTAGCATGGCAGACTGGCATCAACACAACATGGGGCAGTCACTCACACTGCAATGAATGAAAAAACAAAGTCATAGAATACAAGGCAACTCACTCAAGGAAGACACCAGGGACATCAGATATGAGCAGCAGAGGCCCAAGTTTAGACAGATAAGCAATTTAATAATTAGCAGCATGTTGGTTGAAAATACATCTATTTCTTTATCTGCAGCAACAATTTGCTCTCAACTATTACTATGGCTAAAATGATGTTTCAGTCACCACAGATGCAGCGAGGGGGCAGAAATAAAAACTGGAAAATAAGGTGAATCTATAAAGCCTTTTATGTTCACCAGCTGTGGATGCACTTTTGGCATGTGCATCTCCTATAGACAGCCTCTCCCTACTACTTTTGGGCAGGCCCGTGGGATTGCCAGATACACAGCATGCTAGCTCTCATCTGTGCCCCAGCTGAGGCAGGAGCAGAAAGGCTAGGGCAGATTCTAACTGAGGTGAAGGGAAAAATGATTTCTCCCTGAAAATAGAACAGGGTTCCTGAAGAGAGCTGGCCTTCATAGGTCTATTTACAGACCTGACTAGGGCAGGGGCAGTCATTTCCAGAAGCAGTACAGTATATGAGTTGCAAAGGCACCCAAGTCCAACTTGCAATGGCAGTCATCTGAGCTCACTTTTAGAAGGAAGAAGGGGCAAAGCAGCCTAGGAATACAATTAAGTACTGTTAAAGCAAATTCTGTTTATAAGTTCCCGGGGATTAACCTTTCCTATTGCCTATCACACAATTAGATCCCCCCTGGCCAGAAAAAAAAAGTTGCATTGTTCCCAGAATAAATCAAGGTGGTTGTAGGCTGCCAGGAGCCCTCTCTAGGCAAGTAATCCTGACATTATGTCAAGATGGCACGGTTTCCTCAGTAATGTCTACCAACAAGACCTGCCCAGGAAAGCACACCTGATGGGGCCTCTGTAGGGAATAAGCTCCCTGTGTACCAAGGACCAGGCTCTTCTCAAATAAGTATAATGTACTAAAATAAAATACATGGAATTCCTTTTCCATTCTGCAAAACCCAGGAATCCAGGTGGCATGTTAAGGCTTTAATCCCAACAAAAGAGGAGTGGAGAAAGAGCTCAAGTGTTCAACAAAGACCACAAATCCTCTTTCTTTCTCTTTGGGGGCCCTCTCAGGTATGTGAAACTACTTTGTCACGATGAGTATCAGAGAGCTCCAGCTTGCAAGGCCAGGTAGCTGAAAAGATACTTTGTAAAAAGAGGCTGCTCAAACTGTCTAAGATAGCAACTCCAGAAAGAAAATGCCTCAGTGAGAATCGAGCTGCCCCAGAGTTCTGGCACAGATTCTGCCTTTTCAGGTCTCTGGTGTGTGGGATAACAGAATGTACGCAGGGCACCAAGTGCAGCGCCTCAAGAAATAAAAAGGCTTCTGTTGGGGTCAAATGACTGAGGTACTGCTTACAATCCCTTCCCTTGTGAAGGCTGTTCGTTATTTAACAACCTCTCCCCTATGGTCTAATATAGGAGAGGGCAAAATCCAAGGAAAAGAAGGGAATTAGCGAATAATGGAGCCTAATATTGTGAAATGGGCTGTATGAGGGGCATTAGTGAGGTTTTCTTAATTAGGTCTCCCACCCTTTCTTGGAGATAGGTAATAATTTCACTTGTCATCTCATCATCTCTAGCCTAGATTACTACAATAGCCTTCTAAATGGTTTCTCTGTTCCACCCTTGCCCCTATCACCCGGTCTGCTTTCCACATAGCAGCGAGAGTAATTTACTTTTTTAATTAGAAATCATATCAAAGGTGCCTCGTTAGCACAGTAGGTAGCACGTCAGTCTCATAGAAATCATATCAACTCAAAAATCTCCAATGATTCCCCATCTCAGTTTGAATAAAAAATCCTAACAGGTCCACAAGGCCTACCACGATCTGTTACTACTACTTCTCTGACCTCATCTTCTAAACCCCCCCTCCCCCCGCCCCTCTTGCTGACTCTACTTTCAGCCACAGTGGTCTCCTTGCAGTCCCTCCAACAAGCCAAGTGCACTTGTCTCCTTGCTTGTACTTCATCCAGACAGGAGAGATGCTGTGATGATGGAGGTTCAGAGAACACAGTCACTAGGCTGTCTTGAGATATACTCTTCCCCTGTACTTTTGGGAAGGAACCAAACTATGCATGATCACTGCAATCTCTGATATACCTATTAAATCTTGATGCCTACAACCAGAAAGAGATGAGTGTGGGGGGCTGTGGATCCTCCGAGTTGACCATACATACTGCCCCTCAAAACTACAACTCTGGATTTCAATAGGAAAGAAGAGGAGACGATTAAACCAGCTAAACTGTGGCAAAGACATAATAGTGGATTTATTAATAGTGAACAAAGGAGCAAAAATAATAGGTGAATTCTGTAAAGACTCCAGAAAGTCAGGGCACCTGGCTGGCTCAGTCAGTGGAGCATGAAGCTCTTGGATCATGGGGTTGAGTTCAGGCCCCATGCTGGGTGTAGAGCTTACTTTAAAAAAAAAGAAAAAAAGAAAAAAAAAAAGACTCCAGAAAGTCAGCTTTTAGTTTGGACAGGAGGGGGTGAATGAGGAAGAAAGATACCAGAGCTTGGGGCCCTCCGTGATGATGTCCCCAACAAGAACCACCCAGCAAGTTTAGAAAACTCATCATCTAGGCCGCTAAGAGTAGAGCCTCCAATTTGTGACTCTTTCTTTAAGAGTTCAGGGATCTATCTGCCATCCTTTCCAAAAGACTGCCCTCTGTACGTAAAGAAGACTTCAAGCTCCAGTTTCAACTTTAGTTAAGAATTAGATTCTGCTAGAAGGGAAGGCAGGGAATATGGGTAGGTCCCAAGGGTTGTGATGAAACAGGAAGGAAGCAACTTCCTTCTAGAACCCATTCTAGCAGTAGGGATATACAATATAAAGTACTCCTCTGGAGGCCTGGTGGCAGAGCACAGGCCTTTATTTAAAAACTTCAAACCAGGGGTTCCTGGGTGGCTCAGCTGGTTAAGTGTCTGCCTTCAGCTCAGGTCATGATCCCAGGGTCCTGGGATCAAGCCCCACACAGGCCTCTCTGCTTGGCGGAAGGCCTGCCTCTCCCTCTCCCACTCCCCTTGCTTGTGTTCCTTTCCTTGCTATGTCTCTCTCCGTCAAATAAATAAATAAAATCTTTACAAAACAAAACCCAAAACTTCAAACCACCCACACAATCTGATTACCACTTGGCTTTTTCTAAAAAGCAAATTCCAGGGTGCCTGGGTGGCTCAGTGGGTTAAAGCCTCTGCCTTCGGCTCAGGTCATGATCTCAGGGTCCTGGGATCGAGGCCTGCATCGGGCTCTCCGCTCAGCAGAAAGCCTGCTTTCCCCTCTCTCTGCCTGCCTCTCTGCCTACTTGTGATCTCTATCTCTGTGTCAAATAAATAAATAAAATCTTAAAAATAAATAAAAAATAAAAATAAAAAGCAAATTCCAATACAATTTTACAGTTGTTACTTCCAGAAGCACAAGTAGAGCCAGAAATCAACACTAGCACTACCTTCTCAAGGGACCTCAAAATTTAAGTCCTGACTTCCAAACATAATCAAGTAGTAATCCAGAGCTCAGGCCAAGTGAGCTTCTCGGCCAGCTTTCCTGCCACCAGCTGGTCTGCTCCCTGAACAGGAGGACTATAATATCCCAGTAAACCCAGAATGAAAGTGTTCAAATTCTCCTGGGGCATTAGCACCAGTGTGAGCATTTACCAGACTACCTCTAATTAAGGAACAAAACCCTTGTGCCCACTGGGAAAATTCAAAAGTACTACCATCTGTTCCCCCCATCCCCACCCTCCGCCATCCCTGTCAGAAGACTGCCGGAGGTTAGAGTTGTGATGTCACACTGTTTTCCTGAGTGGCGTCTGATAAAGGACTCTCTCTACTTAGGACTATGTCTGTGCCTGTAAGAAAACCTCAGTCGTCGTTTGTGCTACTTGTCCCTGCTCATGCCTAAGACCACTGAAAGGTAGGGAGAAGGGAAAGGAGGAGATCGAGTGCTAGAATAAGAATTTCTTTCTACTCAGGGCTCTGGGGTGAAGTGGAATAGAGCCATCACTTCCAGCCCACTTTCACTACCCACAATCTACTGCCTCCCACTACACTTTGCCAATTCTCTCTCCTGCTTTCCCTTTCCTGCCTGCAACCCCCACCTTCAAAAAGAACACCCCCTCAAAAAAAGGTTGACTAGCCAACTTTCTGATTCATGCTGTGGTTCAAAAATTTTAGTTTGTCATTTGTGGTTTTTAATTAAAAACTGAAATTGACACCAGTGCCATCTCTGCAACTACAGGTAAAGAAACATTACGCTCCTTATTTGACTTCACTTTATAAAATAAATCCAACAGTGAAAATCCTGCAGACATGCATCTTAAGAGAATATGATTAATACCACAAAACTGCATTAATTTAAGAGTCCTCAGTATCTCTGATTAAAGCTTTCTCATCTGTGAGTTAAAGGGTTATTTAAAAAGACTACTTTTTGATAACCGGGAAAAATTTTTATCCTACTGCTTGCTCCCTGTTCGTTTACTTGTGGGGTCCAAGAAATTAGGCTAAAACCTAAGGGAAATACCAAAATACTGCTCTGGGGAGAATAAACAGGATGAAAGGCAGCAAAAACTACATGTTTATCCAATCAGACTCTGCAAAGTCAGTCATCTGCATGGTCTGTTACAATAAAACAATCTATTCAACAGGTAATTTTGTCAGTCCAGATTTAACTGTGAACTTCCAATTCAACTGAACTTTTCACTAATTATGCAACCTGAATAAAGTTCAGCCACTGCTCAAAGGCATCTTTCTTTTCCATCTTTAACCTATAAGGGGAGCTAAAATTCACTTGGAATTGTGACCCCACAACTCTAGGCAGGCAGGGAAGAGAACAAGTGTTCATTCTGGGCTTACTTTTTTTTTTTTTTTTTAAGATTTATTTGTTTGAGACAGAGAGAGAACGAGCAAGATGGGGTGGGGGGGTGGGGGGAGAGGGAGAAGCAGACTCCCCTGCTGAGCAGGGAGCCCAAGGTGGGACTCAATCCCAGGACCCTGGAACCATGACCTGAGCCAAAGGCAGACACTTGACAGACTGAGCCACCCAGGGCCCCTACATTTTTTAAAAGTAATCTCTATGACAAATGTGGGGCCAATCTCACGACCCGGAGACCAAGAGTTGCATGCTCCACAGACTGAGGCAGCCACATGCCCAGAGCTTACTTTTTGAAAGCCCAGAACCACCCCTACTGCAAACCATTCCCACTCTGTGGTTTGGAAACACAAACTGTCCTTTAGAACCTATGACAACAGGTCCTCTTTCTGACAAGTCCCACCCCACCCTAGTCCCTAAAGGTGCTCTCCCTTCTTCAGCCAGGATGCTCTTTCCCGGATCCTATAATTATTTAACTCATCTATGATCCAGTGATTTCTCTTGAATGTGTTACTCTAGTACTGAGAAAATATTCTCCCTGGACATTTTAACCTTTCGACTTGAGTGTGAGTGAGTGTCCCTAGACCAGAGCCTGTCTTTTATTTTATCCTTCTAAATTACAGAATCAGGAACAAGATTATCACATAATACATACTGAATAAATATCACTGGCTCACATTCCTGAAGAAAATAGCATATACTTTAAACTCAGGATCTGGAAATTAACTGAACTTACATCTTCGAGACATGGATCACACAAGTGTCAACAAGTGCCTGTGCGTGTGCGTGGGGCAGGTAGCTTTGCTCTGTGAGAGGACAGAGAAGATAAAAAAAATGCCTGGGCAGCTCTCTCCGGGTCTGGCTGCCATAAGGAGAGGAGCTGCTGCCATGTCCAACCACCTGCAATGAATGTTCTTGCACAATTACTCCAGCCTCCTGATCAAAAGGAACAAGCAGACCTACAGCACCGAACCCAATAACCTGAAGGCTTACAACTTCTCCCATTACACCACTTCCCCCTCCACCCAATTCACTGCAAGGCTGTGGGTGTGGAGCTGGTGGACAATGGCAAAGGTTAGTGGTGGTCACGAAGCCTAGATCCAGCCAGTGAAAACCTTCCACCTCCTACAAGGGACCACCACTAACAAGAATGCCCCCCTCCCCAGCATCAGGCACATAATCCCCAAGAACAAGTACTGCCCAGATCTGTGTATTGCTGCCATTCACAGAGCCAGTGCCATCCTATGCAGCCAGAAGCCTGTGATGGTGAAGAGGAATCAGCCAGCCCCCACCAAGAGCTCCTGAGCACCTGCCTCTCTCACCTCGAAAGCAATAAAGATGTCAACCACAAAATAAAAACAAACAAACAAACAAACAAATAAATAAAATCCCTAGGGCGCCTGGGTGGCTCAGTTGGTTAAGCACCTGCCTTCGGCTCTGGTCATGACCCCAGGGTCCTGGGATTGAGCACCCTGTCAGGTTCAGGAGGGAGTCTGCTTCTCCCTCTCCCCGCCAACCCCTGCTCAGGCTCTCCCTCTCGCAAATAAAATCGTTTTTAAAAAAGAAAACAAGCCCCAAGTACTACTTTTTATTTACACTGTATTGAAAAGTATTATTTGATTTCTGTACTTTAATCTCCATTAAGTAGAAATCAGTGTTCCTAAAAATGTGAAAATGCAGGCTGTGTTCGTTGTAGGCAGCTAAATCAGAACCTGCAATTTTTCATCATGGTATGGAATAAGGCTTGAGTTTCCAAAGGCCTATCAGGACTGGATCACTATAACTCAAGATGAACCATATTAGAAAGAAAGACTAACCTTTGCATTTAACCCCATTCATAATCACAAGCAGAGCTGTCAGACTGGGTAGAATTTTACTCACAAGTACCTGGGACTGTGCCCAGAAAGACAAGGAGAACAAGAAACCAGGAAAAAACACTTCTTTGAGATAAGACACAAATACTGGATTTTTACCTTTTACAATTTTCTGTAGAAACTTCTGAATCAAAAAGTTTTAAATTATTATTCGGATGAAATATAATTCAACAAATATGTTATAATTTGTGGCAATTTTTAATCTTTAAAGCCCTGAGTCTCACAGGAGTCCAGGAAATGTTGCCCAGTGACAGACAAGTACTTATCTCACACCCAAACGGGGAAACTGAGGCAAAAGACTCAAACTATTTTTTAAAAAGGGACTCTGTTAAAAAAATATCAAAGTTGGGTACAATTTTAAGTCTTAGGGTGTCTAAAAAGACCTTTAATAGGCCCTGACTGAACGCAAAACAAGGCAGACCACAGACGGTATTCATTCTGATAAAAATAGAAAAGGCAGTTTCCTAGTTAGCTTGTGTAAACTTATATAGCCCATAGCTACAACACAGAAAAAGAATTTTAAGAATTTAGCAGGCTGTTAAAAAATTTTGGCAAGCATATGTTTACAGAACAGCTAAACAAGTTGCTTATTCATGCACTTTATCCTCCCCTCAACTGCACAAGGTACAACAGAGGCCCAATTTCATTAGTGACTCTCTTGCATCAGAATCACCTCACCAGAGAGCAGGCCCTCTTAACCCAGTCTGGGGTCTGACTTTAAAGTCTGAAGGGTGACAGTAATTGAAAAGGCTTAAGGGTAGTCACCTAGCTGCCCCCATCCTGGGTATACAACTCCAGGGTGTTATTTTGAAATCAGCTGAGGTAAGAGTGTTTGGACCACGTGTGCCTATGTTTCTTGACCCTGGTACAGACGTGTCTTTCTTTTCTGAGTCTAATGTGCCTCATCAAAGTTCACTGCTGTATTTAGAAATTTCAAGAGACATTTATAGATCAGTGTTTTTGCTATGTAGTAAGTAACACTGATTTACACTGCATAAGAGCGTAGTTTATCAAAAAACTGCAGAAAATAGCTTAAACAAAATTTTGAACAAGTATTGAAGAGTTATGAATGGAAAGAGTGACAGGGACAGGATCCACAGCAACATCTGAATCCATGTAAGGGGGAGTGAGGACATGGCTCCCACCAAAGTTGTATGGAGGAATATAAGCAACTACTAAATATATGAATAGTGCAACTATCTCCTAACTAAAGAAATGTAAATTAAGTAGAATGAGGTTTTATTTTTGCCTAAAAAATGACAAAAATCCAGTTTGAAAAAAATCTAAAACATACAGAGTCAAGGAAGGATATAGTGAAGAATCACTAAAGAGGGATTTTTTTTTTAAGATTTTATTTATTTATTTGATGCAGAGAGAGAGATCACAAGCAGGCAGAGAGGCAGGCAGAGAGAGAGAGGAGGAAGCAGGCTCCCTGCTGAGCAGGGAGCCCAATTTAGGGCTCGATCCCAGGACCCTGAAATCATGACGTGAGCCGAAGGCAGAGGCTTTAACCCACTGAGCCACCCAGGCGCCCTAAAGTGAGATGTTTAAATTGATACATTCTTCCTGGAAATAAGCATGAACAGTTTCTGTTTTGTTTTTTTTTTTTAAAGATTTTATTTATTCATTTGACACAGAGAGAGAGATTACAAGTAGGCAGAGAGGCAGGCAGAGAGAGAGGAGAGAGGAGGAAGCAGGCTCCCTGCTGAGCAGAGAGCCCGATGTGGGCCTCGATCCCAGGACCCTGGGATCATGACCTGAGCCGAAGGCAGCGGCTTTAACCCACTGAGCCACCCAGGCGCCCCAGTTTCTGTTTTTTGTTTTAAGATCTTATTTGAGAGAGAGAGAGAAGTGGGGGGGGGGATGGCCGAGGGATAGAGAATCTTAAGCAGACTCTGCCCTGAACATGGAGCCTGATGCGGGACTCGATCCCACAACCCTGAGATCACAACCTTAAACCAAGATGTCCAAGATGTTGGATGTTTGACTAACTGTGCCACCCAGGTATCCAGATCCCCCTGCATGAACAGTTTTTTTTAAAAATTCATTATTCTTCAACATAGTTATTGAACTTCTAAAATCTAATTCAAGGAACAATCAATGAGAGATGCAAACAAAGATTTATATATGACTCTCTTCAATGTTTTTCATAATTGTGTAGAAGCTGGAAACAATCTAAATGTCCCAAAGCAAGGAAATGGTTATATAAATTATGGGATATTCATCTAATAAAGTTAGCATGAGACCTCAATTTTTAATTGTTAAAAAATATCTAGGGGCACCTGGGTGGCTCAGATGGTTAAGCGTCTGCCTTCAGCTCAGGTCATGATCCCGGGGTCCAGGGATTGAGCCCTGCATCAGGCTCCCTGCTCAGCAGACAGCCTGCTTCTCCCTCTCCCTCTGCTGCTCCCCCTGCTTGTGCTCTCCCGCTCTCTTCTGTCAAATAAATAAAATCTTAAAAAAAAAAAAGTATCTAAAAATAAAGAAAAATGCTTATAAATGCTATGTTAAAAAAGTATATACAATAGACAAATATGGTATAATAATTTATAAAATTTATTTTATACACACACACAAATTATAAAGTCATTTGTATTTGACCATTAAATGCATTTTATAGGGCGCCTGGGTGGCTCAGTGGGTTAAAGCCGCTGCCTTCGGCTCAGGTCATGATCCCAGGGTCCTGGGATCGAGGCCCACATCGGGCTCCCTGCTCAGCAGGGAGCCTGCTTCCTCCTCTCTCCTCTCTCTCTGCCTGCCTCTCTGCCTACTTGTGATCTCTCTCTCTATGTCAAATGAATAAATAAAAAAATCTTTAAAAAAAAAAAAAGCATTTTATAGCACTTTGTGGGGATAAATGCTCATTCCTGGACCATATAGTTTAGGATAACATTTTTTTTTTTTAAGATTTTATTTATTTGTCAGAGAAAGAGAGAGCACAAACAGGGGTAGCGGCAGGTAGAGGGAGAAGCAGACTTGCTGCTGAGCAAGGAGCCCGATGAGGGACTCGATCCCAAGACCCTGGGATAATGACCTGAGCCGAAGTCAGACACTTAACTGACTGAGCCACCCAGGCGTCCCTAGGATAACATTCTAATTAGCTTTCACTTCTTGAACATAAAAGTCAAGAGAGGCAAAAAAGTTAGGAAAAAAGTGGTGGCAAAGGCAAGTCATTTTCTGGTAAGTTTTTTTTTTTTTTAATTAATTAATTAATTTATTTGAGAGAGAGTGAGAGAGAGCATGAGAGGGGAGAAAGTCAGAGAGAGAAACAGACTCCCCATGGAGCTGGGAGCCCGATGTGGGACTCGATCCCAGGATTCGGGATCATGACCTGAGCTGAAGGCAGTTGCTTAACCAACTGAGCCACCCAGGTGCCCTGATAAGTTTTTATAAGGGGAAAATTCACATGCAGATAAATGCCAACCATAGTTCAAATCACCTCCAAGAAACCTGGATTAACAAGTTTCACTATATCAAAATAGTTAAGACAAGATTTTAGGTTTGAATCCCAGGTCTGTTGCTTACTTGCAGTGTGACCTTGGGAAAGACACTTAACTTCATCTGTAAAATGTACCTACTTTAAAGGATTGCTATGAGGATTCTTTCTTTCTTTCTTTTTTTTTTAATTTTATTTATTTGAGAGAGAGCACACAAACAGGGGCACAGGGAGATAGAGAAGCAGACTCACCTATTGAGCAGGGAGCCCCGATGTGAGAGTTGATCCCAGGATCCTGGGATCATGACCTAAGCCAAAGGCAGATGTTCAAATGACTGACCCACCCAGGCACCCCTGATGTAAGGATTAAATGAGTTTATTTATTTATTTATTTATTTTAAAGATTTTATTTATTCATTTGACACAGAGAGAGAGATCACAAGTAGGCAGAGAGGCAGGCAGAGAGAGAGAGAGAGAGAGAGAGAGGAGGAAGCAGGCTCCCTGCTGAGCAGAGAGCCGGATGTGGGCCTCGATCCCAGGACTCTGGGATCATGACCTGAGCCACCCAGGCGCCCGGATTAAATGAGTTTAACACATTCAAGTGCCTGGGGCACCTGGCTGGCTCAGTTGGTAAAGCATGAGACTCTTGATCACTGGGCACAGAGCTCACTTTTAAATAAATAAATAAATAAATAAATAAATAAATAAATAAATAAATAAATAAATAATCAATTCAAGGGCACCTGGGTGGCTCAGTGGGTTAAGCCTCTGCCTTCAGCTCAGGTCATGATCTCAGGGTCCTGGGATTGAGGCCGCATCGGGCTCTCTGCTCGGCAAGGAGCCTGCTTCCTCCTCTCTCTCTGCCTGCCTTTCTGCCTACTTGTGATCTCTCTCTCTCTCTGTGTCAAATAAATAAATAAAATCTTTAAAAAATAGTAAGAAATGTTGGCTATTATCACTTTCCTAATCTACTAAAATTCAGATCACTTTTTATTTTGCCAACTCTACCAAACCATCACCTCACATTTTATAGTTCTTTATATGTTGAAGCATGTTTATACAAATTATTTCATTTGAAATTTAGAACAATCTCTTAATTGAGATGGAACAAGTATCACTCCCCTTCTATAAATTAGGAAACCCAGGCTCAGAAAGATTTAAATTACCTGTCCAGTGATATGCAGCTGGGACAGTGGACCTCATATTAAATTCTCTGTCTTAACTCCTAGGCTTGTGGCTCATTCCATTAGACAAGTATTTTCTAATCTGCAGACTGTGACCAGCCTTTTAAAAAAAAAGTGAATAAAAAAATCACAAAGTCAGAATCCTTATTGTTTAATTTTTCTCATTTCAACTACCTCATTTACATATATTTTAGTGGGATGCAATCCCTATCGTGGGCTTAGAAAAAAATGTTTGAAAAACACTGCACTAGGGTGCCTGGGTGGCTCAGTGGGTTAAAGCCTCTGCCTTCGGCTCAGGTCATGATCTCAGTCAGGGTCCTGGGATCGAGGCCCGCATCGGGCTCTCCGCTCAGCGGAAAGCCTGCTTTCCCCTCTCTCTCTCTGCCTGCCTCTCTGCCTACTTGTGATCTCTATCTCTGTGTCAAATAAATAAATAAAATCTTTAAAAAAAAAAAAAACAGAAGAAAGAATTCCTTAGGAAAAAAAAAAAACACTGCACTATACCACAGCTGTCCCTCAAGTCAATATTTATTGACCACCTATCATGTCCCTCTTCTTACACTATTATATACAACAAAAATATGCAATTCTAAACCATGGTTTTATTTTTTAAACTGTGAATGTAATTATTGACTTTCCTATGGGTTGGGAGAATTGCCTGTCCCAGATCAGTACTCTGCACTGGAACTTTAATGTCCTTTGGCCAGCCTAACACTTTCCAAGCAGCCCTCAGTGAAAATTCTTTCAAGCTGAACTATAAAGCCAGCAACTATAACCAAGGTAAGAGTGCACTGGAAAAGTGTCTACATAAAGACAAAAGCAAACTTTGTTTGACTTGTCAAACTTTTTTTTCAGGGAAAAGTTGTATCAATTTATACCCAGGAAACTATATCCAAGAATATAAGTAATGACTGAACACAGTTCTCTCTCATTCTCAAACAATCCTGGGATAGAAAACTCTACCCCATCTCTCCTCAGGCTCTTCCGTTAACTCTAACTCTGAACCTATTCTCAATTCATATCTTTTCTAAGTTAGTTTACATTTGGACACTTGTACTGTGACAGCTTTTGTAAGCTGGGCATTAGAGTCCACCCAGGTCTCTGACAGGAAACATCCCTCTGGGACACCTGGGTGGCTCAATGGGTTGAAGCCTCTGCCTTCAGCTCAGGTCATGATCTCAGGGTCCTGCGATCAGGTCCCACATCGGGCTCCCTGCTGAGCGGGGAGCCTGCTTCCTCCTCTCTCTCTGCCTGCCTCTCTGCCTACTTGTGATCTCTCTATGTCAAATAAATAAATAAAACCTTAAAAAAAAAAAAAGGAAACATCCCTCTGCTCTCTCAGGTGTTTTAAATTTGGGCGAGGGCAGAGGGAGAGTGGGCTCATACTTTTCCATGCCCCACATTTACTATATCCACTCTGTATTCATTTGGTCTATTATTTTCTCAGAACTTGTTCTCTGAACACAATGCCTTGAATTTATGTGGCTTTCATATCTAGTGAAGTTTCAGAAAGGCTAATAAATTCAGTGCAGATGGGGAATGAAGTTTTACTTACAGTTAATAAATACACTGCCCTCACTCTATCCTCTAGTCTGCTGCAATCCAGGGTTAGTTTGGCAGTAGGGAGATTTTAAGGTAAGAGGACAAGGCATAATTGCTATTTTAATATATTCTGTTCATTTAGGCCCTCCTTTCTCCTCTGCCAGCGGGAGTAGAGGACCATAAGGAATCCTGACGGGTAACAATTTGGGGTGAGGGCTCCTGTAGGCCTTAGCAAAAATCCCAAGATCTGACTTTGCTGTTTCACTGAGATTCACTATAACCTGAAGTTTTATGGCTCATATTCCACAAATCAGGAATTACCAGGTTTCTGAAGTTAAAGGGTCTCTGAAAGTTGGACAGACCTCTAAGCCTCAAAACCACTGAGGAACTGAAGGCCCATTGAGGAAGAGGAGCACTCCCTCCCTCTACACCCTACAAATCATTGCAACCAGCTAATGAAATCTGGACTACTGGTTCAATCTACAGAAAGAAGAGAGAACAGACAGTCCCTGCTGTAAGAGTACTTTTATAGCTAGAGTAAACACCCACTGAAATAAAATTCTGAACTGAGCTTCAGGAGGCTTCCTCATTTTAGGAATTGCCTTGTAAAACAAAACTAAAACTAAAAAAGTAGTCCTTTAAACCTCTCAAAGAATCAAAGTACACAATTCATTCACTGATCAGAATTCTTTTGCTTCTTTCTGTAGCTCTGGAAAATTCCATAATCATTCCACACTGTTTTTGTTTTTGTTTTAAGATTTATTTATCTATTTGTCAGAGAGAGAGAAAGAGAGAAAGCACCCAAGCAGGGGGAGCAGCAGGCAGAGAGAGAAGCAGGCTCCCCACTTAGCCAGGAGCCCAATGCAGGACTCATCCCAGGACCCCAGGATCAAGACCTGAGCTAAAGGCAGACAATTAACCAACTGAACAACCCAGGCGTCCCACAGCTTTTATTTTTTTAAATCAATGTGTGACTGGTTCTAACTGGTCAACTGTGTGTCTTATACCACATATAAAGCTCCACCCAAACAAAGAATTTAACTCAAGATTACCTTAGCACTGAATGAATCAAAAAAAGAATATATAAATACACAGTTTATCCTACAGATGTCCAAATGATGTGCTTTCCTTTACCTCAGACACCTCAAAGAAATGACTAACACTACCCAAATTAACATCTTCTGGACAGCAGCAAAAAATGAAAGTTCAGAATTCTTCTATTCCTGGTACACTGCCTCCCTCACTCAGTATGCCGGTTCCCTGTCCTAATTTCTCCTCTGTAAACTACTCTCCAGAGCCTCCCTCACCAACTGAGCATCCTTACCAGCCTTCACCCAGTTTCCCCCATTAAATCACTTCGACTAGATTGGAAATAGAGGGTACCCAAACAGAGTAAGGATGGCAGCCACAAAGTAGTGGAGGGCTTGTTATGGGGAGCCAGAAACCAAGTGGTATGAGAGCATCCCCAGAGGGAGGCAATGACAACTCCACCATCCAATAGCAATGAACCCCAATAAGGTCCAAACAGATCTCGATATCTAGACACCTGATTTCCAAAGTTGTCTACTAACAGGAACAAAGGCTCTATGGAGAATTGGCTGAGGCAAAGAAATGAGTCTGGAACATCTTATTGTACAGGAAAGGAAGGAAGTGTTCAAAGACATGTCAAAGAACACAGAAACCGGAATGCTCAGAAGGTGACAGAAACCACCAAAAGAGAAGTTTACACATCAGAAATTGGAAAGAACAATGAATGGGTTCATGAGTGAAGGAAGTATGTCCTAGCAACAGAAGAATTAAAAACTTTTGTTTTCTACCACTATTCATAAGATGTTAGTTTGGGTACTATCAGCCAATCCTTTGAAATAAAAGGACAGCAAATGATTTAGTGATCTTTTTTTTTTTTTTTTTTTAAAGATTTTATTTATTCATTTGACACAGAGAGAGATTACAAGTAGGCAGAGAGGCAGGCAGAGAGAGAGGAGAGAGGAGGAAGCAGGCTCCCTGCTGAGCAGAGAGCCCGATGTGGGCCTCGATCCCAGGACCCTGGGATCATGACCTGAGCCGAAGGCAGCGGCTTTAACCCACTGAGCCACCCAGGCGCCCTGATTTAGTGATCTTCAAGATTAAATATATAGCTACATAATTTTTTCCCTGATATACTAACAAATTCAAGGATAATTTGAACATCAAAACAAATAGGGGCACCTGGGTGGCTGTCGGTTAAGCACCAGACTCTTGATATTGGCTCAGGTCATGATCTCAGGGTCGTGGCATCAAGTCCAACATCAGGCTCTCTGCTCAGTGTGGAGTCAGCTTGTCCCTCTTGCTCTGCTCCTCCCCCTACTCATGCTCTCTCTCTCAAATAAATAAATAAATAAAGTCCTTAAAAAAAACCCAAGCAAATGATGATAATGGATTAGTCTACTGAATAAAATAGAAAATCCATAATGTATAAAGAAATTGAATCACCTGGCACCTGGGTGGCTCAGTCAATTAAGCATCTGCCTTCAGCTCGGGTCATGATCCCAGGGTCCTGGGATCTAGTCCCACTTCAGGCTCCCAGCTCAGTGGGGAGCCTGCTTCTCCCCCTCCCTCTGCCCCTCTCCCTGGCTTATGCTCTCTCTTGCTATCTCTCTTTCTAATAATTAAAATAAAAATCTTAGGGATACCTGGGTGGCTCAGTTGGTTAGGCAGCTGCCTTCGGCTCAGGTCATGATCCCAGGGTCCTGGGATCGAGGCCCGTATCGGGCTCTCTGCTCAGCAGGGAGACTCGTTCTCCCTCTGCCTCTGCCTGCCACTCTGCCTGCTTATACTCTCTCTCTCTCTCTGACAAATAAATAAATAAAATCTTTTTAAAAAATAAAATAAATAAAATAAAAATCTTTTAAAAAGGCAACACTCTTGTTATATCTGAAACTATTGTAACATTGTGGGTCAACTATACTCAAATTAGAAAAAAATTTTTAACAGAAAATCATGAGTCCATACTAATATAAATGTATAAACTAATAAATTGAAAGGGTGGAGGGGAACAAGATATTTGCATAGTTTCAGAGTATCTCCCTCCAGGGGCATTTGGCTGGCTCATCTGGTGGAACATGGGATTCTTGATCTCAGGGTCATGAGTTCAAGCCCCACGTTGGGCATGGAGCCTACTTAAAGGGAAAAAAAAAAAGGTATCTCCTTCCAAAATAGTTACTAATTAAAAAGGGAAAAAGAGTAACTTTACACTAGAAATGCCTAGAAGGCACCACCTTAATCAAGTGATTGAACATTACCATAAATAGGACACATAAAAATTCTGCACTTCTTAAAATTATGCAATTAAGAACACAGCATCACTACTGTAATATTCCTGCTGAAGATATATAACTTCAATTAAACACGAGGTACCATCAAACCTAAATTGAGGGACTTTATACAAAATAACTGTCAGTAACATTAAGGTCATGAAAGTCAAAGGCCTGAAGAACTGTTCCAGATTGAAGGAAACCGAGAATACGTAACGAATAAATGCAATGTGTGGGGCCCCTGGCTGGCTAAATTGGTAGAGCACGTGACTCCAGAACTTGGTGTGTTGTGAGTTCAAGTCCCATGCTGGGGGTAAAGTTTACTTAAATAACAAACAAATAACAACGACCAAAAAAACCCACTTTAACAATTATCATATGATCTCTCTGATATGAGGAATTTGAGGGGCAGGGCAGGGGGTCATGGGGGTAGGGAGGGAAAAAAATGAAACAATATGGGATCGGGAAGGAGACAAACCATAAGAGACTCTTATTAATCTCATGAGGGCGCCTGGGTGGCTCAGTGGGTTAAAGCCTCTGCTTTCGGCTCAGGTCATGATCTCAGCGTCCTGGGATCGAGGCCCGCATTGGGCTCTCTGCTCAGCAGGGAGCCTGCTTCCTCCTCTCTCTCTCTCTCTCTCTCTGCCTGCCTCTCTGCCTACTTGTAATCTCTCTCTC
>LNAC01000022.1:7046921-7076775 GCA_002007465.1 Ailurus styani
AGATCATGACCTGAGCCGAAAGCAGAGGCTTTAACCCACTGAGCCACCCAGGCGCCCAATAAATTAAATCTTTAAAAAAAAAAATCTCATGAAACAAACTGAGGGTTGCTGGGGGGTTGGGGGGAGGAATGGGGTGGTTGGGTGATGGACATTGGGGAGGGTTTGTGCTATGGTGAGTGCTGTGAAATGTGTAAGCCTGATGATTCACATTATTCCCAAGAGGGGGGGATCCCACTTAAATGAATGAATGAGGGCACCTGGGTGGCTCAGTGGGTTAAAGCCTCTGCTTTCGGCTCAGGTCATGATCTCAGGGTCCTGGGATCGAGGCCCGCATCGGGCTCTCTGCTCGGCAGGGAGCCTGCTTCCCCTTCTCTATCTGCCTGCCTCTCTGCCTCCTTGTGATCTCTCTCCCTCTGTGAAATAAATAAATAAATAAATAAATAAATAAATAAATAAATAAATGTGGTTCTGAACTGGATCCTTACTGCAATGAAGGACATTATTGGTACAAGTAGTAACATCTGAGAGGGGCCTGAGAATTGTAAGATAGCAATGTATCAATGTTAGCTTCCTGATTTTAATGGTTGCATTGTGGTAATGTTAGTGAGTGTCCTTGTTTAGAGAAGGTAAACACTAGGGGTGCCTGGGTGGCTCAAGCATTAAGAGTCTGCCTTGGGCTCAGGGTCCTGGAATTGAGCCCTGCATCGGGCTCCCTGCTTGGCGGGAATCTTGCTCCTCCCTCTCCCACTTGCCCTGCTGGTGTTCCCTCTCTCACTTCTCTCTGTCAAATAAATAAATAAAAGAAGTAAATAAAATAGATAAAATCTTAAAAAAAAATAGAAGGTAAACACTTAAGTATTCTTTTTTTTTTTTAAATATAGGACAGGGGGAAGCAGGCTCCCCACTGAGCAGGGAGCCCGATGTGGGGCTCAATTCCAGGACCCTGGGATCGTGACCTGAGCTGAAGGCAGACACTTAACCAACTGAGCCACTCAGACACCCCTGGACATTTTATTTTAAAAGTAAAACAAAAAATACACAAAAAAGGAGACTCATGCTCTTTTTTTCCTTTCCGAGTCTCTTAGACACTCCATCTGTATCTCTCTAAATCTTCAATAAACTCTACTTTCACTTCCAAAAAATAACAAAAATAGCAAAAATAAAAAAATAAAAAAGGCAGCAGTGTTGAAGTCTGCAAAGGGAGTGGGAGCTGGAGACCATAAAGAGTTGGAGAGAATGGTCTGGTGGTAACCATTATCATTTCATATTAATGCAGGTAACTTACCTCTACATTGGTGAGTGCTGATATTTGGGATTCTTGCCATCCGGAATAGGTTTCCTGTATCTTTCTGCCTCATCAACTTCCAATTTCTTTTCAACACTTACTTGAATAACATCTTCTCCAGTGCCTATACTTCAAATTCTCTCCCAACCTCCACACTGTTCTGGCAATGCTTCCACTGTGTGGCATTCAACGCAACCCTCTTACTTAAAGATGGGGAATTTCACTTTTGGAAAGGTTCCAAAAGAAATGTCTATCCTGAAATGGCCCTATTAATAACCCTCCTCTTTCAGGCCTGACATTCACTAGCATTTTCATCAAGTTCATGTTCATGTTTCAATAAGAGTTTTGCGAGGCCTTTCCTTCTAAGCACGTACCCTGAACCTTATCAAAAGTGCCACGCAAACCCCTATACTCTAAGGGAAATCCTTATTGTATTTTCCAGAGTGGAACAGAGTTTTGACACTATACAAGAAGTTTCAAATAACATTATAAAACTTTATCTCCAGACTTCCTGAAAAGTACCCACTGTAACTAGCTTCTCCATTTTCACACCAACAGCAGCTGGCAGGCAGAGTCTTGGTGATTCTACAGCAGAAAGGTTTTCAGTAACAATCAATGAAGAGCTTTGAAGTTGTGCAAGGATGATGTTTATCACTCACCCTTTCCTCTACTTTCCTTTTTAGTGTGATCAGGGAAGCTTTGGAGGAGAAACAACTGTATTACAGCCCTTCTCCGAGCAGCCATAAACTTTCTTCCTTTATTTCACACAAACATTGAGAAAAGCAAGCTCTTAAAATGCATTGCCATACTCCTTGGCCACTTATTCTCAACAAAATTTTTATGCAGCCACATCCATGAAGCATCTAAGGAGACTGGGGAGCCCTTGGGAAGAAAGCCTAGCAACAAAGGACATTAAGGTGATCAAGGACATCCGAAATGAAAGAAACAGCAAGTTAGTCACCTGAAGATCTGGGAACAGTAACAGTTTGGAGTCGACTTTAGTTCTCTGCATGTTAAGAAGATAAGACTTTGCTTCTAAGACCATTTATGTTTCAGGGTTACCATCAAACAATAATGACAGTAAAATCTAAAAAAAAATAGCAAAGGGACTCTGTCATCTTCAGAGAAAGACAAACTATTCTTTCTGTCTCTCTCTCTCCACCTGGCAAGGATGTTTCCAAAGGTATCAGGCAACTTTCTACTAGAATAACAGCTAAATAAAAAAATATTTTTAGGGAGGCATCTTTGAGCTCACTGAGTAGACATCAAGAGCAAAGCTCACACTCCCAAGTAGAAAAAAATTTATGGACAAGAAATTATCACTGAGGGCGCCTGGGTGGCTCAGTGGGTTAAAGCCGCTGCCTTCGGCTCAGGTCATGATCCCAGGGTCCTGGGATCGAGGCCCGCATCGGGCTCTCTGCTCAGCAGGGAGCCTGCTTCCTCCTCTCTCCTCTCTCTCTGCCTGCCTCTCTGCCTACTTGTAATCTCTCTCTCTGTGTCAAATGAATAAATAAAATCTTTAAAAAAAAAAAATAAATAAATAAAAATGCATCCTCTGANACTGAAATTAAATGGTGGCAGACATGTCCAAGGAATATTGCAAGGGTTCAATCCCTTTATGAATCTTGTGATAGATGAATGTATGGAGGTGGCAACTAGTGAGCAATAGAATAATACTGGAATGGCGCTAATAGAAAGAAACAGTATCATCATGTTAGAAGCCTTGGGACGAGCATAAACAACCGGTATATTCAGTGTGCCTGGGTGGCTCAGTAGGTTGAGCAACTGCCTTCACTTGGGTCATGATCCCAGGGTCCTGGGATTTAGTCCTGGATTGGGCTCCTGCAGCAGGGAACCTGCTTCTCCCTTCCCCTCTGCCTGCCACTCTCCCTGCTTATGCTCTGTTAAGTGAATAAATAAAATCTTAAAAACAACAACAACAACAACAACAAAAAAAAACAACGGGTGTGTTCACCAGAAGAAATCAACTGCATTCCACATGTCCCCTCTACATAGCACCTATTTTACTATGGTATAAAAATCAGGTCATGTGCATTTTCATATTGGGCTATTTTGTTAAATAAACTCTTGTAATAAGTCAAACTTTTTAAAAAATAACATACTAAAATTCCTATATGTTAACAAAATGTATCTTTAGTGTGCTACTGATTTTAAAAGTGCCTCAAAACAGGGGTAGCTGTTTTGGATAGCTCAGTCGGTTAAGCATCTGATTTTGGCACAGGTCATGATCTCAAGGTCCTGAGACTGAGCCCCATGTCAGTCTCCCCACTCAGTGGGAAGCGTGCTTAGCCCCCTGCCCCTCCCCCTGCTCATGTTCTCGCTCTCTTTCTCTTTCAAATAAATAAATAAGTGCCTCAAGTAGGGTTAGTCAGTTAAGTAGGCAACTCTTTAGTTTTGGCTCAGGCCACGATCTTAGGGTCATGGGATCGACCAGCGTCAGGCTTCATGCTCAGCACGGAGTCTGCTTGAGATTCTCTCTCTCTCCTTCTGCCCTTCCCCCCACTTGTGCACGCCTCTCTCTCAAATAAATCTTTATTTTTATTTTATTTTTAAAAAGATTTTATTTACTTATTTGACAGAGATAGATCACAAGTAGGCAGAGAGGCAGGCAGAGGGAGAGGGTGAAGCAGGCTCCCTGCTGAGCAGAGAGCCCGATGTGGGGCTTGATCCCAGGACCCTGAGATCATGACCTGAGCCGAAGGCAGAGGCTTAACCCACTGAGCCACCCAGGCGCCCCTCAAATAAATCTTTAAAAAAAAATCTATAAAAGTGCCCCAAACACAAGCTTACTTTTGTACTAAGAATTTTATATGCAAGCAGAAGATGACACTGCACCTTGCCAAATTATAATATTATAATCTTACAATAAGCACATATTGCTGTGAATGACATTGAGTTCCATCTCAGTCTATTCTCTTATGATAAGCAGTAATGAACTCAAGGGTATGATTTCAGAATATAAAAAGACATTAAGGCTGCTTTTAATAGATTCTTCTAAAATATGATCCTATACAGCTCTTCAAAAGAAGGACAATACATTTTAATTGTGAGATGAATTTTTACAATGCTTTGATCTCCTGTCTAAAAGAGTTCTGGAAAAAGAAATAACTACAGTGGAGGGAGGGAGTAAAATGTGTCATCCTGGTTATTAAAATCCATCAAGTTCATACTTCAGCCTTGGGATAACTGCAGCCAAAAAACTGACTTGCAAGTAATTATCACTACTATCTGCAATAAAAGTTAATTGGACATAATTGAACTAACGCCCTAATTGGAGGGATGCTGCAACTGGCACACAGCCCACTCCTCTTGCTCCTTCAATCTGCAAATGAAACTGCTAATGATAATTTGTGGACAAACAAGAAATTGGTCTCATGGTTTCCCCACTGCAAATCACTCAGCAATTCCAGCTAATGCACAGATGTTGAGCCAGGAGAAAAATCATTAACCAGTGCTTCCTTTGATAAAGATGAATTTTAACAATAACCAAGTCCATTTAGGCTGAGAGTTGCTGAGAACTGGTACATTTTCCCTAACCACCCTAAGTAAGGCACTGTGGCCTGATCTCTATACCCTAGTACTATGGACTAGATGCACCCTGTGACACTAACATGTAATACTAAGAAGAGATGTTACACAAGGCCAGGAGCTACTATTATGCTATAATTTGTCGTCTTCTAAGAGAATCCTGTGTAATCTCATTTTTTAGACAGGCAAATGGCATTGCTGATCTGTTCGAACAGCAAAGACTAAATCACTTTTGAATAGACTTTGGAGCTGATAGATTCCTGCTGCCTGATTCATTTGCCTTCAATTCTGGATAAAAGCTGCACGCTCTTCCCTGGAATTTAGTACCAAACTCTCTGTTTTTCAATTGTGTGACAGCCCAAGGGACTAAGACTCACCTAAGGGTACTGTGGAGTCTTAGGAAACCATTCTGTTTTATAGAAAGGGGAAAATCGTGGTCTTTTTATCAACAGTGACTTATAAATGGGATGACCCTGCTGAGCTGATAGAAAGTAAGAGAAAATAGGTACAAAGTGCTCACCTCTGCTTATTTTTTCTCTGCTTCTTTTTGAATTTTTTATTTTTAAGTAATCTCTACACCCGACGTGGGGCTGTAACTCACAACCTGGAGATCAAGAGTTGCATGCTCTACTGACTGAATAGCCAGGTGCCCCTTTCTGCTTATTTTTCTTATTTTATTTGGGCTCTATTCTGGCAAGGAGGTGGTTAGAAATTAATGCAATCAGAACCATTCCCAAAGCACCAGCTGGACAACCTTCTCATTTGGTACATTTTTCACTAAAAGTTATTTTGGAAGGTTGCAGTTCACTTCCTGCAGTCATTCCATTTCTGATAGAAGTAGAGGAAAGCCTAGGAATAGCTCAGCCAAGATGTAATAAACAGAGAGGGATCTAGAAACTGTAATATGGATGGTAAATGGAAAAAGAGAACATTTAGTAGGAACATCCTTCATTCATTCACACCCTGAGCAACTGTGATGCAGTAGGCACTGTGGTAATACTATGTACTGGGAATACAAATATGGCAGACACGAAAATCCCTGGTGAGAAACGTGATTACTGTGGTGAAAGTTTCATAGTATATGCAATATCAAATCATTATGCTGTATATCTTAAACTAATACAATGCTGTATGTCAATTATACTTCAATAAGAATAAGGTACCTGGGTGGCTCAGATGGTTATGCGTCTGCCTTCAGCTCAGGTCATGAACCCAGGGACCTGGGACTGAGTCCCCTATCAGGCTCCCTGAGCCTGATTCTGCCTCTGCCTCTGCCTCTACTGCTTCCCCTACTTGTGCTTTCTCACTCTCTCTAACAAACAAATAAATAAAATCTTAAAAAAAAAAGTGGATGAAGCTGTTTGAAAATCAAAGTAATGAAACAAATACTTCCAAGGAACAGTGAGAAAGAAGGGAGAACAACAATATGGGTCACTGAAAGCTAAGCAAGAATTTGGTGGACTAAGAAGGGTAAGCTACTCTAGGCAGAGAAAACCAGCATAATGAAAGGCATACACAACTATGCTAGAAAACTAGCATAACTAAATGCATGTTTGGGAAACCACAAATGGTATGGTATAAAGAGCGGGGTGTTAGATGTATGTGCCAAACCTGGAGATGAGCCTGATGTGCCAAATTATGAAGAGCCTTACATTTCATACTAGAGGGACAGAACAGCAGATTAAGAATAAAGCTGTGTTGGACCACCTGGGTGGCACAGTCAGTTAAGCGGCCAGATTCTTGGTTTTGGGTCAGGTCATGATCTCAGGGTCCTGGAATTGAGCTGCGTTGGGCTCCACACCCAGCATGGAGTCTGCTTGAGATTTTTCTCTCTCTCTCTCTCTCATCCCTCTACCTGTCATGCTATCTCTCTCTCTCTAAAACAAATAAATAAAATCTTTAAAAAAGAAAAACAAAGAATAAAGTTGGGTTGGAGTCACAGCTCAACATTCTTTTTTTTAAAAGTTTTTATTTATTTATTTGACAGAGAGAGAGAGAGAGAGAGAGAGAGAGAGGGAGCACAAACAGGGGGAGCGGCAAGCAGAGGAAGAAGAAGCAGGCTCCACACTGAGCAAGAAGTCCGATGTGGGCTCGGTCCCAGAACCCTGGGATCATGACCTGGACTGAAGGTAGTCGCTTAACTGACTGAGCCACCCAGGCGCCCCCATGGCTCAATATTCTTAACATTAAATCAGTATAAAAGTAGTCCCAACATCTTACAGAATAACTGTGATGATTAAATAAGATTATATTCATAAAGTGCTTAGTATAGTGTCTATGCTCAACAATGGTAGTTATAACTCTTATTAGCTAATGTCAAACTTTATCCTGAAGCCATGGGGAGACAGGAACAGGTTTCAAGGAGAGTAACACGATCAGATGTCTATTTTAAATCAATCTCCTGAAAATGTGAAAGACAAACAGGAGATGGCAGAAATCAGTTAAGTAGCTATAGTGATTTCAAGGGAAGAGATGATGAAGATCTTATACAAGGGTGCCATAAGAGGGTCATCACACAAAGGAGGGAGTAGATTTATTTCTGAGTTCAAAAACAGGTTAGTAAAGTCTGAAGAAAGGCAATTTTAGATGAACGTAAACAACAATGAGCTTATTCAATTAAACAGTGGCACAGTACTAGAAACGCTGAAGCAAAAGCCATGACTACTCTTTAAGAATAAGGAAAAGAGGGGCACCTGGGTGGTTCAGTCGGTTAAGCATCTGACCCCCTTGATTTAGCTCGGGTCTTGATTTCAGGGTCATGAAAAAAAATGACGGAAAATTTATTGTTAGGAGCTAAGAATCTGAACTAGATGATCAATCACTAAACCAACTTCCAGATTCCATCACTCTAAATCACTAACAAAGGTGATTTTATATGGTCATTAATGACTGCTTACTTTTGTAGAAAAGTTCCATAATTTTTGAAGTGCTTTCACATGAATGCTCTCACTTGATTTTCTCAAATGCCCTACGAGATAGTTTGTGCAAGGATCATTAGTCCCATTTTCAGAGATAAAGAAACTAGGAAAAGTTGGTAAGTGCACAGACTATAACCAGGTTTTCTGACCCCTGGGCTCTCTCTTTCCATTCTCACCACTACCTCCAACATGGTGCCACAGTTGAAAATCAGTTCTGAGAAACCATCCTTCTTTGGTCACCTGTTCTAGTATTTACTTCAAAATCAGGAAATTCTTCTGCATGACTTATATTCATTGTTCAGGAGCCTCAGCCTATTCCTTTGTCCTCTTCAAGGTGAATAAGAGCTGTCTTTATATAAAGCTCCTTCATATTTGCATACTATAAAATATCTGTCATTTCTCTAATCTGGGCTAGTTAACCCCAATTCCTTTAAGTTCTTTTTTTCACGTATTCTTCCCCTTAAGCTAGTCAAGAAATGTGATCCCTAATTTAGTACTAGCTCCAATAAGACAATAATCTCTTCCCATATACTCCAATTCTAATCCCCAGGTATCTTTTAAAGAGCACCTCTCCAATTAAGTCATACCAATATTTACTGAGCACCTACTATGTAACAAGACATTGCTCAAAGAGTGAGGGGTTTGACAAAGAACAAAACAAACAAAAACTCCTGCTTCCATTTTTACAGGGGGTAGAGTGGGAGAGTCAGATAAATTTAATGAGCAGGTTAAGTTAAACAGACTCTCAGAAGGTGATAAACGCCACAGAAAGATAAAGCTGAAGATGAGGTATACTGGATAGGATAGTGATTTTAAATAGCATGGTTAGAGGGGTCCTTACTGAGAAACTGTAGTTCTCCATGGCTTATCTGCTAGTTTCAGTGCAAGAGAGCAATACAGCTTTTAATTTCGTAACCGATTTTTAAAAAGATATTTATTTGTCAGAGAGAGCGAGCAAGCGTGTGCACACGCACAAGGGGAGTGGCGGACAGAGAGAGAGAGGGAGAAGCAGGATCATTACCAACCAGGGAGCCAGATGTGGCACTCGATCCCAGGACCCCGGGATCATGACCTGAGCAGAAGGCAGATGCTTAACCAGCTGAGCCACCCAAGCGTCTCAACATAACAGATATTTTAAAGCAATTAAACTAGAATCAATATAGTTGTCCCCTCTCTCGTTTCAAGCTTAACTCCTAGACACTTGCACTTCTAATAAAAAGCAACTTATTAACTTGGTTAGAAGAGTGGAATCTTATTTCTGTAATGTGGAAATACTCTTCAAGCAATTATGCAACAAAATAACGCAAGTCTGCACCTGCACACACAATTCTGACTTTGATAAAGACTAGCATTTCCCTGGTTGAGCAATGGTACTTAACTAGTTGTGGGAAGCTGAGAGATGAGCAGATGTGGACAGATTAGGGGATGGAGGCAGTTGGTGGAAACAGAATTTCAGAGAGTTACAGAATTGGTGTGCAGGCTTAAGTGGCATCAGCTTCTCACTTCCGAGTGCACTTGGAACAATCTACCTAAAACATACCATGAATGATAAGAATGATACATTTCAGTCGGGACACTTGTTTAGCTTGGAGAAGAGGCAAAAATTAAAATACAGGGGCACCTGGGTGGCTCAGTGGGTTAAGCCTCTGCCTTTGGCTCAGGTCATGATCTCAGGGTCCTGGGATTGAAGCCGCATCGGGCTCTCTGCTTGGCAGGGAGCCTGCTTCCTCCTCTCTCTCTGCCTGCCTCTCAGCCTACTTGTGATCGATCTCTCTCTCTCTGTCAAATAAATAAATAAAATCTTAAAAAAAAAATTAAAATACAGCCTGCTGAAAAAGCAACTTGTTCCAACTTAATTTTGCCATGGACTATGAAAATAGGTGAAGCACTTTTCTTAAAAGGAAAGGTTCCTTTTGTCTCTCTGCAGTAACGTTCTAACACACTATCACACTCCAGCTGCACCATAACTTCACAGGGATTGAATGAAATCTAAGTACCAAAATCCTTTGTAAAGCACTTTAGTGAATGCACAGTAACACCTAGCAGGACAGGTTAAAACCAAGATATGGATTCTTCATTAATGCACTGGTCCCACTTTCTGCTGAATGAAAAAGGTTCTGGGAGAATAAGATAAGCAGAAGCCAAACCAGTACCTTCACAGCTACAAAATTAATGTCTTCACAAGAGTATATCCACTCCCAGCTGAATAGCTGGGTAATACAGACAGTCCATTCAGGAACTCAGGAAAAGTGTCTTTTCCATTGATATACTGTGACCTGGGATTAGCTGTCTTTAACTTCTCTTCGTCTTGATACCTCTGTCCTTTAAAAATAGATTAAGTTCTATCCTTTACATAGTAAGTGATAAGTGAGCTGCCAATGGAAAAAATACTTTAGGTTTTGGAACCAAAAATGAAAGTTAAGTTACGACTAACAACATTTATGCTTCTCCTCTGAAGCAACAGGGATACTGCCAAAATCGCTTCAATTTTCCAAGTGGCATAAAATCTGATTTTTACTCAGATCAGCAACATCATGATCTTCAAACCACTTTGCTGAGTGCAAAGAATTAGCGATTGGTCATGGAAACCTTGCCTGTTAAATTTGCTGTAATATTCAGTTGATCCTCCACTGAGAGAGAAACAAACATTTTCCCACCAAAGAGCACTTAAAGAAATCCTCAGCTTTGAAATTTATAATGTATAGCACTACTTTAATCACAACCTGACATCTGACTTCTAAATGGATTTCATTTTGGCCAATAGCTCTCATCATTACAGTCTATACAGTCCAGTGTTAAGAGGACGGGTCTGCTTTGGTAACACTTCTTTGGTTATCTACGACTTGCCCATATATGATGAACAACTGGCCAATACCCTGGGGGCCAGAAGATGCCAACAAAGAAGACATGCTAGTACCAAAAGCTAGTTTATTTATGATCTACTCAAAAGATCTCAATTCTCCATAGGACGTCAGTGTAATTAGATAACAAGGGTCAAAGTCTTAAAAAGTTAAATAATCTCAAGGATACTAATCTGAGCTAAACTTTTCTAGGTCCAGTAATGAGTTATATACTACTTTTGATGATCAAAAAACTAAGTTTAATTTAAGCTTGTTGATATCTTACTTACTGGTCTCTTGAATGACCAGAGAAAGAAAACAAATCTCTAATCAGTTTGTTCAGCTAGAAAATCCCAGTTAAAAAGCAGAGGAAGTTATTAAAGCTATTGCTAGCAATATCTTTGGATTTTACCTATCTCTACTTTGCCTGTTTACCCTTCTGTGTGAATAATCAAGGAACTGTATTCTCTGATCAGGAATGAATCCTTAACTAGGGTTCTGCCCATGTGTTGTAAAGATGCCTCTGCCCTTTTCAGCTAAGTTGAAATGTAACAAACTCAGTCCATGACTAAATTTGATCTAATAGGCCCAATGCTCCCTCCCTGAGATCCACCAGCACCAAATATCATAAAACTTCAATGTGGCCTTGCCTTTACAGCTCAGTCTTTCACTCCTCCAACACTTCATCTTGAACCTTCCTCCTTCTCTTGATTAATAATGGCATTTTGGTCTTTGGATTTCCTTCACAACTAGAGAAATAAAAACAGCCTCTCATGGTAGAAACAGGAAAATTTCAAGTCACTTCAAATAAGGATCCTGAAAGGAATTCTTGGAGAAGAGAATTAAATGTATTAAAAAATTTGGGGCACCTGGCTGGCTCAGTCAGTGAGCATCTGACTCTTGATCTCACGGTGGTAAGTTCAAGCCCCACCTTGGGCATAGAGCTTACTTTAAAAAAAAAAAAAAAATATATATATATATATATATATGTTAGAAATTCAAAGGAAAGAATTCAGAGACCTTGGCTCCAGATCTGGCTTCACTACCAAATCACTAAGTTATTTAGATATTCTCAGGGTATTATTTTTCCTACTTCAGAGAAATGCTGAGACCACTGAGACTGCTTATTTCATTCAATGAATGAAACTAATCTAAAAGTAAAAATGTTTGTGTCAATATTGGAAATGACTCTTGAGTTGAAGAAACTCTTGTCTTAACCTTTTGTGAGTGTTATATAATGCTACCCTCCAACTCCACATTTAATTTCAAAGTATAATATGCAGCAAAGATAGATACAGTATGTACTAAAGAAATTAAGGAACTTTTTTAAACCAGATACAGGCTTTGTCCATTTTCTTCTATTACCGCATATATTTACAGCTGATAAAACCTCCTAGTAAGTAAAATTCTAAGATCTGGCCAAACAAAAGGACTGTCCAGTATTCATGGAACACTAACATATAGATAAAAGCTGGGGGAAGGGGCAAAGGCCTGGATTTTAAAAAGATGAGCAATTTGAGTGGTTTAAAAAAACAAAAAACAAAAAACAAAAAAATGGGTTAAAACCTCTGGGGGTGCCTGGGTGGCTCAGTCAGTTAAGCATCTGCCTTCAGCTAGGGTCATGATCCCAGGGTCCTGGGATGGAGCCCCCTGTCAGGCTCCCCGCTCAGCCGGGAGTTTGCTTCAATATATCCCTGTGCCTCCTCGTAGCTTGTGTGCATGCTCTCACTCTCTCAAATAATTAAACATCTTAAAAAAAAATTAAACAAAAAAATAAAAGTCACCTCTGTTTTGAATAGCTTCAACAACCCCATAATAACTGCAGTATCAAACATAGTCTGGGTAATTAATTCAGTGGACTTTTCCCCTTTCGCTGCCAGACTGAACAGCTCTGAGGATAATCTCCTTCACTCTCCCAGGGCTCAGTTGGAAGATTCATTATTTATACCCTCAATTGTTTACTCTGTCCTATTTTCCATCCATCCAGGCCCAAGGGCAGTGTTATCACTGGCCTGTTTCCAAAATGAATGTGTTAGTTCACTGCCTTACTAGTTACAAAACCAAAGATAATCAAATACAATGGTATCCTACAATTGAAGAGCAACCCTACTCACCACTTGATCCAGGAGAAAGACAATGCTGACCCACTGTTACCAAAAGCTAAATTCTCTTGGATGAAGTGAGATCCGTAAGTCATTCTGTACCTTTTTTTTTTTTTTTTTGGTGAGCCACCGAGCAACATATATGCAAATCCAACAGGATTCTTAAAGGACAGTATCATTAGAAAGGCAGCTCTGGCCCTCACCAAGAGCAGACCTGTAAACTATTGAGGATTAAACTGATTGAGATGCATTTTGCCTAGCAACCATTCATTAGGAAGAGTTCAGTAACTCACCAGCAATCAATTCCATGTCTTTATCTGAGCAGATAACAGACTCTACCAAGTCCTCTCCCCTCTGGATTCAGACTCACAGCAAACTTCCTCAAAAGAATCAGCTTCCAAGAGTCAACCCCTGGGGGAGGGGACTGGATTTAAGCACATACAAAATATTGTCTCAGACACCTGACTGACAAAGCTGAATAGCTTAAAACTACCACCAACCACATCTCCATATGAATGCATTCATTGTCTCTAAATAAGTCTCTCACATAGCAGCATTCCCAGTTCTTTTTGCCTCTAATATTTCCCCATCTTGAGCAAGCTTTTCCCGATTCCAAACCTTACAACAGTCAAGCTGATTTTTATGAGGAACAACACCAAGGGTCCAATCTTTCCTTCACCTTCTCAAGGGGATCATTTAATACTTCTGATGTGAATGGGGGATTGGGCTTGAATCCTCCCTTTAGAGAGAACACAGGGCCCTTTTTCTTAACACATTCTAAGCTGTGACTCACAGAAATAATCAGGATGGATAGAAAGAGACTGCTAAAGAAAATTAAATCAGCTACTTTAACTTCAGCGGCATCATGTCCCCTCAACTTAAGAGATTATGGGAAGTCAAGGCTTCATATAATTGTTTCCTTGCAGAAGACCAAATTTGAGGAGTTCCATCTCCTTTAAATGTTATTTGGAGATCAGTATAGATACACATATGATTAGTTCTATACAGAGCCTTTGTCTCCTGGGGAAAATTCTTTGGGGAAATTACTGTACCATGCAAAATATTGATTACACACATCAGGCAAGAAAATAACACAAATTTTCTTTCAGGCAAGAAAACATATATAAAAAAATTAAGTGAACAAAGTGTTAATATAAATTTATAAAACTGTATTAATTGCTTACCCATGGGTAGACAAAAAACCCACATAGGATACCAAATAGTACAGCAACTTATTTTTTAGTAGAAGCAAGCTGAAGTGATACACGCTTTAAATGGCCAAGTAGTTTTTGTTGTTACTTTCTCAGCTTGCTATAGCTTAGACATCAAAGTGCGTTTTGTTTTATACAGTAGCTAGCTGTCAAAGCTCCAATCAGTGATTCTTAATATATTGTTTATTCTCAGTAACAAGTTAGGTAAGAAGGGCGCCTGGGTGGCTCAGTGGGTTAAAGCCTCTGCTTTCGGCTCAGGTCATGATCTCAGGGTCCTGGGATAGAGTCCCATATCGGGCTCTCTGCTCGGCGGGGAGCCTGCTTCCTCCTCTCTCTCTGCCTCTGCCTACTTGTGATCTCTCTCTCTCTCTGTGTCAAATAAATAAATTTAAAAAATCTTAAAAAAAAAAAAGGTAAGAAAACATCTAGGGGATCCTCTTAGCCTTTCAATTCAAACATCATTATGGAGTCATAAGGGATAAATAGGTAATAAACAAAACATCTCAAATCCAACAAAGGTTTACTGTGAATCTACTTTTTTGCACAACTCTTTTTTTCAAGTAAGCTCTATACCCAATGTGGGGCCTGAACCCCCAAGGTCAAGAGTCACATACTCTACCGACTAAGCCAGCCAGGTGCCTACTTATTTGTATAATTCTGTAGTAGGGCTACTTGAAATTTTAAAAATAGAGTCCTGATCCCCAGTAAGTTTCCACAACTGAGATGGTTTCCTATCCTATTACGCCTCTTCTTCCTAACGCTTGCTTTTACCAAAAACTACCTTTTATTAGAGATCCAATATATCAATGCAAAGGAAAAACACTGATCCAGTTAAAACTGAAAGACAGCTGGGCGCCTGGGTGGCTCAGTGGGTTAAAGCCTCTGCTTTCGGCTCAGGTCATGATCTCAGGGTCCTGGGATCGAGGCCCACATCGGGCTCTCTGCTCAGCGGGGAGCCTGCTTCCCCCTCTCTCTCTGCCTGCCTCTCTGCCTCCTTGTCATCTCTCTCCCGCTGTGAAATAAAAACAAAAACAAAAACAAAAACAAAAACAAAAAAAACTGAAAGACAGCTCCAGCATATCAATTCTGTCTTCAAAATTGAATTCCAGTTAGAATAAACTGTGGAAACTGAACCTGGATTATACAAATGAACTCTCAATCATTTCAATTAATATTTACCGAGGTGCTGCCAAAAATTGATATTCATCCCGTCTGGCATTCTAGCTCCTTGCTAATCAACATTAAGATAAATCTGGTCCAAACACCTTTGGTGAAAACGCCCAGTTAAATTAACCCACTGAGCCACCCAGGCACCCCTGAAAACGCCCAGTTAAATTAAGCAAGTTTATCAAGAACACTGCCACTCACCGCAGAAAGACAGACAGATACACATACCCTTTGTTTCTAACATCATTAAATTTGGGTTCTCTATCTTCAACTGATAACTTTCCTCTCAATTAAAAACTAATAAAGAGGTTCCTGTTTTTGGCTGAAGCTCTGTGTCCGTCAAAAAGAAAGGATCTTCTTGTAGAAGCAAAAGAACTCAAAAGAGGTAAATATAATTTAAATTGTAATGCTATAGCCACCCAATTTCATGAAGTTTGGGTTGGAGAGGAAACTTTAAAAAATAAACTAATTAAACAAAATTCACCTGGATTTTTTAAAAGTTTGGTTCTGGTTTTTCATGACAGAAACTAACCTCTCTGAGAACCTATGGATATGAGAAATAAATAGATAGGACTTTTAGGTTTCAGTAATAATAGCAAGGTAAGTTCGCTTGCTCTAAGTAAGTTTCTCCAATAAGGCTGAATACTAAACAAAGCCGGTGACAAGGTACTCAGGAAGAGACTTCAGCAGAGTTAATCTCTAACAACTATCAGGATTTCCTTTAACCACCATTTGACAGGGGCTGCTCCCTCTTTCCACTAGCACCTCCTTCCTTTTCAGATTGTTTTGCTGATAAGGCAGGCCCAAGTAAGAAAATGGTGAAGACAGCCTTAATGGACACAGATGCAGTACAGTTCCAAAAACCCACTTCTAGCCTTTTTTTCTTTTTCTTCTCTTTTTTCTTTTTTTTTCTTCCGCGCTTTACTGCATGAGATGCCACACAAGAAAGGACTCCTCTTTCCTTCACTGTTCATTTTACTACATATGAGACCGACATCGAAATATGAGTGAAAAAAAAAGAGAGAGAGAGAGAGAGATAAGAGTCCTGAATCTCCTTACCCTGCTGCAGGGGTGAGATGATGGCAGGGAAAGAAGAATGAAGGGTAGAATCAGAAAATCAAAATAAACTGATGGGATGTAGAGCTCTTACTTCCCATTCCATTTCCCCTTTTCTCACAAGGTTAAGTCGGCTGAAGTCGGGGTTGCATTAGAAAAAGCACACACACACACCTTGAGCCCTGGAAGGGAGGTGAGGTTCGCTCCGCAGCGCTCGGTGGGGCTCCCGGCTCCGCCCCGCCCGCCTGGGGCAGCTCAACCCTCCTCGCCCCGCCCGGGCAGGAGGGATGAGAAGGGGCTTACAGCGGTCTTGGCAGGGGGAGGGGGAGGCGGCTGCTCCGAGTGCCAGGCTCTCTGAGCACAGCACTCCGCGGTGCGCCGACACCCCCTCCCCCAGCCGGCTGCCGCTTGCTCCCCTTTGCTGCCGGAAGCCAGCCCCGCCCCCTCAACTCCATCCCGGCCCTCTGCAACCCCCCCTCCCGTTCGAATAGCCAATGGCAAGCCAGGGAGCCAGCAGAGCGACCCGCCAAGCAGCCAACTGGGGAGGCCCACTGGGAGGTCAGCCGCCGGGGATAGGCAGCTACCCGCGGCCCCGGCCCCTGCGCGGCTCCTCTTTGTTAGAGCTGCCCCCATCTCTCCCGGCTACCACCCCAAAGCCAGGAGCCAAGCATCCCACAGCTGGGCCAGGTGATGCAGTGCTCCTTCAACAGCTCCCCCGCCCACTCTCTCTGCCTGAATGCCAGGAGTGACCCCCATCCAGGTAATACCTCCGAGAGCGCCTGAGACTTCCACAGCAATAGCCACCAGATGACACCCGACAGTAAGAAGAAGCTCTCGGGGCCTTTCTGCCTCACCCTTCTTTTCTCAGACTAATCAACTTCAGACCTGGATAGATATAGGTTTGCATATTAGATCAGCTGCACACATCAGTCCATCCTGTCTGAAACTCCTGCTTCCTGTGATGCAGAAATTTAGACGGGAGGGGGCATGTATGGGAAGGTATGTATCTAGAAGTTGTGGGGGTAGAAGGAATACATCAAATAATCTGTAAAAACAATTACACGCCCCAAAACACACACAGCTGGCTCCAGCCCAGTTCAGATATAAAACATCTACATCCAGTTAAATCCCAGTTAACCACTCACTTCCTTAGGAGGTTTCAGTACAATCAAGAAGCAAAGATCTAAGTCTTGTTTAAGCCATATACCAAATATTGGGAAAAAACTCTTAGCAACAGCCAGGTGGCTAGATAACTGACAGGTTGCATCAACACTTCAATCACTAATGCCAACGTTAGGGGCATAACACTGCTGGAATGGAACATGCCAAAGACTGTAGAATATTTTCTTAGGTGTACTGATAGAATGCATGGGGCTCATTTAAGTAAAATACAGTGGGGATCAGGGAAGGCAGGCTATTACCTATACTGTCATTTTTGCCCACAGAGTTCTTGCAACTAATGTTAAGTATCTACATCACACTCTACAATCCTCCTTAGTTCCCCCCAAGTAGTACTATAATTCTTAAAAGACAACAAAACACTTGCTATTTAAGTAGCCCTTTCTTATGTGGAGCTCAAAGCATTTCATATCTATAACCTCAGTCTTCTTGTAAGACAGAAAAGGAGCTGTAAGGTATGCCCCCTTTAAAGACAGCTCTTCTTTCTTTTTTGTAAAGATTTTTATTTGTCTGAGAAAGAGAGGGAGTGCATATGCGGGGGGGGGGGAGCAGAGGGTGAGGAAGAGAGCGACTAGCGAGCTCCACTCACACAGGGCTCAATCCCAGGGCCCCCACTCATGACCCTAGCCCGAAGGAAGACGATTAACCACTTAACTGAGCCACCCAGGCACCCAGAAAATGAAACTTAAATGGTTTCAAGATCATGCATGCACCATTTGCCAAGATATCAAAAACAAAGAAACAAACATACCAATCTCACCACTATTATCACAAATGTTCTTGGCAAGAGGATAATTCAGATAAAATTTCTGATATCCTCTTCTAAAATATAAACTAGGAACTCGCAGGGAGTTTCAAATACCTTAACTAAATTAAAATGTCAAATTCAACCTTGCCAAAGTATCTATATATATAATCCACAGAGGAATTGCAACAGTTTAATAAAAGATCACTGGGGAAGCCCAAAACATTTCCTCCTAAAAAAGAATTCAAGTCCAATTTCTTTTCATGTCCCTCAAATGTACTCTTTCTATCTTATTACCATCACCCTAACAGAGACCCTTAACATGTCCGTGCGGTAACTATAACTTCTTTCTAGTCTCCCTCATTCTGCATACCACTGCTTTCAACCATTTGCTCTTCTTAAGAACTACAGAAACAAGGGCATCTGGGTGGTTCAGTCTACTGGGTGTCTGCCTTTGGCTTGGGTTGTGAGCCCACATCAGGCTCCCTGCTTAGCAGGGGTCTGCTTCTCCCTCTCCTTCTGTGTTCTCCCTCTCTCAAGTAAATTAATTTAAAAAAATAAAAAAAAAAGAACTACAGAAACAGTTAAGTTTATTGTACATTTAGTAGGTCCAAGGTCCGATGTCAAGAACTACATATTTGGGCGCCTGGGTGGCTTAGTCGTTAAGTGTCTTGCCTTCTGCTCAGGTCATGATGCCAGGGTCCTGGGATGCAGCCCAGCACTGGGCTCCCTGCTCAGCAGGAAGCCTGCTTTTCCCTCTCCCACTCCCCCTGCTTGTATTCCCTGTCTCGCTGTGTCTCTGTCAAATAAATAAATACAATATTAAAAAAAAAGAACTATATATTTATATTTATTATTTTGTCATAATAAACCTATGAAATAGACGTTTCCTCCATTTTTACAGATGAAGAAACTCAGGTCCAGAGAGGTTGCAGAATCTTCTCTAGGTCACATAGCTGGTAAATGGAAAAGTCAATATCAGAATTTGAGTCTTCTTGGCTCCAAATCTAATTCTCCTATCCACTAAGCTATCTGTGGCTCTCTTGTACCTATGTCATTGAGCCAAGTTTCCACTCTATGGTTGTTTATATGTTCCATAATCTAGCACTATCCCACATTACCAAACTTACTTCCTACCTTTCCTCAGCATATTTCCCCCATACCAGACAAACTAATCTGTTTGCTCATTGTGTATCATGTTCATCCATTTCTACTTTCATGCCATGACTTGTGCTGTTATAATCATGCGATTTAAATCCTATCCATTCTTCAAGGTCCAGCTCAAATTCCTCTTCCTTTAGAGCCTTCTTTGATTCTGTCAGCAATAATTCCTTTTCTGAATCAATACTACACAATTTAATACTTATTCTGTTGTCTAATAATGTGATTTGTCTTCCTACTTTAGATCGTAACTCAGAACTTACATATTTGCCTTTGTATCTTCTCCCTTCCCAATTATGCACAATAAGGCACACATAGTAAAGTCCTCAATATATACTTAGATCAGTAAACTTTATAGCAAAAGAATAATCCAAGCCACCTAAATGAATCAAGTTCTCATAACAGCCACGAAAGTTGAAATCATTAATAATTCTCTTCAGGGCGCCTGGGTGGCTCAGTGGGTTAAAGTCTCTGCCTTCGGCTCAGGTCATGATCCCAGGGTCCTGGGATCGAGGCCCACATCAGGTTCTCTGCTCAGCAGGGAGCCTGCTTCCTCCTCTCTCCTCTCTCTCTGCCTGCCTCTCTGCCTACTTGTAATCTCTCTCTCTGTGTCAAATAAAGTATAAAATCTTAAAAAAAAAAATTTCTCTTCATTCATTTTCATGATACAACAATCAAATTCTAACTCCGCCACTACTAAGTACTTATCCACTCTATGCTTCAACAGTTTTATGGATAAACTGATAGGAGGGGCTTCAGAGAGCTGGTAGTGTTTCTTTATCTGGGAACTAGTTACATAGGTATCAATTTGTGAAAATTCACAGAGCTGTACACTTACGTGCACTTTTCCATACTATATATTTTGTCTCAATAAAAAGCTTTAAAATATCAAGTTTCAGGGCGCCTGGGTGGCTCAGTGGGTTAAAGCCGCTGCCTTCGGCTCAGGTCATGATTCCAGGGTCCTGGGATCGAGGCCCACATCGGGCTCTCTGCTCAGCAGGGAGCCTGCTTCCTCCTCTCTCCTCTCTCTCTGCCTGCCTCTCTGCCTACTTGTAATCTCCCTCTCTGTGTCAAATGAAAAAATAAAATCTTTAAAAAAAAAAAAAAATCAAGTTTCAGGCGCCTGGGTGGCTCAGTAGGTTAAAGCCTCTGCCTTCGGCTCAGTTCATGATCTTGGGGTCCTGGGATCGAGTCCCACATTGGGCTCCCTGCTCATCAAGGAGCCTGCTTCCTCCTTTCTCTCTGCCTGCCTCTCGGCCTACTTGTGATCTCTCTCTCTCTCAAATAAATAAATAAAATCTTTAAAATAAAAAAAAAATTAAGTTTCAGGTTGCATTATAAAACAATCACATCTTTTTTTAAGCACATATGAGTATTATATGTGTCTGTAGGTCCAAGAAAATAGCTGGAAGTATATATACCAACCTGTCAATAGTGGTTACCACTGAGAGGGTAAGAAGGCTAAGGGGGAACAAAGGAGAGAACTTCTTAAATATTTGTTCTACTGGATCTTTCAAAAAGTAAAGAACATGCATTAATTTTGTCATTTTGGATTAGCTAAGAAGTGGAATTAACAGATTATTTTTTATAGTTTTAAAACTTTTTATGTTGAATGCATCTAACTTTTATAATCAGTAAAGATATTAAAATAGGTTGAGAAAACAAGTGTATATCTACTTTAATAAATGGTTCTTCTTTAAAAAAAAGATATTAAAATAGAAAACAAGCACATTGCCTTTCAGAAGCAGAAGGAAAAGATCAATGAGCTAGATTGAAAACTAGTTCAAGTAACATCCAACTAGTCTGATCACATTTTAATATTTCTTGAGTACTCTGGCAAATTTCCCACATGACATTTATAACAAACAAAACACCAAAAAAAGTGCCTTTGACACTTATTTACTCCAATCAAAATAAACAGTTTTCAGCAGAACTGAATAACAAAAACAAAACCATAACAATGATCTATCCCAGGGGCTCCTGGGTGGCTCAGTGGGTTAAGCCTCTGTCTTTGGCTCAGGTCATGATCTCAGGTTCCTGGGACCGAGTCCCGCATGGGGCTCTCTGCTCAGCAGGCAGCCTGCTTCCCCCCTTCTCTCTCTGCCTGACTCTCTGCCTACTTGTGGTCTCCCTCTCTCTCTGTCAAATAAATAAATAAAATCTTAAAAAACAAAAACAAAACAATGATCTATCCCAAGCAGAAGCTGAAAGTACTAAAAGGGCATGTTCCCCATAAAGACCTGCTATGTGACATTTTATAGAATTCAAACATCCATGAGACAGAACACAGACTTTGATTTAAAAAGACAAAAAACAAAACCCAAAAACCTTATTATCGGGCGCCTGGGTGGCTCAGTGGGTTAAAGCCTCTGCTTTTGGCTCAAGTCATGATCTCAGCATCCTGGGATCGAGGCCCGAATCGGGCTCTCTGCTCAGCAGGGAGCCTGCTTCCTCCTCTCCTTGTCTCTCTGCCTGCCTCTCTGCCTACTTGTAATCTCTCTCTCTGTGTCAAATAAATAAATAAAATCTTTAAAATAAAATAAAATAAAAACCTTATTATCCACTAGTCTTAAAGAGAATAGCAGGTCTGAAAAAACAAATGTGAAAATTAAAAAAAATAAAAGGCAATGCTTTCAACTATGGTTTCAATGGAGCAAAGTATTGAGGTTTTTTTTAGCTGGTTGCACTTTCTTTTTCAGACACTAGAGGGAAGTATAAAATCCATTCACTATATCTGGAAATTCAATTTATTCATTCATTCACTCACATCATCATATATTATTGAATTTCTATATACCAGGAACTCTATTAGACCCAGAAACCAAAAAAAGTGAATAAGCTACAGTCCGGTCTTTAAGGTGCTTAATCTAAAGAGGGGAAACAAATCAATTAAAATTAAAAAAAAAAAAGGAAACTACAACAAAGAATGTAGGTAAGAACCAAACCCAACTTTTTTTTTTTTAAAGATTTTATTTATTTATTGACACACACAGAGAGAGATTACAAGTAGGCAGAGGGGCAGGCAGAGAGACAGGGAGAGGAGGAAGCAGGCTCCCTGCTGAGCAGAGCGAAAGCAGAGGCTTTAACCCACTGGACGCTGAGATCATGACCTGAGCCGAAAGCAGAGGCTTTAACCCACTGAGCCACCCAGGCGCCCCCAAACCCAACTTTTACAAGACTATGGGTTTGGGGCAGGGCAGAAGGGGAAGCATTTCTGGCAGAAG
The DNA here is from genome assembly GCA_002007465.1 of Ailurus styani. Taxonomy (NCBI): domain Eukaryota; kingdom Metazoa; phylum Chordata; class Mammalia; order Carnivora; family Ailuridae; genus Ailurus; species Ailurus styani. The sequence continues at coordinate 7,069,359 of LNAC01000022.1, forward strand.
GAGAAAAAAACATGTATCCATATGATAATTCACACTAGACAAACCAGCTTATCTGAACTAGTTTCTTCTATTTATTTTCCCCACCTTAATCTAAATGGAAATAACCTATACCTATAACGTATCTTTAAACTATTATCTATAGAAAGTAGAGGCATGAGGTGTTAACAAATGTGGAAGATTTGCTAAAATACTGAATTGACTAGGTTTCAAAATCTATTATATACAGGTTTTTTTAAATACATAAATATTTATTTATTTATTAAAGATTATATTTATTTGACAGAGACAACGAGAGAGGGAACACAAGCAGGGAGAGTGTGAGAGGGAGAAGTAGGCTGCCCACCAAGCAGGGAGCCCAATGTAGGGCTCGATCTCAGGATCCTGAGATCATGACCTGAGCTGAAGGCAGATGCCTCACGATTGAGCCACCCACGCGCCCATATTATATATACAGCTTTTAAAGAATTTCTTTTCTTTTCTTTTCTTTCTTTCTTTATTTGACACAGAGAGAGATTACAAGTAGGCAGAGAGGCAGGCAGAGAGGGAGAGGAGGAAGCAGGCTCCCTGCTGAGCAGAGAGCCCGATGCGGGCCTCGATCCCAGGACCCTGAGATCCCATGACCTGAGCCAAAGGCAGAGGCTTTAACCCACTGAACCACCCAGGTGCCCTTAAAGAATTTTTTAAAGTTTATTTATGTAAGTAAGCTCTATAACCAATGTGGGGCTCGAACTCATGACCCTGAGATCAAGAGTCTCCTGCTCTTCCGAATGAGCCAGCCAGGTGCTCCCTATTATGCAGAGTTTTAAAAATATGAAGGTAACAGGTTCAAGTGGAGTCAAGACTGCTTACATGATAATAAAAATTCTCATTTGCAATCATGATTAATGATACTACACATCCCTGAAAAGTGTGTCAAGGGTAAAAAAAATAAACAGAAGTTTCCTAAATGTTCTCTGCCTTATACAAATTAAGCTTCCCAAGTTAGGAAATAAGAGTACTCTAACAATTAGCTTTCATTGATGCCTTTGACAAGAGATATCTTGGTCGAGCAAATGATTTCCACACCTAAATAATTCAAGCCTACATAGGAAAGACTAAGACTTGAACTCAAAGTCACCGTAAGACCGATGGAAACATTTGTGAGGTCTATTTTCCCTTAATCCTAAAATGACTGTTGCATCTTTTGCTATGGTCTGGGCTGTCTAGATTGTGTGGGTTGGGTTGGGGAGTTGGAGAAAAGAACAAGTTGTTAACTTCTCATACTGAGGGTAAATTTCTCATACTCATGGTATAGCACATGGTAGAAAAAGTAAAAGCCAACATCCTGAAAAAGTTTCACACGCATACACAAAATGAGGCAGCAAACTTGTGAATCAAGCATGATTTGGCATCTTTAAATGCAGAGCCGATTCTCTTCTAGTGCCAAAGCCAATGGCTTCTCCCGTAGATGAAATGGCACAGTTCCTGAAAAAGCCCTGGACGCTGTTTCCCCACAATCCTATAATCTGTCAGAAGACAGAAAACAAAAAGAAGGCTTTGCCAGCCAGAAAAAGCAAATTATAACCAACACAGAGCCAACACTTTACTTCAGACAGAAGGAGCTTTTCTATGCATCGCTGGAAGGAGAGAGACAAAAGAAGCTTACTATTGCTCAAATAACCAAGGCAAACATTTTAACCAAATATCATCTTGGATAAACATTTGATGCAATAGCCTGCTTTCTCACTTCTTATTCATAGCCTTCAAGAATAATTTGGGACTCTTACGAAAAAGAGTTGGCAGCCACAAAACACAAAGAACGTTTACAAGTCAATAAGAAAAAGACAACCAAAGGGGAAATTTTCAAAAGGCATGAACTAGTATTCACAGAAGTAATACATAAGGTCAAATAAGATATATATGTTTCATACTGTTAGAAAGCAGTGGAAAGTGCCTTCTCCATACAGTCCTAAAGGTATTTTGACTTGACAGTACTGCCAACTGCAAGCTCCAAAGAAACTTGGCTACTCAGAATGAAAAAACAAAAAACAAAACAAAAGATAATGGTACCTAAAATCATCACACTGTACACTTTAAATATCTTACAATTTTATTTGTCAATTATACCTCAGATAAGCCAGGGTGGGAGAGATAAGGGTGCCTAGCATAATACATTGCTAAAAATATTTAGAACAGAAGCTTTGTGAAACACCTATTCTGGAAAGCAACTATTAAAAAGAATGGAGAAAGGTAAACTGCAAATCAAATCCAAAGGAACTAAAATAAGAATATAAGATGAACCTTTACCTGTGAACATAAAACACCTGAAGCCAATCCCCAAGCCTAAAACGAACAAGGGAGATAATATAAGCAAATAAAAGAAAATCTAAATACAACCACAGAAGTAAAGCATCTCTAAGAAAGTAAGCTTACTGGGCGCCTGGGTGGCTCAGTAGGTTAAAGCCTCTGCCTTCAGCTCAGGTCATGATCTCAGGGTCCTGGGATCGAGCTCAGCATTGGGCTCTCTGCTCAGCAGGGAGCCTGCTTCCCCCTCTCTCTGCCTGCCTCTGCCTGCTTGTGATCTCTCTCTCTCTGTGTCAAATAAATAAATAAAATCTTTAAAGAGAAAAGAAAGAAAGTAAGCTTACTCAACTGCCCTCCTGTGGGAACAGGCCATTCTGGGACCCCTTCTCCAGTCACCAAATGCAAAAGAAAAGTAAACAATGCCAGGATGCAACAAAAGTCTTCCCATCAAAGAGGAAAAGAAAGGGCACCTGGGTGGCTCAGTGGGTTAAAGCCTCTGCCTTCGGCTCAGGTCATGATCTCAGGGTCCTGGGATCGAGGCCCACATCGGGCTCTCTGCTCAGCAGGGAGCCTGCTTCCTCCTCTCTCTCTGCCTGCCTCTCTGCCTACTTGTAATCTCTCTCTGTGTGTCAAATAAATAAATAAAATCTTTAAAAAAAAAAAAAGGAGGAAAAGAAAGCTAAGGCTTTTTACTTGCCCTTGATACAAAAGAGGGAATGGGGATGCCTGGCTGGCTCAGTCGGTAGAGCACGTGATTCTTGATCTCAGGTTTGTGAGTTTGAGCTTCATGTTGGGTGTAGAGATTACTTAGAAATAAAAATCTTAAAAAAAAAAAAAAGAAAAAAGAGGGAACGAATTGTGGGGGAACTCAAATTCCAGAAAAAAGATTCAATTCCAACCTATGTAAAGCTAAGAACTTCACATCACGGGCGCCTGGGTGGCTCAGTGGGTTAAAGCCTCTGCTTTCGGCTCAGGTCATGATCTCAGCGTCCTGGGATCGAGGCCCGCATCGGCCCGCATCGGCCCGCATCGGCCCGCATCGGCCCGCATCGGCCCGCATCGGCCCGCATCGGGCTCTCTGCTCAGCGGGGAGCCTGCTTCCTCCTCTCCCTCTCTGCCTGCCTCTCTGCCTACTTGTAATCTCTCTCTGTGTCAAATAAATAAATAAAATCTTTAAAAAAAAAAAAAAAAGAACTTCACATCACTTTGTTCTAAAATTAGCAATACACAGGTCCCTACTGAAAAAACAATACACAAGATCCCAACTGAGCTGTCAGCGGGGTAAAGTTCTAAACATGTCAGCAGATTACTGCTTAACCATTTCAGTTTTCCCCTATCAGTTTCAGTCATAAAAGAACCACATCCCAAGTTTGTTCTATTGTTAATGCCACTTCAGAGGCCAAGAAAAATTTAGTTCATCAGATTCAAATTTCAAGGATTTGCTAAGTACATTATAGGTAATGATGCCACGGATTCTATATTTAGCCTCAGGTGTGGAACAAGGAGTGCTAGCTTTGCCTGAAATGGCATCATGTCCCTCCTCCAAGCCTAAGTGCAGCCATCACCTAAGCCTTCATGAAGTGGCTATAAGATGTCGCCTAAAATAAATTAAAATGCATTTTCAATGCTTTTTTATGAGTAGTTCCACTAATTGGCTATGATGCTTTAAATATAAATAAATTGTCCCTACCAGTCCTTTAAACATTCAGCATTATAACTGCCATAGGGTGACATTCATACCCTCACTTGAACCAAAAAGCCAAAAATGGTAAAAAACAAAAACAAAAAAAAATCCTCTTGTGATAAGAATCCTCTGAAGTGATATTATAATAAATCCTTCAGAAATATTCTTTGAGGGGCGCCTGGGTGGCTTAGTTGGTTAAGCAACTGCCTTCAGCTCAGGTCATGATCTCAGGGTCCTGGGATGGAGCCCCACATCCGGGCTCCTGCTTCTCCCTCTGCCGCTCCCCCTGCTTATGTGCTCTCTCTCTCTCTCAGATGAATAGTCTTAAAAAAAAAATTTCTCTGACTAAAATTTGTTTCATTGTGATTCCATAATTGTTACATTCCAGAAATCAGGGTAGCATATCTTTTTCCAAATCCAGACCAATTTTTTCTTCAAATAGTATTTATAAAAATGTTATCACCTTTCTCAAAATGAACTTATAAGGCCTCTAACAGACAGCATGTTGCTAATTTTCACAACATCCCAATAAAGAACTATTATTTAGCATTTATATCACACTTTAACTTGCAAAAGTGTTTTACAATTATTTTCATTAGTAATCATGCCTCACAACCACACATGAGCTAAACTAGTCCTGTTATCCTCATTTGACAGCTGAGAAAACTGATATATTTGTAAGGCCAAGGTCAAGCCAGTCTGTTTTTCCAAAACCAGGAACCTGGGGCGCCTGGGTGGCTCAGTGGGTTAAGCCTCTGCCTTTGGCTCAGGTCACGATCCCAGGACCCTGAGACAGAGTCCTACATCGGGCTCTCTGCTCAGCAGGGAGCCTGCTTCCCCCTCTCCCTGCCTCTGATCTCTGTCAAATAAATAAGTAAGATTTAAAAATTTCTTTAAAAAACAGGAACCTAACCCTTAAAAACAGTCTCATTCACTCAACCAGTGAATCTCTATTGCTCATAACCCTAGTTTTAGTAGGTTCTTAGAGTACAAGAATCCACCTAAAATGGTGGTACAAAACCATTAAGTTATTATAGCACTTCAACAAAAACATACAATCACATTCAAATACAAATAGGTAAGGATTTAATAACAATGACACAGGGAGTTTTCAGAAATTGGTTTCCAAAACCTCTATGACATCATTTGAAAACAAAAGAGGATCAAATTCTTTTTTTTTTTTTTTTTTTTTTTTTAATTTTTTTTTTTTTTTTTTTNTATTTATTTATTTGACACAGAGAGAGATTACAAGTAGGCAGAGAGGCAGGCAGAGAGACAGGGAGAGGAGAAAGCAGGCTCCCTGCCGAGCAGAGAGCCCGATGCGGGCCTCGATCCCAGGACGCTGAGATCATGACCTGAGCCGAAAGCAGAGGCTTTAACCCACTGAGCCACCCAGGCGCCCAAAAGAGGATCAAATTCTTCATCTTATTTTTCTCCTCAATCCACTACACGCAGACTTCTAATTCCATCATTCCAATGAGTGGTTCTACTCAAGGCACCAATAACCTACAGGTTACTAAATCCCATGGGTACTTCTCTGTTCTCCTCTGAGACAAGAATTAATATAGTGACCCATTCCATCCTTGAAACCCATTCTTTACTTGGCTTCTGTAACAGCACTGGCTTTCCTCCTACCTCACTGGCTGCTCCCCTCTTCTCGTCAGACCCCTTTTCTCTAGCCACAATCCATTCCTAAGTGACCTCCTAAATGAATTTTAGGACTTCAAATTCTATCTACATGTTGATGATTTACAAGTCTATGATTCCAGCCCAGATTTCTGCGAGGAATGCCAGGCTTTTCTAGCTAACTATCTTATAGCTCCAGCTGGCTGTCTAACAAGCATCTCAAATTTGACATGATCAAAACAAATTTTTTTTTTTAAATCAGAAAATTTCTAATGCTAAGTAGCTTTTATTTTTTTTAAAGATTTACTTATTTTAGAGAGAGAGCACAAGCAGAAAGGGCAGAGGGAGAGGGAGACTGAAATTCAAGCAGACATTATACCAAGCAGGGAGCCCAACACGGGGCTCGATCTCACAATCCTGAGATCACGACCTGAGCTGAAAATAGTCTAATGCTTAATCAACTATGCCACCCAGCCACTCTGACCAAAACAAAATTCTTTTTTTTTTAAGATTTTATTTATTTATTTGAGAGAGAGAGAGCATGAGCTGGGTGAGGGGCAGAGGAAGAAGCAGACCCCCCCCAACTCCCCACTGAGCAGGGAGCCCAATGCAGGGCTCCATCCCAGGACCCCAGAATCATGACCCAAGCTGAAGGCAGATGCTTAACCAACTGAGCCACCCAGGTGCCGCTCAAAACAAAATTCTTAACAATCATGTTCTGCCAAAGTCCTACCCATCTCAATAAATATCATCACCATTTACCAACCTAGTTGCTCCAGCCAATAATGCAGAAGTTAGGCAAAATTCTTCTCTTTGCCTCACTCCCCCTAGCTGCTGCCAATCTCTGAGCAAGCCCTGTCCACTTCATTTCCAAAACAAACTCCAAATCGGTCTACTTCTCCACAGGTCTTCCACCATCACTCTGGACCAAGTCACCATCAACTCTCATCTGAATTCGTACATGTCTTGTAACTAGTCTCCTTGCCTCTACTCTGGATCCCCCTAAAATCAAACCATTTCCACAGAGTAACCAGAACATTCGTTCTAATTCTAAATCAACCCATCATATCCCCACCTAAAAACCTCCAAAAAACACACTATCCTAGCTTTCAAATCTCCATGTCATCTGATCTCTTCTTCTGGCCACCACTCTCCCTCTCACCCACCATATTCAAGCCATATTAGCCTCATTTCTATTCCTCTAAGATACCGAGTTCATTCCTCTTTAGTTTTGCATTAGAATGTCTGATCTGGCAATCTCTGAATCCTCCTAGATCTTAACTGCCACACTCTCAGAGAAGTATTCCCTAGTCTCCTAATCCAAAGTAGCTACCCATTCATTCTCTAATACATCACTCTATTTTAATTCTCTGGATAGTATTTATTATTAAATGGGTTCTTTTTAAAGATTTTATTTGTTTACTTGAGAGAGCAAGCTAGACAGAGAGCACAAGTGGGAGGAGAGGATAATAGGGAGAGGGAGAAGCAGACTCCCCATTGACCAGGGAGCCTGATGAAGGGCTCGATCCCAGGACCCCGAGATCATGACCCAAGCTGAAGGCAGATGCTTAACTGAGTTACCCAGGGACCCCTAATTAAATGGCTTTTAAAAAGTTGTTTGTTGGGCGCCTGGGTGGCTCAGTGGGTTAAAGCCTCTGCTTTCGGCTCAGGTCATGATCTCAGCGTCCTGGGATCGAGGCCCGCATCAGGCTCTCTGCTCAGCAGGGAGCCTGCTTCCTCCTCTCCCTGTCTCTCTGCCTGCCTCTCTGCCTACTTGTAATCTCTCTCTCTGTGTCAAATAAATAAATAAAATCTTTAAAAAAA
>LNAC01000022.1:7078135-7110149 GCA_002007465.1 Ailurus styani
AGAGAGATTACAAGTAGGCAGAGAGGCAGGCAGAGAGAGAGGAGAGAGGAGGAAGCAGGCTCCCCGCTGAGCAGAGAGCCCGACGCGGGCCTCGATCCCAGGACCCTGGGATCATGACCTGAGCCGAAGGCAGCGGCTTTAACCCACTGAGCCACCCAGGCGCCCAGTAAATAAATAAATCTTAAAAAAAAAAAGACTCGAGGCATTCAGACCAGTTAGGAGGTTACTGCAACTGTCCAAGGAGAAATACAAATGGTCCAATCCAAGACTTTGGATGGTTGGAAAGGAAAGGCAGATTAAGGAGATCTTCAAGGTTATAATCAGATCTAGGAATCAAGCAGATACAAGTGATAAGGGAGTAGGAAGAAGCAAGGTCAAATCCAGTGTTTTTGATTTAGGCAACTATATGGCTATTAATAAGCAGGGAATCTAGAAGGTTTATATTTTGTGGGAAAAATAATGAATTCCAAGGTGCCCATAAGATGTCCGGGTGGATTTTGGAAATATAGGTCTGGATCCCAGAAGAGAGAGTTGAGTTAAATATAGAGATTTCGATGCTGTCTGTGCATAGTGAATTATGTTACCTATGAAAAATAAAAGAAGAAAAAGGTGGCTAAGAACAGAATTCTCAGAAACAGTAACATATAGAGACTGGATAGAAGAAAAGGAGACTATGAGACTATGAGAGAGACTAAACAGGAGTAGGAAGAGAAAAACCAAGTGTGGACAATATCCACAGTTTAAAGAACCAGAGAGATGGGGTGCCTGGGTGGCTCAGTCGTTAAGCATCCAACTCTTAATTCTGTTTTAGGTCATGATCTCAGGTTTGCAAGATGGAGCAGGGCATGGAGACTGCCTAGAATTCTCTCTCCCTCTCTTCTGCCCCTCCCTCTTTAGAAAATAATTTAAAAAAAAAAGGAGAGAGGCTAAAAACTAAATTAAAAAAATAAAAGAAGCAGGGGCTCCTGGGTGGCTCAGTCGTTAAGCATCTGCCTTCAGCTCAGGTCATGATTCCGGGGTCCTGGGATCGAGCCCCACGTCGGGCTTCCTGCTCAGCAGGGAGCCTGCTGCTCCCTCTCCCACTCCCCCTGTGTTCCCTCTCTCGCTGTGTGTGTGTCTCTCTCTGTCAAATAAATAAATAATCTTTTAAAAAATTGGGCGCCTGGGTGGCTCAGTGGGTTAAAGCCTCTGCCTTCAGCTCAGGTCATAATCCCAGGCTCCTGGGATCGAGGCCCGAATCGGGCTCTCTGCTCAGCAGAGAGCCTGCTTCCCCCTCCCTCTCTGCCTGCCTCTCTGCCTACTTGTGATCTAATCTCTCTCTTTCTGTGTCAAATAAATAAATAAATAATCTTTTTAAATAAATAAATAAAGCTGAGAGGCAAAACAAAGGGCTGAAAAGCATCATCTAGGTTTTTAGGTCACTGAGCAGAGCAATTTCAGTGGAGTGATGGGGACAAAATCAAATTACGTGCTTGAGGAATAAACAGGCTGTGAGAAAGTGAAGAGAGCAGGAGGAAGACTACTTTTACGAACAAAAGAGAAACTGAGCAGTAACTGGGGGTAGGGTAGGGACAAAGAATTGGGGAAAAGAAATAAATACAGACAGATGCCTGGGTGGCTCTGTCAGTTAACCATCTGCCTTTGGCTCGGGTCGTGATCCCAAGGGCTCCTTGCTCAGCAGGGAGTCTGCTTCCCCCTTTACCTTTCTCCTTTGCTCACAATCTCTCTCTCTGTCTCACTCTCTCTCTCTCAAAAAATAAAATCCTTAAAAAAAAAAAAAAGAAAGAAATACAGACATAAAGACTGAAGATTCAGATGAAAGAGAAACAGCGATACAACAAGATCACAGAGGAATTAACAATATGGCGAAGAAAGAAAAGGCCAACATGAACATAGTCAAGTCTGCAGGTGTGGAATAAAGAAGTAAAGGTAACTTTCACCTGATAGCCTTTGAGAGGCATGTAAGGGAAAGAATAACATTAAGGGACTACATAACAATTTATCAAGAGCAGGCAGATATTCAGGTGAGACATAGGAGCCTAACTAGTCACCCAACAACCTCCTACTAAGAGAAATGATCTTTATCTAAGTAAGAGTCCTTACTTAGAAATTTGAGATGCAGTGGAAAATCAGAGTAGTTGTGGAAAAAAAGAGCAGAGACATGATCCAGAAACAGTAGCAAATAGTTCAAATTGCCCCCCACAAGAAAGCAGTAGTAGAGGGAAGGGGATGGATGGCCAAACAGAGGGGGAAACACTGTTAATCAATATTGGGCCTGGTCCAGCTGCCCAAAAATTACAGCCCATTTTCTTAATGTCTTACCAAATCTGAAAATCCACACTTACCTAGAAGCTGTAATACTTAACTTCCAAGATACTGAAGGATGTGTCTTGCCACAATATTCTGAATGTTCAAGCTTCAGTTCATTAAGTAATCTCTGGGAGAATAGATAGAGCTTGGCTACATTTTGGATGATATTCATATATCCCCCAATTAACTTGAGAAATCTCTTCCTATATTTTTTCATGCATTGAAGTAGAGAATATATCTTTAGGTGACACAGCAGTGTCCCAGGATAGGAAGAGAGTGGGGAAGGAAAGCTAGCAACAACATGCTTGAGGATAAGCAAACTGTTTAAGAAAGTTGAAAATAAATGGCAAAATATTCTTGGAGTCTTAAGAATCAGAGTACACAACTGAATTTCAAAGTAAATGAAACAGGGGGAGGAGGGGATGGGGTGGCTGGGTGATGGACATTGGGGAGCGTATGTGCTATGAGTGCTGTGAATTGTGTAAGACTGATGATTCACAGGCCTGTGTACCCCTGTAACAAATAATACATGTTAATTAAAAAAAAAAAGTAAATGAAGAAATTCTAAAGGATCTAAAATTGCCACTCAGAGACTTTTCAGTATGCATCTTTTTTTTTTTTTAGAATAGGCTCCACACTCAATGTGGGCTCAAACTCACAACCCCTAGATCAAGAGTCTTATGCTCTACTGACTGAACCAGCCAGGCACCCCCACACAATGTATTTTTTAAGTTACTTAAAATATATTTAAAGCGCCTGGGTGGCTCAGTGGGTTAAAATATACTTAAAAAAGAAATAAAATTAAGTTAAAATTTAAATATATTTAGGAAATCACATTTCTGGAATTCTTTAAAGTCTCCCTCTTCCACCCCCAAATTTTTTTTTAAATTTTACACAGTAAAATTCATTTTTCAGTCTTCAGTTCTAAAAGTTCTCATAAGAGGCGCCTGGGTGGCTCAGTCGTTAAGCGTCTGCCTTCGTTAAGCGTCTGCCTTCGGCTCAGGTCATGATCCCAGGGTCCTGGGATGGAGCCAGCATCGGGCTCCCTGCTCGGCGGGAAGCCTGCTTTTCCCTCTCTCACTCCCCCTGCTTGTGTCCCTCTCTCACTGTGTTTCTCTCTGTCAAGTAAATAAATAAAATCTTAAAAAAAAAAGATATAAAAAAATTAAAAAGTTCTCATAAACAAACAGTTGTGTGTTTTTTTTTAAGATTTTATTTATTCATTTGACACAGAGAGAGAGATTACAAGTAGGCAGAGAGGCAGGCAGAGAGAGAGGAGAGAGGAGGAAGCAGGCTCCCCGCTGAGCAGAGAGCCCGATGTGGGCCTTGATCCCAGGACGCTGGGATCATGACCTGAGCCGAAGGCAGCGGCTTTAACCCACTGAGCCATCCAGGCACCCAAACAAACAGTTGTGTAACCACAATCAAGGTACAGAACAGGGCGCCTGGGTGGCTCAGTGGGTTAAAGCCTCTGCTTTCGGCTCAGGTCATGATCTCAGGGTCCTGGGATTGAGGCCCGAATCAGGCTCCCTGCTTGGCGGGGAGCCTGCTTCCCCCCACCTCTCTCTGCCTGCCTCTCTGCCTCCTTGTGATCTCTCTCCCTCTGTGAAATAAATAAAATATTAAAAAAAAAAAGATACAGAACAGTTCCAACACCCCCCAGAAATCTTCTCATGATAACCCCTTGTAGTAACACGTTCCCTACCCTTACCCAAGAAAATCACTGATCTGTTCTTTACTGTCCCTATAGTTTAAAGTTTTCTGGAATGTCATATACATTTAATCATACAGTGAGGAGCCTTTTGAGTTTGGGTTCTTTCACTTACCAAAATGCGTATGACATTCACTCATGTTACTACATATATAAATAGTTCCTTTTTATTGCTAGGTAGTATTCTACCGTGTGAATATATCACAATTGGTTTATCCATACTGAATTGAAGGATATTCAGGTTGTTTCTAGTTTTCAGTTGAGTACTAATAAAGCTGCTGTAAATGCTCACATACAGGTTTTTATGTCATAGCTTGTCATTCCACTTGGGTAAATACTTAGGTCATATGTTAAGTGTATGTTTTACTGAGTAAGAAACTACCACAGTGTTTCCGAAGTTCTAGTTGCTCCACATCCCTGCCAGCCCATAATCTAGTCAGTTTTCTGTTGTTGTTTCTTAGCCATTCTAATGACATATCTCATTATGATTTTAACTTGCATATTTCTCTAATGACTGAGATGCTGAACACATTCTCACGCACTTACCTGCCACCAATCTATCTTCCCCAGGGATGCCTTGGTGGCTCAGTAGGTTAAGTATCTGACTCTTGGGCGCCTGGGTGGCTCAGTGGGTTAAAGCCTCTGCTTTCGGCTGAGGTCATGATCTCAGGGTCCTGGGATCGAGGCCCACATCGGGCTCTCTGCTCAGCAGGGAGCCTGCTTCCTCCTCTCCCTGTCTCTCTGCCTGCCTCTCTGCCTACTTGTAATCTCTCTCTCTGTGTCAAATAAATAAATAAAATCTTAAAAAAAAAAAAAAGTATCTGACTCTTGCTTTTGGCTCAGGTCATGATCTCAGGGTCATGGCATCAAGCCCCGAATCGGGCTCCACACTGCTGAGGGTGAAGCCTGCTTGCTTAAGGTTCTCCCTTTCTCCCTCTGCACCTCCCCTATTAGCTCACTCTCCCAAAACAACAACAACAACAACAACAACAAACTACCTTCTCCAGTGAAGACATTCAAATTTTTTTCTTTTTAAAGATTTATTTATTGGGGTGCCTGGGTGGCTCAGTCAGTTAAGTATCTGCCTTCAGCTCAGGTCATGATCCCAGGATCCTGGGATTGAGGCTCACATCAGGCTCCCTGCTCCTCGGGGAGCCTGTTTCTCCCTCTCCCTCTGCCTGCCACTCCCCCTGCTTGTGCTCTCTCTCTCTCAAATAAATAAATAAAATCTTTTAAAAATTTAAAAATATTTATTTATTTGAGAGAGAGAAAGAGAGAGCAAGCACAAGCACAAGGAGGAACAGAGGATTTCCAGCAGACTCCCCACTGAGTGCAGAGCCCAATGCGGGGCTCGATCTCAGGAGCCTGAGATCATGACCTGGGCTGAAGTTAAGAGTGAGATGCTTAATCAGGGAAAAACAAATTAAAACCACAATGAGATACCACCTTACACAAGTTAGAATGGCAAAAATTAACAAGACATGAAGCAACAAATGTTGGAGAGGTTGTGGAGAAAGGGGAACCCTCTTACACTGTTGGTGGGAATGCAAGCTGGGCAGCTGCTCTGGAAAACAGTATGGAGGTTCCTCAAAACATTAAAAATAGAGCTACCCTATGACCCAGCAACTGCATTACTAAGTTATTTATCCCAAAGATACAGATGCAGTGAAAAGAAGGGGCACCTGTACCCCAATGTTCATTCATAGCAGCAATGTCCACAATGGCCAAACTGTGGAAGGAGGAGATGTCCTTCAACAGATGAATGGATAAAGCAGATGTGGTTCAAATATACAATGGAATATTACTCAGACATCAGAAAGGATGAATACCCACCATTTGCATCGACATGGATGGAACTGGAAGGGATTATGCTCAGTGAAATAAGTCAAGCAGAGAAAGACCATTATCATATGGTTTCACTCATATGTGGAACATAAGGAATAGCACGGAGGACCACAGAGGAAGGGAGGGAAAACTGAATGGGAAGAAATCAGAGAGGGAGACAAACCATGACGGACTCTGGACTCCAGGAAACAAATTGAGGGTTATAGGGGACGGGGGGATAGGGTAACTGGGTGATGGGTATTCACAAGGGCACATGTTACAATGAGCATTGGGTGTTATATGCAACTAATGAATCACTGTACATTACCTCAAAAAACTAATGATGTACTTACTATATGTTGGCTAACTGAACATAATAAAAAAACCCAAAAAATAATTAAAAAATTAAAAAAAGATTAGGAGGCTTAACTGACTGAGCCACCCTATTCAACCCTATTCAAATCTTTCACTCTTTCTTTTTATGGTGCTGTTTGCTTCTTGATGAGCTCTGAGCTCTTTATACATTCTAGATACAAGTCTATGCATGTCTCATATATGACTTGAAAATACTTTCTCCAGTCTGTGTCTTGTCTTTTTTTTTTTTTTTTAATAAAATAAGCCCCATGCCCAACATGGGGCTCAAACTCATGACACTGAGATCAAGAGTCACATGTTCTACCTACTGAGCCAGCCAGGCACCCTGCCTCTTGTCTGTTCATTCACTTAAGAGTATCTTTTGCAGAGTAAAAGTTTTAAATTTTGATGAAGCCCAGTTTATCAATTCTTTTTTTAGTTTAATGGATCTTGTTTTTGTTGTTGTATCTAAGACCTCTTTACCTAACTCAAGGTAACAAAGATTTTCTCTTTATTTCAAATGTTATAGTTTTCCATTTTACATTTAGGTCTGTGATCGATTTTGCGTTAATTTTTACAAACGGTATGACGTATAGGTTGAGGTACATTTTTTCTTTTTCTTTTTTAAGATTTTATTTATTTATTTGACAGAGAGACCATGACAGAGGGAATACAAGCAAGGGGAATGTGAGAGGGAGAAGCAGGCTTCTGGCCGAGCAGGGAACCCAAAGCAGGGCTTGATCCCAGGACCCTTAAGCAGACGCTTAACAGCTGAGCTACCCAGGCACCCCCCCCCACTTTTTTTTTACTTAAAGATATCTAACAACTCATTGTTGAGAACTCTATCTTTTCTTCTTTGACTTGCCTTTGCACCTCTGTCAGAAATCAAATGGCTATATTTAATCATGTGGGTCTATTTCTGGACTTTCTATTTTGTTCATTGATCTGTCAAACTATCCCTTCACCAATATCACACTGTCTTGCTTATTGTACCTCTTTAGTAAGTCTTGAAATCAGGCAGTATGAATCTTCCAACTTTGTTCTTTTTCAAAACTGTATTGTCTATCTTGGTCCCTCTGCCTTTCTATATAAATTTTACAATCAGCTGTCAAAGACTTTTTTTTTTAAAGATTTTATTTATTTATCTGACAGAGAGAGAGAGATTACAAGTAGGCAGAGAGGCAGGCAGAGAGAGGAGGAAGCCGGGCTTGATCCCAGGACCCTGAGATCATGACCTGAGCTGAAGGCAGAGGCTTTAACCCACTGAGCCACCTAGGCGCCCCCCACTTTTTTTGAGAGAGAGAGAGAGAGAGAGAGAGAGAGGAGATGGGAGAAGGTCAGAGGGAGAAGCAGACTCCTGGAACTCCGGGATCATGACCTAAGCCAAAGGCAGTCGCTTAACCAACTGAACCACCCAGGTGCCCTGCCAAAGACTTTTTTAAACTTTCCACAAAAGTGTACACTTTTAGTGGGAATAAACTGCCTAGGATTACTTTAACAAAGATGATGGTATTTTAAAGGTTGGAAATCTTATGTTTATTTTTTAAAGTTCTGATTTTTTACTTGCACAGCTGCTCTGGGATTTCCTAAGTTGTGCAGAAGGAAAGAAAAATATTCTGTATAGCAGTGCCTGGCTGGCTGAGTCCATGGAGCATGTGACTCTTGATTTTTGGGTTGTGAGTTCCGGCTCCATGTTAGGTGCAGAGATGACTTAAGATAAAACCTTAAGGGGCGCCTGGGTGGCTCAGTGGGTTAAAGCCTCTGCCTTCCGCTCAGGTCATGATCTCAGTGTCCTAGGATGGAGGCCCGCAGGGCTCTCTGCTCAGCAGGGAGCCTGCTTCCTCCTCTCTCTCTCTGCCTGCCTCTGCCTACTTGTGATCTCTCTCTCTGTCAAATAAATAAATAAAATCTTTAAAAAAAAATAAAACCTTTAAAAAATACATCTTTAAAGTAAATAAACAGGAATAAATAAATAAATAAATAAATAAATAAATAAATAAATAAATAAATAAATGTATGTATGTGCCTGGGTGCCTTAGTCGGGTAAGCATCTGCCTTCAGCACAGGTCATGATTCCCTTCCCTCTGCTCCTCCTAGAATAAAGCCCCGCATCAGATCTCCTGCTCAGCAGGGAATCTGCTTGTCCCTTTCCTTCTATCTCTCCACCCTCTCATGCTTTCTAATAAATAAAATCTTTTAAAAAAATTATAATAAGCAAAATCTTAAAAAAAAGAAAAAATACTTTGAATAAAAGATATGTATTATTATATGGTACGGGCAGGGGTGCCTGGGTGATTCAGTCAGCTGAGCATCTGCCTTCAGCTCGGGTGGTGATCTCTAGGTCCTAGGGTCAAGCCCCACTCCCAGCTCCTTGCTCAGTGGGGAGTCTGCTTCTGCCCCTCCCCCCAACTCCTGTGTACTCTCTAATAAATAAATAATATTTAAATATATATATAATATATATATTACATGGTACAATAAAGTTGAAAACCCAATTTTCCTAAAAGACATGCTATTTATTTCAAATAGTGAAAATAAAAATGTTAAACTTCTTGTGTTTTTTTTTTTATCTTTTTTATTAAAGACTTTATTATTTATTTATTTGACAGAAAGAAGGTGAAAGCACAAACAGAGGGAATGGCAAAGGGAGAGGGAGAAGCAGCTCCCTGCTGAGCAGGGAGCCTGATACGGGGGCTCCATCCCAGGACCCCGGGATCGTGACCTGAGCCGAAGGCAGACACTTAACTGACTGAACCACCTAGGCACCCCTCTTGTGTTTTTTTCCCCAAAGATTTTATTTATTTATTAGAGAGAGAGAAAGAGTACGAACATGCACACAAGCAGGGGGAGAGGCAGAGGGAGAGAGAGAGAGAATCCTCGAGCAGACACCACGCTAAGTACAGACCCCCAACGCAGGGCCCAATCCCAAGACCCTAAGATCGTGACCTGAGCCAAAGTCAGAGGCTTAACCAACTGAGTCACCCAGGCACCCCAAACTTCTTGTATTTTACAGTGATCCCTCTGCTGTCAGTAAACTTACCTCATTCCTCATCTAATTCCTAACTCATCCTTCAGGTCTTACCTTGGACATTCCTCCATCCAAAGCCTTTCTTGATCCCCCAAATGACATGTTAAGGGTTAACATGTTTCCACTGCATCCTGAGGTCCTCTAACATCACTCTGAATACATTGTATTCTATAACTGACAGTTAACTTTGTTTCTCCTATTAGGACATAAACCCTGGGTGGGCAGGAGTTAACCACACTAGCTACTTCTTAGCTCTTGGCACAGAGTGAGCAATAGATAAATCTGTTTTGAATGACCTGTCGCTTCGAAAGACAGCAAGAAAGGAATAAAACTGAAAATGGGATATCTTACTTTGCAGACATACTATAAAAGGAGTGATAACAGCTTTTAAAGGGATCTTGAATAAATACATGAAGAAATGGGAGGACACACACAGATTAAAAGCTAAATAAACAGCAGACATAAGAAAGCCATAATGTATGGACCTTATTTGGATACTGTTTCAAAAAACAGTTGAAGGCACCTGGGTGGCTCAGTGGGTTAAAGCCTCTGCCTTCAGCTCAGGTCATGATCTCAGGGTCCTGGGATCAAGGCCCGCATCGGGCTCTCTGCTCGGCGGGGAGCCTGCTTCCTCCTCTCTGTCTCTCTGCCTACTTGTAATCTCTCTCTCTGTGTCAAATAAATAAAATCTTTAAAAAATAAAAAATAAAAATGCTTGTTGGGGCACCTGAGTGGCCCAGCCGATTAAGTGTCTGTCTGCCTTTGGCTCTGGTAATGATCCGGGGGATCCTGAGATTGGCCTGTGGGGTCCTGGGATCTGCCTGTGTCAGGCTCCTTGCTCAGCAGGGAGCCTGCTTCTCCCTCTCCCACTGCTGTGCTCTCTCTGTTAATTTTTCTGTGGGATTTTTCTTTTAGTCCTTATCTTTTAGAGATATATACAGAAATATTTATTAATTTATGAATCTGGGATTTGTTTAAAAATACCTAGGATGGGTTAGTGGATAGGAACAACATAGATAACACAAACAAGATTGGCACGAGTTGACAATTACTCTAGCAGAGTGATAGGGATTCATTACACCGACATCTACTCTTGCATTTATTTTTTTTTAAGGTTTTACTTATTTATTTGACAGAGAGAGACACAGCGAGAGAGGGAACACAAGCAGGGGGAGTAGGAGAAGGAGAAGCAGGCTGATGCAAGAGGAGTCGATCCCAGGACTGTGGGATCATGACCTGAGCTAAAGGCAAACGCCCAACAACTGAGCCACCCACGTGCCCCTACTCTTGCATTTACTTGAAATTTTCCATACTAAAAAGGTAAAAAGAAAGCCTATCTAGAGAATTAATTTTCTCTTTAACCTTAAATCCCCAAGGAAAGGGAGAAAAGGAGAAGCACGGGGAGTTATGCCTTGAATCAAGTTGAGACCCTAGGGATGTCTAAAATTCCCAGCATTTGATTCTCCTGTCAAAGCCAGACATCCTGTTTAATGTCAATATTAAAAATGTTTAGCTAAAATCAACCAACAACTTTAGATACTCTGCATATTTCTTCCTTTCATAAAACATATTTCTGCTTTTATTTCAAAATCATAAACTACAAAAAAAGCACCTAAATCATACCAAACCATCCTTCCAGAAAGCAACAATACCATGTGTATCTTTCACTTACCATCAGGTATATGTATTTCAGTGTTTTCAGTTCTTATGTAACTGGTAAAAAAGCTATGGGGTAGCAGACAACTAGACAGTTAGTTGGCTTGAGTTCCTAACCCCAACTCTGAACTAACCTGGCACTGGTTCAAAATTGTCCTATGGTCTTCAAACCGAATCTGCTGAGGGTCTAGTTCATAAAAACCATCTAGTTTCTAATCAGAGGCATTCAGTGGAATAGATTCTTTTTTCCTCCGCATTTATAATAGAACTGACGTTAGAAAAGGCAGTTTTCCAAGCATCTGGCTTGCTCAGTCAGTAGAGCATGTGACTCTTGATCTCAGGATCTTCAAGCTCCACAATAGGTGTGGAGCCTATTAAAAAAAGGGGGGGTGGGGGGGGTTCAGTTGGATAAGCATGCGCCTTCAGCTCAGGTCATGATCTCAGGGTCCTGGGATCAAGCCCCACATTGGGCTCCCTGCTCAGCAGGGAGCCTGCTTCTCCCTCTCTCTGCCTGCAGCTCCCCCTGCTTGTGCTCGCTCGCTCGCTCTGTCAAATAAATAAATAGAAAGGAGAGAGAGAGAGAGAGGAAGGAAGGAAGGAAGGAAGGGTGGGAGGGAGGAAAGGAGGAAGGAAGTAGGTGAGTGGGGGGAAGGAAAGGAAAGGAAAGAAAAAAAATTTCACTGGGGAGGCTGGCTGGCTCAGTTGGTAAAGCATGCAACTCGATCTCGAGATCATGAGTTCAAGATTCACGTTGTGTGGGTACAAAAATTACATAAATGAACAAATAAAATGTTTTAAAAATGGAAAAATGGGGCACCTGAGTGACTCAGTTGGTTAGTGTCTGCCTTTGGTTCAGGTCATGATGCCAGAACCGTGGGATCAAGCCCTGTGTCGAGCACGCTCTTCCCTCTCCCTCTCCCCACTGCTCGTGCAAGCATGTGTGCATGTTCTCTCTGTCTCAAATAAATAAATAAATAAATTTTAAAAAATTTTTTCTTTAAGATTTTATTTGAGAGAGAGAGAGCATGAGGGGCAGAGGGAGAGGGAGAAGCAGACTCTCCACTGAGCAGGGAGCCCAACATAGGGCTTGATCCCAGGAGTCTGAGATCATGACCTGAGCAGAAGGCAGACACTTGACTGAGCCACGCGGGCTCCCCAAATCTTTTTTTCTAAAAAAAGGAAAAATAGCAGCCATCAAAAGAAACGAAATCTTGCCGTTTGCAACGACGTGGATGGAACTAGAGGGTATTATGCTAAGCATAATAAGTCAATCAGAGAAAGAATTATCATATGATCTCTCTGATACGAGGAACTTGAGGGGCAGGGCGGGGATCGTGGGGGGTAGGGAGGGAAAAAATGAAACAAGATGAGATCGGGAAGGAGACAAACCATAAGAGACTTGATCAATCTCACTAAACAAACTGAAGGTTACTGGGGGGTGGGAGGGTAGGGATAGGGTGGCTGGGTTATGGACATTGCGGAGGGTTTGGGCTATGGTGAGTGCTATGAAAGGTGTAAGCCTGATGATTCACAGACCTGTACCCCTAGGGCAAATAATAATTTAAAAAAAAAAAGGAAAAATATTGCCACTGTATGAATTACTACTATAGGAAGATATTTAGTACCACATTCCCATAAAGCCAATCCCTCCGGATGATGTGAATGAACATATAAACCAACTGGAACACAGACACACAGGGTAATCACACTGACTTTAACTCTTACTTATACTCTAATGATTTCTAGATCTGTATCTCCACTCTAAACTTTTCTACTAAACTCAAGACCCAAATATCCAGAACCCTATTGGACATTTGCTCCTGGATTTTTCTGACACATCGAATCTAACGTAACAAAAGCAAACTCATTTTCCTCAAATGTAACACCATCTCAACCCTGTATTGCCTACCTTGGTTAATGACATCACCATCCACTTACTCGCCCAAGCAAGCAATTTCAAATCTATCCTTGACAACTCCTTTTCCCTTACACACTCCCCAACATAAAGGCAGTAGAGTCTTCTATAACCTGTCTAGAGTTCCACCATTACTACTGTAATTGAGATCTTTCAATATCTCTAACATGATCCATTATACAAGTCTCAAAAACAACTAGTCTCCCTGCAGCCAATTTCACCCTTGAAAATCTAACTTCCACACTGCCAACAGTGTTATTTTTCTTAAACAGTGATCTGAATAAGTTCCTTACCTGGCTTAAAACTCTCCTATGACTCCCTAGTATCTACAAAATAAAATTCAGACCCTTCACCAAGGCCATCCACAATTGGGCTCCAACTTGTTTTCCACCTCACTTCCTTCCCTCCCTTCCTCACGCCCCATGATCTAGTCATATTAAACCACTGGCGCACAGGTCCATACTCATAAACCTCTGTACCCCTGTGCAAGCTGTTCTGTGTATTTGAAACACTATCATCTCTAACCCTTTTTTGTTGAAGCAGCCAAACTGTATTCATCCTTTAAAACCCAACTGACTCTGAGGGCGCCTGGGTGGCTCAGTGGGTTAAAGCCTCTGCTTTCGGCTCAGGTCATGATCTCAGGGTCCTGGGATCGAGGCCCGCACCGGGCTCCCTGCTCAGCAGGGAGCCTGCTTCCCCCTCTCTCTCTCTGCCTGCCTCTCGGCCTCCTTGTGATCTCTCTCCCTCTGTGAAATAAATAAATAAAATCTTTTAAAAAAAAAAATAAAACCCGACTTGTGGTTTCAGCTCAGGTCATAATCTCAGGGTCGTAAGATAGAGACCCACACAGGGCTCCCAGCTCAGCAATGTTTGCTTGAGAGTCTCTCTCCCTCTCCTTCTGCCCCTTCCCCACTGCATGCTCTCTAAAACAAATAAAAAAATATTTTTAAAAAATAAACACATTAATTAAAATCGTTCAAAAAATGTGCACTCTTTAGGGGCACCTGGCTGGCTCAGTTGGTAGGGCAGGAGACTCTTGATCTTGGGGTTATGAGTTCAAACCCCATGATGAGTAATGATGATCACAGAGTCTTTATTTTTTTTTTTTTTTAAAGATTTTATTTATTTATTTGACACAGAGGAGAGAGTTTACAAGGAGGCAGAGAGGCAGGCAGACAGAGAGGGGGAAGCAGGCTCCCTGCTGAGCAGAGAGCCCGATGCGGGCCTCGATCCCAGGACCCTGAGATCATGACCTGAGCCGAAAGCAGAGGCTTTAACCCACTGAGCCACTCAGGCGCCCGAGTCTTTAAAAAATAAAATGAACTCCTGGGCACCTGGGTGGTTCAGTTGGTTAAGCAACTGCCTTCGGCTCAGGTCATGATCCTAGAGTCCCCGGACCAAGTCCCACATTGAGCTCCCTGCTCCTCAGGGAGTCTGCTTCTCCCTCTGACCGTCCCCCTCTCATGCTCACTCTCAAGCATGCACGCGTGCGCTCGCTCTCTCTCTCTCCCAAATAAATAAATAAAATCTTTAAAGATAAAATAATTTGCACTCCTTACAAACAAGGATTATGTTATTCATATTTTAATTCCAGCGCCTAGCACAATGCCTAACACACAATAGGCACTTGAATGCTGAATTTGATTGCTGAAAGGATCAACTCCAGCATTTTTTAATGAGACCAGAGACCAAAAAGCTTAAGACATTCAAACCTAGTTTTGGTTTACTGGTGAAAAGAAAAGACATCACACAAATTCATGCTTATGCTATTTCTAGTTTTTCGTATTTTTCCCTACTAGTTTCCTTTAGTTACCAGAAAATTAGTAACTCAGTCTTTTAAACCACTCCTTAAATAACCTATATTTTCCCATGAAACAGTACAATACAATGCTATACTACACCACCATTTTTTTTTAAAGATTTTATTTATTTATTTGTCAGAGATAGAGAGAGCACAAGAAGGCAGAGTGGCAGGCAGAGGCAGAGGGAGAAGCAGGCTCCCTGCTGAGCAAGGAGCCTGATACGGGACTCGATCCCAGGACCCTGGGATCATGACCTGAGCCGAAGGCAGAGGCTTAACCCACTGAGCCACCCGGGTGTCTCTACACCACCATTTTATAATTAAACCTCAAATCCAGTAACTTACTATCCTCCCTTTGTTAAATACATTTTTAGGGGCGCCTGGGTGACTCAGTCGGTTAACTGTATGACTCTTGGTCTCAGCTCAGGTCTTTATCTCAGGGTTGTTGAGTTTTTTTGGTTTTTTTTTTTTTTAAGATTTTATTTATTTATTTCACAGAGGGAGAGAGATCACAAGGAGGCAGAGAGGCAGGCAGAGAGAGAGAGGGGGAAGCAGGCTCCCCGCTGAGCAGGGAGCCCGATGCGGGCCTCGATCCCAGGACCCTGAGATCATGACCTGAGCCGAAAGCAGAGGCATTAACCCACTGAGCCACCCAGGTGCCCAGGGTTGTTGAGTTTAAACCCCACATTGGGCTCCACACTGGGCATGGAGCCTACCTGATAGATAGATAGATAGATAGATAGATAGATAGATAGATAGATAGATAGATAGATAAATGCATTTTTAGGGACACCTAGCTGGTTCAGTTGGAAGGGCATGTGATTCCTGATCTTGGGGTCACAAGTTTGAGCCCCATATTGGGTAAAGAGATTAAATAACTGAATCTTTAAAAAATAAATAAAATAAAAATAAATACATTTCTTAAAAGATTTTATTTAATTATTTGAGAGAGAGCTAGAGAGCGTAGTATGGGGGAGAGGTAGAGAAAGAAGCAGACTCCCCACAGAGCAAGGGCGCCCAACTCAGAGCTCAGTCCCTGCACCCCGGGATCATGACCTGAGCCAAAGGCAGATGCTTAACCGACTGAGCTACCCAGGCGCCCCAAATGCATTTTTAATAAAGAAAACTTAGCATTTTCCTCTTAAGTTGTATTTCCTGTCACTCTAAGTTACAGAGCTCTAAAAGGGACATAATCAAGACCTTGACAGGCAGCGAAAAGACAGAAATAGATATTAAACACTTCTCTGCTGAGAAAGTGTTCACCTCTCACCATGAGTACAGTGACTTCACAGTTATCCCCACTCTGGTCAGCTGTCAAGCTTCCTCCCCTGGCCACTTTGCTTTTCACACTACTCTCACTTCCCACTTTATTATTATATTAGTATCATCTTTTTAGAGTTGCTATTACATTTTAGGAGTTGAAATCCAAGAATTAGGCTGTCTCTTCTGAAAATGTTCCAAGCTCCCTGTCCTGCTCTGCGGCATTATACAATATTACTCTGCCAAAGTCTTAGCTCATTTCCTCCTCCTTCTTGTCCTGATATGGTGGTACACATCAATAATGTCCTCACCCTTACCATTTTCAGACTTTACTGTCTGCTTAGAATGCCCCATCTTCCTTGTCCACCTGTGAGGGTATATCACGCAGGTTATGCAAGGGGCCTTTACTGACAATACCTGCACCCAGCCTTCCATCAACTCTCACAACAAGTTGTACTTCCCTCTAGTAGAGAACTTACTGTATTTCATCAGTTCTTTTTTTTTTTTAAAGATTTTATTTATTTATTTGACAGAGAGAGAGAGATCACAAGTAGGTAGAGAGGCAGGCAGAGAGAGAGGAGGAAGCAGGCTCCCTGCCGAGCAGAGAGCCCGATGCGGGCCTCGATCCCAGGACCCTGAGATCATGACCTGAGCCGAAGGCAGAGGCTTTAACCCAGCGCCCTATTTCATCAGTTCTAAGACATATTTTCCTTCCCATGTTTCTCTGAAAACAGGATATACCTTACAACTGATGGCATGGCAGTCTCATTAGCAGCATTTCTTTTTTCTTTCTTGTTAAAGTAATTATGAGCCTTACAATCATTGGCACCACAGATTTGATTAAATAAGGTAAATAATAATTACTTTATATACTTCTGTTTCTTCTGCTAAACTGAGAGGGAGGGGCTACATTATAAACATCTCTGACCAGCATAGGTTTAGGCACAAAAAGAGCATGCATCCAACAACTCTAGTTGGATAGTATTCACTTAGCATTTACTAAGCATTAAGTACTATCCTACCAACAACCTGTGCAGTAAGCACAGTTATTACAGATGAAGAAACTGAGATAAAGAAACATAGGTAAGCTCAAAGATACACAAAGTTGCAGAAGATTTGAACTCAAATTTACTGATTATGATTTCTATTTTGGGTTATCATTTTTCCATTCAGCAAATATGTTTTTAAAGATTTATTTCAGGGGCACTTGGGTGGCTCAGTTGTTAAGCCTCTGCCTTTGCCTCGGGTTATGATCCCGGAGTTCTAGGATCGAATCCCAGGTGGGGCTCCTTGCCCAGCGGGAAGCCTGCTTCTCCCTCTCCCACTCCCCCTGCTTGTATTCCCTCTCTCATCATCTATCTCTCTCTCTGTCAAATAAATAAATAAAATATTTTTAAAAAAAGATTTATTTGAGAGAAAGAGAGAGGGGTCTGGGGAAGGGGCAGAGAGAAAGGAAAAGAATCTCAAGCAGACTCCCCATTGAGTACCAGCCTAACAGGAGCTCAATCTTACAATCCTGAGATCACGACCTGAGCAGAAGTCAAGAGTCAAAAGCTTAACTGACCCAAGCCACCCAGGCACCCCCCCATTCAGCAAATATTTAATGAGCGATTAGTCTGGGGCAACTATGCACTCTGCTAAACACTGGTAAGCAAAACCTGGTCCTCAGGAAGCTACTCTGAATCATATACACATTCTTGAATCCTTCACCCTCCAAACATCAGAACAACCTACAAATTCACTAAGTTAAATCTGCTTTCCTCTTTACTTTTCCTTTTTAACATCTTCCCATACAGTCCTCCTTTAAAGTTTTTAGCGCTCAATCAAGAACCAAACAACTAAAAAGACAAACAACAAAAAACCTTTGTGCTCAATTATCAGCAGCTGTGAAAATATCACAAAAGACATTTCAGTTAAGGAATGGGTGGCAAGATCAAAAGGGCTCTAAAGCCACAAAGATTCTGTTCACAACCAAATATTCAAAGTAAAAAAGAGAGAGAGGTAAAAACACCATAATTTTGTCTTTAAATAGACTGTTTTAAAAAAAGTTTTCCCTTTCGGCACCTGGGTGGCTCAGTGGATTAAAGCCTCTGCCTTCGGCTCAGGTCATGATCTCAGGGTCCTGGGATCGAGCCCCGCATTGGGCTCTCTGCTCAGCAGGGAGCCTGCTTCCTCCTCTCTCTCTGCCTGACTCTCTGCCTACTTGTGATCTCTCTCTCTGTCAAATAAATAAATAAAAATCTTAAAAAAAAAAAAGTTTTCCCCTGCGGCACCTGGATGGCTCAGTTGCTTAAGGGTCCGACACTTGATGCTTGATGCTTGATCTCAAGGTCGTTCAAGCCCTGAGTTGGGCTCGAAGCCAGGTGTGGAGACTACTAAATAAATAAATAAATAAATAAATAGAGAATTAGTTTTCCCCTGAGGCATGAAATCCTTTTTAAAAAATTATCAATTTTGGGGGCCTCAGTCGTTAAACGTCTGCCTTTGGCTGAGGTCATGATCCCAGGGTCCCTGAATTGAGCCCCATGCTGGTCTCGCTGCTCTGCAGGAAACCTGCTTCTCCCTCTCCCACTCTCCCTGCTTGTGTTCCCTCTCTCACCGTCTCTCTGTCAAATAAATAAAATCTTTAAAAAATTATTAATTTTATCAGAATAGGGATGCCTGAGTGGCTCAGTTGGTTAAGTGTCTGCCTTGGGCTCAGGCCATCAATGATCCCAGGGTCCTGGGATCAAGCTCCACTGAGCTGAGAGCCTGCTTCTCCATCTCTTTCCTGCTCCTGTTCGCTCCCTCTCCAACAAATAAAATTTAAAAAAATTTTTTATCAGAATAAAAATGAGGTAGTAACCATTAATTCCCTTTATTTTAGCACCTGCTACCTCAGAGATGAGAAGTCCTCATGTCCTTACTTTGTTTTATTGTTGCTAGAATACTTCATTTATTTTTTAAAGATTTTATTTATTTATTTGACAGAGAGAGATACAGTGAGAGGGAATACAAGCGGGGGGCGGGGGTGGGAGAGGGAGAAGCAGGCTGCCTGCTGAGCAGAAGCCCGATTTGGGGCTCAATCCCAGGATCCTGGGATCATGACCTGAGCCGAAGACAGACGCTTAACAACTGAGCCACCCAGATGCCCCTATTTTATTTTTTTAAAGATTCATTTATTTTGGGGTACCTGGGTGGCTCAGTCAGTTAAGCCTCTGCCTTTGGCTTGGGTCATGAACCCAGGGTCCTGGGATCAAGCTCC
Source organism: Ailurus styani (assembly GCA_002007465.1). Lineage (NCBI taxonomy): Eukaryota > Metazoa > Chordata > Mammalia > Carnivora > Ailuridae > Ailurus > Ailurus styani. The sequence continues at coordinate 7,097,239 of LNAC01000022.1, forward strand.
ACATCGTGCTCCCTGCTTGGCAGGGAGTCTGCTTCTCCCTCTCCCTCTGCTGCTCCCTCTGCTTGTGCTCTCTCACTCTCTGTCAAATAAAAAAATAAAATCTTCAAAAAAATTTAAAAAAAACCACAAGGATTTATATATTTATTTAAGAGAGAGCATGCATGCACAAGCAAGAGGGGGAGAGGGAGAGAAAGCATCCCAAGCAAACTCCCCACTGAGCACGGTGTAGGGTTTGATCTTAGGACCTTGAGATCATGACCAGAAAGTCAGACCCTTAATGCACTATACCACCCAGGCACTCCTTTACATCCCCACTTTAGACAGACTGCTCAAACAACAGGTAATCAAAGCACCGACCATGCCTTTTCTCTCCCTCAGGGGAAGACTCTCCATTTGGTCACAGTCATCTACTACATAAAAATAACCGCAAATAGGAAAAAGAATAGAGAGAAGGACAGGAAATTCTCATCACAGCTGAACAAACCTCTATCATTTTAATATAACACAGACGGCATTATGGACTTGTTTGAACCAGTGGAAATTTCCAGTAGAGTGAAAAATACATTATTAAAAATAAATGCCCAATTATTAAAATAAAATAGGACAGGTAGGCCAGCTCTAACATTTTATACCTCTACTTCATCTTCCGTGTGCAAGTCAAAAACAGAATAAATTTGTACTCTGTAAATGACTTATGACAAGAGTAACAAGTGCTTTCTTTTTAAAACTACCCTCTTTAAAAAAAAAAGAATAATCGTTGTTATGGACACTTATTGAGAGAGCCAAGGAACTACAGCAAAAAATTAAAATGAATAAATCACTGTCCATTTCCAGGAAAGAGAGGTAAAACACGTTTTACCAGAAGAAGTTAAAAACAACTAAGGTTCATTTCCCCCATTCCTATAAAATAATTCACTGTTCTTATCTGTGAATCTTCAAGGATCTAGTACAGCCACTCCCTACCTTTGCACAGATGAAAGACAAATCACTAATTTCCAAAAGGCCTCGCCATTTCAAGCTTTCAATCAGTCTTCATAGCCAGCAAAGCTGAAGCATCCGTCTCCTTCTGTCCTTTTGAAAGAAGTTTCACCTCTTCCAAAAGCTGTGGCTAGAAAGCCATTTTCTCTCTCTCTAGAAGCACAAGGTTTAACTCTGTCCTCTGCTTTGTCTACCCTAAATAACAAGAACAACAACAAAGCCTCAGGAGTGCTCCTTCAGCCTCTCAGAAAAGAACCAGCCACCTCTTGGGCTCTCGCACAGCTGCTTCTGTCTTTCTCTGAGAGACACTCCACCCTGGAGGTTCCACAGGCAGGGTAACAAAAAGTGGGAGCTGAAAAGCTGCTATATGCTTATTTGACCTCCAAAATAGAGACAGGGCCCTAGGGCAACCAGAGATTCCCTTGCAAAAACAAAAACAAAAACAAAAACAAAAAAAACTTTTTTACGATTTAAAAATAACAAATTGTATTTGCACATCCCTCATTGTGCAGCCCTCCCAGCTTGTCTCAAAGTAGTTTTCTCGACTCATAATAAAGCACATTAGTACCAACTGTGTTACAAGACAAGAGACGTGAGTGAGCTATGTTCTGAAAGCATTTAACAGATTGGCCCTCCATTCTCTATTTCCTTCCTCTTGAGTAGGAGCTACACACCATTTGTAAAAATGCCCAAGAGTATGGTATTTTTCCTACACAAGTCTGATGGCTAATTAGTCACATCACAAACTGGTATTTTTGCACATGATCCACCGTGCCTACATAGAACGCACATATGTGCCTACAGAGGTTTTACAAACAATATGCTTCGCCTTGACAAAGAAATCAATCATTTTACTAATAACGGTAAGGTCGAAAATCCAGTAATATCGTTGGTGATATAGTACCATCGGCATAGTACCTACAATTTACAGTTTTCATACACAATCTCAATCACATCATGATGCTTGCCATAGCCCACTGAAGCACTGCATCTTTCAGAGGTTCAGAAAGGTTAGGTGGGACCTGCCCAAGGTTATCCATCAGCTTTATCAATGGTGGACGTGGTTTCGAACCTGTCAGATTCTAAGCCGCTAGCTTTTTTCTCTAGATCCCTCCCAGCTTTAAACAGAGGACTCCTGACTCCCATCCTCCACCCAGAAAAGCCCATGACTCCGGGCGACCGGCCCTTCCCTGCCTGGATCAGAGTTAGCTTCTTCAGCTCCAGCAGGGCTTTCATCCTCCACCACCCTCCCCCCGCGACCATTCTCTGAAAGAAGCGGAAAGGGAGAGGCGACCGAAAGCTCCTGGGGGAAGGGACGATGACAAACGGGGAAGCGCGGGACACTGCCCCTGCTGTGGGCTCCTTCACTCTGCAGCACTCACCTCCTTCCCTCCGTCAAGCTGTCCAGCCCTGGCGCGGGCGATCCAGCCACCTATGCCCCAAATTCTCCCATCATCACCTCAAACTGTCCCTCCCCCACGCCCCTTCGCCTCCGACAGGCAGAGCCCCCCCTCCGCCAAGTCGAGGTATCCTTCCACCAGGCCACCCCTCTTCTCTCCCGCCGCCCACCCCTCTTCCACCATCACTCACTGTCGGTAACTGGGCCCGGCCCTCATGGCTGCTCCGTTGCCGCCCGCCGCCGCTACCGCTCCTCCACGCCCCGGCCCCTCAGTAGCCGCCGCCGCCGTCGGGACTCGCCAGGAGCCGCTTATGCGCCTGCGCAGCCTGGAGTGCCGGGGCCCTCTACGGACGCCCGCGCCTGCGCAGCCCGTGCCGAGGCGTCTTCTTCAGTGCCTGATGCCCTGGACCCCCGGGTCTCAGGTGGACATGGCCGCTGGCCTCGAGGACTGGTTAGGCTTACAGGCTTTGGCGTAAGTCCAAGGCCTCTGGATTACTTTGCCTAGGTTACTAACGCTTGGACCGCGGTGCCCGTAAAGAGCCATAGACATAATGACACTTTTAAGATTCTGGATCCTGCTTACACTCAAAGGTCTGAACGCAGGTGCTCTCAGGTGACTGATAATGAACTTGGGATTTCTTTCAAGAAGACCATCACATCTAGAATGCATCGGGGCTGATTGTGCAAGAGGCAACTTTGACATCCCAGAATACACTACTGGCCAGGAGGTGCTGGGAAGCCCGGAGGATCTTGGCATGGCCTGACTGCACTTAAACTTCTTTGGGACACTGCTAAGTTCAGTCTGTTTATCAAGCGCATACTGTTTATTGGACAAAAATGTTCTTGGCGTGTCATATGTGCCATCGAGGGACTTGCAGGCTAATAGTCCCCTACTTTCCAGCTTTCACTATGAACCCTTTCCCTGGTGCAAACTGGTTAAACAAAAACTAGACCTTTAGCCCATGGGGACCCAACCATCAGCTCCTAGACATTGTGCTGCCTTGGCATAGCCAAACAACAGACTAGGCTTAACTGAGTCTTAGAAATTCAGTACAGACTTGACAGCTGAGGGCAGTGCATTGCAGTAGAAGGGAAGAGGAGACACAGGAAAAAATTTCTCCTTATTACCTTGACCCCCATCCCATCTCCAGACCAGTCTTCCCTCTACAGTTTAGAGTTTGGAAAGATAGGAACCAAAATATAATGTAAGGCAAAAGAAGATCAAGGCGGGGCGGGGGGGCGGGGGGAATTCCATTCTTTCTGTGAAAGGTGTTAATTTTTTTGTACTTACTAGAGAAAGCAAAAGCTACTCCTAATCCCAGGATCCAAAAGATATGAATGTTTAAACTCCTAATCTAAGACTAAGGAAAATTTTCCCTCATTTTGGAAAGAAGCAAGAATAGGCCCAACAGTAAACTTTGAGAATGCTGAAAGTGGAGTGTTGCTAGTATTACTTATTACAGATTACTAATTAAAATGCATATAGGGGTGCCTGGGTGGTGCAGTCAGTTAAACGTCTGTCTCTTGGTTTTGGCTAGGTCGTGATCTCAGGATTGTGAGATTGAGCCCCACGTGGGGCTCCACACTCAGCACAGAGTCTGATTGAGATTCTCTCTCTTCCTCTCCCTCTGCCCCTCCTGCTCGTTCTTCTCTCTCTCTAAAATAAATAATTCTTTTTTTTAATTTTTAAAGATTTTATTTATATTTATTTATATGACAGAGAAGGAACACAAGCAGGGGGAGTGAGGGAGGGAGAAGCAGACTCTCCCACTGAGCGGGGAGCCCGATGTAGGGCTCGATCCCAGGACTCTGGGATCACGACCTGAGCCAAAGGCAGACGCTTAACGACACCCAGGAGCCCCTAAAATAAAGAAGTCTTTTTAAAAATGCATATAATGGAATTTTCTTTTTTTAAAGATTTTATTTATTTATTTGACACAGAGAGAGAGATCACAAGTAGGCAGAGAAGCAGGCAGAGAGAGAAGGAAGCAGGCTCCCTGCTGAGCAGACAGCCTGATGAGGGCCTCGATCCCAGGACCCTGAGATCATGACCAGAGCTGAAGGCAGAGGCTTTAACCCACTGAGCCACCCAGGTGCCCTATAATGGAATTTTCAAGTCACTAAGAAGTGAAGGGTTGCTCCCTATAGCACCCAGGAACTGGAGGATTTTTTACTTATCAGATGCATGCAACTTTTACATACATAGCCATATGTTGCTGTGGAAAAACCGCGTATAGTTTAGCATAATTCAATCCCTAGAAAAGCAAATCTACATGAAAGTGCTTGCCTCATCTATGAACTGCCTCCCAATCTCTTGACAAACATAGAGTAAAATACAACTGCCGACAGAGTAGGGTGGTGGGGCTCAGGACCAATCCCAGAAGCTAGCTCCCAACTTGGAAGAGTTGTCTTTACTTGCAAAAGTATTACCCTTTGGAACAAGAACACATTTGGCACCATGGGGAAATTGCAGAGCCAGAAGGGAGGAAGAATTAATATTGACACTATGTTCTGATGAATGCGTGTGTTAAAAAAAAAAAAAGCCAAAGCTGACCCTGAAGCTTCGGGGAACTGTATTTTCCTAATTCTACCACCACATGACATCCTCTGCTGGAATCTACGTGATGATGACATATCTTATTTTCTTTTTTGGTTTATTTATGTATTTAAGGAATCTCTATACCCAGTATGAGGCTTGAACTCATGACCCCAAGATCAAGAGTTGCACATTCCTCCAACTGAGCCAGCCAGGTGCCCCGAGAGCATACATGAACCATACGGGTCTCCTGAACCATTTCCTTATTTGAACTTCTTTTTTTATATAGATTTATTTGTTAAGCTTATTTATTTATTTATTTATTTATTTATTTATTTTTAAGTAATCTCTATGGGGCTCCTGGGAGGTTCAGTCATTAAGCATCTGCCTTCCTTTTTTTTTTTTTTTAAGATTTTATTTATTTATTTGACACAGAGAGAGAGAACACATCACAAGTAGGCAGAGAGGCAGGCAGAGAGAGAGGAGGAAGCAGGCTCCCCGCTGAGCAGGGAGCCCGATGCGGGCCTCGATCCCAGGACCCTGAGATCATGACCTGAGCCAAAGGCAGAGGCTTTAACCCACTGAGCCACCCAGGCGCCCAAGCATCTGCCTTCCATTCAGGTCACGATCCTAGGGTTCTGGGATCGACCCCCTCATTGGGCTCCCTGTTCAACAGGAAGCCTGGTTCTCCCTCTCCCACTCCCCCCTGCTTGTGTTCCCTCTCTCAGTGTGTCTCTGTCAAATAAATAAACAAAATCTTTTTTCTAAATAAGTAATATCTACACCCAATGTGGGATTCAAACTCACAACCCCAAGATGAAGAGTCCAGCCAGTCAGGTACCCCAACCTACTTGAATTTCTTACCAAGGGCAGAATAGCAGATTTTTTTTTCCTGCCAAGTATCGACACACTGTATTCAATGATAATCATTCAGAGAACCACCTCTAGTCCATTTTCAGACCCTGTGATTTGGATGAGGTCACTCTGGGCATAGAGCACATTTACGTAACCCAGACCTAAGTCATTCAAGCACGTAACATTCTCTAAGCTACAATTATTGTTTCAGGAATGGGCATGTAACTCCATCAGAGTGAAAATGCACATGGAGAACTTTCCTTTCAGGGAAATCTGAAAGTTGCTCTTTCCAACTAAAACCAGATGTGAAAAGATGTAAAATCAAGATGCTGCAGCCAGGGTGCCTTGGTGGCTCAGTGGGTTAAAGCCTCTGCTTTCGGCTCAGGTCATGATCTCAGGGGCCTGGGATCAAGGCCCGCATCGGGCTCTCTGCTCAGCAGGGAGCCTGCTTCCTCCTCTCTCTCTGCCTGCCTCTCTGCCTACTTGACCTGATCTCTCTCTCTCTCTCTCTCTCTCTCTCCCTCTGTCAAATAAATAAAAATCATATTTTTTAAAGATTTTTATTTATTTATTTGACACAGAGAGAGAGATCATAAGTAGGCAGAGAGGCAGGCAGAGGGAGAGGGAGAAGCAGGCTCTCTGCTGAGCTGAGAGCCCGATGCGGGGCTCGATCCCAGGACCCTGAGATCATGACCTGAGCCGAAGGCAGAGGCTTTAACCCACTGAGCCACCCAGGCGCCCAACCCTATTCCTATTGTATAGATAAGGAAATTGAAGGAACGAGAAGTTACTTGCCCTGGTCACACAGTAAATAATGGAGCTGAAAAATCAAACCCAGGATATCTGGCTCAATAATCTTTGTGCTCAATCACGGTATTATAAACTGCCTTATCACAGGAGGGGGGAAAAGGGGGTCCTCAGAGAGAATTTAACCAGTCATGGAAGGAACGACCAAAGTAGACACCTGGAAGTGAGAAAGAATACTGGCAATTGGGAGACTGAAAAAATTTCATTTAAGCTGAAAAAGAGGAATGACAAGAGATGAGACTAGTGGAGGAACCTGGCTGGCTTAGTCCGAAGAGCCCCACATTGGATGCAGAGATTACTAAAAATAAATAAAACTTTTTTAAAAAAGCAAAATAGGGCGCCTGGGTGGCTCAGTGGGTTAAAGCCTCTGCCTTTGGCTCAGGTCATGATCCTAGGGTCCTGGGATCGAGGCCTGCATCGGGCTCCCTGCTCGGCGGGGAGCCTGCTTCCCCCTCTCTCTCTCTGCCTGCCTCTCTGCCTCCTTGTGATCTCTCTCCCTCTGTGAAATAAATAAATAAAATCTTAAAAAAAAATAAAAAAGCAAAACAAAGAGAGAGGAATCTAGCAAAGTAACCCAGAGCCATGTTAGTTTTATACTTTATTCTGAGGACAGTGAAGCAAGGGAGTGACTTGTTCAGATTGGGGCCATGAAGGGTTGGTAAGACTGTGAAGACTCTTGACAATGCTCCTACAGCATCTCAGGCACTGCAAGAGGATCGTTGCAGGCCGTGATAAATGCTGGGAGAAAGGGCCATTTACGGTGAGACCTGAAGAGGAAGCAGAAGCCAAATCTAGAATATAGAAGGCAGGTGTAGCAGATATAAAGGCCTTGAGGCAGAAGTGAGCTTGGTATATTCAAGAGATGAAAAGAGGGATGGAGTCCCACATGGGACTCCCTGCCCAGTGGGAAGCCTGCTTCTTCCTCTCCCTTTGCCCCTCCCCTGCTTGGGCTCTCCCTCTCTCTCAAACAAATAAATGAAATCTTTTTAAAAAGATTTTATTTTTTTATTTATTTGACAGAGAGAGACACAGCGAGAGAGGGAACACAAGCAGGGGGAGTGGGAGAGGGAGGAGCAGACTCCCCGCCGAGCAGGGAGACCGATGTGGGGCTCTATCCCAGAACCCTGGGATCAAGACCTGAGCCAAAGGCAGACGCCCAATGACTGAGCCACTCAGGCGCCCCAAATAAAATCTTTTTTTAAGATTTTATTTATTTGACACAGAGGGAGAGAGCACACAAGTAGGGGGAGCAGCAGGTAGAGGGGGAGGGAGAAGCAGGCTCCCCACTGAGCAGGGAGCCCAAGTCGGGGCTCAAACCGAGGACCCTGGAATCATGACCTGAGAGGAAGGCATACACTTAACCAATTAAGCTACTCAGGCATCCCGAGATCAAGCATTTTTAAAATAAATGCTGATGAGAGGAATATAGTGCAGAGAGAAATTGTCTATAGAAAAGAAAGATTAAAACCATTAGCTTTAAGGACATTTATTGAGAACCTTCATTGTTCTAACTCCTCCATTGTTCTAAATCCTAGATTCATTTTTTTAAAGATTTAATTTATTTATTTGATGCAGAGAGAGATCAGATCACAAGTAGGCAGAGAGGCAGGCAGACAGAGAGAGGGGGAAGCAGGCCCCCCGCTGAGCAGGGAGCCCGATGCGGGCCTCGATCCCAGGACCCTGAGATCATGACCTGAGCCGAAGGCAGAGGCCTTAACCCACTGAGCCACCCAGGCGCCCCTAAATCCTAGATTCAAATGAACACATGGTATTAAGTAAACATGTTTATTTTTTTATTCTTCATTTTACAGATGACAAAACTGACATTTGGAGAGTTGAAATAACTTGTTCAAACTTGCACAGCTAAGCGGCAAGTTGATATATGAACCTACGCAGTCTATTTCATTTGATTAGCCTCTCCTAATCTCACAAAATACATTTCCCCACAATATCCTTTGAGAGAAAATCTGGGGGAAAGAAGAGAATTAACAAAGCACTTTGACATATTTCCTCTAAGTTTTTGTGTTATCCCAGGAATTCTTCCAAGGTATTACCTATTACCAATGCTGTAGTACTTAGTATGTGTCCATTGGGTGATTTTGCATTTATTTAATTAAGCTCTCCAACCACCATTTAACCTGAAATTGCCCTTCACCCTAATTACAGTTGAAATGGCATTTCACCTTACTGTCCATGGAAGAAGATGCATATTTTTCTGATTGCCAGCTGCCCTGTATTAAGTGCTATTTTGTTCTTTGGGCACCCATATGCCCAAAGAACATCCAGAATATCATGTTCCAGAAAGGTTGTTTCTTCCGCTAATAGAGCAGACAGCCTGAAAGCTGGAGCCTGGCGCCCTTTTCAAACCATCAGTGCATTTAGATGTCCAGTCTCTCAATCCTGTGTGTCACTCAGAGCTACTCTGGACACTAAGCCTCCACTCCCACAACAGCATCCCCGTCAGTTGGTTCCCACTATCCTCCCAACAATTCTCCCCTCTCTGAACTGTATCAACAATTTTATCCTCTCTACCCGGTTATTGCCATGAGCAAACAAAAATCTCTGACCTCAAAAAAGAAAAGAAAATCTTTTCTTTTTTTTTTAAAAGATTTATTTATTTATTTGATACAGAGAGAGAGATTACAAGTAGGTAGAGAGGCAGGCAGAGAGACAGGGAGAGGAGGAAGCAGGCTCCCTGCTGAGCAGAGCCCGATGCGGGCCTCGATCCCAGGACGCTGAGATCATGACCTGAGCCGAAAGCAGAGGCTTTAACCCACTGAGCCACCCAGGCGCCCAGAAAATCTTTTCTTAACCTCACTTCTCTCCCCTTCTGTTACCACTCTCTTTTGCTCTGCTCTCCTGGAAAGATGCATGTTTGTATTTTTTTTTCCTGGCTTTCCTCAATTACCTCTCCTCTTGTTCTATCTCTCTCTATTTTATTTTTTTAAAGATTTTATTTATTGGGCGCCTGGGTGGCTCAGTGGGTTAAAGCCTCTGCTTTCGGCTCAGGTCATGATCTCAGGGTCCTGGGATCGAGGCCCGCATCGGGCTCTCTGCTCTGCAGGGAGCCTGCTTCCTCCTCCTCTCTCTCTGCCTGCCTCTCTGCCTACTTGTGATCTCTCTCTCTGTGTATCAAATAAATAAATAAAATCTTTAAAAAAAAAGATTTTATTTATTTATTTGACACACAGAGAGAGAGATTACAAGTAGGCAGAGAGGCAGGCAGAGAGACAGGGAGAAGAGGAAGCGGGCTCCCTGCTGAGCAGATAGCCCGATGTGGGCCTTGATCCCAGGATGCTGAGATCATGACCTGAGCCGAAAGCAAAGGCTTTAACCCACTGAGCCACCCAGGTGCCCTATCTCTCTCTATTTTAAAGATTTTATTTACTTGACAGAGACAGAGCACAAGCAGGGGGAGCCACAGGCAGAAAGAGAGAGGGAGAAGCAGGCCTCCCACTGAGCAGGGAGCCCAATGCGGACCGATCCCAGGGCCCCGGGATCATGACCTGAGCCAAAGGCAGACGCTTAACCGACTGAGCCATCTAGGTGCCCCTCTCCTTCTCTTTTTAAGTAAGCTGTACAACCAACCCAACATAGGGCTCAAACTCACAAGCCTGAGATCAGGTGTCGCGTGTTCTACTGACTGAACCAGACAGGCGCCCCATCTCTCATTCTCTCTTAAACTCACTCCATTTAGGTTTTTACCTAGACCATGCTACCTGAACTGTTCCTGTCAGAACACTAACCTCCCTCTCTTTTTTTTTTTTAAAGATTTTATTTATTTATTTGACACAGCGAGAGAGAGAGAGAGATTACAAGTAGGCAGAGAGGCAGACAGAGAGAGAGGAGGAGGCAGGCTCCCTGCTGAGCATGGAGCCTGATGTGGGCCTCGATCCCAGGACCCTGGGATCATGACCTGAGCCCAAGGCAGAGGCTTTAACCCACTGAGCCACCCAGGCGCCCTAACCTCCCTCTCTTTCTCTCTCTCTCTCTCTCTCTGTCTCTCTCTCTCTCTCACTCACACACACACACACACACACACAGCCTCCAGGGCACAAGTCCTGTGACAGAGGTTTTTGTCCATTTTCTTAATTCACATATCCCCAGCACCTGGACACGGCCTGTACACAGCAATATGAATAAATCCTCACCTCTCCAACCCCCGCAACATTTCTCTCTCAATTTCAAGAGTGTGATTGAGAGGCTTCAAAGAATGACTAAGGGTTAAGGTCGCAAAACGACTAAGATATATCAAGTTCTGTAGGCCGCTAAGGCAATCTGGGGGATTATAGGTGAATACGTAGATTCTTCCTCCTTTACAGACCCTCTGGTTTTTCCTCAGAAAGGAATGGCCTTAGGGAGAAGATAGTAAAGCAGGTTCATAGATGGGAAATCGGGTCTGCTGCACCTCGGGGACACCGACCCAGGGAGTACTCCCTACAGGAGGCTCGCATAAAGCCAAGGTGCAGACTGTTGGAGAACGCTGCGGGCAGCTAGGCCAAGCCAGGGAGATACTGGAAGAGAACCTGCAAGGCCGAAACGAGAGAGAACTAAAAAAACACCGGTCCCGGCTCCCAGGACCTTTCTTCCTTCGATGCGTCAGTTTCTCCAGCCGGGAGAAGTCAGAAGATAAGATATCTGCCGCTCGGCCTCATGGGAACTGTAGTCTTTCAGAAGGCAGGGCTAGAAGGGGCTTTTACAAAACTTTGGCAGGAGAAGAAGAAAACAGGATATGTATGGGCGTCCAAAGGATCATCCATGTCCCCGCAAACTCGAAATACACATTTTCCTTTCCCTTAGCCTCGGTCTGTCTCCAAAGCAGCCCACCTCCAACATCCCGTGTATCTCCGCACTCTGGGCCAATCTAGCATTCGGCTCGCTCGCTTTCCCACCGCCCTATCCAATCGTAGGTGAGTTCCTGGCCAGTTCCCGGGGTGCCTTGCGGCTGTAATGGCTGCTGCTAGCCGGCGCGCGGCCACGCTCCTTCGGGCGGTGTCAGGGGTTCGGCAGTTGGGCCCCGATGCCGCGAGGGAGCGGGGCGCCCGGCGCTCCTCGCTCTTTGACTGTCAGCGGAGGTGCGTGTCCTGTTTCGCGGGTGCCGCCTTCTCTGGTCCCCGCCTGGCCTCTGCGTCTCGCCGTTATGGCCAGAGCTCAGCCTTGGACCAATTCCTTGGACTCTCTCAGCCAGACAGTTCGTTGACTTCTCACCCTCCCGGCGTGTCCATGCACAGAGGTAAAGGGCCCCGATAGGCATCTCTCAGACTGTCACCGTTTTAGCAGTGAAAGTTCTGGGTCGGGGAAACTCCTCAGTCCCTGGGGATATCATCTTTGGTCCTCTATTATGGAAAACGACCTGGAGGCCCTGAGGGAGAGGCGAGCCTTGAAGGATCTCACAGCAGAGAGATACCAGGTTCTAAGAGTTGGCAGCCGGACGGAACCGATGTGGTCACAATCAGAGATGCTCACAAAGAACAAGAGATTGAAGGGTCACGGGCAAGGCTGAATTGTGGCTCTCTACCCCGAGATGGGAAGCAAACTCCATCCAATAAGTGCTCCATCTCCTTGTCAGGAGACTGAGTTACACCTAGGAAATAGCACCCTGTTTTTCAAATAGCATAGACTACACTTTGGTAGGGAGGCTGGACACAAAATCTGGTCATGGTAATGCAGTATTATAAGAAACTAATACAAATACTGAGAAAGCTTGCAGAGCCTTCATAACACCCTTAGTAGGGTGAGACTGTCCGAGCTGGAGGGATTTCTGACTTTATCTGATCTAGCTGTACTTTCACACATGTTCATACATTTATCAGGCACAACTACGCGACAATTCCACACAGTAATTGAGCATTAAATGCCAGGCATTGTGTTGATTGTTTTTACAAAATTGCCAATTATCAGAAGAAGGTTTTAAGTAGGTATTGTTAATATTATCTCCTATTTTACATGTGAGAAAACTAAGGAGCTTAAAGAAGTTAGAGAATTTGAGAAAATCATATAAACAAATTAATGGACAAACTAAGTCTTGAAGCCAGGTCTCAGCTTCAACCTGGTACACTAATCCTGTATTCCCTATTTCTTTTGTGGGCCGGCAGGACTGAGTACCTGAGAGGGGATCCAGGTTGCATTACCTCTCACTCCCCTCCTGTCCTCCCCCACAGATGAGCAGAATCTCCTCTTGGTCCATCGTCCCGACATGCCTGAGAACCCCCGGGTCCTACGAGTTGTCATCCTGGGTGCCCCGAATGCAGGGAAGTCAACACTCTCCAACCAGCTGCTGGGTCGGAAAGTATGCTGCATCCTTGACCCTCCCCCCCCCCCCCCCCCCCCCCCCCC
>LNAC01000022.1:7110328-7143698 GCA_002007465.1 Ailurus styani
CTTTCATCTCTCACTTTTTTCTGTTTCTTCATGAATTGTCCCAGAGTGATCCGGGACCTCAGTTAGGACTTCTTTGTTTTTGGCAGGTGTTCCCTGTCTCCAAGAAGGTGCACACCACTCGCTGCCAAGCTCTGGGAGTCGTCACGGAAAAAGAGGCCCAGGTGGTGGGTACCTTCAAGGGAAGTCTGGCAAACTGGACAGCGGGTGAACTTAAGAGGGTCTCCCTTACAGTTAGGCCTAAAGAAAATGTTGAGATTCACTTTTCTGAGGGAAGGGGGGTCTCCTCTTTCCTTAGACCTAGTGCAGTTCTCTCTGCTTTCCCCCCTCTGGCATCTAGTCGGAAAGATCTCATTCCCTCTTTAGTCTTTCCTAATCTTGTGTACATTCACAGTCATCATCTTTCTCTTGGATCCTATCTAGAATTAAAACAAAGCTGGTAGGTACAAATCTAAACTCATCCTGGCCTAGAGTGGGTGCAGGTTTCTGGCATCAATGGTGGCTTTTCTCTCACTTGCCTGTCATAATCATTCCATCTTGGGGGGTGGGCATCTCTCTTTCCTGATTTTAGATTCTACTTGACACACCTGGCCTCATCAGCCCTGTTAAACAGAAAAGGTAATAGCTGTGGAAACAGGTTTGTAGAGGGAAGGGTGTTGAGAAAGTGGGGAGATTCCATAATAGGGTCTGGAAAACCCCCTTATCGTACCCTATTCCTCATTAGGAGTGTATCAGTCATAAGACCCTTCCTGACCTATGTTCATCTGTCCCTCAGGCACCATCTGGAGCTTTCTTTGTTGGAAGATCCATGGAAGAGCATGGAATCTGCTGATCTGGGTTAGACTCATGATGGGAATCTGAGGCCCAATTTACATGGTCACCGCCTCTTGTTCCTGGTAGTTTGGGGGGTGGGGGTTGACCCAGAGTCCATATCCTGAACATTTTTGGGGGATGGGGAGAGAGTGGTCATATATTTGTCCTGCTCCCCACCCTGCCAACTTCTAGTTGTGGTCCTTGTGGATGTCTCAGACAAGTGGACTCGGAACCAACTCAGCCCCCAGGTGCTCCAGTGCCTGACCCAGTTCTCCCAAGTCCCTAGCATCCTTGTCATGAACAAGGTGAGCACCACCTACCTGACGAAGGGGTCTGCTTTCCTCCATGGGGCCCACCTCACTGACCACACACCCTCTGCCCATCCTGCATGCCCAGGTCGATTGCCTGAAGCAGAAGTCCGTTCTCTTGGAGCTCACAGCAGCCCTTACTGAAGGTGTGGTCAATGGCAAGAAGCTCAAGATAAGGCAGGCCATCCGCTCACAGCCTGGCACTCCTTGCCGCAGCCCAGCAGCTAAGGACCCAAAAACACAGTCTGTGGGAGGCCCTCAGAGGACTGGCTGGCCCCACTTCCAGGAGATCTTCATGTTGTCAGCCCTAAGCCAGGAGGATGTGAAAACACTAAAGGTCAGTTAGCCATGACCGTAGCCTGGCCTTTGAGTTCTACCATGTGAAGACAAGCCTCAGAGTTCCTCCTGGTAGTGAGAGTGAGTAGGAAAGTCTTGGTTGGGACTGAGCAGCCCACCTGTCCCCCTCTGTACCCACAGCAATACCTCCTGGCACAGGCCCGGCCAGGACCCTGGGAATTCCACAGCGGAGTCCTCACTAGCCAGACGCCTGAGGAGATCTGTGCCAACATCATCCGAGAGAAGCTCCTAGAGCACCTGCCCCAGGAGATGCCCTACAGTGTGCAGCAGGTGCGGGCACAATGAAGGAATCTGGGGGCTCTTCACCAGGGACAGCACCCAGGACAGGACACCTGGGGCCTGGAGAGGTAGGGATACGGGTCTGTCTGACTAATCATGTCTCCCGTGCAGAGGACAGTGATGTGGGAGGAAGGGCCAAGCGGGGAGCTGGTGATCGAACAGAAGCTTCTGGTGCCCAAAGAATCTCATGTGGTAAGCTGGGTTAGGCTTGGTTAAAGGACCAGGGCATTAGGCAGGGGTTCTTCCTCCATTGCTCGGGGGCCCTGAGAGCAGCCTTGTCTCTCTCTCACCCCACCCTCAGAGGATCCTGATTGGTCCAAAGGGGCACTTGATCTCCCAGATTGCACAGGAGGTGGGCCGTGATCTCATGGACATCTTCCTCTGCGATGTTCGGCTGCGCCTCTCTGTGAAGCTTCTCACGTGACCACCCTCCGCTGCTCTCCCACAGCGTCCCACCCCGAGCTGCTGGCAGGAGCCGCTGACCAGAATGGCCCCTGCCCAGGGATGGGGACTGGTGAGAGGCATGGGCACTGCCTGGCAGACGGACGAGTGGTGTGGCCTTAGTGAGTCTGCCTAGCCCCTGCCTGACCACGTCTGTTGGAGGAAGGAACCCCGCTCAGTTGCCGGGTCGTTCCTCTGCCTGGGGTCCCAGCTGCTTAGGTCTAGAAGTTGGCTCTTTGGCTCACCCTGCTTCTGGCTGGCATGGAATCCAGAGTTTCTCCCTGAGTTGCCAGTTTTAGCAGAGAGGCCTTTTTCCTATCCCCTCAGTTCCTCTACCTTAAAGCCACACGTGAGGACTTGTGGGTCTTAAGGGAGATGATGCCACTTGCCCCATCCCTCTCCCCAGGCTCATATGATAATAAAATTAACAGACAAGCATACTGGTTCTCATCTTTATTTCTTTAGAACAGGAAAGAGAAAACCCATTCCCTCACCCCCACCCTGTTGTCTGACCTGGAGTCTCCCTCCCTTCCAGGGATCTTCTCCACGGTCCTGAGCTCTTTCTTCTTGGCACGTATTCCGGGTACAGCAAGAGAACCGTTACCATTACTAAACTCAGTAATGGTAACGGTTTCCTCGCCATCCCCAAGTGTCCTGGCGGTCAGCAGGCTGTGATAGGCTGAGCGGCGAGCCCGGTGGGTCTGCAGCATCCCCTGCCCTCCTCGTCTGGCCCCAGAGCTGTGGGGACCCGGACTAGTACATCATCTATACTGTAGTACCTCATCGCAAACTTACAGTATATGATGATATCCCAGCCAGGGCCCCGCAGCAGGCACAGGGAGCATGGCATGGAGAGCACTGTGGCAGGGAGAGCCAGGCACTGGGGGCAGAGCAGGACAGACCATGCTGGATGCACAGAGCTCACCTCCCCGGCCCTGCTCCATAGCTCCTGAGCCAGCAGCTCCTTGATGGCTGTGGTCAAGGGCAGCCCAAGTCAGGTAAGGAAGGGGACTGGCCCAGAGATCCCTGCAGAGCTAGGGTCTGTTGAGATCTCCTTGGGGACCCAGTGTCAGAATTGAAGAAGTCAGAGATCACAGGATGAGGCAGAAGTTTCCCTCTGGTCACACCAACAAGCAGACAAGCACACGGGCCCAGGAGATGGTACTTACCTGGAGCTGGAACTGGAGACTGGGGAGGCCTTCAGAGGAGAGGAGGCCCTGACCCTGCCTCTCCACTCAAACTGCTTGCCTTTTAATCCACTGGCCCCTCCCCTGGGTGGGGCACTTTCCCGGGTTCTAGAAAGCCCTGCCTCTTAACCCTGTCCCTGCTGGGCTCCTTGGGGCAAGGGTCATCGGCTCCTCTCTCTAGTAACCCCTTTCTTCCATAAATTTTATGGACCTTGCTAAGGCTAGGATCTGCCTTTCAGTCCTATCCCTGTGAAGCTGATTATCTATCTGCTGGGGCTGGGAGGAGGAAGGACAGCCTCACCCCATCCTTCAGGGTTTAATTGTTGGCCGTGGCCTGGGTGCTGTTTGTTTCGGCCATGGCATGAGTGGTGGCAGCGGCGGAAATGTTAGTTGAACCTATAAAGCAGGAAGGGTCCTGACTGCTGGATTCTTGGGGCAAGCTCTGGCTTAAATTTCAGTCCTCGGCCCCTGCCTATGTTTATGCTGAGCCCAAGGAGGGCAGACCTAGGCTACCTCCACCATTCAAGCTCCCCTGGGTGGAGGAGGGGGTCCTCACTGGGTCGTTTGAGGCCAGGGGGATTCAAGCTCTTCTGAGAGCCAACATAAGAATGGGTAGGGGCCTGTTCAGAGCTCACGCCACTTACAGTGAGAGCCTGGCAGTATTCAGTGCAAGATTGCTGGTGTAGAGACTTCTCAGAAATGAGGGGGTGTCATCTGTTTATTTAATTTAATTTCATTTCATTTTGTTTCTACCCCCCCAAATTTTATTTATTTATTTGAGAGAGACAGAGAGTGAGAAAGAGCATCAGGGGAGAGGGTCAGAGGGAGAAGCAGACTCACTGTTGAGCCAGGAGACTGATGCAGGACTCGATCCCAGGACTCCAGGATCATGACCTGAGCTAAAGGCAGTCACCCAACCAACTGAGCCACCCAGGTGCCCCTCATTTTTATTTATTTATTTATCATTATTATTTTTAAAGATTTTATTTATTTATTTGACAGAGGGAGACAATGAGAGAGGAAACACAGCAGGGGAAGCAGGAGAGGGAGAAGCAGGCTTCCCACTGAGTAGGGAGCCTGACGTGGGTCTCGATCCAGGGACCCTGGGATCATGACCTGAGCTGAAGATAGACGCTTAATGACTGAGCCACCCAAGTACTCCCCTTTTTTTTTATTTAAGATTTCATTTTCATTTTTATTTTTTTATTATTTTTTTAAAAGATTTTATTTATTTGACAGAGAGAGGTTACAAGTAGGCAGAGAGAGAGGAGGAAGCAGGCTTCCTGCTGAGCGGAGAGCCCGATGCAGGCCTCGATCCCAGGACCCTGAGATCATGACCTGAGCCGAAGGCAGAGGCTTTAACCCACTGAGCCACCCAGGCGCCCAAGATTTCATTTTTAAAGATTTATTCATCAGAGAGAGAGCGAGAGAGAGCATGTGCCTGGGGCAGGGGAGATGCAGGGCAGAGGGATCTGAGAGAGAGGGAGAGAATCTCAGGCAGACTCCCGGATGAGTGCAGACCCCAATGCAGGGCTCCACCCCACGACCCCGGGATCGCAACCTGAGCTGAAACCAAGAGTTGGACACACAACTGACCAAGCCCCCCAGGGGCCCTGCAACTGTTATTTTGGACCCCCATTCCAGGAGACAGATCTGCTTCTCTGCTCCCTCCCCTTCTCCATCCTAGGCAGTCTGGTCTGTGTGCTGGGAGGCAGTTAGACCTCAACTCTGCAGGGGCAGATGAGGCCAGGATAGGGAGTGAGAGGAGAGACCAAACCTTCTTTTGGTTTCTGGGAGATGTTCTACTTCCTGCTGCCACAGAATGTTGGCACATGCTCTTCCCTCTGGTTTTTGTTTTTGTTTTTAATGTTATTTTTTAAAGTTTTTATTTTTTATTTGAGACAGTGCAGAGCGAGAGAGCATGAGCCAGGGGGAGGGGCAGAGGCAGAGGGAGAAGCAGACTCCCTGCTGAACAGGGAGCCCAATGTGGGGCTCGATCCCAGGACCCCGAGATCATGACCTGAACCAGACACTTAACTGACTGAGCCACCCAGGCACCCCTGTTTTTGTTTTTGTTTAGATTTTGTTTTTTTAAGATCTCTACAGCCAACACGGAGCTTGAATTTACACCACCAAGGTCAAAGTTTGCACGCCCGACTGACTGAGGCAGCCAGGCACCCTGCTCTTCCCTCTGGCACAATCTTCCCTCCTTTCTTGTCTAGTTAACTCCTATTCCCTCTTCATATGCAAGTAACACTGTGGCAGGAAAGTCTTCTCTAGCTAGTTAAATCTCCCTGTTTTGGGCTCATTTATTTGTGTGATTAATCATTTAGGCAAATAATCATGGGGGCCTGGTTATTGGCTGATCATGACAAATGTCTGAGATGGAGCTAAACTCAGTGTGATGTGGGGAAGGAGAAAAACTTTGGCCTGGGGAGGCAGGCAGACAAAACTGTAGCTCTTAGGCAAGTCTTTTTCTCTCAGACCCTTCCTGTTGTCCTTGTAGACGGTAACAACAGCAATCCCCAGTTCAGAGCTGTGAACTCGGTGACTAGCTACTGGCAAAGCACTTGGCCAAACAAAGCAGCCAAGTGCCCCTCATGGAATATTCCTGAAAGCGCTCAAGGTCATTGAGAGAGCCCAGGTTTAGAAATAATGGGTCTTGGCACACCAGGCTGGCTTAGTTAGTGGGGCATGTGACTCTTGACTTTGGAGTTGTAAGTTTAAGCCCGACGTTGAGTGTAAAGATTACTTAAAAATAGGGAGGGGTGGGTGGCTCAGTCGGTTAAGAATCTGCCTTCAGCTCAGGTCATGATCCCAGGATCATGGGATCGAGCCCCACATCAGCTTCCTGGTCAACAGGGAGACTGTTTCTCCCTCTTTCTCTGCCTGCTGCTCCCCCTCTGTATGCTCTCTCTCTCTCTCTGACAAATAAGTAAAATCTTAAAAAAAAAAAAAAGGTTACTCAATAATAAAATCTTAGGAAGGCTTTAGGCAGTTAAGCGTCTGCCTTTGGCTCAGGTCATGATCCCAGGGTACTGGGATAAGCCCCACTTTGGGCTCCTTGCTTAGTGAGGAGTCTGCTTCTCCCTCTCCTCCCTGCTGATACTCTGTCACTATCTCTGTCTCTCTCAAATAAATAAAATATTTTTTAAAAGATGTTATTTATTTATTTATTTATTTATTTGACACAGAGAGAGAGATCACAAGTAGGCAGAGAGGCAGGCAGAGAGAGAGAGAGGAGGAAGCAGGCTCCCTGATGAGCAGGGAGCCCAATGTGGGCCTCGATCCCAGGACCCTGAGATCATGACCTGAGCCGAAGGCAGAGGCTTTAACCCACTGAGCCACCCAGGCGCCCATAAATAAAATATTTAAAAAAATAAAATCTTGACAGAAAAGAAAGAGGAAGGGAGGGAGGGAGGAAGGGAAAGGAAAAGGAAAGGAAAAGGAGGGAAGAAGGAAGGAAGCAATTATAGGCCCTGAGAGACAGTCCCTTGTCCCCTGCATCCGGCTCTGTGACCTTGGACCAAGTGCTCTCAGGTTCAGTTTTCTCGTTTGTACAATGGGAGCAATCCATACGTAGCTCCTGTGGGGGTGACCAGGGATCATGTGAATGCTCATCAGACTTCCAGGTCAGACCTAGCACCTGTGGAACCAATGTCCATGTCCTTCTCTTTCCTTTGTCTCATTCATTAGCTGTATGATTAGAGGCAAAGTGCCACGTCTCTGAGCTTTGGTGTTAACACATAGTTCATCAGGTTGTAAGAACTGAGAAATATGGCTGAGAAACCCAGGCCCTCTAGCCAGGTGAGAAATTATCATCTATCTGCTCCTTGACCCCTTTCCTGTCCTGTGGCCCCTCCTGCCTTGCCACCACCTCAGAGACCTCACAGACAGGTCAGGCTCCTTTACCAGAGTAAAGGCTTCATGCAGCGAGGCCAAGATTTACACCACTCATCGCCTAGGCTTCTGCCTAGTCCCCACTTAGTCCTAAGACCAAAGGTGAACATGGGCAGAAACCAGGGGTCCTGAAGGTAGAAGAGAGAGATATCTCAGTCAGCCAGAGATCCTGTGGCTGTGGCCCTGGCTGGGGTGGAGGGTGCTCCCATCGGGGTGTGGGCTGGAGCAGAGTCTGAGCCTGGGTGGGGTAGTCTGGGGACCCCGATAAGCAGACTTGGGGCTATCAGGGTGGAGGCCCTTCTGCTTATCAGGCGCCTGCAGAGGCCACAGTAGAACCTGAGGACACTTCCCGCCCAGAGCTGTCTCCTGGATGGCCCCCCTTCCATCCCTTTTCCTCCTTAGAGCTCTTCCGGAAGTCATATGGAGACTCTGCCCCTTCTCTGGCCAGCATGGGGGGGGGGGGACACAATCCAGGTCCTTGGACTTGGCCTTGCATTCTAAATTTTATTTATTTATTTGAGAGAGAAAGCACAAGCAGGGGGAGCAGCAGAGAGAAACGGGGAGAGGGCAGGGCTCCATCTCAGGACGCTGGGATCATGAGCTGACCCAAAGGCAGACATTTAACCAACTGAGCCATCCAGGCACCCATGACCTTGCCTTCTAACAACTGTTGCTTCAGATCAGGAGCTCCGTGGCCCTCCTGAAGCCAGTGTGGACTGATCTGGGACCTTAACCTTCTCATGTCTAATTCTAATCCCTGCCTGGGGAGCCCTTCTTCGAGCCCTTGACTCTTATTTGGATCTTCTTTGGCTGAAATCCTTAAACCATATGGTGAATGACAAAGTTAAGGACAGTCAGATCTGTAAGAATCCTTCAAAATCACGGAATTCAAGTAATCCATTCATAGAGGAGAGGAAGCCAAGGTCCAGAGAAGGGGAGTGAATCACCCCCAAAGCCTCAGGGTTCCCTTCACCTCTCCACACCTGGGAACCCATGACCTTGAGAAGAACAGCAAGGCAGAGCAGGTACTCCCAGATACACAGACACATATAGCACATGGAACACACCCACACATGTGCACAGCACACATGTGTAATGCCTACATACTCACAGACACATGGAAATACACAGCACACATATTAAAAAAATAGATTCAGCTAGTAAAATGGCTCTTAATTCCTTCGTTACTCTTCAAAGCTCCATGGAGTTGACAGTTTTGCACAAAGATAGTGGTCAAATCATAGGATCCCCAGTATCCCACTCAAAGTACAATTAGCAGCAAAACTCATCCTGGAACCAAGGACTAAATGAGAAGTTCTAGGAGGTTCTTGCTTTCCTGTTTTGCTTTACATATAGGGGACCCTGGTGTAGTCCTAGGAGCTTAGCAGGTATGAGAAAGAAAAGCTGGAACACTATTCTAATCTTCACTCTCTCCGTGGTAGATTGGGGCTTGAGATCTAGGGGACCTATCAGAGATGATGGCTTGGTTTCACCGAGGTCAGCCTGTGAAGCAGGTCCTAACTCTCCCTGATACTTGCTCCCTTATGTCCAGGCTTGAACCTGCTCCGTTTTCCTCATCACATGGAGAATTCATCTGATCCCTTGTTTGTCCCCTGCTCCAGGAGCAGGCACCTTGGATTCTTCTCTGTGGCCCCCGCAGTCCTCATGGGTCTCATCCTGTGAGGTGCTCAGAGGATACCTTCGCACTGAAAAGACGCTGCCCCGGAAGATGGTGTCCCATGAGCGCTCGAGCACCCGCCACGCTCCCTCACGCTCTCTGTGCCTTTCAGCCCCACGAGCAAGTGTATGTGCTGAGCAACAAACACAGCCGCAGTGGAGTCCTAGCCATGGCTTCCCTGGGGACTTTGCCAATGTCTGTCCATCAGTTTCCAAAAGGTGACTATATGCCAATTTTATTTGTTTGGTAAAGATTTTATTTTTAAACAATCTCTACATCCAGTGTGGGACTCAAACTCACGACCCTGAGATCAAGAGTTGCACGCTCTGATGACTGAGCTAGCCAGGCGCCCCTACGTGCCAATTTTATTGTAGAGAAACTGAGGCTCCTGGAGCAAATGGATGGCCTGCATGAGCCAGTAAATTGGGAGATGAGGCAGGACTACAGTTCTGCTCTCCAGACCCCAGGCCCCAGACTATGTGCACAAGCTTGGTACGAATGAGGTGGATTTTGTGTGTGTCTCTGTGGGGACTTTTTGAGTTTATTTTTTTAAGATTTTATTTATTTATTTGAGAGACAGCTTGAGCGGGGACAGGGGGCGGGCAGAGGGAGAAGCTGACTCCCAGCTGAGCAGGGAGCCTGATGCAGGACTCAATCCTGGGACCTCAGGATCACGGTCTGAGCCGAAGGCAGATACTTAACTAACTGAGCCAGCCAGGCACCCCAACTTTTTGAGTTTCAAAAGCAAGAGAATCAGACCTGAGTTTGGCCACTTACCAGTCATACAATTCTGAGCCTGTTGCCTCATCGCTCTGAGGCCTGGTCTCCCCATCTCTAAAATGGGGATAAAAATAATACCTACCTCATAGGACCCTGGGAAAGATTCGGTGAATGAATATGTGTGAAGCCTCAGGATGTCCTCCTCGTTCCACTTGCTCCAATTCTCCCACCTGTCCTTTTTGAGCTTCCTCCAGGACTGCTCCAACCCAGCAATAATCCCCTCTCTTCTGGCTCCTGCAGCTTGTGAGCCAGGCGCTGGTGTGGAGCTCACAGGCCCTGGACTCACACGCCATCCTTGGCTTGAACCAGAGCCTTAGCCCGTATACTTCTGGGGTTATGCTTTAGAGTTGCTTTATTTCCAGACCACGTGCCCTGGGGAGGGACTCAGAGCCCAAAGGGAAAAGCACAGCTCCTGCTTTGTCAGAGCCTGGACTCCACTCCTTGCTGCTGGGCAGCCCGGGCCCTTGCCTGCTCTTAGAGCCTTGTTTCCTTATCAGATAGATGCATGGGATTAAAATGCCTTCTTTTCCATGATTGGTGTGCAGATGAAATAAGATGGTAGAGGTGGAAAGTTCTAATAGAGCTTGGCTCCCATATCCTGGGAGCTCCACAAATGTCGGATTTCCTTCCCTTCTGGCTTTGCAACGGGCTTTCCCTGCTGGCCCTCCCTAGTGCAGCAGGAACCCAGGCACATGTGTGCTCGCTCAGATACCTACGCAGGTGCCCGTGTTAGGGGACCCCTCGCACCCCTGCCCAGACACACTGAGTCAGAAATTGAGACTGGGTGCCTGGGTGGCTCAGTGGGTTAAAGCCTCTGCCTTCGGCTCCGGTCATGATCTCAGGGTCCTGGGATCGAGGCCCGCATCGGGCTCTCTGCTCAGCAGGGAGCCTGCTTCCTTCTCTCTCTGCCTGCCTATCTGCCTACTTGTGATCTCTCTCTCTGTGTCAAATAAATAAATAAAAAATCTAAAAAAAAAAAAAAAAAGAAATCGAAACTTCCCAATCAACACCTCCCTAAGTCTGTCCATTCATCAGCTCCCACTTCCTAGTCTCTGGGTCAGTGGGAACGCCCACGTTCAGACTCAGGCCCTGACCTCTGGCCTGCAGGCACAGTCCTGAAGGTGGCCCTTGGGTGGGAAAGGATCCCCAGGGACCCTGGGTGTCCCTCCCTCCTCAAATCCTTCCCGCCATCAGCCAGGCCCTTGCTTCCCTCCCTCCCTGTGAGGACAACCTGTCTGCCTCACAGCTGCTGTGGAAGAGATAGGCAGCCTGGATTATCAGGCCAGACAAGGCTCCTTGTGGCAGTTCCCCATGCCCCCTCTGCAAGGCAAAGGTTCCAGGGCCCTTAACTCCCTCTGTGCCGGGCCCTCAGGCCCAGGGACTGGGAAGAACAGGGAAGGGGGTAGGCCCTCTGCCCCCTGCCCTCCCATACCCAGTTCCCAAGACTGGAGTCATGAACACAAGGAAGTGGGGCACAGCACCACCTGTGTCCTCCAGTTGCCCAGTCTACACACTGGGATCTCTCCGGCCCGTCCTGGGTCCATGGCAGGCTAGGGTAGGGAGGGACAACCCAGCCTGGGCACCCCTCTAAAGGCTTAGACCAAAGGCCCTATATCTCTACTCCTCCTCCCTCAGGCTGGTTCCAGGCTCTGGGGACGGAGGCCTGCTGCACTCTCAGGATCCACTGGCTTCAGCTGAGGTCCGGACACATCGCCCCTCTCCCTCCACCCCTGCCCGATGGCCCCTTCCTCCTCTGCAGCATCCTTCAAGCCCCTGTCAGCAGGGCCCCTGCCTCTGTTCTTGCTGACTGCTTTTTTCTGGGCGGCTCAGTCATCTCCTCGGGCTACCCGCTGTCCCAGATACTAAGGCTAACCGGGACAGTCCTAGTCGGGCCCCACTGCAACCCCCCAGGCCTCCCTTTCCTGAATGAAGGTCATCAGGAAGGCATGAAAAGAGCAGGAGCATGAAGTCTGGGAGTCTGGTTTGCAGTCCTTGTTTGGGCTCAGACACCATGTGACTTGGGCAAGTTCCTTGAATTCCAAGCTCCTCTGTTTCCTCACTTGATAAAATAGAGGGTAGGAGCTCTTTTCACAAGGTTAACTTAGGGATTAAATGAGTTAAATATGTGTGGTGTGTGTGTGTGTGTGTGTGTGTGTGTGTGTGTGTGTGTGTACATATACATGTATAATTTTAGTAATCAGCTGGAAAACAGCATTAATATCTGAAAACAGGAGGTGCCTGGCTGGCTTAGTTGGTAGAGCATGCAACTCTTGATCTCAGGGTTGTAAGTTTGAGCCCCATGTTGGGTGCAGAGATTACTTAAAAATAAAAAATATATATATTTTAATATATAATATTTACTATATAAAATCAATATATGAGGTGCCTGGGTGGCTCAGTCATTATGCATCTGCCTTTGGCTCAGGTCATGATCCCAGGGTCCTGGGACAGCAAGGAGCCTGCTTCTCCCTCTCCCACTCCTCCTGCTTATATCCCCTCTCCCGCTGTCTCTCTCTCTCTGTTAAATAAGTAAATAAAATCTTTTAAAACAATAATATCAGTATATAGTATAAAATATATTTTAATATATATATTTGTGTGTGTGTGTGAGTAATGCGATAGAAGTTTATTAAGTAAGGATACAAAAAAAGCTCTCAAGAGTGAAAGGGGTCCTGACAGGGTTGCCCTAAAATACATATTTTTAAATTTTATTTACTTGAGATGGGGAGAGAAAGAGAGAGGACAAGCAGGGGGAGCAGGAGAGAGAGAAGGACTGATGTGGGGCTCCATCCCAAGACCCTGACATCATGACCTGAGCTGAAGGTCAGGTCAGGTCAGGTCACAAAGGTCAAGGACACTTAACTTACTGAGCTACCAGGTGCCCAAAAAGCAGCATAATACTAGAATATTCCCAGGAGCTTCCTGTGTCCTCTCTCAACTACTCCTCTTTTCCTGTCCAAAGGTAACCTCCATTCCGACTTCTAATGCCATAGATTAGCTTTCCCTGTTTTTTGGACTTCATATAATGGAATGATACACTATGTATTCTTTTGTCTGGCTTCTTTGGTTCAATGTTATGTTTGCAAGTTTCAAATTGTTGCATGTATCATTAGTTCATTTTTATTACCGCATGGCATTCAAAGTCATGAATATTCTATACTCATTCTACCATCTTTAAACATTTGATTTGTTTGAATTTAGGGGCCATTATTCATAATACTGGTAAGAATATTCTTGTATGGACATATATGTGTATTTCTGTTGGGAGTGGAATGGTTGTATCAAAAGATATGTTCAACTGTAGTAGATTCCATCAACTAGGTTTTCTTTTTTCTTTTTTTAAGATTTTATTTATTTGACAGAGAGAGATAGTGAGAGAGGGAAACACAGGCAGAGGGAGAAGCAGGCCTCCCGCTGAGCAGGGGCTCAGTCCCAGGACCCTGGGATCATGACCTGAGCCGAAGGGAGACACTTAATGACTGAGCCACCCAGGCGCCCCTCAAATAGGTTTCCTTTATTTATTTATTTATTTATTTATTTATTTGACAGAGAGAGAGATCACAAGTAAGCAGAGAGGCAGGCAGAGAGAGGAGGAAGCAGACTCCCTGCTGAGCAGAGAGCCGGATGCGGGGGCTCAATCCCAGGACCCTGAGATCATGACCCCAGCTGAAGGCAGAGGCTTTAACCCCCTAAGACACCCAGGCACCCCTCAAATAGGTTTTCAAAGTGGTTGTATCAATCCTTATTTCTTTCAGCAGTATATGAAAGTCCCAACTGATCCACATCCTCACCTACACTTGAAATTGTCACTCTTTTTCATTTTGGTCATTCTGCTGGGTGTGTAGGGATATCTTTTTTTTTTTTTTCATTTTGGTTTTAATTTGCATTTCTCTAAAGACTAATGGGGTTAGGCTGTCCTTCCCATTATTGCTATGTAAGAAATCATCCCCAAATGTAGAAACTCAGACAATGAACAGTCCTTTTACTATCTCACACTTTCAGTTTTGAGGGTCAGCATTTCAAGAGGTTGGGTTAGCAATTCTCGTGAGGATGCGGTCAGATGGGGGCCCCATGTGGGACTCGATACCAGGACTCTGGGATCATGAACTGAGCAGAAGGCAGGCACTTAACCCACTGAGCCACCCAGGTGGATATGGGCTCTTTTAGCCTGGCATTATTCCCTGGAGATTAATATGTCTTTTGATAAACAGATATTCTTTTTTTTTAATTACATTTTTTTTCCTTCTGGGTATTTACTTATTTATTTAATTTTTAAAGGTAAATCCTACTCCCAACATGGGGCTTGAATTTGCGACCCCGAGATCAAGATTCACATATTCCACTGGAATAAGCCAGCCACCAGGGTAAATAAATATTCTTGATGTTCCAATTTATCAATCTTTTATAGTTATTGTTTTTCTTTCAAAGTTGCTGATTTTTGTATTGGTTTAAAAATGTTTGCTTACCCTAACGTTATAGATATATTGTTATTTCCTACCTGTTTATTATTTTACTTTTCATATTTAGATCTACAGTCCATCTGGAACTGATTCTGTGTATCATGTGAGGTTCAGGGTCAAGAACCACTTTTCCCCTGACGCAGATGTCTAGTATCTTTTTTTTTAAAGATTTTATTTATTTGAGAGAGCCAGAGAGCAGGAGCAGGGGGAGGAGCAGAGGGAGAGGGAGAAGCAGGCTCCCTGCTAAGCAGGGAGCCTGATGTGGGGCTTGATCCCAGGACCCCGAGATCATGACCTGAGCTAAAGGCAGATGCTTAATGACTGAGCCACCCCGGCACCCCACATGTCTGGTATCTTTCATTGAAGAGACTATCCTTTCTCCACAGCTCTGTATTGTCACTTTTGTTATAAAACAAGTGTGGGTCTATTTCTGGACTCTGTTCTATTCCACCGGTCTACTATGTACCAATTTCATACTGTCTGGATGACTAAAGTCTTGGGGTGCCTGGGTGGCGCAGTCGTTAAGCGTCTGCTTTTGGCTCGGGTCATGGTCCCAGCGTCCTGGGATCCAGCCCTGCATCAGGCTCTCTGCTCAGTGGGAAGCCTGCTTCTCCCTCTCCCATTCCCTCTGCTTCTGTTCCCTCTCTCGCTGTGTCTGTCAAATAAATAAATAAAATCTTAAAAAATAAAATAAAACTTTAAGTCATGATATCTGATAGTTTTAATCCTTCATCTTTGCTCTTTTTCAAGTTCGTCTTGCTTATTCTTGGTACTCTGGCATTTCCCTCTAAGTTTCAGAATTAGTTTGTCAATTAAAAATCTTTTGGGGGATGCCTCAGTGGCTCAGATGGTTAAGCATCTGCCTTCTGCTCAGGTCATGATCTGTAGGTTTGGGGATTGAGCCCCACATCAAATTCCCTGCTCAAGGGGGAGTCTGCTTCTCCCTCTGCCTCTCCCCTCTGCTAGTGCTCTCTCTCTCTCTCTCAAATGAATAAATAAAATCTAAAAAAAAAAAAAAATCTCTTGGCACTGGGGGTGCCTGGCTGGCTCAGTTGGTAGAGCATGTGACTCTTGATCTGGGGTTGTGAGGTGGAGCCCCATGTTAGGTGTAGAGTTTAATTTTTTTTTTAAATATTTTATTTATTTATTTGACAGAGACCCAGCAAGAAAGGGAACACAAGTAGAGGGAGTGGCAGAGGGAGAAGCAGGCTTCCCGCTGGGCGGGGAGCCCCTGCGGGGCTCAATCCCAGGACCCTGGGATTATGACCCAAGCCGAAGGCAGACACTCAATGATTGAGCCACCCAGGTGCTCACCCCCTTCATTCTATTCTCCACGGAACATTCAGAGTGGTGGTGTTTGTATGTTGTTTGTGTGGTGTTGTCTATTATTGACTTGTAGGCGCTCTTTTTATATATGGAATACAAGTCCTTTGTTAGATACATGTAAATATTTCTAATGACTGTGCTTGCTTCATTTCCCGAGGTTTCTTTAAATGAACAGAGACTTATTTTGATGATCCAATTTATCAAGTTTTCTTTTATAGTTACTGCTCTGTTTTGTTTTGTTTTGTCCTAAGAAATCTTGCCTAGGGGCACCTGGGTGGCTCAGTCGTTAAGTGTCTGTCTTCGGCTCAGGTCATAATCTCAGGGTCCTGGGATTGAGCCCCACCTTGGGCTCCCTGCCCAGTAGGGATCCTGCTTCTCTCTCTCCCTCTGCTTCTTCTCCAGCTTGTGTACTCTCTCTCTCTGTCAAATAAGTAAAATCTTAGGAAGAAAAAGGAAATCTTGCCTATGTCAAGGTCATAGAAACATTCCCCTTTTATTCTATAAACTTTGAAATCTGAATTTAACATTAGGTCTGTGATCCATCTTTTTTTTTTTTTTTTAAGATTTTATTTATTCATTTGACACAGAGAGAGAGATTACAAGTAGGCAGAGAGGCAGGCAGAGAGAGGAGGAAGCAGCCTGATGCGGGGCTCGATCCCAGGACCCTGAGATCATGACCTGAGCCAAAGGCAGAGGCTTTAACCCACTGAGCCACCCAGGCGCCCGGGTCTGTGATCCATCTTTATTGTTTTTTAAAAATTTTATTTATTTGTCAGAAGACAGTATAAGCAGGGTGAGTTGCAGACAGAGGCAGAGGGAGAAGCAGGCTCCCCATGAGCAGAGAGCCCAACGTGGGGCTCCACCCCAGGACCCCAGGATCATGACCTGAGCTGAAGGCAGACGCTTAACCCACTGAGCCACCCAGGCGTCCCTCGAACTAGTTTTTGTACATGGAGTGAGGTAGAGGTTGTGACTGAATTTTTCCCCCCATACAGATACACTTGTTTGTATACCATTTTTAGAAAAGATTTTCCTTTCTTCCTTGTATTGTCTCAGTGCCTTGAATGATCTTTTTAGATGTAGCATATTAGTCCTTTTCAGAACGCTTTTGTAGTTTCCCATATCAGAGTCAAGGCCAAAACATACCCCATGAAGGTTCCACATGAGCTGCAAACAGGTTTCCATTCAGATTTTACCTACTGCCACTCTCCCTCCTGCTAATTCGCTTACTCCCAGACACACTGACCTTGCTGTTCTTTGGTCACACCACTTTTTTTTTTTTTTTAAAGATTTTATTTATTTGCCAGAGAGAGAGAGAGAGAGCGCGCGTGCGCATATGCACGAGCAGGGAGAGTAGCAGGCAGAGGGAGAAGCAGACTCCCTGCTGAGCAGGGAGCCCGATGTGGGGCTTGATCTCAGGACCCTGGATCATGACCTGAGCCAAAGGCAGATGCTTAAGTGACTGAGTCACCAGGCATTCTGCCAGACACACTTCTACCTCAGGGTCTTTGGACTAGAAGCTCTTCATTCATGAAGAGCTCATGCCTTTACTTTGTTCAGTGAGGACTTCGTTTGACATCCTAAAATTTCAGCCCCCCAAACTTTCTATTTTTTTTTTTAAAGATTTTATTTATTCATCTGACACAGAGAGAGAGATTACAAGCAGGCAGAGAGGCAGGCACAGAGACAGGGAGAGGAGGAAGCAGGCTCCTTGCTGAGCAGAAAGCCCGATGCGGGCCTCGATCCCAGGACGCTGAGATCATGACCTGAGCCGAAAGCAGAGGCTTTAACCCACTGAGCCACCCAGGCGCCCCAAACTTTCTATTCTTTAACTCTACCTTAATGTAAGCTCTAAAAGCTAGCAATTTGTATTGTTCACTGTGGTCTCCTTACCATCTAGAACAATGCCTGGCACAGAACAAGCATTAGATAAATTCGTAAAATGAATATGAAAGCTCAGAGAGATGAAATTGTGATTACCAACAGAGCTAAAATTTAAACCCAAGTGGTCTGACTTCAGAGTTCATGCTCTTAAGCCTGAGAAACGGGCTCCATTACTGAGGAGGACTCAGGATGGACACCGAGGTGCAGCGAACCCGGCAGCCCTCCGTCTTCTGCCTGCAATGGAACCAGGTCCCCTAAGGCTCAGCTCTGGCCACAGCACCGGGGCCAACGGCCTCACCGCCCCAGGGTGCCACTAGGGACAAGGCCAGTGTGCTGATGCCCCCCAGTGGCTATCGTGGGGAAGAACAGACAAAGTGTAGCCTTCAGGCTGAGCGAGTGTATGGGTGGGGACCTGGTCCATCAGTGCTTCCTAGTCCCTCTGCTCACAGAAGACACAGTCCAGGGCGTAGGCATAACAGATCTTTATTTTACTAGAAGGGACAGGCAGTGGGGCAGTGCAGCATCCAAGCCCCAGACCAGACATGCAGCATCCACATGCAGGAACAGCTACACAGGCTGGGGCAGAGCCAGCAGTGGGAGCCTGGGACCATTGGAAGCCCACAGCACCCCTGCCAGGATGCTTGGGCTCTGGGTTCTTGTCTCCACTAGAGCCAGGAGACAGAGGGCTGGGCTGCTTCCCCATGGCTGGAACCCTATCACTCTGGTCAGAAGAAAGATGGCACAAGGGGTATGGAGTCTGGCCAGTCTACAGCACTCCATTCCCTGCGGGCATTGGTGCAGCCACGCCCACGGGAAGGGCCTGGCTGCATCCCCGGGACAGCGCTGGCCTAGCAGGAAAGGGGTCTACACATCTAGTCCCCAACAGGACTGGACCCTGATCCCAGAAAGGCGTAACAGAGTTGGAACCGAGCCCTACTCCACCTAGTAGGGACGTGTCCATGAGGGGGACTTCCCTGAGCACAAGCAGGGGCCTCCTAAGGCAGCAGTAAATTGAGGGAGCTGCTTTAGATGGGAGGCCTTGCCTCTGTGCCCCTAGTTAGGGAGAGAGAGGGAAGGTGCCAGAGCAGGGCTGCGGAGGGCAATGGCCAGCGAGGCCTAGGAGCTTGGGAGAGGGTGGGGCTGGGGACTTCCTAGGGTAGGGCTTAGGGCTGGGGAGACCAGGCCAGGAGAGGGGAGGGTGGCCATCCTACCCAGGCCCTCCGCACCCATGCCGAGTCTCGGCAAGGGCCACAGGGAGGATGGTCAGATGCACAGAGAATTTCAAGGCACCAGGATTCTGAGGGGCAGTGGGGTCACCACCCTCCACAGACAGACAGTGATTATAATAAACATCTTCAGCTTGAACTACATGATGTGTGTAGAGGGTGGGAGCAGAGAGGGAGAGAAAACGACAAACAGACAAAGGGAGAGACGTCTGGGGGGATGGGAGATGAGGGCAGAAGAGACAAACCAGACGGACGTGGCAGTGAAAGTGAAGGTGTGGGAAGGGGAGAAGTGAGAGGAGACAGCCAGACAGAAGAGGCGGGGAGACAGTCAGAGAAGGCCTGAACACGCAGTACTTCTGGTCCCTACAAAATAAGGCACCAGAGTCAGTAACGTTCCCGTTGTCGCTGTGGTAGGAAAACGGCTGCTGATGGGTGCAGGCCTCGGGGAGCCTCAGGCCTGCGCACCGGTGGCCTTCTTGATCAGGGGTATCTGCCGGAATGGGAGAGGCTGTGAGGCTGGGCTCTGGGGCCCGGGATGGCTCCACCCACCGCCAGCCAGGCACTCACCTTGGACAGGTCCACGCCTGTGAGGGCGTGCACGGAGGCTGGCAGCTCGGCCAGCAGCCGGTTGACTTCTGATGTCACCTTGCTGTTGTCCCCACTGAGGACCACAATCTCATCGACTTTGGTCAGGGGGGCGGCAATTTTGGCAGCAATCTAGGAGGGGGGGTACAGAGGGAGAGGAGAGCTTGGTTGGTGTTCTGACTCCGTCCATTGGTCCACCAGCCCCATCTGCTCTCTCTCCCTCCTTCTTCCAACTCCCTCCACCCCAATGCAGCTTGGGGGGCTCTTATGTGCAAGCCACGGTCAGGGAGACCCAGGGGGCCAGGTGAGCCCCTGGAGTGTTGTAGGGGTCCTGCCCCACTGCCAGGCCCCTTGGCGTTGGATGCTTCTAGCCAGCCTGTGGCTATGCTCCTGCCGAGGCCCCGCTGGGCCCGCCCCAGGGCAGGGGCCTCACCTGGGGCAGGGCCTCCAGCACCAGTGCCATCTTGGCGGCGTCCCCATATTTCTGGTAGGCCTCGGCCTTGAGCTTCATCCGCTCAGCCTCTGCTGTGCCCATCGCCTCGATGACCGCTGCCTCCGCCTCCCCGAGCTTGCGGATCTTCTCAGCCTCTGCCTGCGCCAAGAGGACCTGCTTCACCCTGCAGGGGTTCAGGCCGTGCAGGATCAGTGGCAAGAGCCAGGGGCCCCTCAGGCCTTTCCTGGGGGCTGGCAATCCCTCAAGCTGTCTGCTCTGATGGGTGTCGGGGTGGGGGGACCCAGGAAGGGAGGTGCCCTGGCCTTCTGGCTCTGGCCAGGGGGAGGCCACTGGCTGCTAGAGACAAATGGGAGGGGCGACTAGCCAGGATGCCCGCTGAGCCAAGCCCCATAGCAGGCCCTTGACCCTCCGTTATTCCCTCTGGCCTTCCCAGCGCCAACCCCATGGGGGAGGCAGGTCGCCTCTGCTTCACAGTCAGTCAGGAGGCACTGGGAGAGGTGGCTTCCAAGGGGAGCTGGGAGAGCAGGCAGGGTGCGCAGGCTGCCCACCCTGCCCGGTCGGGGCGCTCACTTTTCACCCTCGGCGATCTGCTGTATGCGGTGGGCCTCAGCCTCAGCGGGGCGGCGCACCGTGGCGATGAGCTCCTTGTCTGTGCGAAGGATCTCCTGCGCCTCCACTGCGATCTGCTTCTTGCGCTGCACAACCTCAATCTCGATCTCTTCCTGCCGGATCTTCTGCTGCTCCCGGGCCCCCTGCAGCTCGTAGGCCAGCTGGGCCTCGGCGGTCTGCGGCAGGAGGACGGGCCGTCAGAGGCCGGCTGCCAGGTCCTGAACCCTGAGATTCACCTGGGATGCCCCATTGTGCCTCACCTTGATGTTGACCTCTTCACTAAAAGCTGACTTCTGCAGCTCGAAGGCTCGCTTGGAGTCGGCGATCTTGGTGTCCGCCATGAACTTCACGTCCAGCATCTCCTTCTTGCACTCCGCTTCCTGGCAACCGGAGGGACAGGTGCTGAGGGTCCCCCGCGCCGGCAGGGTCCCACCACCCCTGAGATCCCTGTCCCTGGGGGCGGGAAGGAAAGCCCGTGTACCCGGATGCCTGCGTCCCGCTCGGCCTCGGCCACCCCAATGTCGGCATCTCTCTGCACCACGGCGGTCTGCGTCTTGCCCAAGGAGCTCAGATAGTCCACTTTGTCATACACGTCCTGGGAGGGAAGGGGGAGTCATCCTTGGCAACAGTCATAGGCACAAAGGAGCCAAGCACCCAGAGGGGGGGTGCACCCATCACCTTGATGGTGAAGCTGAGGATCTCGATGCCCATGCGGCCGACGTCAGGGGCCGCCACCTCCCGCACCAGTTTGGCAAATTGGTCTCGGTCCTGATAAATCTGCTCCACGGTCAGGGTCCCTGCGGACAGAGGGACCGTGGGCTGGCTTCCTGGGGGCCCAGCCCACTGGGCAAGGGAGGCGGCATGCAAGCAGCGGTCTGAGTGTGTGCACACATCGTACATCTGAACTGGGCCTTCCTGGGGGTTCTTCACAGCGCTTAACCCTGAGCCTCCTTCTGCAGAGCCCAGGCTAGACTAGGAGAGGTGTCCCAAGCAACACCGGGTGCCTGACCAGACTGGCAGCCCCTCGTCCCCCCAACCCAGTGCCCTCCCCTTCCCTCAGGCCACCTGACGTTTTGAAAAGAAAGTCTTGGTGGGACTGACAGACCTCCCTGCCCTGCCCTGTGCCCCTCCCTGGCCTGGAGATCCTGCAAGGCTCTCGAAGGCAGCCGAAGGGTTCCTGGGTGGGCTGGGGCCTTACCGAGGATGGAGCGCAGATGCCCCTCCAGCGTCTGAAGGACAACGTTCTTGATGTCCTGCACGTTCTTGCCCAGAAACTGCTCACAGGCCACCGCCAGGAGCTCCTTCTCTGTCATGATCTTCACCTGCCAGTGGTCACAGAGGTGCCTGAGCCAGGCTGGAGGGGGGCAGGTGGAGGCCCCAGACCCAGACGTGTGGAGGATGGTGGCTCTGCCCCTCCCCCGTCCTTTGTCAGAACTGGAAGCCCAGTGGCCAGGAGGGGGTAGAGCCTGGCTGAGGCCTCTGGCAGGGAGAGCACACCAGGAATTCTTACACTGACAAATTTGATGTTCGCTGGCAGCCTCAGGCCCTGACACGGCCCGCCGGCATCTGGGGCTCATCTTCCCACCCCTCAGCCCACTCACTGTTCCCTCATTAGCCAGTTCCTCCCACGCACGCACCCAACAGGTGGGAGACCTGCAGGCTGAGGGGCAGAGAGGGCGAAAAGGAGAATGCACAGTAGGGACACAGAGAGACAGACTAGGGAAGAGAGCCGGGACAGGGCAAGAGACAGGTCCGGGGGGATGCCACTGAGGGTGGGTATCCTCCTGCCTTTCCTTCCCCAGGTACTAAGCCAACCGCCCCCTCACCAGAGGCTTCTAACACGGCTGCACCTTGCTGCCCTGTGAGGTTGTGAACTGGACAGGAGCAGGAAGGCCCTCGCCCAGGCCCTGAGCTGGTACTAACTAAGCAATCTCGGAGAGAGTTCCTCTGCCTCATGTGGCCTTGCCCTCTGGTCCCCGCCCCGTTAGCCCCCAACCCAGAGGACAGGAAGGCCTGGATTCTGGGGCGTGGCACTTCCAATACCTGCAAAGAATTGGGTAGGGTTAGTGAGACAGGAGCCCTCAGCACTGGTTCTGTCCCTCGTGAGCCCGCTGAGGAGAGAAGGGGTGTCTGTTAGTCCTGCTGAGTGGCCAAGGGGCCGAGCGAGCATGTTCCAGTGGCGACGACCCTCTCTTGGAAGGGGGGGTGGGGGCAGGGGCACTGGAGAGAGACTGCCCCTGGCTGCCGTCCTCTCCTCCTCCCCCCACACCCCAGCACAGGGACGAGGCAGCTCAACGGACATGCGCAGGGCTGCTGAGTTACTATACCTGGGCGACACCCGTCACAGTTAAAGCTACCCCCTCGGCCGTCTCTACGTCCTCGCAGCGGGGCTGCAACGTCATAATCTCTAGGGAAATCCTGCCAAGAAATGCAAAACAGGGGCATGGGTCTGGGGGCCCAGGGCCTGGGGTGTGGGGAGAGTCTGGTACCTCACTGCTCCAGCTGGGACGGGCCAGGGTCCTGCTGCAGAGGGTGGGGGGGGGTGCTTTGAGGGCTTGTAGGGAGGAGTCTGTGAGGAGATGGGTGGGGAGGCAGAGCAGCGTGGGTGCAGCGCGCTACCCACGGCACACATGTCCCCTGCTCAGAGCGACCTGGCCTGCGGCATGGGGAAAGGAAGCAGAGCAGTGTGTGTGGGGGGGTCTGGGCCAGTGCGGGGGGTGCAGGTGTAGCTGTGTGCGGATGGCCTGGGAACGCCCCGGAAGTGCCAGTCGTCCGTGGGGGCCACAGGAACATCCCTGAGGGGCCTTCACCTGATCCCTGGCTCTGCTCGGAACCCCAAGATGCCCCGGAAGGCTGCCCAGAAAGCTCTGCCTACTAGCCTGCCATGCTTAGAGTCTGCCCACTGCTGGACCACGATGGAGGTGATCCTGTGTCTGCCTCTTGCTGGGGAAGACCCGCCTGGTCCCTTCAGCTGGCAGCGGGCTTGCCTTGAAGCCTACCCTCCGGGGCTGGGCCCGGTGGCTCAAGTAGGGGACGAGGACTGAGGTCACATGAGAGCTCCCTGGCCCAGACCATCTCAAGGGACGTGGGCACTTGCAGCTGTTCCAAGTAGGTAGCTGTTTGGAGGGGGAGCGGGGCCACTTCCACCCGGGGTGTCGAGGGAGGCCGGGACCCTACCCGCTCCACGCAAGGTGCTCTGGGCTTTTCGGGTGTCTGGGCTGAGGCCCGCCTGCCAGAGGCTCCAAGGAGTGGATGAGGTGGGGACGGTCCCCTGCCCGAGGAGAGCCGGCAGGACTGGCAAGGTGGGGAGAGGTGGTGTAGGGTTTTGCCTTAGAAGCCTGAAGGGCGATTTCACGAAAGGGAAGGGGACGGGTAAGATGATGGTTAGGGCTCTTCCAGTCTGGGGACCCAGCGCGCAGGCTCTGAGGGGGCAGGGGCTTTCCGAAGCTCACTGCAGCGTCCACGGTGCCCGGAACCCGGGAAGGAGCTCATCAGAGAGCTGACGAGTGGAGCAGCGAAGGTGAGCGCCGGCACAGCACAAGGAAAGCGCTGGGAGGCACTACACACCTTGGCTCAGGAGAGGGTTTCCCTGGCTATGGCCCCTCGGCAATGAGAGTGAGACATCCAGTCACTTGCTTTTCTAAATGAGATGGGATTCGTGATAAAGCTCGAGTTTCTCTAGCATTCCTTCTTTTTTTTTAGTAGGCTCCATGCCCAGGGTGGAGCCCAACACGGCTTGAACTCATGACCCTGAGATCAAGACCTGAGCTGAGATCAAGAGGCAGACAATCAACCGACTGAAACCCCCAGGTATCCCTCTGCAGCACTTCTTTTCCAAAAATCCCGAAGAGCCCTCATATTGCTTTACTTGCCTTTCCCATATCCCTACAAAGCACAGAGAGAACAGGATTCCCCCATTTCACAGGTCAGGAAACTAACACGAATGACAAGAGATTCGCTCAGAGGCTTCTGCACAAAAATGAGGGGCAGGGAAGAGCCAAGATGGGTTTTGCTAAGGCCTGTCAAGGGGATCAGAGGAGGCCAAGGAGCTGGGAGAACAGGACTCTTCAGGGGACCCATCTTCTGGCCCTGTGAGGAGGAGGGCTAGGGCTTGACCTGTGTCCGCATGGACAGGTGAGGGAGGCTAGCATGGGGCTCCGTGGTGCCTAGCCTGGTTGGACCAAAACCTCTCTGCCCGGACAGCCTCGCTCTGGCACACAGGGACCTGTGTCTCCTTCCTCAACTTACCCCTTGGCATCCGAGGACACCACCCCCTGGCAGACTTGGGCGGAGCTTCCAGACTCCCTTGCTCTTTCCTCACCAGCAGCCCCAGGGGGTGAGGGCAAAGGAGCTGGGGATCTACCGGGGTCCATCCTGGCACCCAGAGCAGCGCAGGTGGGAGCAGAGGGGAGGGAGGCACACTCTCAGGAGGGCAGTCCATCCGGGTCCTGCCTGGCGGGCCCCGCAGGGCAGGAAGAGAGAAGGTTAGACACAGAGGAGGAAGCAGGTGGGTTATTACCTGTGCAACCCCTGTTACGAATAGCGGGACCCCCTCCGACGTCTCAATATTCTCACAGCGACACAGGATGGTCATAACCTCCAGAGACAGTCTGAGGAGCAGCCAGGGGGAGGGAGAGGTAGGGACAGGAGGGGTAGGAGGGGACACAGCAAACACACACAGTGGTTACCAGACAAGCAATGATGCCTGATGCCTGGGGGTGGGGGTGGGGGTCTGCTCTCAGTATTTGAGCCCTCTCTTGCCAGCTCAGCCTAGGACTGTAGGGGGACAGAGGAAATCCCCTTGCTGGCCTGAGGCCTCTGGATGTCTTCCCTAGCCCCCATACCCGCTTAAGGAGGAGCTGCTGGGCTGGGGGTAAAGCCTGCTGACACCCCGGGCCTAGGACCTGAGGTGGGGAGGCCCTTGCGCAGGGCACCGAGGTTGCCCGTTCTCACTTTCCCAGGACAGTCCTGGCAGTCTGGGAGACTTAGCCTCGGTTCTAACACAGGCGAACCTGTTTCCAGGAATTGGGCAGGAGAGGCCGCTCTGGGGAGTCACGGGCCATGGCAAAATATCGAGTCCTGCTTGGGTTTGGGCTCCCTGTCACTAGGAAGGCAATTCTGGGCCAGGAAAGCCCAGAGAGCACCTGGGATTTTCTGATTTGGGGGGCTCGGTGTCAAGGAAGGCTGGGGGAGGAAGTGTGTCCCTGCCAGAATATTCACAGGGACAACAGGGAGGTGACGGAGTAATTTACTTTGGAATTTCCAAAGTTGGGCACAGGCAGAGAAGAGGGTTATGGCAAAGAAAGCGAGGTGTCTCGAAGCGGCTCAGCCCACCCTCGCCGGGCCTCCCTAGCACAGCGCGCGTGTGTGTGTGTGTGTGTGTGTCTGTGTGTGTGTGAGTGTGTGCGTGCAGGGCAGCGGGCCGGGCTAGGCTGTGGGCAGCGGGGGAGGTTTCCTGAGACCAGAGGAAAGGAGGACAGTGACTGAGGCTGAAGGAGCAGAAGCAGGTGGGCCAGGGGGATGGAAGCCGTAGGCTGCGTGGAGCCCTGCCCTCACCGGTCACCAGGTCTGGGGGCCCCAGCCGTGCAGGGGTGCAAAGGCTGCCTTCATTCGAGCCCCTAATCCTAGCACTCCTGGGCCTGAGAGGACTCTAGACCCGGCTCAGACAGGAACGCACCAAGCTCTCTTCCGGGGAAGGAGGAGCAAGGGAGGGAAGGAGAGAAGGAAGGGGAGAAGGAAGGAGGCTGCAGCTCAGACGCCAGAGGGGGAGGATTCTCTCAGGTGAGGGAGAGGGAGCTGCCCCACGAGGGGCCTCCGGATCGTAAAGGACATGGGAGCAAAGTGCAGCAGGAGTGACTTCACTGAGCCTGGAGACGGATGGCTGACAGCGGAGGTGGGGGACGTGGAGGGTGGCTGTGGAAAGGGAGGCTTAGAATTCAGGCTGGGTTAGAAGCCCCTACTTTGACCTGAGAGGCTCCTGCCGGCCTCGGGAAATCGAGGCCCTTGCTTCTAGAGATGTCCTTCCAATAGGCGAGGGGTCAGGGAAGGGGCTGCCCTCAGAAACAGAGTCCGAGGAGGGGCGGGGCCGCGGGCTCAGACCCCCCAGCAAGTGGGATCCTAGGACTAGGCACGAAGCCCTCTTCTCCTTACTTCCAAATGTACTGTCAGAGAAGCCTGGCCCCCCCATCTCGGGGACTCTGCTCCCTGCAGCAAGAAGCGGGGGGCGCCAAGAACACTGAGCAAGGGCGGCAGGGGTGTGGCCCTAGCGGTGGATGCCGGCTCGAGACAAGTGGTCTGGGTGAGCTGCAAACTCTCCAGGCCCGGCCACACGGCAAGGTGTTGGAACGAGGTACTCTGTCATCCCAGGACTGTGCGGCCCGTGGGGCGGGGTGGTGGTGCCTCTGGAGAGGGCACCCCATGGCTTCCGACAGGCCAACTGGCCCACTCCTGAGAGGAAGCTGTGACCAGTCGCGGTTATTCTTGGACACTTTCGGCCTTGGGCCATTAACAGTCCCCTAGGATCCCTCAATTCAGGCGGAACAAAGTGAGGGGAGAGCAGAGGAGGCTGCCGGGAAATCAGTGAAGTTAAAGAGTTGACCTCCTGGCCCTGGCCCTGGCCTTGGCTAACACCCTCAACCTTGGGGCAGGCACGGGCTTCTCTCTGCTGACTAGTGAGGCTGGGGCAGAGGAGGATTTCCACTGGAACCGCCACTTCCCCTCTCACACCTTCCCAGTTCTGCTGCCCCTGCTGCCTGGGTCCTGGAAGGATCTGGGCACAGTCAGGAAGGGGGGATGGTGGAAAAGTGGGGGGCCTGCCTCATCTCCTCCTGGGGGGCAGTTAGGGAGGCAGGAGGAGTCAAGTCTAGGCCTGCTGGGGGTCCGGGGGTGGGGGTCCAGGAAGAGCCCAATGACATCTCCCTTCCTCTACTGAGTCTTTCCAGACTGACTGCAAAGGCCCAAATCTGTTGCCCGGCCCAGCACCGATTCCTTAGCTCCCGTCCCCCTGTCCGTAAGCGGCCACTGCCTGCACTGTCTGGGCCTGCACAGGGTGTGTGGGTCTTTTCAGCCTCTCTGATCCACAGGGAGGATAGTTAAGGCTTCGAGAATAACTGAGCTAGATTTATGGAACGAGGATTCTGCCTGGGTGTGACCCCCAGATGCTCTGGGACACAGCCCATCGCCAGTAGAAAAAAGCACCCCCACTAAGGAGAAGGTGCATCCCCACTAAGGAGAAGGTGCCCAGATGGACCCCCTGCACCCCTGTGCCACCCGTCTCACCTGCCACCTGTGTCTTAGGAGGCCCCACCCCCCAGGACGGAATGTGGCAAGTGGGGGATGTCCTAGCTGACTGCAGGGGGAAGGCGGGGGTAGGGGGAGCGGGAAAGGCTGGAAATCCTTCTCTCTCCCTTGCCCACCTGGATGCCAGGCTCCCAGGGGCCCCCGAGCCCTTACCTCTGAGTGTCGGAGATACACCACCAGGCCCAGGCCCAGCCGCCAAACACGTACTGTTTATAGTCAGAACCACAACAGCCCCCTGGAGAGCAAAGCAAACCACTGCTGGTCAGTCAGTTCTTGGGTCCATCTACTCCCTGTCCCTTCAGCAGCAACTCTGGCCCTTTACCGACCCTGACCCTTGACAACTCCCACTGTGGGGTGCTGAGGTCACACAGAAGTGGGAGAGAGCTCTTAAGGGCCTGGGACTCTAGTTCAGTAGGTAGAT
Organism: Ailurus styani; assembly: GCA_002007465.1. NCBI lineage: Eukaryota > Metazoa > Chordata > Mammalia > Carnivora > Ailuridae > Ailurus > Ailurus styani. The sequence continues at coordinate 7,138,333 of LNAC01000022.1, forward strand.
GATTTCCATAAAAAGCTATCCAGTGAGTGGTTCCGAATGTGTTTTCAGGGAACAGGGGAAGTTGCTGGGCAGGAGGGAGCAGGAAAAGCTTCCATCTTTCATTCAACCGTTCATTCAGCAAACAAGTAGTGTAGGTTTCTGTGCTAGGGATTCAGAGATGAAGATACAATTCCTATCTGGAAGGAGCTGGGAACTTCTCCTGAGATCATTAATACTAATACCATGTGATCTGCTTGTTATCAGGGCGTGTGCAGGGCGAGGGGGAATGCAGGGGGCCCTGGAGGGGGGCACTGGGAGGCTGATGGGAGGGAGGAGTCTTGGAGCCAAGATGAGCTCCTTGCTCACGCCCAGCAGGCACGTCTCAGTAAGGCTGATTTTCTATTACCAGGGCTGCACAGTGACTGCGGGCCTCTGGGAAGTAGAGTGAAGGGGGAAGGCAAGGCCTCCAAACAAAGGCCAGCCTGTGGCACCCATGGGTGAAGAGAAAGGGAAAAGATCTAAAAAGGAAATTCTATCAACTACACAGAATGTTGAATCAGACCCCAGCTCGAATCTAGCCGTAGACATGCCCGGCACGCTGTCTATGCAGAAGTGAGAAAAACCAATTCCTGAAATTCTTGTTGTGAACTCTCCTGCGAATGTCAAAATTATTCATCAAGTTCAAGGAGACTTTAGTAAAAGCTAGAGGGCAGTTTCCTTGCAGCGCAACAAAAAACAAAAAACAAAAACGTACAGGAAGTAGATGATTCAAAGGAAATGTGATTTGGGAAAAAGCCAGTGGGTGTTGTCATTTCTGTATTTACCAGCTTGGATTTTCGGGAAAGCCTTCGCTTGTGTGCTTCCAATGGGCAAGGGTCAGGGGTAGTTTCCCGTAGCTGGGTCACAGTGTCTCTGAGGACCCACAGCAGGGAGAGCAGATCATAAGGGTGTCTCAGGTATCAGGCCAAGAAACTGTGTGTGTGTGTGTGTGTGTGTGTGTGTGTGTGTGTGTGTGTGTGTGTGTGTGTGTGTGAGAGAGAGAGAGAGAGAGAGAGAGAGAGAGAAAGAGAGAGAGAGAGAGGGATGGGGGGTCATATAGGGATTTAAACCGGAGAGCAACAAAATTACATTTGCATTTTAGAAATGCCACTTTGCACAAGGAAGTGCACAAGGAGCATGGGGGTGGGGTGGTCTAGGAGATTGGGTAGAAGCCTTCTGCAGTGACCTAGGTAAGACATGGTGGCTGATGTTGGGGAATAACTTCCAGGGCAATCTTGCCCAAGAGGATATCCTGTGAGGGTAGAAACGTGCCACAGCTGCAGTGTGTAATACGGCAGCCACTGGCTGCATGGGCTCACTACGTACCTGAATTGTGGCTGGTGTGACTGAAGAACTAATTTCCTTTTTTTTCTCAAAGATTTTATTTCTTTATTAGAGAGAGCATGAGCGGGGGTGGGGGGGGAGGAGCAGAGGGAGAGGGAGAAGCAGGCTCCCTGCCTACCAGGAAGTCCAATGTGGGGGGCTCATCCTGGGACCCCGGGATCACCACCTGAGCTGAAGGTAGACGCCCAACCGACTGAGCCACCATTAGTTTCCATTTCTAAATTTCTAACTTAGAAATTTAATTAATTTCAGTTTAAGTGGCTAGTGGCTACCATATATCGGTGTGGCTCTGGAGTCCGGGTCGGAGTGGGTGGGGAAGCCAACAAACGAAAGAGAGACAAAAGAGAGAACAGGGAGCTGGAGATGAGTTCTGGACAGGCGGAGGTGAAGGGGGCCCCATGGGTGCGGAGCGCCCGTCAGCACAGAGAGCCGGTGTCTGAGCCGGCTCACCAGGCAGCCCACTGGGCCTCCAGGGGCTGCACAGTGCACAAGGAGCCTGAGCAGAAGGCCAGGGAGCAAGGAGCAGCCCCGCAGTATGAGCAGGGGTGGGAAGTGGAACTCTGTCCGTTTCTCTGTGGTGGAAATACCAGCCCACAGGGCTACTGCACAAGGGAAGCTATTGCAGGCTTCTGGGCCCTGGGAGTGGAGTGAGGAGGCTGTAAGGGCCAGCAAGCAAGCTGAAACCTAAGCCACCTTGGGATCCGAGAACCTGAGAAGGTCACACATCACAGCCTTTTTCACTCCAGCCTGGGGAGGGCTGGGGCCTAGCTGCCTGCGGGCCAGCGCCAGGGCGCTTCTCCGTGTGCTGGGGGTGGAGGTGGTAGTGGTGGGGAGGGATGAGGGCAGGGAAGCAGGGGGCGTTCATGCTTTACCTTTAACTTAGTCTTTGACCTTGGGAGCAGGCTGTCACCACTTAAGCTGGGCCTTGGCCAAGGGCAACATGGCCAGGTTCCCAGGGGTAGCAACAACAGGAAGCTGGGCCTTCCAGCCTGCCCCGCCCCCAGCAGCCTCCTCCCCCGGAAGGCATCTTCCTCCGATTCCTGGTCGCCCTGACTCTGAGAAGCACCACTCCCCAAAAAGACCACGTAAGTGCCCCTTCCTTGATCTCCCTTGCTCTCACTCTCTTCACACATGGAAGTTTCGTCTAGTTTTATCTCACTTTTTCTAACCCAACTTACTTTCCTTTGTTCTGTCTTCACCCAAGCTGAAGAATCACAGAACAGGGCCGCCTGGGTGGCTCAGTTGTTAAGCGTCTGCCTTCAGCCCAGGTCATAATCCCAGGGTCCTGGGACTGAGCCCTGCATTGGGCTCCCTGCTTCGTGGGGAGTCTGCCTCTGCACCCCCCTCCCCTTGTACTCTCTCTTTCAAATAAATAAAATCTTTTTAAAAATAATTTTTTAAAAAGATTTTATTTATTTGACAGAGAGAGACACAGTGAGAGAGGGAACACAAGCAGGGGGAATGGGAGAGGGAGAAGCAGGCTTCCCGCTGAGCAGGGAGTCCGATGTGGGGCTCGATCCCAGGACTCTGGGATCATGACCTGAGCTGAAGGCAGACGCTTAACGAGTGATCCACCCAGGCGCCCTCCAAATAAATACAATCTTAAAAAAAAAAAAAAAAGGAATCACAAACATCCCATAACCTCTGCCCCACTCTCAGCCCCTCCAGACCCAGCCCATCCCTCTGCCCTCTCAGGAATACTCCCCTCCCTTCCTGCCTCTCTTCTACCTTTTTCCTACTACTCCAGAAGACCATACTCTACAAGGGGGATTTAGCCTTTTTTGAGCCACGACCCCCCTCCCTTTAGTAGTCCTGCAATGCTGGAATGTTTATAAATGCATAAGATACATAGGAAACAAATTATCTTGACGGTTATCAAAATATCAAAATAACCAAATGTATGCTATGTAATACATGGTAATACATATGATACAGTAAAACATTAAATAATAAAATCCAGTGGTAGATTTAATAACAAGCTTAACTTCATGTACGATGAGCATGAATGATTTTGAAGGTACCTACAAAAACTGCGGTGTGGTAGGAAAATATCTCCTAATACTATCCCGGGTTGTGGCCAACATTTACAATGCAAAGAAATGCTAACTTTCGACTCAGGTTAGTGAGAATAAAAATTCACCTCTCCCTATCCAAATGCACAGACCTCTAAATTCTACCCAGAAACCCCAAGTTAAGAACCTCTGATTTACTGTAGAGACAAGAGAAAGGTGTATGGTGTTTGGATTCCCCTTTTAGGTTCCTGACAGTAGAAAGAGAGAAAAAGGTTTTTATACTACAGACGGATGGAAGGAAGTAAGACAACCAGAAAAACTTCCAGCCTTTTCAGGTGGAGAAGACGACCAGGAGATGTATCAGCATCCTTCTCAAATTGGGCTGAACGAACTGCCTCTGGACCTGGACGTGGGCTTAAGTAACCAGGTGGGGGCAGGGCTGGGAGCCGCTGCTCTGCTCTGCGGGGACTTCCGTGTGGGAGAGAGCTGCATCTCGGCTGGATCGTCTCAAATCCCCAGGTACTGTGATGCTGGACACTACCCCTCCTTCTTCTCGCCCATCTTTCCTTGACTCCGGCACCCTCAATTCTCAGCATGGCCTCCTCTCCCGAACCCTGAAACAACTTCGAAGCTAGCAATGCACTGGGCTCTGGCCAGAAAATCAGGTTTCCAGCAAGGGGAAGGTACAGAACGGCCCACATCAGGTGCTCCCCTCACACCTCGGTCTCAAAGCTCTCTCTTGAGCCCAGAGTCTTGGCTTCCAGAAAGTAACTCCCCAAGAGAGACAAAGTGTGGTGCAGATTCGGGTTCTAAGAATTGTCTTTAGGATCAGGGCCTGGGAGACAGGTTCAAATTTGGCCTCGGTGCTCTCTGAGGGGTCTCCCTCCTAATCCCAAGGCCACCTCTGGTCTTATCTGCTCTCCCCCAGAGAGGAGCGTCCTGGTCAGGAACAGTGGGGATTTCCTGTCCCCGAGGAGATACTGATTCTGAGATCCAAACTCAGCCACAGGCCAGGTTCTGGAGTAAAAGTTTCCAGTGCATTGATCACACCTCCCCAAGGTGCAGCTCCAAACCCTGGTCTAGTCCACCCCCTTCTAGAGCCAGCCCTAAGAACTCTGCACACAGGCTGGAAATTGGCATCGATGCTGGGAAAACCTGAAGGATTCCCGCAGCTACAGGCCTCCAAGCTGTCAGCAAACACTACCTTCCACAGCACCTGTGAGCCAGGGGCTACACAAACTGGGGGCTTCAAAGGCTTCAGCCACCTCTCAAGATACCAAAATTTACAATTTAAAAAGCAGCCTTAAGGCAAAGGTGCCTCTCCCCTCCCCAGTACAGCAGTCCCTGGGCCTTGCTGAAGCTCCCAGAAATTCTGGAGCCTGTAGCATTTTTGCAATCAGGGCGACACAGCCCAGAGCCCGATTTCTCAACCTGTAGTGGCCGCACCCGCATCTCCGGGGCGGGCAGTGCCAGTAAGCCCCAGCAAGCCCCAACCTGCTCGGAATTAACGGGAGCACAGGGATCCCTGTCCCAGGGCCCCTCCCTAGGCAGGCACCTGCCCTCCGAAGCTGCGAGACCCGCCCGGAGGCCCGGGCGCTGGAATCCAGCCAAACCGCTGTGTTCCAGTAACCACGGGTCCCCTCCCTACGGCCTCAGTTCGGGACCCCCTAGGCCACGGGGGAGCAGAGGGGAGGAGACCGCGCTCGAGGAGGAAGCGGAAAAAGGAGAGCATAAACACGGGAAAACACGCAGTGGCAGCGGGAGTCCCGAGGGCGCCGAGCACCGCAAACGTGAGAATGGGGGACTCTTGCTGTAAGGTTCTCGGGCCCAACACCCGCGCCCCCTCCCGCGTCCCTCCCCCTCCATACTGCCCTCCACCCTCCGCGCCCTTCCCCGGCCTAGCCGGTCCCCGCTCGCCCCGCAGCCCCCCCGAGCCCCCTCCCCGAGGACCTCCGCGGGCGCGGCCGGCGCGCCCCAACACCCTCCCGGCCC
>LNAC01000022.1:7144103-7193597 GCA_002007465.1 Ailurus styani
GGAGGGCGGGGCCGGCGGGCGACAGCGGCGGCCGCAGCAAGCGCGGAGGGGCGCGCCAGCCGACACGCTTTATTTCCCGGGGCCGAGCCCCGCAGCACCCGGGGAGGGCGCCCCCTGCTCCCGCGGCCCGCCCGCACCCCGACGGCGCAGCCCTGCCTCGCCTCCCGGCACTCAGCCGCCCACCGTGGGCCCCGGGGTCACACCGCTCCCGGCCTTCCCCCCTTACCGGCCGTGAGACCTTGGGCGAGTCCCTTACCTCTGCGGCCCAATCCCGCCTCGGCAAACGGGGGTCACTTAACTACGTGGCTACATGGTTTTGCAAAGGGCCCAGTTCAGTAATTCTCAGTGTTGCACTGTAATTACAAATTACAACCCCCGCAGGCCCTCATCCAGAGCGGATCGGCACGGAATTCAAATTCCCCTGAAGCAACGTCTGTTGCCTTAGCCCGCACCTCTCAATCTGGGATTATTGTTATTCTCAGGAAGAAATCATCACCCACGCTTTCCTTCCACCAGGAAAAGAGCTGCTCAGGACACAATTTGAAGCCCCAGCAAGGAACCGTGGAGGTAAAAATTGCAAACCCCTCAGGGCCCAGGGCAGGGCCTGACATGCAGTTAAGGTTTCCGAGGGCCACCAAGTGTCATGGAAAGCATCCCCGCATGGGGATTAGGAGATTTAGGGCTCAGGTTCAGTTTTAACGTGAATTCGGCGTGTGATCTTAGACAGGTCTGGTGAACTCTGAGGGCTGGGGTGGGGTTCAGGAAATGTGGGCTCCTCGGGGTGGGGGCTACTCAGGGAAGATGGGGACCCGGGGTCCTCAGTCTGGGGATCTTCATCAGGTTCGGCCTCCTCTCCAGGCCCAAGGCCTGCCAGCCTCTTGCTGGCCTCCCACAGCCGGTGAGCTGCGCGGTCGTCTCGGGCGGCTGGGGGCACCTCCTCCACGTGGCAGTTGGCAAAGTATCTCCCACTGAGGGGCTCAATGCCCTCCTGGAGAGCGCAGTACAGGGGTGTCTGGGCACCCCCTCTTGGTGCCCGCAGCACAAGCCAAGCTAGTGGGCGCAGAAGTGGGCGCAGCCATCCAGGAACATGGCGCAGGAAAAGCTCCGAGTTCACAGGCCCTGTGGACAGGAAGAAAGGAAGGAGTGGTGAGGACGGTGGGAGAGGGCCCAGGGGAAGAGCAAACAAGAACGGGGCTAAAAGGGAGTGGGGAACAGAGTCCAGTTACGGGGAGACCAGGATAGTATTGAGGGGGCATTCAGGGTCCCCACAAGGTGACCTCACTCATTTCAACAGCAAGCCTCTTCCTCTCCACTTGAGCTCCTGTACATCCCCATGTCCTGGATTCTCCCTCATGTTGCACCCCCTGCCCGAGGGGACCTCTTTTCTTCTAGCTCAAGTCCTGTTCCTTTGTTCAACCAGCAAACGTGTATTAATGCCTATGGCAGACCAGCCACTGTTTTGGACATTAGAGATGGGGAGTGTAATAAAGGCTTATAAATGTTAGCTGTGATTATTGTTGTCACTGTTAAAATTACTAGTGAGCCTCAGGCAACGACTTTCTGAAGTGCAGTATGGTGGGCGTCTGGCTTGGTCGTTGGAGTATGACTCTCAACCTCTGAGTTGTGAGTTTGAGTCCCATGCTGGCTGTAGAAATTACTTAAAATCTTAAAAAAAATGCAGTATGGTAATATGGGTAGGACAGATCTTGTTATCCTATAATCTGTTCCATAAAGCAGAGATGGGCCTTATTCATCAGTTAACTCCCTCAGACTGAAAGCTAAAATGCTAGAAGTGGACTTCTAGACCCTAGATGACCCAGCCCACCTCTATACCTCATCTCTTGCCACTCTCCTCCTCTCACTCTGTTCCAGCCTCGTGGGGCTCCCTGTTCTTTCTCAAGCGTACCAGGGACTTCTGCCTCAGGGCCTTCGCACTTGCTATCTGTTCTGTTCTTTACACTCTTCTCCCCAGAAAACTACATGGCTCATTCTCATCTCCTTTAATCCTATGTCACTTTTTCAGCTATGCCTTGACTGCCACAGAAAAACAGCACCTCCTGTCATTTCATATCCCCCTCACTCTGCTTTATCTTTTCAATAGCGTTTTATTGCCACCTGTCATTGTATATATTTATTAGCAATCTCCCCTTCCCTTAAACTAGAATGTAAATTTTACAAGGAAAGGGTCTTTGTTTTATTCACTGCTGTCTTCCCAGCACCAAGATAAATGCCTGGTACATAATAGGTACCCAGTAAATGCTTTTTGAATGAACAAGTAATTATTAGCCATCATCGTCATTATCCTATTATAGTGAGTTCAGTCATATGGATGGCTCCCCTCCTTGGGGTGAAAAGCTGGGCTTCATTCATTGCCATACCCTATCCAGCAGTCAGCATCCAGGCTAGTGATGTGAGAGGAACAGCCCGGACAAGAAGAGCCTCCTTCCAAGATCAGCAAGGAACAGGTCTCTCCTTGTACGGTGCTTCCTTCCTGTTCTGAGAGTCTGGGGCTCAGTGAGAGGCTAGGGGTGCAGAGGATGGGTCGCGGATGGGAGAGGGGGGACTCAAAGCACAGCCAGAGACCCAGGCCTCACCTGGGTGGGCTGCATAGCAGGTGACGCCAGTACCCTCAAGCTGAGTGGCGAGCTCCCTGGCAAACAACACGTTGGCCAGCTTACTGTCGGCATACGCCCGTAGCTCCTGCCGCCACCCCACCACTGGGCGGTCCAGGCGTGTGAAGTCGAGGCGCCCTCGCCGGTGGGCAGCTGATGATACCACCACCACGCGACTTGGGGCACATGTCTTCAGCCGGGGCAGCAGCAGATGGGTCAGCAGGAAGGGGCCAATGTGATTCACTCGCAGCAGCAGATTAAACGGCTTGTGGGTCCGGCCGCAGGAACTGATCCCTGGAACAGGGCTGAGACATGAGCAACTGCTCCACAGGGACCCCCAAAGGCCTCGGTGTCCCCATCTGTGAGACAGTAGTAGGGGGCATCCTTCCCACGCATCCACTGGCCTTTGGCATAGACCTGGCTGGACAGTCTATGGGACAGTTGCCCACCCACCACCCCCCCTGCAGGGCCTGCTGCCCCTCACCGGCATTGTGGATGAGGATGTCCAACCGTGGCTCAGAGCTCAGGAAGGTGGTGGCAAAGGCCCGCACGGAGGCCAGACTGGCCAAGTCCAAGGCCATGAAGATGACCTCATTGTTCCCACTCTCCTGTGGGGCAGCAAGGGCTGGGCTTGTCACCAGGCACCTCTCTCCTCTTCCCTCTACCCAGGTACCAAATTCTGAGAGTCCTCCTCCTCCTTTACTAAGATCTGCCCCTATGTGTTAGAGTGTAGTGGACAAGTATATGGACTCTGGATGCAAATTTTGACTTTGTCTTTCATTAGTGTGACGTTAGACAAGTGTGATGACATTCATCTCTCTGGGGCTCAGTTTTCTCACTGTAAAATGGGACCAGTGTAGTACCTATCTCATGAACTTGTTGTGAGGATTCAATGAGTTAATAAATGTAAAATACTTAGAACAGGGCCTGGCACCCAGTCAGCACTGTGGAGGTAGTACTTGCTATTATTATCATCATTCCCTCTGCCCATTATTGCTTATCCTAAAATCTACAACAGATTTCTTTCTCTTTGGTCTCCCCGCACCCACTCTTGCCCCTACCCAGTTCAGGCATGTACAGCCATTGAGGGGTTCCTCCCAGAAGGCTATTCTGTCTGACAGTCCACACCCTGCTGAGGACCCTTCATTGGATCTTTGCTGCTCATCCTATAAAATTTGAGTTTCTCGACAGGGACTATAAGGGCCTCCAGAATCTAGCCCTGGTTCAGAGCTTCCAGCCTCTTCATTTTGCCTCTTTATCCCATATTTTGTGCTCCATCCAGCCTCAATAAACCTTTGCATCAGTTGTGGGTTTTTTAAATCGATTCAGCTGTCTTGCCTCAGGGCCTTTGCATATGCTGTTCCCTCTGCTGTTCCCTTCCCTACTTTCATTAATGTAAGTTTTACCGATCCTTAAACGTCTTCGAACAGCGATTGCTTCTTTTAGAAATTCGACTTCCTAGCTTGCGTCTGGTGCTCCTTCCCTGTATGGCCAGAGCACCAGCGGACTCTGTTTTCCCTACTTAACGACCAGTTAAGGAAGCCGCTCTGTTCGCCCCTCCGCGTCCTGGTGTGTCTGTTTTCCGCAACCCCTCTCCCCCTCTCCCCCTCTTCGGCCTCTTCCCCCCACCCCCGACCCCTCACCTGGCGGAGGTCGAAGGCGGCCGCCTCCCCGCGCTCCCGGCTCCGGCAGGCCAGCACCACGCGCGCTCCCCGGCGCGCCAGCTCCAGCGCCGTCATCTTCCCGATGCCGCTGTTGGCGCCTGCGGGGGGCGGGCGGTAGCCGCGCTGAGCCCCGTGGGCCGCTGACCCCGCCGCCCGGCCTCCCCGCCGCCCTGCCGCCCGCGGGCCCTCTAGCACTCACCCGTGACCACCGCGGTGCGGCCGCGCAGGCTGGCTATGCCGCCGCAGGGCGGGGCCTTCACCAGGTTGTAATAGACAAGCACGTAGGCGCCCAGCAGCAACCCCGCACCCAGCAGCAGCGCCTCCATGCCGGCCCCCGCACAGGCCCCGCACCTCCCTGGATCGTCGCCCGTCCGGCGGCTGCCGGCCCGCCCCGCACCCGCTTGGGCCTCCCTGAAAGGCGGAGGCGGAGGCGGAGGCGGGCGAGAGGCTGGGCAGGGGTGTGTGTGCATGCGTGTGAGCGTGGGCCTTGCGAGCGCCCCCTAGGCATGCGTCTTCGTCCTCTGGGTGTGTGCTTGTGGAACACCTTCTAGGTGCGCGTGTGCGTTTGGGCCCTGGCAGCGCCCTCTAGGTGTGTGCCTGCGTGAACTCCTTGCAGATGCATGTTTGTGTGCATTCACACCTACTCTTGAGTGTCTGCGAGTGTGTAATGTGCCCGTGGGTCCCGGGATTGCCCTTCAGGTTGTGTGTGTGCCCCTGGATCCTGGGTGTCAGCACCTTGGAGGTGCGTGTGTACTTGTAGGCCCGGGAAGTACCCTGTAGGTGTGTGTGCCTGCGTGACCACGTTTTACAGGTTGGTGCCCATGGGCGCCAAGAGCCACTCCAAGTGTGTGCATGCATCTGTGGTCTCTGTCAATGTGTGCGCTTGAACAAGCCTCTTCCTTCGTAGCTGTCCTTTGCGTGCATGCCCTGTAGCTGAGGCCTTGCAGGAGGGGCTCACAGAGTGTGTGTGAGCCCTCTGGGTGTCATCTGTGCTTCGCAGAGTCCTCCCCTTCTGGAGAGGTGTGTGTACATGGATGCTGTTGTCTGAAAGAGAGTTTGGTCCTGGATGCCTTGCCCTCCATAAACAAGTACTTCAATTCCTTATCCTCACTTCCAGCCCTCAGCTTCTAGAATTCTTCCTTGTTTTTCCTCTAAAGGTCAGAGTGATGACGCAGCGGTTAGGGTGGCACCATCTATTCAGGGCTGTTAGGATTCACTCATTCAGTAGCTGTCTTTATCTCCCTGCCTTTGCTACCCGCCCTGTCCCTCATCCCCTACATTTCTGAAGGGAAGCAGCAGGAAGACAATAAAATACAGAATCTGACTTCCAGGAGGAAATTTCTCTGGGACAGTCCTCACAAGTGGTAGAAACAGTTAAAGCTCCTTGACTTAATGGAAGAAGTGACTATGATGGCAAGGTGGGTGGGGACAGCTAGGCAGAGGCACGGGTAAGGGGACTGCTGCTGGCCAGGTGACTTGCCAGGATGACTTGCCTGAGAAAACCATTACAACAGAGCACACAGTGTTTGACACTTACGGTGTGCCCGGCAGTGTGGTTAGCCTTGGAAATACTGAACAGAACAATGTGTGTTTCCGCCCTTGAGGAGCTCAGGAGGCCCGTCACGGCAGGGGGAGCTGAGTGGTGGAGACTAAGCTAGGCGGGTAGGTGGAAGCCAGGGACAGAACCAATTCAGTGAGAGGGGATGTTTCCTACTTGGCTGCACTATGGACTTGGGGTTCAGTTACAGATGCTTGGGATGAAGCTGGGAATAGAACATTAACGAAACAAATGGGTGCACTCTCCATCCTCAAGGCAAATTTCCGACATGCCAACAGGTCCCACTTCCTTGAACATTGCTGGGATGGATACACAGGTGATCTCTAAGGAGTCAAAAGGAAGAACTTCCCAGATAAAGTTTCTCATGTAAGGTCTGAGAGGAGAAAAGGGTGGGGGCCTGGTTTGATGAGAGGCTTCACAGGGCCTGAGAATTAAGGTAACGCAGTAGATTCCTCTTCTGATGAGCTGCGATTGTAGGGAAGTTAGGATTGCTAGTCACCTAAGTCGCAGCTCCATTGGGTTCAGAGATCGGATCTCTCCTTTTCCTTCATGATGCTTCCCAGAGACGTTTGAATTGACAAATTGCTCCACACCAGATTCTAAGTTCCAGGAGGCAGGAGCCGTGTCTGTCAAGTTGACTGCTCAAGGGCGACTTCCCTAGACCAAACCCAAAGTCCCAGCAAAGGCCACGCACGGGGGAGGGACTCAAGTGATGCCTGAATGAATTGTGGCGTGCCCAGCTCAGGCTGGCAGCGAAAGGATAAAGCCAGGTGTTGACTTCTTCCAGAATTGATGATTCAAATATGATAGCAAACAACTGTATTTAAGGCAGTCCCAGCTCCTGAGGTTAAAGTTTCTAGACCAGCATGCAGAGAGTCTCAAGTCAGCTCCTGTTTTATCATCTTGGTTTTGGAGTCAACAGGAAGAAGCGAGGGACTGCATGCTCTCGGATTCTTGCAGTATGTGGTCATGTCAAATGATTCCCTTAAGTCACCCCTAAGGCCAGACAACACCCACCCCCCCAGCAGATGTACCCCTAGCCCTCCACTTTCCCACACCCACCTCACAGTGTGGGAGGTTCTTCCAGACCTCCGCTCTCCTGCCTTCCCTTGGGGGCTGAGTGTCTGGCAGTGAGACTAATTCAATGAGACTGCGTCCAGGATCTTGGGGAGGGTCCCCTCTAAGGGTGATGACAGGTAGGACAGACAGGCAGAAAACATAATTTGAAGTATTTTTGTTTTTTTATATACAGAATACAGGAAAGTTTCTGTAAAGTCTAAAACATTACAATTACTATGTACATTGGTACTACTTGGGGGTGAGGGTTGGGGGGAAGGAGGGAGCCAGGGGTGGAAGGAACAGGAGAGAAGTGGCAAGAGAACAAAAAAAGGAGACGAAACAGGTTTACGACAAAAACGTTTTTGCTACAATAGACAATTTGAAGAAAACGCTCTACCACATGTAGTACTGTACAGTTTTTAAAAACATTGAAAAAATGTCATCACTAGATGTATTTACACAAAATCCAAATACACTTTTCCTTATTTGAAATAAAATAGATGGACAGCCAGAAAAAGAATTCATTTCTCATTTGTCCATAATACACAGTAGCTACCTGTAGTGCAACCGCTGCAGAAAGGGAAAATAACTTGGAGGGTGGGAACCACGGAAGTAGGGTGGGTAGCGATCTTTATATTAAATAAAACAATGATATTGTATAGATTTTGCTGTATGAAAACTGTATTTTTTCTTTTAATATAAAACTATTGTCACTGCCACAAAATAGAACAAGTTTCTGATTATTTTACAACGGCGGGCGAGGGGGAGGGAGCAGGAGGTGGGTGGGGAGCGGTTTCGTGTTGGAGGAAGTGTCCAGACCGTCGGGCCTTCCCCTCCCTGCCCACGCTGTTCCTCAGCTCGGGTCTGCCGCTTTCCCATGAAATGTTGAGTACAAATATATGTGCAAATGCCCCCTAGAACTTGAGAAAAGAAAAAGGATTTTTAAAAAACAGTCAAAAGGTTTTCTTCATTTCATGCAAAGATTGTAGTTGAAGGGTTTCTGGTGGAGTATAGAAAAAAACCCGGGCTTGGTTTGTGTACATTTTTGCATTGCAGGAGTCTTGGGTTGGGCGGACAGGCGGATGACGGGGTGGCCGCCAGTCCTAGGGAACGGAGTTGGAGCGCAGCACAGGGCCCTGGTGGGGCTTGAGAGACAGCTTCTCAGCCAAGACCCCATCCTGCAGCAGGCCAGCATCGCCTTTGGGCTGTTTGGTCGCAAACTCAGTGATGCTGAAGACGAACTGCAGGCACCCCAGCTTGATGTAGCTGCCGTGGTGCAGTAAGGCCGTGCCCTCCCAGCCGGCCCCACTGCCCCCAATCAAGCTCGAGCTGCTGGCTTTGCAGTTGCAAGGTCTCCGCTGCGGCCCCTGGGCCTGGGAGCTCATCATGGCTGCCTCCTCACTTGGCTCTTCATCCTGTTTCTGGTGCCGGCGGCGCCCTGGGAAGGAGGAGCGTGGTCACTGGGAGAGGAACAGTGAAGCGGCCGACCTGCCTGGGGGGTGTCTGCCGTGGCTGGGCCCCTGCACCTCCCCATTCTAACTGCGGGGTGCCTAGGGCCGGGGGACACCGGGAGAGGACCAGGGGAGTTTGAAGTCCCCAAACAGGTGTGCGCATGCATAGCACTGGCTTCTCTGTGGCTCTCTCTGGGCCCATGAGCAAGGAGAGCCCGGCTCTTGGGACTGGGAAGGCACGCGCCGCCGGTCGTCAACACCAAGCCGGAACCACCCTGATAGAGGTCTTAATGCAACGTGTCCGAAAACGGCCAGCTCTGGGGCCACAGGGTCCAACTTACTGATGACACTCTGCACTTTGGCAACAATACTGCTTGGGGGGGTTGGCGGGGTCTTCTCAGAGAAGTCACATGAATACAGCACATTGTCCACCGTTGTCCCGTGCTCACTGTAGTTTAACAGCTCATAATGTTTGGTATTCTGAGGAGGAGGAGGGAAGATAAGATGTGTGGTCTGCTGCGTGGGGCCTGGGGCTAAGGGGAGAGAGGACACATGGAGAAGGCTGTGCTGCTCTACCTGGGGAGCTCTCTTTCTTCCCCAGTCAAGCCCCACTTCCGTGTCTCTTTCGAACAGGGCTCAAGACTCACCTTCTCCAGGAAGCCTTTCTTCCCAGTGCTCCCCACGCCCCATGCCCCACCCCCGCTCTCCCACGGCTCCTTTACTCTGCCTCCTCTTGAAATGCTATTCACTGGCACAGAGGGCTTGGCTTCCTTCTATGCTGGTCCCCTGCTCTACTTTTGGGTGGGCTCCCCCTGCTGAGCCTGTGACCAACCTCAGGAGAAATGGCAGCCCCGCTCCTGGGGAGGGTAGCCATGGTAAGACACCCTGGCACACCAAGACCCTTCTCCTCCAGGAATGACAGGGACAGAGGAAGAGAAGACCTCCCTGCCCCCCTTCCCCTCACCCAGGACACTGAACAAAAACCTCAGTGCCTAGGAGAGGCTTCAGGTGGGGAGAGCTCCTTCCCACCCCATCCGCACCCCTCACCTCATCGTAGAATATGCAGGCGTGTTTCCCAGACACGTAGTTACAGTGACCATAGTTTGTAAGGCACACGTCCATGTCAGCTCCTGCAAGTGGCACGAGTAGAGGCAAAGGCAGGCAGAGAACAGACTGTAAGGTGTATGCATGGGGAAGGTGGGGGGCAGGGATTTAGCTTCTGGGCAGGTGCTGGTAAGACCTCAGGGGGAAACTAGCTCAGGGCCCCTTCCTTGTATTTTTGAACAAAAACTGATTTCTTTTCCAATCCCCTTGGAAAGTACAGCTGTCCCTGCCAGCTGATCTCATTTAGAACATGTGGCTGCTGCCCAGAAGGGAAGAGTGAGCTCCTGAAGCGGGGGTGGGGGTGGTTATTTCCATGAGGGCACAACATGGGGTGCAGGGTTCATAAATCCTATCATCAGAAGGAAAAGAGATTTCTGGGCCACAGGCTAAGCTGACTATCCCACTGTACAAGATAGAGGCCTAAGGAAAGGTTAGGGGTGTGTGAGCCCTATCACTTTTTCAAAGACCTCCAGGGACGAAGTACGTGCCCTCTGCTCGGGTTATTTCCTGTATGCCTAAAATGGCTCACTGAGCAGCAATCACAGCTGACTCTCCTCTCTCCTGAGGTCATGCTGGGCCCAAAACAAAAGGGCTCGAGCCAGGGAAGACAAGCAGCTGATAATCTCCTTTCTTAGTCCCTCTTGCCTGGGTATCCGCTGGGTTAAACCAGTCCGCTCTGGAGAGGGTTTCCCAGGCCCCTTTCCGGCCTCTGTGGGTCAGGGCATTAGTATTTGGGGCTGAAGAGATTTCGGTGCCTCTCCCGGCTGGCTCACCTGTCCCGATGTAGAGGGTTCGATAGCACATGTTCACAGCTCCTCCCAACCCTAAGAGAGGGTAGAACACAGCTCGGGCCTGTACCTCCTTTCTTTGCACTACAAGACAAACACAGGGATAGGATCATTTAGAAACTCAGGACCTGAAACCCAAACATAAACCAGAAGAACGCAGACCTTTGGCTTGTGGCCTAGAGAAAATCATCCCACTAGACGAGCCATCTTGCCAAACTCACCTTGGACACTGGGCTGCTTCAGGGTGATGCTCTCCCCCCGCCCACAGCATTTCCAACATGGGGTAAGCCTTTCCATCTTCAAAGATGGTCACAGAATTCAAGGATGAAAGTACTTTGAGTTCCTGGGCTGCTCCCAGAGATAAACCAGATGATACCATAGGGAGGCATGCCAAACAACAGAAGGCACAGACCAGCGTTTCTCAAACTTCAGTGTGCACATGAATCAACTAGGGATCATGCTAAAATGTAGATTCTTTTATTTTTATTTTTTAAGTTTTCTTACTTTTTAATATTTTTTTTAAGATTAAAAAAAATTTTTTTAATCTATTTATTTGACAGAGAGAGACACAGCGAGAGAGGAAACACAAGCAGGAGGAGTGGGAGAGGGAGAAGCAGGCTTCCCGCTGAGCAGGGAGCCCGACGTGGGGCTCGATCCCAGGACCCTGGGATCATGACCTGAGCCAAAGGCAGACGCTCAACGACTGAGCCACCCAGGCGCCCCTAAAATGTAGATTCTGATGCCGTAGGTCAGAGGTGGGGCCTGAGCTCTGCGTTTCCCACAAGCCTGCTGATACTACTGGTCTGGGGACCACATGACTTCAGTCAGTAAGGCTTATTAAAGGTTAATGCTCAGAGGAATAGCCTAAGCAGTTGGGACTCCAGAGAGGAATTTCCAGGGGGCTAGCCCAACTGTTATTTTTTTTTCTTTTTTTTTTTTAAAGTAGGCTCCATGCCCAACATGGGGCTCAGCCTCATGACCCTGAGATCAAGAGTCTCTACCAACTGAGTCAGCCAGGTGCCCCTGGCCCGTTATTTGGCTTCTCACCTTGAACTTGAAAAAGTCCCTTTTGGGAAGCCTTTGTAACCCAAATATTTGAAAGCAGTTCAGCAGAAAGTGTACCACATATACCCAGAGGCACTGGTGGCTGCTCTGTGCATCTCAAAGTGGATGAGCATGAAAGAGGGTTAAGCAGACTTCCCCGAGTCTGACGTGAAAGCTGTGGCTGCCTTTTTGTTCCTGTTTTCTGGGGAAAGGAACCACAGTGCTCTACTGAGCCCGTGAGAGGCCCACACGGAGCACAGAGATTCTGTAAACCAGGACTGCTCACGGAGGGGAGACAGCTGCTCACACACAGAGGGGAGACGGGACGGCGGGCTGTGGTGGCAGGTGTGTGCACGCGCACCTTCTGTGTGGTGCCCTCCAGAAGCCAGCGGATGTGCCCCGACAATGCCCGGTGAAGCTTGGACCCGGGAAGGGAAAAGCTGATGTATTCTCTGCAAGGCCAGAAACTTGATCAGCTTCTCGTCCAGCATATTTATCTCGATTTCTATTAACCAAAGAGAAAGATTAAAAAGCAGCTGAGGAGGAAATGCAATGTGGAAGTAGGTGAGGGTCACACAGCAAATGGTTCAGCATTTCTAAAATCTAGCCAAGAGACTGTTCTCGAACAGCAGAGAGTACAAAGTGGCATGAGGATCCAGAGCTGGGCATCTCACTGGCTGTGTGCAGTGAGAGATGGGCCCCGTTGCAGCTGGTGCAGCTGCCTCCTGGAGGTGGGTAGCCTGATTTTAGGTCAAGTGGTCCTAGAAAGGCAGAGTAAAGATACACCACTTGCCTGCCTGTTGGGGGAGGGCTGGACGGTCTGACACCGAGGCTCAGATTTTTCTACCCAGCCTCTCTTCACAGAGGGCCAGCGGTGCCTCTGTTCTCTCTGATTCAGGGAATAAGGCCCTCCTGGTTTTACTCGGCCTCAGGTAATTGTCCCCTCTTCTCACAGGCTCAACTGGCTCTGCTCTCCCTTCAACCTTGATTATGAGGTGTAGAAGGCAGAGGCAGGAGGAGCTTTCTTTCTTAATCCACCTCCCCAGCCCTCGGAGATCAGGCATCCCTTCTGTTCCTTTCCGAAATGAGCTCGAATGCTGTGCAGGGACAGTGCCTTCACGCAGCAGCTCGCTCACTCACCTCCATTACCATCCATAAATGCTCGCAGCGAGTTGGTGAGGTCCACCATGGCAGTAGAGTTGGCTGGGAAAGAGGGTACGGTTAAAGCGCTTCCTATGGATAACGTGCCGGGGCTGACCTTGCCATCTGGGGACGGAGCAGGAAGACTGTTACTTACGTCGCCTGAGGGAAACCCACCGGTCCAATCCCCCACTGCCGAGACAGGTCTGGATTTCGGACCCAAGGTGATGTTCCCTTCTTGATTCTCACCCCATAGGCTCTGGAACTCCTAGAGCTAAAAATGTGTGGTGAGGAAGGGCAGATGGAACGACAATGCACCCGGGCACACAGGAGTCTCCAGGGCACTAAGAACCAGTGAAATCTACTGCTCTGGGGAATGTGGTGCGGCAGCTCTGTTCTCTGGGCCATCGCTACCTCCCTGCTGCCTCTACGCACTCACGTAAGCGGCGCCTGCCCCTGTAACGCCTGCCTCCTGAAGTTTGGCTCACAGGGAGCAAAACCTAGCCAGGCTGGTATTAAGAGGTAAACAGAGACAGGAAGACAGCCTGAAAGTAGGGGCCAACCTGGGACCAGGGGCCCCCATGCAGAGAAGTCACAGTCACCTGGTTACCGAGACTCCCAGCTGACTAGGAGGCCAGCTTCAGTTCAGACGGGAGAGACCACAGGGGGTTCCAGCAGCATCTGAAACCTGGTTCAGATGCTGGGGTCAGCAATCTCGAGGTCTGGAGAGCTGACTGGGGACAGCTGAGAGAGCAGGTCCACCCTAAGCAAAGTATGGGTACAGGGGGACTGCCTTTCTGCACGCGGCCCGAGGGTGAGCTTCTGGGCCAGACCAACCTCTGTGGGCATGGCGCTCTGCAACTATTCTGAAAGGCAGTGTTGCTTTCTATCCCTGCTTTCCCTGACCTGGAAGTTCCTTCAAATGAGCAGGCTCTGAGAATCTAAATCGGGTGCGATCCGGTCTCTGGTGTGGATCCTGAAACTCGGAGGCCATCGCCGAGAACCTCCGGCTGGCCACTGTGGCTCCACAGAGCACGCTGCCTTCCTCTAAGGAGATGGAACAAAAACAGGCAGAAGACTAGGCCCGAGAGGTGTGGGAAGGGGAGTCAGGAGACCCAGCCGTAGTTCCAATCCTGCCACTGACTCGGTAGGTCACCTAAAGGAAATCACTGAAACTGTCGGAGCCTAAGTAATCCCACCAATAAAACGGGGACAAGGCAACTTGTGCTTTCTCTTCTATCACCTAAATGTGGGGAGGGCAAGTAAGAGAGAGACCAAAGTCCTCTGAAATATTCACAGGAATACAAGTGCTTTTTGAAGTTTAACTGCGAGGAAGAGCACGGAAGGACTGGATCCAAATTACCCCAAGGTTGAGTAGCACTCACCTGATGATGGCGCTGGTGAGCAGAATCGTTGATTGGCTCCTGTGGCCAAGATACCATCTCCTGCTGCTTGGGGGGGAGTAAGCACCCGGGTGGCATTTGGGGGTGAGCCCAGTGGCCTTGAATCTGTCAACGGAGGTCCTATCTGTGATTGGACAGTCTTTCTTTGCAAAGTGCTGGTGTTCTCGATGCTGGCACAAGAGCTGGGAATGGAAGGGGGCAGGCTTGGGACAGGAACCAAACTCCTCTGGGGGCAAGAGCTGGGGCCAGTGGCATTCTCTGTCTTCACAATGATGCCGACGGTGTGGTTCTGAAGCCCCCCAGCCGCTGGTGGCGTGAGGGGCCGGGGCCAGCCTTGCCGGTGGGAGAGGCCTGGTAAGGGGGTGTTGGCGCCTGGAAGTCGCCGGGGGTCCGTGGAATCAGTGGGGCTGCTGTAGAGGTGTGGGCCATTGGCTTTCACCTCTGTGCTCACTGGCCCGTTGGCAGTCCCGCAGGGGGCTTTCTTGGATTTTTCCACACAAGAACTGCAGCTGATGTCCTCTAGGGCTGGGGGCTGGTGGGGTGGAGAGCAGCTCAGGGAATTCTGGGTGCTAATTCCTGAGGGGCAGGACAAGGGGCAGTGGGAAGGTGTAGGTGCCTTGTCAGCTGTTTGCAGGGAGGTGGTGATTGAGCTGTCAGTCACAATAATAGGCTTAATATCAGCCTTCTCTGTCTGTTCAGAGTCCCAATGCGAAGGCATCTGCTTAGCAGATAAATGTTTCAATATGCTGCACTGGAGCGCAACAACACTACAGAGCCACTGCAACGGAAGGAGAGGAGAGGAGAGGAGGGTGAGAGGCCTGGGAGGCGCTGGTCCTTCCTGCCCCAGTGGCCGGGGCTAGAGCAGAGCTGATAAGCACTGTTTCCGAGGTCCCATCGCAAATGCCCAGAAAAGGTGTGCTTGACTTCTGACAGGATTCCACTTCCAGTCCTAAGCGAGACTTGTTGGTACACTCAGCAGGCAACACCCTGGTCAGCAGAGCTTGGGATTCCCGTTCGGGCTCTGCCCCTAAGGCTCACCTTGTGAACCAACAGGCGGCAAGTACCCTAAGCCACTGCTGTGTGTTTCACACTACCGCCTAACCTCTCTATGGGTCTACTGAGCTCTTTCTATGAGCCGGATGTGCCCGTCTCACAGCACACTGGGGAACCAATGGAGAGAAGCAGACTGGTTGACTCTGTACTTCTTTTACTTGCCTCAGAATATCGGCCAAAGTTCTCTCTGGAATATTCAACTCTTGGGGGATGAGGGTGGGGGTGGGTGGGGTTGCAGAAGATGGGAATGGGAATGGCACTGGGGCTACTTCCAATAACAGCTGTGGTGAGATGGAAGGAAGACTGGCTTTGGAATCCCGGCCCTGCCTTCACTCACCTCTTGCTGCTCTGCCTGGGTGGCTAAGTGCTCAGAGTTCAAAAGGTGCGTCTGTGATTCCTCAGGGGTCCCATTGCAGATCAGCTCCCCGTCCCGAATGGCCGC
The DNA here is from genome assembly GCA_002007465.1 of Ailurus styani. Lineage (NCBI taxonomy): Eukaryota > Metazoa > Chordata > Mammalia > Carnivora > Ailuridae > Ailurus > Ailurus styani. The sequence continues at coordinate 7,159,422 of LNAC01000022.1, forward strand.
GGGCGCAATGAGAGGGGGTGGAAACTGGTACTGGGATTTGATAGCATCAGGAACCTGTTTAGGATAGATAGGAGAAGAAAGGAGAGGGAGATGGTGCCAATGTGTCCAGTGGATTCTGCCCTGGCCAAGTTTTTCTGCTTGTGGTGCCAATGCCCATGGGACCATCACGCACTCTGGGGTCCACTAGGACAAGGAGGCTTGGTGGGCTGCAACTGCTCTGTGCCTCAGACACACGCGCCGTAGCCTGAGAAGGCACAGAACTGGAAACAGCAGGCACATGCTGCCCCCTTGTCCCCCGCCCCGCTGCAGCAGCAAGGTCTAAGGCCTATAAAAGCCAGAAAAAGCCAGAAACCACTGCTTTGGCCTAAGAAGTGTAAGACTGACTCCGGACACGGCCTCACAGTGGTACTCTAGGCTCTTGGTGATCAGTATCAAGTATGGGAGGTGAGTGAACAGTATCTGAGAGGTAAAAAGTTAAAGGGGGTCACATTCACAGTGGTAATGCTCAGCATGGGGCCTGGCCTGTGACAAGCACTCAGTCAAGGTCAGTTTTCTTCATCCATTCATTCATGACTAATGAAACAACTGAAGACCTCTTTGTTGTACAAAGACAGAAGACACATTCTGAATCATACCATGTAAGAATGAAAGAGCCACACAAGCAAAGAGTCATTCATACATCCGACCAGTATTTATTGAGCACCTCCTGAGTCTGGGTACCGTCCCAAGTCCTAGAGATCCAGAGATGAATAAAACTTAAGCTCTGCTCTCAAGGAGCGCACAGTCTAGTTGGTGAGATAAAGACAGAAACATTACAATACAGTGTAATGGGTCCTATGATAGACGCATGGCTAAAGAGCTATAAAAAACAGGAAGAGTGCTCATTTCTGTCTGGCGGCAGTGGTGGTGGTGGCGGGGAGGATGGACAGGAATTTGGGATTAGGGAAGATTTTATAGAAAGGCAGTATTTGAGCTGAGCCTTGGAAGTTGAGAACTTCCAGGCAGACGAAGGGGAACTGAGGGTAGTGGAGCAGAATACAGAGCATAGAGATGTGGAAGCACTTGGAGGATATGGAAAACATTCAGAGGACAGATTTGGTGACTGAGTCCTTATGGAGGATAAGGGACGAAGAGCTGAAAATGATTTCCCGAATTTTGGTTTGAGGGGCTGGGTGAAGACTGTGGTCATTTACTGTAGAACAGGAAATACAAGAGGAAGAGCAGATTTGGAGGCAGAAGACTTTGGGTCTTGGGCAAGTTGAGACTGAAGTGCCTGTGGGATGGGCAGGCAGACATGAATCTGGATATGAGGAGAAAGGCAAGGCAGGTGGAATCGAGAGTCAGTACCATTAACAGCAATGGCCGATGCCAGAGGCTTGTCCGAGGTCACCCAGGAATGGGAGGGGGAGGAATGGAATAGTAGGCAAATCTAAGGTGGTCCCCTGGAAAGAGTGAAGGGGTAGCAGGAAGAGGAATCCCCAGCAAAAACACAAAGCTCTTAAGCCGATTTTGCAGCACTGCTCTCTGTCAATGATGAAGACATTGCAGGACAGAGCTGAGCAGTTCTCTGCCAGTCTTCAAATCACTCTCAGACTGTCTAAGTACAAAATGCTTTCCAGGAAATTCATGCCCTTGGATTTCCTCAAGAACAGGGAAACCTTCATAGAAGGGGAGGGGGCACCTGGGTGGCTCAGTCAGTTAACTGTCTGATTCTTTTTTTTAAAGATTTTATTAATGTATTTGACAGAGAGAGAGAGATCACAAGTAGGCAGAGAGGCAGGCAGAGAGAGGAGGAAGCAGGCTCTCTGCTGAGCAGAGAGCCCAATGTGGGCATCGATCCCAGGACCCTGGGATCATGACCTGAGCCGAAGGCAGAGGCTTTAACCCACTGAGCCACCCAGGCGCCCTAAGTGTCTGATTCTTGATTTCGGCTTAGGTCATGATCTCAGGGTGATCAGACTGAGCCCATGTTGGGCTTCGTGCTGGGCATGGGGCCTGCTTAAGATTCTCTCTCTCCCTTTCTCTGCTCCCCTCCCCTGCCCCCATGGAAGGAAGGAAGGAAGGAAGGGAAGGAAGGAAAGGAAAGGAAAGGAAGGGAGGCAAGGCAAGGAAAGGAAGGAAGGCAAGGAAAAGAAGGAAGGAAAGGAAGGAAAGGAAGAAAAAGGGAAGGAAGAAAGAAGGAAAGGAAGAAAGAAAGAGAGAAAGAGGGACGGAGGGGGCATTGTAAAACGAAAGGATTTTATCCAGGCTTCTTGGCCTGTTCATTTCAGTTGCCAGGCTCTCTTCCTAATCTACAGTTTAGATTTCTTTTAAATCTGTTTCACTAAGGTATGAGGCATGCCACCTCTATAATACCCCCAACTGAAAACACCTTGATTTAATTTTGGAAACTGGTGTTTGCACTGGAGAATTAAATATTTACAGAGTTAAGAGACTGTCAAACAATTTCCAACAGTTAGCATCTTGCTGGTGCTGACATCCACTGGAAGTGATGGCAGTGGTGTGCGTACATTAAAGTGAGGCTGCCACCAAGTGGCCATATTTGAGAATTGCTGGTCTCCCTTGGCTCAGCACCAGCCGTGGGATTTCTCAGAAGAGAAAATTCAAGTGTACTGTGGGTATACAGTGTTGAGCTCTCCAGGTTACATGAGGAAACTGATTGGTTTATGAAAACAGCCTCAACACCCACAAATGCTTTTCAACAAAGGGATTTTTTTCTGTCAATCTCTGTAGACATCCTTTCTTTTTTTTAAGATTTTATTTATTTATCTGACAGAGAGAGAAAGAGCCAGAGAGCACAAGCGGAGGGAATGGTGGATGGAGAGGGAAAAGCAGGCTCCCCACTGAGCAGGGAACCCGATGTGGGGCTCAATCCCAGGCCCCTGGGATCATGACCCGGGTCAAAGGCAGACACTTAACCATCTGAGCCACCTAGGCGCCCCTGTGGACACACTTCAGCAACTGTTGAGTGCGTATGAATGTTAGGTATTATTAGAGCTAAGGCCACAATTTGGGGTATTTATGATATATTACCAGCAGCCTGGAAAAACCGATTTAACTCTCCTTTAGTCATTCTCCTCTTAAGTTCCTCAGCTGGGATAGCTCCTCACTTTCCATATGGTCCTCTCCTTCATCACCATCACCTTCACACCACCAGGCAGCTCTGGGACAGAGGCCATCTCCCAGGAACAGAGAGCATGAGTGCCCAGTGAGGGTAGCAAGAACACATCTGTTTGGCAGAAGGGGCTAAAGAGCACTGATCCTCAAGAGAACTGGAGACTTGTACAGTTTGGGGCTTCCATCCATAAGTATGAAAACATATGGTCACATTCACCACTTGTTGAGACACCAGAGACAAATGTCAGGACTTCAGTCTCCCTGTCTATAAATTCGGGCCCATGATCCTCTGCCTATCCCCTGAAAACAATCAGAGCCCACCATCCTGCCTGCACCAGGCTGGGACTCACCTTCAAGCTTCTTCTTTTGACTGACTGGAGCACACGGCGGTTAGGAGGGTGCTTCTTATGGATTCGGTTCAGGAAGTCCACTTTGACCACATGCTGTGAAATGGTGTCCTGGAAACGGTCAAACACCTGGCACCGATTGCTCAGCGTCATATTCTTCTGGTTCAGCTAGGGACAAAGCAGACACACTCTTGCAACGAACCTCAAAAGGCATCCCCTTCCCAATGACCTCTATTCTCTAGGTTCGAAAAATAGAAGCCCTTGGCCAAACAGGCTCCTTCTGTCAGGAGCTGCTATAGCAACACTCCCGTCAGAGGGCCAGGGGAACATGGATAAGATGTCCTCCCTCCACTCTGCCTGGTCTAGCCAGGGAAAGCTGGTATGTTCTATTCCCTAGAGAGGCTTGAGGGGGGGCAGGAAATAGGAAATCAGCCAAGAAATGCCCTTCAAATTCAGCCTGACAGCTCACACCACCTTTTGCCAACATACCCTAAGAGAGCACAGGTTTCAGTGGAGATGCAGGCCTTGGCCCTGGAGACCCAGAATCCCTTTCTAGAAGGCACGCTTGCCCACAGGAAGCAGGACGGTTTCCTATGTAGGAGTTTGGCTGACAGCAGGGATCAGCACCAGAATCCCATATGCCGTGCCCTAGTCCTCTTCCAACATAGCAGGGAATAACAGTGAGTCTACCCAGTTCCCACAGTCCTGCTCTACAGGAGGTGGAAAACCTGGATTGATCTCAGAGGCCAAAGGAAGGGAAGAAGGAATGTGATGCGGCGGCATACAGAAGGCACAAAAATCCTGAGCCGCCTTTACGCTTCCATGTCTAGTCCACTACACGTTAATTCAAAAGAAAAGATCTGCACTGCAGCTTCCTAATTAGTCAAGTAGGAAAAAACCCTAAGTGGCTAATAAAAAAATTACCTAATTAATTTTTCATCTGTTGGAAAGCTGCTCTTTAAGATTGGTATTTGGGCATACCACTCATGGTTATTTTTTTCTGGTTCAGCAGGAGGCAAAACGAAACACTCGTAACTGTGCCTCAGAGAGAAGCGTCCTCCTAAGCTGAGCCCTTCTGAGCAGTATCAGCTGAATGAAGAGGCCAAAGCAACATGCATACAAGTCTATAACTGTGGTCCCTCAGTCCAACAACGTGAGGAGCACACGGTCATGCTGAGGGTCAAAAGACTTTCCATGATTATTACCATCTGAGAGACAATGTCTTAAGCGATAATCTCTTTTTAATCTGAAAGGCTGCTCTTCTGAGGGAGCTGCTCTTCTGAAGCCCTCACCAATTCAACATTATAAATGACTGTTCTTAGTGCCTAGCAGGAAAGGGACTAAGCTTAAACCTCTTTCGGAGACAGCAAACTATGGTTCTGTTTGAGCCCCAGGAAGCATCTGGAAACTGCACCCAAGACTCCTCGGAGAGAAGGCAGAAGGACCCTCATGCCACTCATTCATTCAATGACTTACTGAATACCTATTATGTACCAAGACAAGGTGGGTGTCAAAAACTAGAGAGACAGGAAAGAGTCTCATGTTGTGCCTAGGACACGTTAGGGTTCAATAGATGGCCGACTGGAACGCTGTGATTCATGCCAATTCTTCAACTCTGAGTTACTGGGAGTTGACTGCCTGTGATAATCCCTGAGATAGGAGAATAAACGTTTTAGAGTTTCTTAGTTTGTTTCCTCTAAAAATAAGAGGCAGGAAAATACGGAAGCAACTATCACAAGAGCATTCATTCCCGTAAGTTGGATCTAACATACTCCCCTTTTAGAGCTGTAACATCAGCTGCTTAATTCACTGTGGAAGAAATTATACATAAACAACCAAGTCTGCCTGTACAGCTAAAACAAGGCATTGTGGGAAAAGGCGAAACGCACAGCTGAGGCATGTCAAAATAATCAGAACTGAGTAGGATGGTCTATAGAATCCGGTATCTGAGAGATTACAGAGAAGTCTGGTACAAACCTGACCCTACTATGCTTTCTACTGAATCGGTCCACGCCCCAGCTGCACCCAGGGAGAACCAAAGGGGTGACACTGCGCTTACCACCACATGTTCGATGTGATTCGGACACATCCATCTGCCCAGGGGCATGGCAGTGAGCGGTGGCTCGAGGCAGTCCATGTGGAACAGGAGGGGGCAATAGTCACACTGGATGAGAGGGGCCACGCGGCAGCTCCTGCAAAAAAGAGTTGTAGCCCGTTTCTGTGGCAAGATGGGAAAATTCAAACCAACTCTGCACTGTGGAACAGCCTCTCCTCCTTAATCCTCACCACATTCTCCCAGAGCCTCCTCCCCCAGTGATCAGCTACACTCATGATTAGAAGATGGATGAAGTTAGGGGCTACCACCAGGCTCCCCATTATTCTCTCTTCTAAGAGGAATGTGCCTTGTGGGGAAGTGAATGTTTATTTGGAGTACAGCTACAGTGGCTGTGAGAGCAGGAATGATCAATGCTCAGTACCCACAAGGGGAAGATGGCCAACTGTGCTCTTTCTATTCCTTAAAAGAAAGTAACTACCCTCATTAAAAAAAATTTCTAGCCATGTTTCTGGAGTCTTATGCTATAGCAAGAAAAGACGTCTCTTCTGCACGAAGCACTCAGCAAAAATGACACGCAGAGAGAGTTGCGCTGGGAAAGGATTCTGTAATGTATTCGTGTATGCATGGTTCAAGGGAGGGGCTTCAGCAAACACCAATTTTGACTTGTAACCACAATACTCCTTGGGTGTCTGAGATGCACTGGAGCCTCCAGTTGGGCCCGGCTCAGAGTTCTGCTGCTCTACTATCTAGTTCCTTACAGTTTTTGTTGTGGAACATTTCTTTTTGATAGCTATTTTCTCCTGCTATCCTGCCCTTCTAAGACACCCAGGCCACGAAGTCCAGCTTCAGTAACTGAAGCAGCTGGCTCCTGTCACTGAGGAGATCCTATCTGAAGGAAACCAGTGTCTCAGGGAAGCTACAACTGGGGCAGCCTAGCGGCGTTTGGAAGTCATCCAGTCTGATGCATATTAGCTACCATGGACACTTGTACTACTTTTAAACTCATCTTTGGTGATTTAAGAAATTATTTGCCTTTTCCAGGGACCTATGTCTCTGCTGGCCAGAGCTCCTCCTCGTAGCTCGTCTAAATATCTCCTGCTTCTGCTTAAGTCCAACTCCTCTCACCCGAGCCTCTCTAAACACAGTCTCAGGTACTTCAGAGAATTTGTTAAGACAGTCAAGGCTCTGGTCAGTTGGTCAGCCAGTCTCTGTACTCATACCATCAGAATACCAGTTGTCCACATTTAACATCGAGGGTTTGGAAGAGGAGACGGGAGAGAGATGAAACATCATTTGCTGACTATGGAGAAGAGCCCTCAGGATGGAAGAAAAATACCTGTTGCATGTGAAGCAGACTTTGACTGGTAGGGGAACAAGACCATTGTGATCTAACTCGTGCTGTGTCTTTTTAACGTTTTTCCCTGTGGTTTCCTCCTTTCTTCTCCTCTTGCTAGAACCTAGAAGAGAAATTGATGGTGCTGAGCTTTCCTGGATGTAGAGTTCCTAGTCTGGGATATGGAAACAACAGTAAATGAAAGACCAGATCTCAGGAAATGCATGTGCCATGGCCTAGACATGGGTCTCTGTGAGACCCCCTGGGCTGGCTTCAAATGAGAAAAAGAATAGGAAGGCAGGAAAAGGAGCACAGACAGAAATCAGAACCATGGTCAGAAGTCACTTGTTCTGGTGCAGAAACACAGCTCTATGTTTGGCAAATATGAAGTGGTCAGAAGCCTAGGCTGTTAGATACTGGTAACCTAAGGAATATAAGGGGCCCAGTCAAACAGTCAACAAAGACTGCTCAATGGAGGTGGCTGAGGAAAAGACTGTCATTTTAACTGCATTTTTACAGAAATCAGAAAAGCTTAGATTCCATATGCATCCTGCTGATTGATCAGGATTCTTTTTTTCTTTTATTATTAATTTTTAATTTTTTATTCATTTGACAGAGAGAGAGAGAGAGAGAGAGAGAGAGAGAGAACAAGGAGGAGGAGAAGCAGGTAGAGGGAGAGGGAGAAGCAGGTTCCATGCTTAGCAAGGAGTCCGATGTGGGACTTGATCCCAGGACCCTGGGATCTTGACCTAAGCTGAAGACAGCTGTTTAACTGAGTGAGCCACCCAGGTGTCCCCTGACCAGGATTCATAAGACTGCCAATTTCACTTTCTCTGGGAAAAAGAAAAGAACATCTAGAAACTTTGTGGTATCAAGTAGAAGACATGACTTGATTTAAAAAAAAGTGCAACTTGGCAACATCTTATCAAACTATAAATGCATAGTTACAAGCCAGCAATTCTAACATTAGGAATTTACCCTACAGATACAATCACATGTATACAATGATACATTTATAAAATTATTTGTTGAAGCACCACCTATAGTAACAAAAGATTAGGAACAACCTGAATGTCCATTAATCGTAAATCAGTTAAATAAATTATGGCACGTCTATATAATAGGCTATTATGCAACCATTAAGAAAAACTGGGAATGCCTACATTAATATGGAAAGATCTCTAGAGGATATTGTGAAGTGAACAAAGCAAGGTGTAGAGCTGTATACCAGTAAGCTAGTTAGAGGGAATATTTTGAGCATATTATCTATAATTGCTTATACATGCACAAAGAAATTGTAGAAGGGAATACACAAGAACCAAACAGTGGTTATCTGTGACGGGTAGGAAGGCAGAAATGAGGCAAATGGCAGACAGAGGCGGAAGGGAAATTTTTCATTTTAACCCTTTGAGTATTTTTCCGCTTTTGAACCACGAGAATATATTACCTGTATTTTTAAAAAGGTGATACGGTGAAGGGCAGAAAACAGAAAACTGAATAAGCACAGTAAAAGCTAAACCCTTCAAAGATGTCCAGGAAGAACAAACAACAGGAACCTGAGGACGGCTCCACGCACAGTGACCCCACAGGCAGCATGGCCCTCTGGCCGGACAGCAGCCCTCTGGGAAAGCTGGGGTGGGGGGTGGGGGGCGAGAGGCGCGAGTTTGGCTAACCTGGTAGTGCGGTGGTACAAGTCAGTTCATTGGGCAACTGAAACTGGGTGGGGTTCCGCTCCATGGCGGCAGCGATCAGCAGCTCAAAGGGCCGCCTTAGCTGGGGCTGCACGCAGTCCGGCTCTGCTGCCACCGGCTCCTCGTCCACGTCAATGATGTCCTCGTCGACGTCATTCTGCTCAGAGGTGGGGGTCTCTGTGCTGGCATTGGATGTGGGCGTGCCAGGCCGGCTGGCTCTTCTCTCCAGGATCCGCGCGTGGGCAATGGCCTTGAGCTCAGTTTTGCTGGCTGATCTGTCCAACAAGTCAGTATCACTGCTGGGGGATGTAGTCCGTTTGCCGGATTTGTCCACCAGTCCGTTGACGTGGCCCAGTTCCTTTTTCTGCTCTCGTTTCTGTGCAAATGAACAGGCAGGGCCATCACATATAAAGTACCACGAAAGAGAAAGAGATGGATACTACCAAGTTCTTGCTAGACCACTAGCCAAAAGTATGAAATTTTCTAACCTGTCACAGACTCATCCACCTAGAGGCTTGGAACACTGGTCTGTTGACAAAACTACACCTGAACTAAACTAAACTAAAGCTGGCAAATTACAGCAGCAGGGAATCACCAAACAGCAGAGAAAGTTAGAAACAATTATATAGGCTTCTTATACGTCCTTTCCTCCAAGTCATCATATGATACACACTATCTCTATACAAAGCACAGAGGCAGAGGGATAAAGAGTTACCACAGTGAGCATAAACTGAGTGAGGCTAAGTGAACAGTGAGAAAAACATAAAGGGATGCAACATCACGTAGTTTGCCTTGAAGCATCCTGACCTCCTAAATGGCTTTAAGATTTTTGCTCCAAATAAAGTCTGCAAATACAAAGGTAAAAGGTAACATAGGCAAGCAGAACTCCCCGTCCAGGGAGGCTGGGTGCTGACATGGAAAGTAACTACACTACAAGGTGGGTGGCCGGTGTGTGGAAGGTAGCTGCCCAGTGATCACAGTGTCTGAGACCGGTGGCTTTCAATGTTTCAAGTTTAACTAGAACTCTGAAAGGTACACTTCTTCAAATGGGACGGTGGGGAAATGGAAAAAGACTATGTTTATTCAGTAGGACTGGATGGCTGGTATTGCATTTTCCTCTAGGACTCCAAAGAGTGGTCAAATGAAGGTTTAACACTGGTCTCCACTCAGGAGACCTGGGATCTGTTCCAGTTCTGCCAATGATTCCTTATGACCCTAGATGACTCAGGGTGGTGTGCAGGAATTTCTCTTGTCTGTAAAGTAAGGCTAGTAAAACCTTTTTTCTCCTCTTTTCCGAGACATGGTGGAGACAAAGGGTCCCATATATGAAAGGAATGAAGGCTCTGAGTCAAGGGAAGATCCAGCCTCCACTAGGAACGGGACCTGAACATCAGATGTTGCTGAGGACCAAAGGATGTTATCATTTCAGTCTACTTCAGCACAACTACAGGAGGCCAAAGGCGGACAGAGGTAGTGGTGCTGGAAAAGGCCGACTTGGCAATGGTAGGCAAAGAGCGCCATCCGAGAGCGAGTTAGAGCAGCATTTCGGGGAAAGCACACTATGCTAGAAAAAGGCTGCTATCCCCACCAAGCAGCTCGGCTTCTAGAAAACTGATGAAGAGGTAACAGAGCTTTGGAGTGAGGCAATTTGGCTCAAATCTTGGCTCCGTTAATTCTTGTGCGTCCCGGGGAAAGTTAGTCTACACGTGTGAGCCTCAGTTTGTTCCTTTTTAAAATGGAGATACTACCCCCAGCACCCACAGATGGCTGTATGGGTTAAACAAGACAACATATGTAAAATGCCCGACACATGACAGGCACCAAAATAACGTTAATCCCTCTTCTCCACCCTCTTTTCCTGGCTTCACTTCTCCCGGAGCTGTTCCCAACCCTTTCACATCCAGCTTCTTGCAGGAGCTAGTAACAGGCCCTGCTCTGACCTAACTGGGCATGCATAGGGAGAGATTCTGAGAGGCGGACAAGCTGGAGGACAGCCTGGTTTGTGGACTTTAGGAGATATCAAACTAAAGCTGGGGCTAAGTAGCTGACTCGGCCTTGCCTTGCCTTTTAATAAGAACCCTTGTGCACATGTTGAAAAATAAAAGTCTGCCTATCTGTTTACCTTCCTAAAGGCTGAAAACTGTTACCCACATAAACCGCAATCTCTGAATCATCTCATCCTGTTGCTGCAACCAAGGAAATCATCATTCATTGTGACATCATGTTCAGGGACCAGGAAACAGAGGTGATGTCACAACGAAGGCAAGTTGCTTGCTGTGTAATTAGTGGGGGGAGGGAAGAGATGGTTTACAATCCATAGACAGATTCTAATCCATAGTCTATAATTTGAGGATTGGGTCTCTCATAATCTGGATGGAAACACACCTACTTCCTTTTTTGATAAAGAGGAATTTAGCTTTTGCAATCCATAAAAGGTCTCAAAATAGAAAATCATGTTCTCAAAGCCAGTACTGAATGATTAAAGCCAAGGGAAGGGGAGCTAAAGAGGGATTAGGCAACCTGGGGTACAAATGGGTTCAAAGTCTTCTGCCCCTCACACACCTAGCCAAGCCTCTGGGTACCAGCGACTTATTTGCCTTGGGGCGAGGGAAATCCTTTTTCCACCAAGCTGGAGAAGCAGCCTTGTTTTTCTTCAGCCACTTTCGGTCATGGATATAGCTGCCACATTCAAGCCACTTATCAGTCTACTCCTGTCACTAGTGAATGAACAGGGCTCAGTAAATTAACACACCTCTTCTGCCCATTTCAGCAGCTCATGTTTGGATTTTAGGCCCTACTGGATTCCAAAGAGTCACCATGGGGAGAGTGAGGGTGATTCCAGGGCTGGAAAAGACAAGAAGAAGGGACGAAAATGCCTTCAGGGCCAGGCCGTCTTAGCTCTAGAGTATCAGTGCTCTAGATCTGGCATTCTGAGCAAAGACTGCAGAAAGCGGCATGATTACCTTTCGGCGAACAGTGCACCGGTGACACATCCACTCCCCAGGAGGCAACATCTCTTCACTCAGTGGAGGGTTACTGTGGGGAAAAGACAAGGGCAAGACTAAGTACTAACCTTTGATGCAGCAGTAAAAAGCCTAGCTAGGTCTGGCACAAAGTCGCCATGTCCCCTATTCTCGCCAGTCGTGCAAGCACTGCTAGGGTTCTCCCTCTCTTCCTTCAAAATGGTTACCTGGCACCATCTGTAATAACCTAAAGAGTGAAGACCCCCTCCCACATCTTAGAAAGAGAAGCCAAATCCATAGCTACTAACACTGGGCTTAAAGGGAGAGACACGAAGAACTAGTTCAGAGCCTTAAGAACCATTCCCAAACTGTATCACGCTAATAAAATCATTGCTAGGTCCTCCACGCTCCTCAAAGTCTGTTAGTGTAAGGCTAAGTTCTTCCATCTGCTGTTCAGAGCCCCGTGTAGCACAGACCCATCCCCCCTGCCCAGAACCCTTTCAGGTACCCTTCCCCCTAGTCAAAGTGAAGACTTGTTATCTCTTTCTCTACACCACTTTTTCTCCTAGAAAGCTGTGCCTGTTAAAACCCTGTTAATCCTGTAAATCTGGCCTCAATCAGCCTACGGTAGGTTCAAGATGGCTGCAGATTCTTTGCTACTCCTACTATCCTGAGATAGGCCATTTCCTTCCTCTTGAATAAGGGTTGCCTTGTGACTTGTTTTGACTAACAGAATGCAGCAGAGGTAACCATGTTGTAACTTCCGAGGCTGGGTGTTAGGAGACCTGCAGATTCCATTTTTACATATTTGGAATGTTCCATCTCAGAGTCCTGCTGTCATGCTAAGTGGAGACTCAAAGCACTCCAATTAACAGCTTCCTCTGGACACCAAGCCAAAAGCCAGCATGAACTACTGCTGTGTGACTAAGTCCTCTTGGACCATGCCAGCTCAGTTGAGCCTCTAAAGGACTGTGGTCCCAGACAAGAGTACACTGAGCAGAAAAACCACCAGCTGAGCTCAGGCAACCTGGAGACTTATAAGAGATAATAACCAGCATCTGTTTCAAGCCACTGAGTTTTGGATANGTCCCAGACAAGAGTACACTGAGCAGAAAAACCACCAGCTGAGCTCAGTCAACCTGGAGACTTATAAGAGATAATAACCAGCATCTGTTTCAAGCCACTGAGTTTTGGATAGTTTGTTACGCAGCAACAGATAACTGAGTACAGCTCCTCCATATGCTCTTCCTGGACCTCTGGGCTATGTGGTTTAGTTCTCTTTTGTACTCCCCCCACCCTTTTTCTCTTTGTATTTCTCATGTTTTCCCTTGTGTGATGGGGTTTTTTTTCTTTTCTTTTCTTTATTTTTTTATTTTTTAAAGATTTTATTTATTCATTTGACACAGAGAGAGAGATTACAAGTAGGCAGAGAGGCAGGCAGAGAGAGAGGAGAGAGGAGGAAGCAGGCTCCCTGCTGAGCAGAGAGCCTGATGTGGGCCTCGATCCCAGGACCCCGGGATCATGACCTGAGCTGAAGGCAGCGGCTTTAACCCACTGAGCCACCCAGGCGCCCTCTTTTCTTTTATTTTTAAGTAATCTCTACACCCAACACAGGGCTCGAACTCACGACCCCGAGAGATCAAGAGTCATACACTCTTCTGACTGAGCCAGACAGGTACCCTAGTTCTCTTTTTTTCTTTTCTTATTTATTACTTATTGTAAGCTCTATGCCCAATGTGGGGCTTGAAGACCCATTCATTCATTCATTCATTCATTGTAAGCTCTACACCCAATGTGGGGCTTGAAGTCATGACCCTGAGATCAAGAGTTGCATGCCCCTCTTATTTCTTTCATTAGAGGGCCGAAACAAAGACTGGATCTCTTCCCTCTTTGTAGGTTTATAATACAGAGATTGTACAAACAGCAGTCACTCAATAAGTCAATACTGACTCAGAATTAGAGCTGTGTAGGGCAGGCCTTACTGATCCTCCATTGATTTCCATTAAGGTTTCACCAAGAACCACATATACGAGACTTTATTAAATCCTTGGGAGGGTCACATTTCTAATGTCTATAAAGTAGTGGTTTTCAAAGTGTGGTACCCAGATCAGAAGCAAACATCAGTATCGCCTGGGAGCTTAATAGAAATGCAAATTCTGGGCACCTGGGTGGCTCAGTGGGTAAAAGCCTCTGCCCTTGGCTCAGGTCATGATCCCAGGGTCCTGGGATCGAGGCCTGTACTGGGCTCCTTGCTCAGTAGGGAGCCTGCTTCCTTCTCTCTCTGTCTGCCTCTCTGCCTACTTGTGATCTCTCTCTCTCTGTGTCAAATAAATAAAATCTTCAAAAAAAAAAAAAAAAAAAAGAAAAGAAAAAAGAAAAAGAAATGCAATTCTGAGGGACACCTGGGCAGCTCAGTCAGTTGGGTGTCTGCCTTTGGCTCAGGTCATGGTCCCAGGGTCCTGGAACTGAGTTCTGCATCGGGCTCCTTGCTTGGTGGGGATCCTGCTTCTCCCTCTGCCGTTCCTTCCCCCTGCTTGTGCTTTCTCTCTCTTTGACAAAAAAATAAATAAATCTTAAAAAAAAAAAAAAAAAAGCAGCAAATTCTGAGACCTCAGTCCAGGCATACAGAACCAGAAATTCTCTTCTACATAATGAGGCTACATTTATGCTTAAGAAATTCCTATATTTGGTTCCTGGGAGTCACCTATTTGGAATGGGAAGGAGGAAGTTTTTCATCAAAAAAGGATGAGAAAGGGTGGCTCAGTCGGTTTACACATCTGCCTTCGGCTCAGGTCATGATCCCGGGGCCCTGGGATTCTGGGGCCTGGGTCAGGCTCTGCCTTCAGCAGGAAGTTGGCTTGAGATTCTCTCTCTTTCCCTCCGCCCCTGCCCCCTCTCATGTTCTCTCTTTAATAAATAAATAAAATCTTAAAAAAAAAAAAAAGAGAAATACTAAAAAAACAATTGAGGGCTGAATAATGTAAGGACTCTTCTTGAAGTCCTAGGGCTTAATATTACATTGATCTACTGTTTCTATCTAAAAGAGCACTTGGCTTGGCAAATTGTCCTAGCTCCTGCTTTGCCATGCTTCCCTGAAGCCTTGAGTCCACCGAGCCTTCACAGGTCCTTGCTTCTTTTCCTCCCTGCCTCCTTGGTGGAATCTCAGGAGATCCTTACTAGGAAGCAGAAAACTGGAGCACACTGGCCTATTGTGACAGGTCTTCAAACCCTAGAGGACCACAGATGAATATCACCTGTAAAGTCTTCCCCACTTCTCTCCAATGGATTTTTGCATAGGCCACATCCAAACTAATGAAATGCATGCATGTAATCTGCAAAGGCCTACAGACTCTGCTATGCTTTCAGCAGCTGTCATATTAAAATTAACCCTGAAAAGGCTGTCACTTCTGATTCTGTTTTTCATCATTTCTTTTCATCTGCCCGCTTGGCTTTGTACCAAGACACTCTCCACCAAACATGTAAAGCAGAGAAGGGCAAGACAAGGTGGTCTGAGCTTAGATTTTTTACCAAGGTGTAAATGGCCTCCTGGCTACCCTTCATGCTTCCCTCAATCTAGCCCCAACTCCTGCCGGCAGAATGAGTTATTTAAAACACATTTCTGACCATATCACCCGCCTAATGAAAAAGCTCTTCAGTATCACCCCTACCCTATCCTTTATTACAGAATAAAGTTTAAGTTCCTCAGTATTGTAGGTTAAGACCCCTGTGGCTGGAATCCTCCATCTTTCTCCAGCTTCATTAACCTGGTGGCTCCCCACACACTCTATAACCTTCCTCCACTCTGCATGTCTGTTCATTCTGGAGCTGCTACCTACAACCGCAAAAGCTGGGCCTTCCCTCATGCCTTCACCCAGTGGACTCTTATGTTTTGGGGCTCAAGTCAGGTATTGCCCCCAGGAAGCCTTCTCTGGCAGCCCGATTCCCTATAGCACTTCTGTGCCACACTGTACTCAAACTATTACGTACCCGAATCCCTTTCTCTATGCCTTATTTATCTTTGTACCTCCACACTCTGCAAGATGCCTGGCACATACGAGGTGGTCAATAAAGCATTAAAGAACTGAGGAACACTAAAGAATGGGCTTCTAGGATGTGAATGTAACCCTCCAAAGTCATGAGGCAAAGCAATGCAGCTGGACAGGCACTTGGTTTGGTGGTTAAATCACATATGAAATAATTTGTTTTCTAAGTCACAAAAGAGTAAGACATTAGAGTCAAAGTCCATGCTTGCAAACCTGAGCCTCACACTGAACTGTCCCACCTGACTCATTTAAATCTTCTTTAAACAATTTGATTTCTCATTTCTTTTTCTGAACACATGGGTCAAATGCTTAAAATTTTTATTAAGAGGTTCTTTTTTTTTAAGATTTTATTTATTTATTTGACAGAGAAAGAGAGATTACAAGTAGGCAGAGAGGCAGGCAGAGAGAGAGAGAGAGAGAGAGAGAGAGAGAGAGAGAGAGAGAGAGGAGGAAGCAGGCTCCTTGGTGAGCAGAGAGCCCAATGCGGGGCTCGATCCCAGGACCCTGAGATCATGACCTGAGCAGAAGGCAGAGGCTTTAACCCACTGGGCCACCCAGGCGCCCCTATTAAGAGGTTCTTAAAAGTAGCTCCTGGTTGGTTTCTGAAGGATCAGTTTTAGGGATACCAAATTTAAGAACACTAATTTCTCTGAATTCTAGATTACGGCCACAGGCTCTTCTTGTTTGCCCTAAAGTGCATGATGAGGGCTGTGAGTTTAGGGAATAGCGCAGGAAAGTGAGAGTATTGTCTCCAGGATGAACAAGAACATTTAAAAGAGTGAGGCCTTGTTGAGATTTTGCTGCCTTCTCAGAGACAGAATGTGCATCTTGAAATAAGCGTGAAAATGTGGTATTTTGAGAAGGCAGTAATATGTAAGATAGGATGGAGAGGGAAGGGAAGTCCATGTTTCTAGACAATGATCAGCACAGGTACAGCAGGAATATAGGAACTGTCCATCATGAAGCTTTCTCGATGTTTCCTCTTTGCCCCTAGCAATTCCTTTCAAGATATTTAGAAGGCAGTTTTTCAATTCAAATAGCTAGAGCAAATGGATTCATGTGAAATGGATCCAGAAAAGAGAGACTGTTGTTGGAGTAATAAGCTCAGGAACTAGTTCGGAAAGAGGCTGCTTTGCAACAGACTAGTTTTGTTTATATCAGAAATATTGCCAATAGGGAAAGGATTCTAGGGAGAAAAGAGATTCTACAGCCTCAGAACCCTCAAACACATCTTGAAGACTTTCCCATCTCAAAGTTCTTTCCCCCATAAGTATGGTGTTCCCTTAAGTTTAACGTGCAACCTTGAAACAATTATACATATGCCCGAGTTTTTAAATCATGATATGTCTGTCAAGAAAAACAAGGCTTGGGGCACCTGGGTGGCTCAGTGGGTTAAAGCCTCTGCCTTCGGCTCAGGTCATGATCTCAGGGTCTTGGGATCGAGCCCTGAATGGGGCTCCCTGCTCAGCAGAGCCTGCTTCCTCCTCTCTCTCTGCCTGCCTCTCTGCCTACTTGTGATCTGATCTCTCTCTGTGTCAAATAAATAAATTAAATCTTAAAAAAAAAAAAAAAGAAAAACAAGGCTTTGTCTCAGTTCCCTTATCCTTATATATCAATGAAGACAAGGTGCTGAGGGCCATCCTCTATAAAAGGAAATCAATAAAAGTTAAAAGTCAGGTAATGTTGGAAATGCTCTATCAGAGTTTCCACTGCTCAGCAGTGAAAACCATGAGGACCTATAATGAGCCAGTGCTGCTTGTAAAGACATCAATATGCTTCCTAATCATTAAAGCCTAGAAATAGCAGAGTGATAATCTCATCTTACATCTACATAGTATATATTACAGTTCACAAGTGTTTTCACAGATGCTCTCATTTGATCTTCACCAGCACACTGAGAATTCTTACTCGCATCATACAGGTGACGAAACAGACTTATCTAAAACCACAGCTCCAGTGAAGTTGCAGAATTAGAACCCAAATCAGTTTCCTGGCTCTTTCAAATCTTGAGTCCTAGCTGTTTGTAAAAAAAACTTTGGTAGTTCTCTTGTTTCTGGAGGACGCCGTGGACAATCCATCAAGGTAGCTTTCTCAACCTCAAGGTTGAGCATTTCCTTCTCCATCTGTTAATATTTACTGAGTTCCCACTGCTTACTAACTAACCAATGCCAAGCCAGAGGTACCATACTGGAGGAAAGGCACAAAGCAAACAAGTTATGATCTACCCCACCAAGAAACAGCCTTTGGGGAGAGAGGCTCAAAGTCATTCAAGCATTTAATGAACAATTAACAATTTTACGCTACGCAATGTGCTAAGTGGTGAGATTTCAGACATGGTCTTTGTTCTCAGGGATCATAGGCTAGAACATGAAAAGGACAGAGGACAACGAGACCACATACAATCAACTACAAACTGAACCTACCATAAAGACCTATCTATATAAGACTCAATTGTGCATGGATGCTGGGCTCAGTGAAGAGCCCTAGAAGTTTGGTTACTTGGTACCAAGGTGACAGTGGCCTCTTCCCTACTCTATTTCCATAATTCAGAACTATACAGCAAATGGTAATTCACAATCAGTGATCCTTCAAAGACAGTGAAGTTAAGGATCTCAAGGGGATCTGGAGCAACTATACTTTTGGAAGCAGGTGTATTTCTGTATGTTGAACAATTACATTAAAGAAGGAAAGTTCTGGGAGTGGGGACATTTTCCTGGGAATGGGTGTTTTATGTTCATCTAGAACCCAACAGTGCATGAACCTTTAGATTCCTTCTGAGAATGGTCCAAGTTCTAGAAAGGAAGGTGAGTCCTGGAGCACACATGAGCCAGCTTGTCTTGGAAAACTGGTAGCTCTTTAGAGAGTACCCTGTGAGGGCAGAGCTTTTGCAGAATATCCATCCATCTTCACTGCTGTGGGTGTTTCCTGTCAGATCATTTGTGAAAAAGCCCCGGTCTGCAATTCCTGACCAGAAAGCAACTATTCACTGCTTTCTGACTTGCTCCTTGACCACCACCTGATCTCAAAGACATTCTGTCAGCTATAAAACAGTTCATAACAATAGAGCTCTAAATCCTAAGATTGTTCGACTGAAAGATACACACCCTCAGAGTCTGGTGTGGCTCTCTGTGAGGCCTGACAGGGCCTATGACAGTAACACCTGTACACAAACTATTTAGAAAGCTGGTCAAGGGCGCCTGGGTGGCTCAGTGGGTTAAAGTCTCTGCCTTCGGCTCGGGTCATGATCTCAGGATCCTGGGATCGAGGCCCGCATCGGGCTCCCTGCTCAGCGGGGAGCCTGCTTCCTCCTCTCTCTGCCTGCCTCTCTGCCTACTTGTGATCTCTCTCTGTCAAATAAATAAATAAAATCTTTAAAAAAAAATAGAAAGCTGGTCAAAACATTGTTAAAAATTTTTTTAAAGAAAGATTTATTTATTTTAGAGAGAGAGGGAGAGCATGCGTGTGGGAGTGGGGAGTCAGACGGAGAGAGAGAATCTCAAGCAGACGTTGTGCTGAGCGTGGAGCCTGATGTGGGGCTTGATCTCATGACCCTGAGATCACAACCTGGGCCGAAATCAAGAGTGGGTCACTTAACCGACTGAGCCACCCAGGCACCCCTGAAGATTTTATTTTTTAAGTAATCTCTATACCCAACGTGGGGGTGGAACTCACAATCCTGAGGTCAAGAGTCGCACTCTTTGGATTGAGCCAGCCAGGCAGCCCAACAATTTTTTCTTTTCTTTTTTTTTTCTTTCTTTTTTTTTTTTTTAAAGATTTTATTTATTTATTTGACACAGAGAGAGAGATTACAAGTAGACAGAGAGGCAGGCAGAGAGACAGGGAGAGGAGGAAGCAGGCTCCCTGCCGAGCAGAGAGCCCGATGCGGGCCTCGATCCCAGGACGCTGAGATCATGACCTGAGCCGAAAGCAGAGGCTTTAACCCACTGAGCCACCCAGGCGCCCCAATTTTTTCTTTTTAATTCCTTTGGGAGAATGGGGATTCTGACTCAGGGCTACCCAGGTGCCCCCGCATTAATTTTTCAAAACGAAAACTCCCAAAGCCAACCTGTGCGGCAGGACTCCAGCACCTAGACTCCCATAAACAAATCCAAATGACTTGACTCTATAGCTGACGAGGGTGCCTAGATTGGTCTATTTCTGGAGTCATGGAAGAGAAAACTACACCCCCACCTCGGCTCACTGTAATGCCTGCACTGATAGCTCTCTTCGTGTCAAAGATTCAAAGCCCAGAGCCAGATGATCCCAGCTCACAGCCAAAGGATGAAGTCCAGTTTTAATTTAGAATGCCTCTTTCATTCACTAATGAGGCTGCAACCCACCACTGCAGGTGGAAGATGTTAGTTGTCATGGTTCTTGGCTCTCTAATTAAGAGGATCTATTTCAAGTCATACACCAGTGTGGCTGATCTGAGTCTCACCTCACTCATCCCCCTCACCTATTAATACACGTGAGCCTGCACGACATTAACATTTACTTCAGATTTAGTCGCCACCAGTGGGACCTGTTGCTCCACAGCTCTGCGTTAATTATCCATCCAGCGCAAGCAGTTTTTCAATATGGAACTGGAAGGGAGAAGGGGGAGGGGAACAAGAGAACAAAGGGAGGAGGGGAGAGGTGGAGGAAGAGGAGAAAGGGAAGCAGAAAGACTGCCTTTGATTTCGGAGGTCCATTTTTTTGCATTACAACATGCAGATAAAAATGGTGGGGGAAAAACGGTGTTGCGTTCTGCACTTATTTTTTAAAAATATGTTAGGTTACCAATGTATGGCTTGCAACTGTCTATCCGGCTAAGTGACAGTGACATTTTAAAACTTGAGCCAAAGGCAGCTGGGGAGACATGGAAATATCACTTAACCAAATTAAAAGCTTTGGTGTGTGTCTTAGGACAAAAGGAAGCGAAATGGATGAAAAATATTTAAGAAAGAAGACATTTTATTGTCTCTTCCTAGGCTGACAAAATAATCTATTTAATACAGAGACTGAACAGGAACACTATGCAGACAGCATAACTGTACACAATATACCAACAGCATTCCACTCGGGTTCTCTTCTAAAAGAGGTCAGTCGCATGAACTGCTAGGGTCTCTCCTGTCAGAACCCATCATTCTCCAAGAATCAGAAGCTCTCTAGCCATATATGGTAGTTTCAGTTAAAATATCAGACTAAGAAAGATTTCACTGCCCCCTCCTCGCATCTGGATGTTTCCTCCCTTTTTTGGGTGGTGGTGGGGTGTTCAGCCAGCAAACAATAGCACCGAGCAGTTTTGATTTTTAATTTCACAGTTCATGGGTCTCAACCATCCATCTGAGGTCCACTACCAGATAAAAATCCTGCAATTATATTTAATGGCATTGTGTAAGAGTGACTGCAAAAGACAGTATATGCTCAGAACAGGCCTACTCTCCCTCAGACCAGCCCCACTGCCCTTTACCAGCTGAGGAACTAAGTCGGTACTAGCCAAAATGGGAGTGAAAGTGACCACCACTGACAGGACCACCATCACATCTCCGCCTCCTGGTCTACAAAGAACCCATGAGCATAGAAAACAAGTCTTTTATAAACTGAAACCAGCTTCTGTTCTAGAGAAGTTAAGAGATGCTGGGTAAGATTTAATTAAAAAATATATTTTAAAGTTAAAAAGCTGTATTAATATACCCCAATTTAATGGTTTATGTTTTGAAGAAACAAAATCTAATGAAATTTAAATGTCAGCATAAATAGCCAGCTTCCAGGGCACCTGGGTGGCTCGGTCGGTTGAGCATCTGCCTTCAGCTCAGGTCATGATCCCAGGGTCCTGGGATCTAGCCCCACATTGGGCTCCCTGCTCTGTGGGAAAGCCAGCTTCTCCCTCTCCCACTCCCCCTGCTTGTGTTCCCTCTCTCACTGTCGAATAAATAAAATCTTAAAATAAATAAATAAATAGCCAGCTTCCTCCGGACACTCGTATGGCCATCAGTTTTTAGTTTTCAAGTATGGCCTACCTTTCAAAGGCTGGGAAGACGACCATACTAAAAGACACTAGAGATGAAAGCAGAAAGGTCATGGGGTCCCTGAACCTTAATTCCTCCTTCATCCCAGCTATTGACTCAAATACAGCTAATGCCACAAAGTACATAAAAAGAACAAGGACCGCCAGCTTTTTCATGCAAAGCCCCAGTAGCGGTGTTAAAAGGAAACCAATGAAGTGCCAGGCCATTACAAATGCCCCATTGAGAAACTTCGCTAGCTGCATCACTTCCACAGGCATACAATCCTTTCAAACTAGCTGCCTATGCCCCCAAATTTCATTGCCTTCTTTGCGGAGCTGGCCTGTGGTGGCACCCTCCTAGTGGAGGACCCTGGGGAACAGGGTTATAAGTTAGTGCAGCAAAAAGAGGGTGGGAGGGTAGAGCACCAACAGTTATACCAGGTGTTTGCCCATGCTAACTTCTCTACAAGTTGAGACTGGGTGCCACAGGGCCTTATCTATCATTAGTTTGGCTATTCTGGCAATCTTGGCTTCTCCACCATGGCAAATGAGCTGGCTGCAAACATTTTTAAAATGAGTTTCATTCATTCACCTCCTGATAGATTCTGGAGTCCACCTGTTTTGGAAGAGTCAACATTCTGGCCTCAAGAGACACTTTCTGATGTTCCCAGGGAATGTTCTTCCTTGGAAAGAAGAATCAACAACTGTAACTGTATATTCCAGAGGAGTCTCAGTGGTATGGAAAATTGAGTCCTGTTCCATGGCCAAATCAAGGAAAAAGCCAGGAGATATACATATGTGTGTGTGTGTGAGTGTGTGTGTATTTTTTTTGCATATGCAGCTCAAGAAATCTGGATTAGCTTCTACCTTATAGATACTGGACCTAAAACTGTACAAAGGCTGGGAAAACTAAAAACACTAATAATGTCCTGGGGTACTTGGGTTGCTCAGTCTAAGAGGCTCCCTTTGGCTCAGGTCATTATCCTGGAGTGCTGGGATGGAGCCCCATGTTGGGCTCCCTGCTCAGTGGGAGCCTGCTTCTCCCTCTGACCCTCCCCCGTCTCATGTTCTCTCTCTCTCTCTCCCTCTCAAATAAATGAATAAAATCTTAAAACAACAACAACAACAACAACATCTTTATTTGAAATCTAACCAAATACAGAAAGAGCAGGCTTCTACTTAAGCCCCAGCTGCTTTTCCCTAAGGAGGATTTCTGCTTCATTTACCCTCCTCTGACAGGGTCTTCTTAAAAGGAAAGATAGAGAATAATGATATTATTTGCACCAAAACAGCACAGGGCCTATTCCCTCCTTTTTACTCATAAACCCCATTTCACTCATAAACCTCAAAGCTCCCCACCCGACATGACTGAAGTTATCTCCTGGGCATGCTGTTAAACTGTGCTGTCGTAGTTTGATGCCACAGCTAAGTGCTGACTTGGGCTTCTGAAGCCTTCCAGTTACACCCCCAGTGACCTATTTAGGAGGTGAACATACCTCTCAGAGACAGAGCACCATAGTTTTTTCCTTTTGGCCCACTTTTATCTCAGATGATTCCTAACCAAAGAAAAATCACCCTAAAGGCCTGAATGTGTGCACACAAGTGGTAAGATTTGAGGAAAGCTCATATGCAGCAAGCATTCAAGTCTTGGACATAAGCTCTTTCCCACTAACTTACATGAACTGCAAATACTTTTCTTACCATCCAGCTTACTTCAACACCAACAAACCGAGGCCTGCAGTCAAAGATGTCTGATGAATTAGGTGTTAAGAATTAAGTTAAGCTAGAATGGCTAAGTGTTGTCTAAGCCAGGCAAAACCATGAGGACTACAAAGGAAGGATAAAGAAAAAAACCAAAAAAGATAAAGCAATGCCTATCAAAAGACCAAAATCGGTGACAGACTTCTCCCTACACTTAAGATGCTCTTTCAAAAAATGGCCAGCAAGATCAAAGAAAGTTGAATATAGCCAATCTATGTATAGAAAGAACTAGGGGGCACCTGGGTGGCTCAGTGGGTTAAAGCCTCTGCCTTCGGCTCAGGTCATGATCTTAGGGTCCTGGGATCGAGGCCCACATCGGGCTCTCTGCTCGGCAGGGAGCCTGCTTCCTCCTCTCCCTCTCTGCCTGCCTCTCTGCCTACTTGTGATCTGATCTCTGTGTGTCAAATAAATAAATAAAATCTTAAAAAAAAAGAACTAGGAAAAGGCATAGGAAAAGGCACATTTAATGGGATTAACAGAGTAGAATTTTCATAATGCATTCTGACCAATAACTGATGACTGTCAACTGAAAAAGTTCACTGTAGAGTTTCCCTCTAATGTTTCCAGAGCTTCACTAGAACCAAGAATCAGTAGAACTCTATCTGATGGTCCAGTGAACGTGGGAATTAAAAAGCTCTGAGCATCACAGGAGCCCAGGGCTGGTGTAAAGAATAAGAGTAGCTCCTTATTGCCCAGTTTCATAATAAGGAGACTTATCTACATTCACTTACGAGTTCTATGCATTTCATTAGCTTCTCTGCACAAATGCAGACAGGAGAAAAATACTATTTAATATCCATCTGAGAATCACAGATGGATAAAAGTCGGCCAATGTGTTCGTGCTGATGCAAACAGGATTCCACCCTGAAACTCAAGCTTGCTAGTAATTCTGAGAGGTTCCCTCACCCTTGCCTGGCCTGGTGGTAGAGTGAGGTCTTCAAGCTATCGCTGAATTCAAACCCTGCGGAGAGTCCTCTCTTGCTCACTCCAGCTTATTTCAAAAAAGAGCCTCATGCAGAGCCCACACCAGTGGGAAACACTGATGCTAGGTTCAGGTTTGGAGTCCCCCCGCTGTTACACTCTCTGTCTTTTGTCCTTTCAAGACTGGGAAACATTTCCTGGGAGATATATCTTGTACAGTTTGTCAGAAAACAGGGGATGGGCAGAGACAAAACACCAACGCTATTAACATACAGGAAACACATGTAATTAGGGGGAAAGGAATAGTGACCATGTGTTCGTGTTAACAAAGGTACCATCCACTTGGTAGAAGCAGACATCAGTTCTGTTCCCCAACTAGTGTTTATCTTTTCATGTCTCTCATTTCTAATACCACTAGGTATTGCACAGCAATGAGCAGAGGAAACCGGTCAGGCCCCGGCTTTCAAGGAGTTTAGTGAGCATTTAATACATGGTTACAAAAGGGAAAGTAGCTTTTTTGAATGAGTGAGTCAAGTTTTCTATTACCTGAAATGTCATCGATCTGTAAGGTGTACTTGGAACTTGTTTACTGTGAATGCAAGAACACCTCTACATAGTAGACAAGATTTTTTTTTTTGCTGATGGATCAAAAGCAATGGTTTCTCTTTTTATCAGTGTCTACTATACCCCTCAGTGTCTTCTGCCTCCCATGCAAGTGTGCTAAAACTTCATCTTTATTCTTATTTGCTGAGACCTAGATTCAGAAATAATGTTAAACTTAAAGGATGAAGACTTTGACATCTATAAATGGCAGGCAGAAAAAAGAGTCACCTTCTTATTCTTCTTAACTGCTCTCAAGTCATGGGAAAAGCAGTCAGCTAGTGACCTGTGCATGTGTCCTGGGCATGGTGACAAATCCACAATACCAAAGTGCCTTTCTGAAATTTGGTCTAGGACTTGCACTGAATACAATGTCCTCCTCTTTCAGGAAACTGGCAGGGGGACAGCTGTGCTCCTGTCCAGTCTCTTGGGAGGCTAACATTATGCGGAGGTGCTCTTTTAAGTGTCACTCATTGAGTGGCAATGCAGCTGGCCGTGTCTGTACTCCCTGGGGACTCTTAAGTCAAAGGAAGAACACAGAAGAGGTGGGAAAGCAAACCCCCCTCCCCTGCTCTGTCTGGTGACTTAAAACACTGGCACCTTAAAATAGGAATGCAATTCCAGGAGCCTGTGCTGCATTACTATAATAATATAACCATCACAACCCCAACCAGAATCTTCTACTAGGGTAGCCTGCTTAAGGATACACCCAAGGAACTGTGCCTGTGCTGGGGGTGAGACAAGGAAGGTTCAGAGGTAGATTACAACACTCTTCCGCATGACCAAAAGCAAACAACAGTCAGCTTCATCTGTTTTCTACTGCCCTATCACTCATAGGAGAAAAGATGTACCCATTTCGGTTAAGAAGCAGGCCGTCTGCATTCCTACGTAGCAAAAATCCTCTTGGGGCGGGGCATCAAAACCCTATACAAAACCTTTAGGCAAGGGCACCTGGGTGGCTGGGTAAAGCCTCTGCTTTTGGCTCAGGTCATGATCTCAGGGTCCTGGGATTGAGCCCTGCATTGGGCTCTCTGCTCAGCAGGGAGCCAGCTTTCTCCTCTCTCTCTGCCTGCCTCTCTGCCTAATTGTGATCTCTCTAATAAATAAATAATCTAAAAAACAAAAACAAAAAACCTTCAGGCAAATATTCTCTGTACTCTATCTCCCTATTTATTGCTATCTGAGCTTACAGAAAGACACATATATACAGACGAGTTCACTACAACGTACCAAATAACTTTTGTTCTTGTTAACTGAGTTCAAGAGATAGCTCAACTGACCTGGAGTTATTTCCATCCCAAGCTGTTACCAATCAAACTGAGAAAATGAAAATCTTTCTCCTTAACCTAGGAGCCTCACAAATATGAGAGACTTCCATATACAGGAATTTTCTATAGTGGCTAGGGGGTACGTGGTGGGCATCCTGCCTTAAGGCAGGTGGTGGGTATTTTACAGTTTTTCTAGGGTTAACCTCCAGCCTTAGACTTCTTTATTAAGAAGGGTCACTCAGGGGCGCCTGGGTGGCTCAGCGGTTTAAAGCCTCTGCCTTCGGCTCAGGTCATGATCTCAGGGTCCTGGGATCGAGGCCCACATCGGGCTCTCTGCTCGGCAGGGAGCCTGCTTCCTCCTCTCTCTCTGCCTGCCTCTCTGCCTACTTGTGATCTCTCTCTCTCTGTCAAATAAATAAATAAAATCTTTAAAAAAAAAAAAGTAACCTCAAGTAACTTGAAAATCACACTGTAAGATTCTCTCCACTCAAATACACATCCTGACTGGAGTTCACAAAAGAAAACTTACAGTCGCTGTCATTACATTGATAAAATAGGCACAGACATTAAAGTGTGCTTAAATCAAAGACCTTTCTTCTAGGTAAGACTCGGAAATTGAAAAAAAGGGTGAGTGAAAAGACAACCCACAGAATGGAAGAAAATACTTGCAAATCGTATATCTGACAAAGCACTTGGTTATCTAGAATATATAAGGAAGTCTTACAACTCAGTAATAAAAAAAACCAAATAACCCAATTAAAATTGGACAAAGGGGGCCCCCTAGGTGGCTCAGTTGGTTAAGTGGCTCAGGTCATGATCCCAGAGTCCTGGGACTGAGCCCCACATCAGGCTCCTTGCTCATCGGGAGCCTGCTTCTCCCCTGCCTGCCACTCCCCCTGCTTGTGTGCACTGTTGAATAAATAAATAAAATCTTAAAAAAAAATGGACAAAGGATCAAAACAGACATTTCTTTAAGAAAATATACAAACATCTAATAAGCACATGAAAAGATGTTTTGGTATCATTAGCCATTAGGGAAATGCAAATCTAAATTATAGCACTTCCCGCCCATAGGATAGCTTTTATCAAGAAGACAGATAATAACAAGTGTTGGAAAGGATGCGAAGAAACTGGATTGTACTGGTGAGGATGCAAAATGGTGCAGCCACTTTGGAAAACAGTTTGGCAGTTTTTCAAAGATTAAACACTGGGGCACCTGGGTGGATCATTTAGTTAAGCGTCTGCCTTTGGCTCCGGTCATGATCCCAGGGTCCTGGGATGGAGCCCCTGCATTGGGGGTGGTGGTGCTGGTGTCTGTTCAGCAGGTAGTCTGGTTCTCCCTCTCCCTCTGCCCCCCGCCCCCCCATGCTCTCTTTTGCTATTTCTGTCTTTCAGATAAATAAAAAAAGTCTAAAAAAAAAAAAAAAGGTGAAACATGAGTTACCCTGTGACCCAGCAATTCTACTTCTGGGGTATACAACCAAGAGCAATGAAAACAGATGTCCACATAAAACTTGCACACAAATGTGTTATAGCCTCATTATTCATAACAGCAAGAAGTAGAAAAAAACCCAAATGTCCATTAATTGATGAATGGATAGACAAAAATGTGGACTATCCATACATGGAACAGTATTCAGTCACAAAAAGGGATGAAGTACTGATAAATCCTACAAGAGTGAACCCTGAAAACTCAGTGAGCCCTTTTGAGTATCACTTGTCCTTTCACTCAAAGCTTAATAAAAACCAGTGTCTCATTCAACACACAGTAGTGATTATCTGGATCCCTTTTCAGTTCAAATTATACAATTTGTCTCTATTTTATGATTTGGCTTTAAAAATTCTTTTGGAGACATAAGAATTTAAAATAGATCAACATGAATCCCACCTCCAGGTATAAATGAAGACACTACCTACATATGTCTTTTATACGATGTCATATGTAAAAAATACACTAGTCATTTCAAAGGCCAAAAGCAGTCCTAATATTTTAGTAGAGCCCACCTATAAAGTACTGTGAGAGCCTTAGGGAGCGGCAGGAAACTGCTGAGATTACAACTGCATTCTACCTTTCATTGGGTATGGTAATTAATTTGGGGACAGGCCCCAAATGAAAAATTTCCCACAACAGTACCACCAAGTACTTGCCTTAGGTCACACAAACACTGTTACCTGTCAGGAGCATTACCTCCTCTTCCAGTTTAAAAAAATTTCTAGGGGTGCCTGGATAGCTCAGGTGTTAAGCCTCTGCCTTCGGCTCAGGTCATGATCTCAGGGTCCTGAGATCAAGCCCCGCATCGGGCTCTCTGTTCGGTGGGGAGCCTGCTTCCCTCTCCCTCTGCCTGCTGCCTCTCTGCCTACTTACTCCTGATCTCTCTCTCTCTGTCAAACAAATAATTAAAATCTTAAAAAAAAAAAAAGTCTGATGCTTCCTTTCTTAACCAAAGCCACCTAGGTCACACCCACTTTTGAGTAAACATTTCATACTAAATATTATTATTTTTAAATGGTGATTATCCTTATATCACTGAAACAAAGCACTCCTATCACAAGAACTACCCCCTGAGCCCCACATTAAGTTTACAAAGCATGTGTGTGAAATCGAGCTAAAGCTGAATGTTACTGGACCCTCCCTGTTTGAGTGGAACATTTAAAAACAGTAATATACACCCAGATTCCAACTCAATGGAGCAAATGCAAAAATAAATAAATAAAATACACACAAAACCAAATTATGTTTGTTTATTGTTGAATCATTTTACTACCGAGGAGGCAGGGTGATGGGAGGAAGTCCAGATGCCGACCCCTCCAGTTCTTCAGTGCCAGGTTTCCAAGCACTTAAGATGTCAGAAACAACAGATTCGTAAGACAATGTTAAAATAATTGTATTTTTATACTAGCCTGATACTTTTGTAATGAGGAGCTAAACACAACAAAATCAGAAAAAAAAAATCACCTTCTGAAAAGTTCAAACAGCAAAGATTTGCTGCAACGCAGTTTTCTACTCTATGTGTGAAACCTTTCTTGTTATGACTCACTGAAAATTAAATATGCAAAACTCCAAGCTGAGCTTAGTTTTGCCTGTGCACAGAGACCTTTTTACTCTCATTCTTCGAAAACCTCATTTTGGATCTCACTGCCAACACCAAAGAGAGGAAAGCTGGCCAACAATTCCAAATATAACATGCGGAGGCAAATGCTACAGAAATCTGTCTGACGGGAAGCAACCATGCTGAGGTCTGCCGAGGTAGATGCACTTCTCAATCAGACCATTTTGGTCCCTCAGTCCGTTTGGAGCAAATTGCCACAAGAAAGCAATCAGAGAAAAACATCCAGTTTCTAGTCGGCCTCATTACCGATGGCCTATGGTGCTCACTTTTATCAGTGAGAACTCAATCCATTTCAAACCGAAAGATGGGTCAGTGGCAAATAGAGCTCCACCAGTTAGCCCAATTTTTTTAAAACCAATTTTTAGGGACCAATCCACGGAGACCAATATTTTCACAAAGTTCAACTAACAGCATGACAATTATGATAGGGGTGAGGTCAGGTTCACCAGAAGACACTTAAAAACATATCTCTTTCCAGTTCTCCTGGGGCAGGTTTAGTAACCCCTACTACCACTCTGAATAACTGATAAACCAGTTAAACTCAGATAAAATGACTACACTATTACTTAAAAACTAAATCACCTCCTTAAGTTTAATTCTTCAGCGAGGTCATGGTACTGAGCACAGGACAATTCATTCCCTCACCAAAAGGATCGTGACAGGGAACCCAGAAATAGGGCTCCCAGTCTAACTGGGAAGAGAGAACGGTTCCTCATACAGAGCACTGGCCCCTGAGAAAAGACAAGACAATTAACAGTTTATCTTACCAGTCATTTCCTACAGTAGTTTATCTTAGAAAAATCCCCTGTGGTTATGACTCTGTCACTAAGCCCAGGAGGTAAAGTTTGCCTAAATCACTTCTGGAACATTTTATTAGATCTAGTTCACTGTGAGGCAAGCTGGCAAGACGCACTAGAGACTGAAAAAGGACTTGCCTCAGAGAACTTTGAATGGAGACCCGCAGCAGCACTATGATTATGATCAACAGGGTTTGCAAAACCTCCATCTTCACTCTTGTACATTCTGTACATAAGGAAAATGATCATTTCTATGCTTATCTAAATAGAGCTGACCCTTGGAAAACATGCATTTGAACTGCAGGTCCTCTTCTATGCAGACTTTTTAGAGTATGGTACTATAAGTGTTATTTTCTCTCTTTATTATTTCCTTAACATTTTCTTTTCTCTAGCTTACTTTGTTGTAAGAATAACAGTGTACAATACATATAATATGCAGAATATGTCCTAATTGTTGATGTTACTGGTAAGGCTTCTGGTCAATAGCGGACCATAAGTTAAGTTTTTAAAAAATCAAAAGTTATGTAGATTTTTGGCTGCATGGAGGTCGGTGTCCCTAAGCCCCCAGCATTGTTCAAGGGTCAAATGTAATCCAGTCTTAGCCAGTTAAAAAGGGAAGCAAGAGAAAATATAGCCACACCTAACTGCACTCCCACAGGGCACAAGTAATCCGTAATGGCATGAATTAAAGCCAGCACACTCAGGAATCGAAATTGTCTGAGACTGTCAATGGCTTGATCTGACTACTCTGGTGGAAATGGTTAATGAAGTAGTTCACTTGTGCTGGAAAGAGTGTGGAACAGGAGGCAGGAAAGTGGGATAAGCCTCACTTGAAAGGCGGCTTCCTGCCTTTGTACCAATATCTAGAATGTTTTGTAATTTATATAACAACTTGGATAAGTAAATAGTACCTTCAGTACTGTCATCGCCAAAGAGGGAACTGGAGATGTAAAATAAGCCTTGCCTCACTTACTAAGATTCTCGAATCTCTGATTACCAGTTCCCATTCATGGTCTTAAAAAAAAAAGTATTCAATGAAATGCACAGTCTGAGCAAGTCTGGGTCTCACCAACAGCTACAAGTACCTCCCTCTCTCCTAGCAGAAGTAGAAACTGTTAATTGTTACAACTTGACAAGACTCACACTCATCTAATTAGAAGATCCAGAGGTTAGGTTTTAGAGTTTGAAGCCCAAACTCAGGCAAAACACACTTTTTCTATACCTGAAGTTTCTAATAAACAATCACAGCTTTACTAAACACGGGAGACTAACGATAATAAAGAGCTTATAAAATTCTCAATACGAAGGTCACCATTCTCAGTTAACTAACTCTAGCTTCATCCTAGAGGTGAAACATCCACACTTTAAATCAAGAAGCCTACAATTCAGTCCTAGCATATGTATCAAACAAGCACAATAAAAAATGTAAGCAACAGGGAAAAAACTGATAAGCAACATAACATATCCAGGTACAGATCTCTTTCTTGCTCAAGAACAGGGGGAAACTTGACCAGAGATATTTTCTCCAGGTGGATTACACCTTACAGGAAGCAAAGGGTAAAAACCACAGACCCTTCCTGCTGGTATTAGTCACCTGGTAATAAAAAATTTAAAACCAGCAACAAAGCTTCCTCCAGGATAACCATTTTTGTCCCTGCAACGTTACAAGCCCAGATGGGGTGCCCTCCTGGGCAAAAGTATCTGGGGAATGGTAATGGGAGCTTCCTACATAACTTCTGACCACAGACTTAATTTGCCCAGTATCAGTCATCTGTCTAATAAGTGTTCCAAAACCCGCAATTAGTACAAATATACAGTAGGCACTAGTCCACAAACCAAGAGACGGAATGTGAATGGAACAGTGTACAGAGCTTAAGGAAAATCTCACTTTTCCTTTTTAAACAGAGGACTTAAAAAAAAAAAAGGCACCATCAAAAACGGGTGGGAACAAACAGAAGCCCCTCTCTTTCCCGCTCTCACAAACGCCTGCTTCAGGCAACTGTTGCTGAACAACAGAACAAGACCCATCACAACACGACGCAATCTGGGTTCCCCGAGAAGATGTGGGATTTCTGTGTAGGGCAGAGATGGTTTCTCCAGGCAGAAGCTGGAGTTTAAACTCTTCCTGGCCGGATTGTTCTGGGCTGAGCTGCTGAGGAGGATCACGCAGCGGGCGATCAACCCAGGTCCCTCCCTCTCTCTCCGGTCTCTCCCCTCCTCTCGCGTTCAGTAAGGGGGGGGGGGGGGGGGGAGGGAAGCGCACAGCTTTCCAGCTCTCTGCTCCAAAAATGCCCTCGCGGAGCTAACCGCACACAATCCTGCCCCGGCAGCAAAGAATTTTACCGCGAAGGGCTCGCTGTTCCGGAGCGGAGAAGTGAAATCGGCGCCCAAGGGCAATTTTAATTGTCTAACCCGGCCCGATTTCCTAAGAGGCGGCAGCGCGGGGAGGGGAGGGAGAGAGGGAGGCAGCTCCGAGAGGCAACAGGGGGCAAGCGGAGACAGAGAAAGGAGACCAAAAGCGGCGAGATCCTAACCCGGGTCCCTGAGGAGCTTCTGCAGAAAGGACTCCGGACCTCTACCCGCACCGTTCCCCGGGAGACGTTTGCAAATCATATATGCAGCCAAAATGGCGCTGAGAATAAAAATATAATTTAAAGGCAGGTCGCCATATTGTAAACAGAGAAGCAGAGAAGAGGCGGACTCGAGAGACACCCTCCATGATTTCTTCCACAGCCGCAAGCGCCCGGGTGTCCAGCCCCCCGGGTCTGGACCAGGCCAACTCCGACGGCCGAGGGCTCGGCGCACCCGCCCGCAGGAGAGCCCAGCCCCGCAGGAGCCCGAGGGCGGCGGGCGCGCGGGCAGGCGAGCGGCACAGGGCCCGGAGCTCCTCCCCTTCCTCCCCCGCCACCGCCGGCCGTGCCCTGCCGGCTCTGTCCCGGCAACCCAGAGCCTTCCAATCCCAGATGGGGCTCTCTCCTCACTCGTCCCAACCCCCACCTCGGGGTCCGGACCCACTGCTGCTCCTCCCTCCCCCCCCTCCCCAAACGGCCAGATCCCGGCAGACACCTGGGGGCGGGGAGGCGCTCGCCCCAGCCGCTGCAAAAGTCAGCTAGCGGCTGGCTGCAAGCGCCCGTTATTTCGGCAGCCAGGGGTAGGCCGGGTGAAGGAATGTGCCGAGAAGGGTCCGCCAAGGAGCTCCAAAGGGGTCCCCAGACCTTACCAGCACTGGAGGTGGAAGGCGGCCGGGCAGTGGTCACAGCACAGGAGATCCCCACCTTCTTTGCAGCTATCGCAGCTGTCGTGGTTGGTGGCCCTGCCGCTTCTCCGGGGCTCTTTTTCAGGCTTCCGACTCCGCTTTTCTGCCTCGTCCGTCTTGGGGGGAGCCAGCAGAGCTTGGATTTGCTGCACACACATACAAACGGCGTGTGTGCACACACGGAGCTCCCCGGCGGTCCGTCGCCCCCCCGGCAAGGCTTCTCCGTCACCCACCCGTCTCCCCCCTTTTGTCCTTCTTCCTCCCATCCAAGCTGCTCCCAGAACCTCTCAGCCCCCGGAACCCGGGGGAGCCCACCCTAACAACGTTCCTGCAGCACAACAACGAGAACAGCTTCTTCCAAATGGGGAGGATCAGGGTAGGGGGATGGGGAGAGGGTGCGCGGTTCCCTTCTCGCCACTTCCTTGTATGGACAGTGGGGGACTCCAAAGCCAGGCTCTGGAGAGCCCTGAAACCCGGTACCCGGACGTGCTGGGGGAAGCACAAAGGGGCCGACAAGAAGGGGGTGGGGAGGCCCGCCGGTGCAACGACATGGAGTGGGTTGGTGCCTCGGGAGAGCGAATCCAGGGCGGCGGGTAGGTGAAACTGCTGCAAACGTCCTCGGAGGCTGAGCTCAGCCCCTCGAATTGCAAAGGGAGGGAGGGAGAGTCTGGGTGAGGAAGAAGCCCCCCTTCCTCCGGCCCTTTTGCGCTGTGAGCTCAGGACCGGCTTTGTGGGGCGGAGGGCGGAGGTTCCCTCCCGGCGCTGGGGGAAGGGGATGAGGAGGGCCACTCTTACCTCCATCAGCCCCCCCGACGTGTCCAAGTCGTACACGATCGTCTTGGTCTCCATTTTCTCCCACATTCATCCACCTCCCGGGCTGGGCGCTCTCTGCTCCGGCCCCCCCAACCCCGGGGGGAGGGGGGT
>LNAC01000022.1:7193852-7223815 GCA_002007465.1 Ailurus styani
GTCCCACAGGCTAAAGCCGGCGCTGGCGACCGCTGGTCCGGCCGGGAAGGCTGGCGGGCGCTGCCATCCCGGGGGTGGGGGGATCGGAGGGGGGGTGAGAGGTTAGGTGAGGTTGTGGTACGTGAGGTGACTGCGGGGAGGGTGATGGGGGGTGGTCCCCGGGCTCCGCCTCTCGCCGCCGCCGCCGTCTGCGTCCCGGCTGCCGCGCACTTGGCGCAAACTTACCGCGAGCGCCCGCAAAGCCACCCGCGCAGGCGCCCCGGGATCGCCGCTCGCCGCGCGCAACCGCAGTGACAGCCGGCGGCTGGGCTCCCGCGCAGCCGCAGTGAGGGGGTACCCCCCAGCGCGCAGCCGCGCTGGCATTCGTCTGAAGGGCCGAAGCCCCGCCTTTCTGCCTTGCGCCAGCGTACTAAGATAAGAGGGCGGGACCTGAGGTCTCGCGCAGGCGCCTCGGAGAGCTTCTAAGGGTCACAGCGCAGCCGCAGGAACATGGGGGCTCTTCATCCATTGGTGTTTGTGTATAGACCAAGATGACTCTGTTCCTGCGCAGGCGTGTTGAGAATGCTCCCTCCCGCCCCACAACACAGCCGCCTTCCGCGCAGGCGTATTGTCACCTGCAGGCCCTAACAAGAATGCTTCTACTTTCGCCATTTTGGTAGTGGGATATAGGCTACCATGCCCTTGGAGTCGTCAGGCAAGAACAGGAAGGAGCAAGGTGTGGTGTTGGTTGGAGCCGGTAGGCTGTCGGTGACAACAGTACTCCTAGGGATATTGTACTGGGTCGTTTGGTTCCCAGTATCAGGTGTGGCTTAAATAGGCGCCATATTGGTAAAAAGAAAAGAAAAGCCACCGCGACGGAAAACTATTCTTTTGGTGTCGGGTTGGATGGCTGCTGTTCACACTACCCTCCCGCTCCCGACAGTTAATTTTAGCCTCAGCATCCCAGCCTTGCGTAATGATGACACCATGGAGAGTTTCGCCGGCCCATTATTACTACCCTCTCTTGATCACTGTCCCTGAGAACTGTTCCAGAGGAAGCCAACAGCGAAGAGTTAGTAACGCTGACAACGCCCAACTACCTGTCTATAGCGGACTTCAATTCCCAGTTTGCAATGCGCAAGAAGGCCAAAGGGCGAACGAGAGCGCATTGCACCCTGGGAGCAAGAATCGCGAGGGATGTGGTGGGTTGTGGGAGCCGTAGTTCTGTGTGCGTGCTATGTATGCACTGTATAGTGGGATGGAGTCGGGGATGAAAAATTTGCTTGGAAGGGATGCTTTTGAGAGCAGCAGTACTGCATGCTGGGATCTGTAGTCTGAAGGCCTCACCTAGAGTTCTGGCTTACCCCCCCCCCACGGCACCCGCCCCTGCCCTTGTTATCGCTTTCAGAGATGGCCAGTTATCTCTTGCCTGACTGTAGGTGAAGAAGTGGAGAAGGGGAATGCATCACTGTGCCTGCCACTAGGCGTTTAGTTGGCATTGCTGTCAAGTAGTTGTGTCCTGCTCATCCGTGATCGTTAAGGTGTACTTAACACTTGCAGAAGGATAAAACCAGAAAGACCATCTGTGTTAATCTCATTTCCAGATACATAGAGAGGATCGCTGATTTGCCTAGTTCACATAGTGAATTTATGGCAGACCTATGAATGAAACAGATTTGCCTTTCCACTATACCAGGTTAAACACTTTCCACTACGCCAGGTTAACTGTGAGGAGTTGTTGCTGCTTGTTCTTTTGGGATAGTAAGGAGGATGAGTTAGATAAGGTGGGCATGTCAGTGCGTGGTCTTAGGTTTCTGTTTTTCTTACTTTTCTGATGATCCTCTTGGTGCCTAGAAAGAATGATAAGGTCATGGGCCTATCTGTCGCGCGCGCGCGCGCGCGTGTGTGTGTGTGTGTGTGTGTGTGTGTTTAGGTGTAGGTGTCATATAGACTGGCCGCTCTCTGCCCTCTACCAGGAGGGCAAGAAATCCTAGTGGTTATGGACCAGAGAGGCGGACTTCAGAGAGAGTAGGGCTGAGCTAGTTATATGAAAGTGGCCAGACCTCATCTAGTCTGAGGTTTTGTTTCATGCCCTCAGAAGTTGGAAGTACATGTGCCCTCTCTCACTGGCTTCTTACTGCTCAGGACCCAGCTGTGCTGCTGTGTCAGCCTGAAAGCATTATGGGGCAGATAGTCCATTGGCCTATGCCCAATGAGGAAGGCTTTGCTTTGATCAGCATCATCATTTACAGTGGAGAACAGGAACAGGCGGTGGGCTAACCAGGGAAATAATACTTGGCTCTGTTGACAAGTGTCAGGGGAACTAATCACTCTACACAGCTTCCTCTTAGAACTTGGAGGGGGAGGTCAGCCCGGTGGTTGGAAGTTGGTGCCACCTTGGAGAGCTCCAGTCCTGGTTATTCAGGGGGGATTGAGGCGAGCTGGCAGGTGGGATACAGATGTCTTCTGAAGTGACCTCTTGTGGCTAATATAGGGACTGCACTCTACGTGGACTGGAGCATCTCCAGCCTGCAAGGTGGCCTGTGGTAGAGCCAGGAGGAGGTCAGCCATGAGTGATCAGGACCTCTCTGTTGGAAGACTGTGGAAGTAGAACGTGCTGGTGGCTGTCATTATTTCCTTCAGGGATTTTGTTTTCTGGTCTCTGAGTGTCCATAACTCCATTGCCTGTTTCTTGCTCTTACTCTGGAGAGCAGCCATGCAGAGCGCCCCTCTAAGCACAGATGTGCATGCTGGGGGCCAAAGCTGAGCTAACACTTTCATCTCAGGAGGTGCCTGGGAGCCGTAGGGAAGGGGCATTGGGGCTGCAAATGACCAAACATGGCAAGCTTAAGCAGATCCTCTCCAGCCAACTTCTTTCTGGAGTCCGTGGAGAGGGCTTTTGCTAAAATAGCTAAACTGCATACTCCTCCTCCTGATTGTCTGGATATTCCCTGAGGCCAGGACGGTCTAGAGCCTCATGTTTAGGGGTTCAGTCTCTGATTCGTATTCCAATTTCCTAAACCTTACTAACTGGGGAAGAAGGGAAGGAAAGAGGCGTTAGGCTTCCTGGGCCTTGTCAACAACACAGTGGGATTGAGGAGGGGCTTGGGAGTGTGTTGGCCTGTAGTACTGGACCTCGCAGAAAGAAAGAAAGGAAGCATTGGGGTAGATGAGCAGTTGGGTTCCTGGGCTTCCACACTGCTGTGGTGTGGGCCAGACACTGGGGCCTCTTACGTCACCTGCCGTCTGTTGCACTGACCTTGTTGGGACAGTAGTCCTGAGCACCTGCATGTAACTTGTTTTGTATGAAATGTGGGAGTGATCAGTTGGTGGGTCCAGCATGCCTTCTGGTCTTGAAGTCCACACTGCACTTATTTCCCACCTCCCTTCCCTCCAAGAAAGCACCATCTACCTAGCCATTACTTGTTTTTGTTTTTTTTTTCCAAAAACACTCTTTTAATAAGGAAACAACAGAAATAGAAGATTATTCTCTGGCTGGAGCCCAGACCCCATATAATACATTACATGTACAAAGTGGCCTGTAGCCAACTGCTGGGTGTCTCTCTGGGTCTCTAACCCCCTGTTCCATGCCAAATTCCTGGGCCCTTGGACCTCTGCTCCTCTCCAGAATATGCCTGCCCACTCCCCTTATCCCAAAACCCAGTGGCCAGGAAGGGAGACTGGTGAGTGGCTGGGGTTGGGGGAGGGAACAGTGGGAAAGAAAATGTTTGTAAAGCCAGATTGACATCAGGAGAAGGTCTCCCTCTCCCTGGCATGTAGGGCTGCTAGGGCAGCAGTGGAGTGTCCTGCTTTGGTGTGGAGCATGAGTGCCTAGGGAAGCCCAACCTGAGCTTGGGGTAGGGTCCCTAAACCCCTTAGGGTCCCTTAGAATGATTGCCTCCAGGAAGCAGGACTGTCCATTCCTGGGGCCTTAGAGAAGGACTAGAGACCTCCCCGAGGGGCTGTTGTCAGCGTGCCAGGACTACCCAGAGGTCACTGTTGACAGTAGCTTTGGCCACTGGTGATGGCCCCAGAGGAGCACCCTGGAGCAGTTTCCACCACCATCAAGGTCACCCTGCTGCAGGGTGCCACATGCCAGGCTGGGATGGTGGTCAACTTGGAGAGAGGTGCTCTTCCTCTGCTTGTGAATTCCAGGCTAGAGGTCCAGGGCATGAAGGAGGGTCAGAAGAATGCCAGTTCTTGATGCACATACTCCAGCTCTGCTCTTCCCAGAGGAAGATGCCGCCTGACTTGAACCCAAGGAAGGGCCCTATGTGGGCAGTGGTACCAAGAAAATGGGCCCTGGTGGGCATTGCAGGTGGGGAAGGGCACAGCTTCTTGAGGGACTGGTGGCATCTCTTCCCAGATGGTATGTACAGGAGGTGTAGGGACAGCAGGAAGCTGGAAACTCTGCTGCTGGGCTGTGATGCTGGGCTGAGCTGGCTTCTCCAAGCTGCCCCCACCTAGATGGAGACTTCATATTCTTTCGTCTCCTGCAAAGTAAAGAGACTGCTGGGAGTTGGAAACTTGTATAAGGTTTGCCAGCCTATAATCCACCTTCCCAAGGAAAAGGGAAAGAGTAAGAGCTCTTGGAGGGACCCTCAGGGGTACCTGCCCAAAGGAGCATATAATTAGGTCTTGGATAGGGTGCAAAAAATGGCATGGGTACTTACTCCAGTCTCGTAAGTTGGATTGTCAAATGCTGACTCCACAGTAATGCGGTCATAGGGGCGAGGTCGTGTCTGGGGCAGCCGCAGGGGGCTTTTCCCCTGGAGCCTGTGGGATGGAGAAGCCTGTGAGTCGAAAGTGCTGGGCAGAAGTGAGTCGGGTACGTAGGACAGGAAGGGAAACCAGACTCACCTACAGAAGTAGAGGTACACACCTCCCACCAAGAGTGCCATCACTACCAGGGGCAAGAAAATGGCAGCTGCAATGTGGGCAGCGTCCAGGGCGCTGGAGGCAGCAGGTGCCTTGGCAACTGAAAACACAGTGGGAGGGATTGGGGCAGGAGTCTCCGTGACCCAGAGCCCGTATCTGTCCTCACCTCTGCCCAGGAGAATCCAGGTACCAGCTCCCTCTAGCTAGCTGGGGGCAGGGAAAGGAACTTTTGCTCTGCTGGTCCCAGACCTCTCTCTTTCTCTGCCCTCCCTTCTTGGGGAACCCATGGCCTGGGAGCTGTGAGAGCCAGGGGCAGGGAGACTATTTCCCTGACCCTCAAGGGGGGGCTCACCATCCAGGCTGCGGCCGCTGTAGAACCCATCCAGAGAGGCTGGAACAAGAGGGGAGGGCCAAGGGCAGAGGTGAGACCAGTGGGCCAAACCACTAAGGTAGGGAGTAGACTGATCATGGCAAGGATTTGTCCAAGGAGAGCCCACCCCGGCATTTGTGGCATTTGTCTTGCTGTCACCAGGTCGGAAGGATCTGGCAGAGACTGGAGAGACTAAGGGTAACATGAAGGGGGTGTAGGCAGGGAGTTCAACACTTGGCATCTTTGCTAAATGCTCTGCTAGAGCAGCCCTGTGGGACAGGCAGGAGTTTTGGCTTTTTTTTTTTTTAAAGATTTATTTATTTATTTGAGAGAGAGAGAGCATGAGCAGGAGGGGCAGAAGGAAAGGGAGAGAGAATCGTAAGGAAACTTCACACTGAACTCAGAACCCGACTCGGGGCCTGATCCCACAACCCTAAGATCACAACCCATGCCAAGAGCAACAGTCAGATACTCAACCGACTGTGCCACCCAGGCGCCCCAGGCCAGAAAGGAGTCCTGAGTGTGGTGGAACACTCACCAGCCCTACAGATCGGTGGGGGGTCACTCCAATGGGAAGGGTGTCCGGGCACACACTTGATGCTGGCCTGGCCCTTCAGCACGTAGCCAGGGGCACATGAGAAGTGGACAGTAGCCCCTGCTGGGTGAAGCCGCTTCTCAGGATTGTGGGCACCATTCTCAGGGGTGCTGAGGCCGTGGCATGGCTTGAGCTGTTCCACTGCAAAGCAGGCAGAGCCCAGTGAGGGTGCCGAGCCTCCAGAGGGGGCATCTTTTATCTCCTACCAGAGGCTTCCCCTCTTCCCCATTCAACACTTACGGAGACACTTAGGGGCCCGGTCGCTCCACTTGGGGCTGCTGGCTTGACGGTCATGGCAGGTGAGGATGGCACTACCGGTCAGTACAAAACCCTGGTCGCAGATATACTGCACGGTGGCCCCCACGGGAAATTTGGGGCTAGATATGAGGCGTCGGCTGTGCTCCACGTCCCCGGGGTCATGGCAGGAGGTCACTGTAGGTAGAGGGTCAGGGGGGAAAGTAGCCCAGGTAGAACTCAACAAAAGCCAGTCCACCCTGGCTTTGCTTCAGGCCAGCCCATTAGCTCATGGCGCTGCTGCCTATTTGTCTGTCCCTGGCATTTGGCCGGTGCCTCCTTCATTTGTCCCATTCCTAGCTGCTAGAGTCAACAAATGCTGGCCATCTACCAGGAAGGAAATATTTGAGATGCTTGGTCAGTAACCCTTTGAAAAGGTATCATCCCATTTCATAGGTGAGGAAACAGAGGCTACAAGAAGTGGAGGAAGTTCAAGAGCCCTAGCTGGTAACAGCCGAAGTCTGGTTCAGGATCAAGGAGAGAGGCTCATGTCTTGCACTGAGGAGGGGACCGTGGGGAACAGGTACACTCACCTCTCTGGCAGGAGGGCAGGTCCTCACTCCAGGTTAGGTCCCACTGGCACATGAGGACACTTGATCCTACCACCTGGTAGCCGGGGTAGCACTGGTAAGTGACGACCGTGCCGTGTACCAGCTCAGGCTGAGACGGGCTCTTCCAGCCATTGGGGATCTCCGGCAGCTCCGGACATGTGTCATTGCGGGGCACCTCTGGGGGACACAGAGGCAGCAAGACACAGGCCCTCAGCCAGCACCGAAACGACTGTGGTCGCTTTCCTCACTCCGAGGGCACCCCAGCTCCTGCCGCTTTGGCTGGGGCTCGCCTGGCCTGGACAGGCCCCGCAACGCATTCCTTCCTGCTCAGGGGCCCCTCCTGGCCTGTCCCTGACATCATCCAGTCTCTGAGATTCCTGGATTATCATTTGGGCTTTGGCTTTACTTTAAAAAGCACATTGGCTGGTTCCCCAGTCCTGAGAGAGGGGATGGGGAGGGTGAGGAAATTGTCCCATCTTGAACAAGATGGTCGGAAGGTAGAAACAAATCTCTTTCCTTTGTTTCTCATTTTTGTGACAAAGGTCTTCCTGCTGCCTACCCAAATCTCTCTTGCTGCAGCGGAAAGCTCCCTTTCATGGGACGATGGAGAATTAGACTAGCTTCCTTCAGGAGCTAGGACACCTGGAGATTTCCCCAGCTTTCCCTTGTGCGATAAGAGCACTAGGTCTCATTGCCCAGGCCTCTCTGGCTCATCACGGTTTGGGATCCGTATTCGGGCCTCCC
Source organism: Ailurus styani (assembly GCA_002007465.1). Taxonomy (NCBI): domain Eukaryota; kingdom Metazoa; phylum Chordata; class Mammalia; order Carnivora; family Ailuridae; genus Ailurus; species Ailurus styani. The sequence goes on from LNAC01000022.1 coordinate 7,201,264, forward strand.
TTCCCTTCCTCCCCTTCCCCAGGGGCAACAAGCTCACCAAAGAAGTGGATGACAAAGCCCTGTTGGTAGCCCAGCACCGAGGCCCCGGGGTCTGACTGGAACTGTATGGTGACGTCGGCCATGGAGGTAAAGAGCTTGAAGTGGCCACGGGGCCCCGAGTACTGGCCCAGGACCCGGGCCGTCAGGTCGTCCCCATCATAGAAGGTAAGCACGTCACCAGGGCCTATGCGCAGCCTGTGGAGGAGGACCATCAGGGAGGGTGGGCCTGGGGACTCCGGGTGGGGCTGGGCCAGAGATGGCCCCAGGGCCCAGGAGCGGGCTCGGCCTCGCCCAGCGGGCACTCACACTCGGACGTCCAGCAGGACACGCTTGTCCTCCTCCACGTGCACGCCCCAGATGCAGTCCTGCCCGCGGCTGTAAGGCTCCGGCCAGTTGGGGGAGAGCACCACACCGGCTGAGTCTGTGATCTCCCCACTGCACACAGCTGGAAGGCAGGGGAGGCCCGGGAAGCGTGTCCCCTCCGCGTTCCACCCCCCCACCCTACGGTGCTATGTTCTGGGGCTGCCACCTGCCCACAGGAGCACCCACCTCCTCCTTGGGGGTGGAGGGAAGCTTGAATCTCACATGTCACAGGGCCCCTGTGGCCCCAGGCTCTGCCGCTGGCTCTGGTCCCCCACCCTGCTCCCTGTCCCCCGGGGAAGGCCCATCCACAGGTACCTACTGACCTCGGCAGGCTGGCTCTGTCTCATTCCACTGCGGGTCGTGGGGGTCAATGCACTCAATGATGATGGAACCCTGCTCCAGGGTGTAGCCAGGGTCACAGCTGAACTCCACGGTGGTGCCCACGGGGTAGGAGGGGGCGCTGCTGCTGAAGTTGCCATATTTGACAAAAGGCTCATAGCAGTGGCCCTGCTGGAAGGCTGGAAACCACGGAGCCAGGCCCAGCTTAGCCTCACCCAGGCCAGACGGGGGGCAGATGTCTTGCTGCCTCCCGCCCCAAGGCCTTTATCTTCCTGACTACAATCCTAGGCTTGCAGCAAGGGAAAGATGCCCAGAGCACCATACCCTATCATGCGTGGGGGGCAGGCTTGGTCACCGCTGTGTTCCCAGCACCTAGTTTTGTGCTTCATACACACGGGACACTCAATAAATGGTTTTATAATTAGTTAACGCATGCATGTATGCAGGAGCTGTTCTAGAAAGTCTCTTGCAGCAATTTTCCTTCTCTACGGGTTGGGGCCTTTTTTGCTCTTCTAACTCTAGAGGATTCGTTCTCTTGGACTAGAGGGCCTGGGTCCAGGCAAGGGTCTCCTACAAGAACAGGGTGGGGGTGCTAAGTGCCAGGTGAGCAAGGGCAGAGCTGGAAGCAGTGATGATGGAATGGAGGGGGGGGCAGGGGGGATGGTGTGAGAATAGAGGCCCTAGGCTCCAGCCCTCCATCCCTATGAGGCCCCAGCAGGCTCACCCTCATAGCGCAGGGCCATGCCGGCAGCCGCCCCACTGCTGTCAGTGCTGAGCTCCACGAAGAAGTGCCGGCCGGAGCTGAGCAGTCCCTCGATGGGCAAGTATTCCACCTCGTAGGAATCATACACTGGAGGGGCCTCCACGTTGTCTCCATTGCGGATGATGAGCCTGGGCCAGGAGAGCAGCGGGGGGCTCGGCTGGTCTCACTGCCCCAGCTAGGGTGTGGCCAGGCTTGGGGTCCATCCCCGCAGCAGGGTGCTAGCCGGCCGGGTGCTTCCATCCCACCAGGGCTCCCCTCACCTGTCGTCATCCTCCGCCAGGGAAACCTTCTCAAAGTGTAAGTGCAGCCGCTGGCCTTCCGGGGCCTCGAGCAGCCAGTGACACGTGAGATTGTTGCTGTAGTTGCCCGGGAAGCCCGGGGAGACAATGCGGCCAGTGGTGGCATTGCGGGTCACTCCACCGCAGGCGGCTGCGAGACAGGGCCAGGACTCTGGGCTAGATTCTGGACCCTAGATCCACCGGATTCTGGACTGGCCTACTAAGCCTGCCCACCCGCCCCAGCTCCTGTGCCCTCTGCACCTTCATGGTCCTGGAGGTCAATCCTTGGCCCCCGTGACCCTGCAGCCCTGGACAGCCTGGTTTCCAGTCCTAATCTTCTACACCTCTGGGATTATTCACGAGCAGCTCCATGGAGTGTGGTAGATCTAGCCACATGGCCCTGGGGAAGTCACTTCCCCTCTCTGCTGACTCTTCTGGGAAGCCTTCCCTGACTACCTCTGGGCAGCCCTTTAAAGCCCCTTACCGAGGGGCTCCAACCTTCTTAGGTATATCTGCTGCTTCCTCCTCATGCCACTTTCCTAAAACTGTTATTGTTTGGATATGTCCCTTCACTAGGACCCCGTGGGGCAGGGGCGAGGTCTTTTCAGGCCAGGCACAGAGTTGGTATTCAGTGTCTGTTGAATAAAATGAATGGATGTAAAAAAGAGGGCAGGACTAGCTCTGGCCTGACAAACATCTGGTATACCTACCATCTACCTCCAAATCTTATGCCCTCAGCAGACACTGCTAGCCAGAACCTGGCCTTACCTACTTTCCGAGATAGCCTCACTACCACCCTTGTTCCTGGGCTGACCCCTCTGGCCTGGGACTGTCCTTTTTCCAAGGGGAAGCTGAGTAGCCCACCCACCCCGTCGCCAAAGGCTTCCGGGTTACTTGGCCACAAGCTCCTGGTAGTGGAGCGGGGCCAGAGAAGGGGTTTCAAAGGCAAGAGGAGTCCAGGTAGCACTTTCTTCTCCTGGACACTCAGTTCTGGACCCTGCCTGTTCTGAGACTGGGCTGCCCCAGCCATGACACAGCACCCTTTTCTCCAGATATTCAAGATGGCAGGATATTTTAACTTAATAAAGCTCTTGGGGAGGGGATCGTGGTGGGTTTCTTCTCCATTTCTCGGCAGAGAGGGCAAGACCCACCTTTCTGCTTGGTCTCAGAACAGAACTGCCCGCGGAAATGATCATGCCAACCCTTCACTTAAATTTGTCTGCAGTTCCCTGTTACCCCCAGGTCATCCAAGCTCAAAGTGACCTTCAAGCCCTTTAGGAAGCCGGCTTTCCCCTGACTCAGCTTCAGCCCCATCCCGCACGTGCTCTTCAGGCACACCTTGTGATGTCCTCACTCGAGCATGCTTTGTGCTTTTCACACCTTCGCATATGCTGTCCCAAGAAGCCACTCCACTTCTCTGAGCTAACATTCTTGTCATCCTTCCATGTTCATCTCTCCCTGGGAAGCTTCCTTTGCCTTATTCTTCATTTTGGAACAGCTCTCCCTCCCTTGGATCCCGACCATGCCCTGAATTCACCCCATCACAGCATGGTCTGCACAGAACCTGCTGCATTCTGGTTTCCCCACGTGCCAGAGAGCTCCCGGAGAGCAGAGACCACATCTGGCTTATTCATCTCTGCTTGTGCCTGGCACCCAGGAAGAGTTTATAAAATGACATAAGGTTCAAGAACCCAAGCTATTAAAAAAAAAAAAAAAGAAAGAAAAGAAAAGATGTCCAAGCTGCCTTTTACACTGTGGATTAAACACTCCATTTTCTTTCTGCTTAGAAGCCCTTCTCCCTTGGCAACAACCTCAGAGTTCTTNGGGCGCCTGGGTGGCTCAGTGGGTTAAAGCCGCTGCCTTCGGCTCAGGTCATGATCCCAGGGTCCTGGGATCGAGGCCCGCATCGGGCTCTCTGCTCAGCAGGGAGCCTGCTTCCTCCTCTCTCCTCTCTCTCTGCCTGCCTCTCTGCCTACTTGTGATCTCTCTCTCTGTGTCANAGAAGCCCTTCTCCCTTGGCAACAACCTCAGAGTTCTTCATCGTCCAGGCCCAGAACCTGGGAGGAAGTCTCCTTCCACTTGTCCCCTTTTGCTTGTCAGCATCTCTGGGACCTCTTCCCTCCTCTGTATTCCCAAAGTCACTGTCAAGTTCAGAGCCTTTTGCCTGCCTGGCCTTTTGGCCTCTGGACAGCACCTGGCTGGCTCTCCTGAGGAATTGTTCTGAGCTCCTCCCTGGCTGTTTTTTGAGTCCCCAAACACTGCCTCACCTTGTTGCTTCTGTGCTAAGTGCTTATACTCTTCCCTCCATTAAAATGTCAATCCTTCAGGGGCACCTGGGTGGCTCAGTCAGTTAAGCGTCTGCCTTCGGCTCAGGTCATGATCCCGGAGTCCTGGGATTGAGCCCCGTTTTGGTCTCCCTGCTCAGTGGGAAGCCTGCTTCTCCCTCTCCCTCTGCCTGCCACTCTCCCTGCCTGTGCTTGCTCTCTCTATCTCTCTTTCTGTCAAACAAATAAATAAATCTTAAAAAAAAAAAGTCTAGCATTCAATGTCAGTTCCCCCAGGATGCCTCCTAAATACCCAACTAAGAACGGTTGCTTCCTCCCTGCCCACGTCACTTTACATCTCTTCATCGGTGTTTTTTACTTCCTGCTTCGGAAATTGGTGATCCACGTGCTTCCTTCTTCCTCCATTTCCCAGAATTGTGGGCTCTTTGAGGGCATGGTCCCCGTTTAATTCAGCTCTCTGTATACCCATGGTGCCTCGATATAGGAAGTACTCAACACGGGGTTCGGATAAATGCTACTGAGGTATGTGACCATTTTCTGGCTTCCTTATGGAGAGCAAATGAAGGTTCCAGACAGCGACGGAGAACAGGGATAAGCCCCCCCTCCCTTACTCCTCTGTATACCACTGAGTTCCCTGGAGCCACTTACCAATGCAGACAGGCTCCTGGAAATCCCAGAAGGGCTGGGTGGCATTGAGACAGGTGAGAAGCCTAGAACCCTTGAGCTGATAGCCAGTGGCACAGCGGAAGCGGGCGCTACCTCCTGGGTGGAGGCTGGTGACGGTCACAGCTCCATAGGCAGGATGCCGGGGAAAGTGGCAGCTCAGGAGGTAGGCTGCAGAGAGAAAATGGGTGACGTGTGTGTGTGTGTGTGCATGTGCGTGTGCGTGTGTGTGTGTGTGTTGGGGGGCTGAGTCATAGCCAGGGCAAAAGGGGCCTGCCAGAGCCTGCCTGGAGGTGTCCCTCGGGACGGGAAGAAGCATCGAGAATTAGGAAAGACTCTGATCTCCTCCCCAGAAGGGGCCAGCAATATTTCCAGTAGCCTGGGCTGGTGAGTGGAGCAAGCACAGAGCTGGAAGTTAGGAGGCTTGGGTCCTGGTCCAAGCTTTTTGATGCTTTTGGCCAGGTTTTTAGCCTTTCTGTGTCCCAGTTTCTCATTTGTTAAATGAGGTTCAAAATCCCAGGCTACCTACGGGATTATTAAAAGAATTAAGGGGATAGGATTTTATTCGGCTCGGCATCCCTGTAATCCAGCTGAGAGCACATCTTTAAGAAAGGTTTATTGAATGACTTATAGATGTGAAAGCACTTGGAACAATGACAAGTCTATCCTGATGTAAAGTATTGATACTATTTTTCCTAGAGGGGATGGATATGAATTACAGCCAGAACAACTGAAGTCAGACAGTAAAAGCTTTCCCAGTATTCACTGGCAAGGGCTGTGGACTTCTTTTAAAAACAGGATGGGGCGAGGGTGGGGAGGCAGGGCACGCCTTCCTTGAAAGTTGGGGGAAGGACAAGTTGCCTTGCACAGCTTGGTAACTTTTGGAGTTGTCATACCAAGTATAACCGAATGGTGGCAGCAAAACCTACAAGACAACCTGGCAAGTCCCAGCCTGGAGCCAAGCCTCCGTGAGGGCTAAAAATGAGGGTTAGGACTTGGGTCTCAGAGGGGGAAAGAAGGCCAGAGTTGCTCAAGGAGAGAGGTCGAGCGAAGGCTTGGGCTACAGAGTCTGAAAACCTGTGGGGGTCGTACGAGGGATGGGGATTGTCTAGACTGAGGACCTTGGGGTGGAGGGGCCCACCCTTACTGATGACACTAGGTGGATGGGAAGAGAGGTCCAGGCAGGTCCAGGTCCTCGGCTAGCCTCTGTGTGATTTGTGTGAATAGACAAAGGGGCCGCCTCTGGGCAGAACAGGATCCAGAAATGAGTTTTACGATTTTCACCCATCCTGACTATCGTCATCGGGCTTATGAAAAGGGACAGGATGATTCTTACTCTTCTCTCTCTCATGGCCAATGAGTGGTTACTTGTGACTGGCCGGCATGACAGGGTAGCATTTAGGGAGTGGTTCTGGGGTCTGACTGCCTGGGTTTGAAGAACACATGCTCCCTTACTTGCTGTGCCACCTTGGGCAAGTTACCTAACTTCTCTGTGCCTCCATTTCCCTGTTTACCCACCCATTTCGAGTTCTGCATCCAGTGTTGTTACATGAGAGGTTAACTGAGAGGACATATACGTAATTCCTGGTACAGAACAAATACCAAATGTCCCAGCCTGCTGTTACTGTTCAGAATCTCGATTAATAAAAGCACCTCACATCTGCAGGTACCTTCCAGCTTCTAAAATGGCTTCATACTCTTACTTGAGGTCTACAACATGCTTGGGAGGAAGGACGGCAAAGTATGGGTTATTAACTCATTTCCCAATAAGGAAAACGGAAGTTCAGAGAGATTGGGGGACTTGCCCTGATCACACAGCCAGTCCGTGGTAGGGAGGGCATTCGAAGCTCCCGGCTCTAGAGCCCACTGCTTTCCATCTCCCCTCTCCCACCTGCTTCCCCAGCTGAAGTAGAAACTGGGGCTCAGGAGTCAGAGGAACCCATGAGTGGTAGAAAAGGCTGCCCTGGGTGGTTGGTGAGGGTGGCCCCTCACAGTAACCTGGGGAGAGACCCCTGGCCAGAAACAGATGGGGAAAAAAGTGTGGGGCGCCCCCAACCAGAGTGCAGGGAGGGGGGTGACACTCAGGTCTAGGTCATGAGTCAGATGTCCTTGTATCTTTCCTGTGGGTTCTTATCGGAAAGGGAGGTCCCCCATTTCACAGATTAGGAAACTGGGCTGGGATGAGCTGAGAGCAGGAGGTTGGGGGCAGATGAGGAAGCCCCCAGACTCCATAGTGGTCACTTCCCAGGAGGAGCTTCCTCCTGTTGCCATGACTACCGTTCCCAGGGAGCCTGTATGACGGCAATCTGTTGAGCTATTTTCTCCCCGGCGTCTGTTTCTGGGGCCAAGTCCAGTGCCAGGAATGCTCAGGAGGGAGGAGGGGCATGCCTGGCAGGGCCCTCTGCTTCCTCACCCTGCCTGAGGCTGTGGGAGGGGAGTCGGAGCCTGGTTCTGCAGATGAGGCCATTGTGGGGGCCCATCCTTGTGATCTCCAACATTATCTTGGATAGCTCCGGCAGTGATGTGGGTCCTAGTCCCTCGCCCCCTCTTCTGGCACCCTCTTTCTCCAGCCCGGGGAGACACGCGTGTGAGCACATGCTCCTCCTGTTCCCATCTCTGGGATCAGGGCTAATTACAGCCTATAATTAGGGGAATTACGCTCATTAAGGAAAGAGCTGATCATTGACAAAAACTGGGCCGAGGAGGGAGGGCTTCTGGGAGCTGAGCAGAAGGCAGGGCTGGGCCAGCTCTCCCAGCCCCTCCTTGGGGTATGCACCCCTCCCTGGGCCTCCAGTTCACTGCCTTTCAGCCACCTTTGTCTGGCCCAACAGAGAGAAGGTCCAGGATTTTGTGCAAAGGAATTCGCGGCGAGAGAGAAGGTTACCATGCCGTGAAATTATGCCCGCTGCTAGGGAGGATTGATGAGCCATTAGGGAGGCTGGCCGGGCCGCCTAGATGCTCACCCTTGTCTCGGCTGGCCCCCTGCCTCTGCCAAGCCCTGCTGGCCAGTCCTGCTGCCAGCACCAGACTGCTCTCCCAGTTTGGGTGGAGAGGCTAGGGAGGGGCGAGTGCTTCTTAGGTGGGTTCCAAGCATCCCCATCTCCAGCGCCCGTCCTCTCCCCCCCAGGGCTGTGGACCCCGCAGGGCTGCAGAATCGGTCCCTGACAACGCAGGGCAATGCCATAATTGCTCACACCAATTATTTCCCCATTAGCACTCCCCAGTCTGAACTGGTTACCCTGTCAAGAAGACTGCCTGGGGGAAAGGGGGCCAGGAGAGATGCCGATGAAAGAGGGGCAGAGGCAAGCCCCCTTTCCTCCCTTTCCCATCATGCCAGCTCTTTAATACTTGTTTCTGGTTCCTTCGCAGAACACGCTAAGTTCACGGACCGTGCTAAGCAGTTCCCATGAACCCTTTTGTTTAATCCTCCCTGTGACTTTATGGAGTAGGCATATTGGTCACAGTAGGCATATTGGTACAGCAGAGGAAAAGGAGGGTTGGAGAGGTCAAATGACCTGTCAACAGCCAATGGGAAGGTCAACAGCCAATGGGAAGGAGATTTAGACACAGATCTGCCCATCTCCTGATCCTGTGATTTTTCCCATTATATCTTGCCACTCCCCTATTTCCTTCCAGAGGTTTTCTGAGCTGACTGGGGCATGAGCCAGGTCTGGGGTGGATGAGGTGGTTCAGGAAGGCCAGGTTGGTGGTTAAGGACTGCCAGACAGCTACTGTCAAGCCTCTTTGACCTTGACCCCTTTGCATTTGGTACATAAGGCTTCTATTGTTATTGCCTATTTCAGTGTCTGCCTCCCCTAGAGATTCTGAACTCCTTCAGGTCAAGGAACACCTCGAGGCCCTCAAATATCCTTGATATTGTCATTGTTCAGCACAGCCTGGCAAAGAGCGGACACCCAGGAAGAGTTTACTGAATGAATGAGTGAGTGAATGAGTAAGTGAAGATGGGCACCCCTGGGGCTACCTGGATCAGTGTCAGGCCCCCTTTACAACCAGTTCTCTACAGAGTAGTAGGTGGAGGGGGGAAGGTTCTGGAAGTGTCAGGTGTGCAATAATCACCTTTAGTTGTACAGAGCGTCACTGGGCACCCATGCCTCTCCTGCCGACTCCCCCCACCCATACCTGTAACAGCACCAGGGATCCCCAGGAGGACACCCAGTCTGGGCTGGTTCTTCCCCCAGCTGCCCAGGCCTACCTTGGTAGTGGAAATGGAAGGTGCCAGGCCCAGCAGGTGGTGGGAGGCTCTGGAACCTCAGTGCTGCTTGGTGGGTGGGGCTACGGATGACTTGGCCCCTCAGTAAGAAAGACTGGTTGGCCAGGGGCAGGGGGTCAGGCCCCCCCAGGCCCTCCACTGTCACCGTCTCCCCCTCTCGGAGGCTGATGTTCTGGACCTGGCATGGAAAGACAGTGCAAAGCGGAGGAGTCAGGCTTCTTCCTGCTGACAGAGCCCTGCTGCCCATGGACTCCTGGGGGCCCCAGGCACGGCCAATCCTCAGCGCTGATTGGCCCCTGGAGCCTCCAGGCCCCGAGCTGGGCACTTAAGCGCAGGATGGGCTCATTTCACCTTCCTGGTAACCCTGGGAGAGGGGATCTGAAGTTCATATCCAAGGTCACATAGGGACGATTAGCAGAACTGGAATTTGTAAGCTTGTCTTTCTGTCTCCAAAGCTTTTCAGTGACACCGGGACACTGGCTGCTTCCCATCCCTTCACTTCTCAGGGCTCATCTGTAAAATGCGGATGGAGTAGATGTGTTGAACTAGAGGGTGTCCAAGGGCCTGGCCAGCCCTGTGAGGTCTTTTAAGCATCAGACCTATGTGCCCACTTTCCCTGGATCCCCCCTGTTGGATGCCTCACAGACACCCCACCCCCAGTCCGCCTCACACTGAGTCACCCTCTTCCCCCCCACCCCCAGCAGCTTCCCTCTCCATCCACTGGCAGGCCCAAGTTTGAAACTGACATCTTGCCTCCTCCCTTATTCCCCACGGCCACTCATTTGTTCCATCAGGTCTATTGGACCCAGATCTTTTTACTACTCTTCATCCCCCCCCTGCCACGCCCAGCTCCTCCATACTATTGTTCACCTGGAGGCTGCAGCAGCCTCCTGGCCGGCCTCCCTGCCTCCAGGGCTTCCCTACTCCTCCCCCCTCATCAATACTTTCAGAAAGGCAGCCAGCGAATAGCCCCAACCTGCGGCCGGCCACCGGAACAGAGTGCTTCCTCGCAGAAATCTTTCGGTGGCGCTCCACAAAGCCCCCACTACCTGGCCCTCAAGGCCCTGCCCATCTTGGCCTCCACTGACCGCTCAGCCAGCCTCCCTTGCACACGCTGCAGCCAGAGGCTACACCTCCTCTCCCCCTCCACTCCGCTGGGCATTCGCATATGCAGGGATCGCCCTCTTCTCCTGCCCTTCTGGGGAAGCCGGTCATTCTTTCCCATCTCAGGACCACCAACCTCTGCCTCCCATGCCAGGCCAGTCGGTTCTTTTGCCTCAAGCCCTCCCCACCTGTCCTCTCTGTACATCTCCAGTGAAGCTAGGGTGGCATTTGGGGGTCACAATGCCCTCTTCAGTGGCCTGTCGCAATAAAGATGCGTGGAGACAGTGAGTGCGTGGACCCCTGGCAGTACATTCTTCGCCCGATTCCTGTGGGCTGAGGAGCACAGAGAATTGATGCTGAGCCCAGCAGATCAGAGGAGAGAGCCGCATTCTAGACCCCTGAGACTCTGCACTGACAATAGATGCGCCCTGGGGACTTCTCTGCCTGGGAGAAAAGACCCAGTGGGTCTTTGGGGCCCCAGAGCAGGCTCGAGGCAGGGTGCTGGGGCAGCAGTGTTGGCTCACCATGAGGAGCCTCCCTTCTAGGGCACGTTCGGGTGGAGGCTGCCTGACCATCTGTGGGGACACTCCTCGGGGAATTCCTGCCACTGGCAGAAGCTGGATGAGGTCCCTTCAAACTTGGAGATTCTATGATTCTAGAGTTGGGCAAACAAGAATCACACACGTGGAATCTGTAATTATCGAGAGATGCCAGGCAGCATATAATTCTACCTTAAGTGGCACTGAATGCACGTGGCAGGAATCCTCGAGGGGGGCGTGGGGAGGGGGTGCTAGGCTCGGGGATTGCATGGAACAGGTGGATCTGAGAGGGGGGCCTTAGAGGGGCTGGACTCAGAGGAGTAGGAGGGGGGAGGGAGGACATCCCTGCAGGGAAATGACTAAGGAAGCAAAAGCAGAGAAGCAGAGATGAACTGAGCATTTTGCCTCGTTGCCATAAACATCCTTTGACCTAGACCTTCCAGCTCATGACCCCGCCGCTCTGCCACCAGTAGCAACAACATGGCAAAAACAATTAGTATTCATGGAGCACCTGCCACATGACAAGCCTTGTTCCGTTTACAGGCATCATTTCCTCTCTGCCACACTTCTGTAAGGAGCGTGGTAAAATCCCCATAAGGCAGCAGAGGCTCAGAGAGGTTAAGGAACTTGCGAAAGGTCATCAAGGTATTGAGTAGAAGAATCTTGCCTTGCTGGAGGCAAAGGCAACCCTTTCCCTCCAAACACCTTGCAGCTGTCACCTGCAGACCGACATCCAGACATCCCGATGTTTATTCCCAGGCCCCGGCCCCCTGCTTTAGCAGTGGGGTCTGGATCAGACCGGGCTTTTTCCAAGATGTTGAAGGATACCAGGTATCCTTCCACGCCCCCACCCCCCATCACCCAGAAGCCTAGCTGGGAAAACCGGGAACTGAGGCTTTTGCCCCCCTCCAGCCAGCCTGGCTTCTAGCCTAGCCTCGTGGTGAGGGCTTCCTCGAGATCATGGGATGGAGAGGGCCTGGGCTGCCCCGGGCTCACTTCCAGAAGGCACCTTGTTCTCAGCTAGAGGCTGTCTGAGTGTCTCTGCTCCCCTGGGTCTTGGGCACCCACTTTCAGGCCTGCCGCAGTGGCTGCAATGTAATTTGTCACATTTTTGAGGGCCAGGGCTGACAGGGGCCAGACAGGGCTGAGTGTTGGACAAGGAGGGTGATGAAGTCTTGATGCAATTTGCAGGCATCCCAAGAGCTTGGGAGACAGATTGAAATGTCAGCTCTCCTCACAAGGGCTGTCTTCCCACGCCCCTAGCCTGTGACAAGGGGTGGGGGATGCTGGGGGCTGGGTAGGGGGAAGATAGAGCAGAGGGAGGTGGGGACAATTCCCACAGGACCCTGGGCTGTCTAGCACTGCCTGGCTTCTGGCCGCCCGTGAGGTCAGTTCAAGGAAGGGAATATAACACTTTGAGGGGAGCGACTCCTTCCTGAATGGGAGGTGGGGAGGATTTAGGTTGCCCTCTGCCAGCCCCCCAGACCATCACGCTTGACTCGCCTGTCTGTCCCCATCGAAGCCGCCAGTCAGGTTTCCAGAACATGCCCTAATGGTGTGACTCATAGGCCGGACGGTGCCACAGTCCCCCAAGTAAAACCCTGCACTGGCTAAGAACAAGCTCAAGGCTGACTCCGGTGTGTGAGCCCCGCCCCCAGAAGACAGCCACAGGCCCTGCTCCCCTACGCTCTCCTGGTCACCAACACCCTTGTGTGTACTCTGACACAGGCCTGGTCGCATGCACGCAGCTCCCTCAAACACATGGCATGGCACACTTGTGTCCTCGTTTCCACGTGTTCCCCCACATCCAGGCGCCTCCTCATGTGTGCTCCCTTATTCGCCTGCTCCACAGAATCCACATGCTCCCCCACCTCCTCCACGTGCTCCCTCACACCCACGTGCTCCCCTACACCCAAGTGCTCCCCCACTCCCCACAGCAGGGGAGTCACAACTCTTCCCATGAGACCCTTTATCGTTTTCAAAGTCCTTTCGCACCTATTATCTCTTCAGATCTCACAAAATCTCAAGAAGGGAGGCAGAGCAGATTGTATTTACTTCTGCTCTATAGATAAGGGCACCTCACAATCAGAAAAGTGGAGAGTTCCTTTTTGCATCACACCGTACGTCCAAAGCAAAGCCAGGATTCTGGACCAGGACCCCTGATTCCTGGCCTGGTGCTTTGTCTTCACGCATAGCCCCCAGGCCTGCCCCACAGACGAATAATTCCAGGCGGGTGTCTTACAGGAGCAGGCAGGGCTGAGCTGAGGAAAGGGATGGGGGTAGGGCCCCCAACGGTCCCCCAATGCACCCTGTCTTCGGCTTCACCATACCTGGGCCAATCTCCTGGGTCAGGGGAAGAAGAGGCCTCTTGAGTCCTGAAATCAACTTCCAGCTCCATCCTTGACTAGTTGACAGGTCCTTGGGGAAGTCATATGACCTTCCTGAACCTCAGTTTCCGTGCATGGAATGGGATGGTCATACCCACTTGATAGGGTTGTAAGGATTAAGTGAGATCTGACCTGTAAGGGGCTGAGCGCTGCTGCCGAGGAAACCTGGGCCCTACCTTGGTGACAATAAGGCTTTTGTCATGGTGATAGCTGGCTGTGAATCCACTTTAGCCCCAGCTCTTTCAGGGCTCCGGCTGGGAGGCACTGTCCCTGGGAGCCACCCTCTCTCTGGGCCAGGTTCCACAGCCGCTAGGGTCAGGAAGCAGGGTCAAGAGCTTGAGGGGCCACGGCCCAGTCTGGCCTATGAGGGGGACTCCTGAACCCAGGAGAGGGGACACGCTCAGAAGGACAGGCTGGGAACACCCTTCTGAGCATCTGATTCATCTCCTTTTCTGAGAAGGAAACAGTTCCAGGGAAGTCCAGGGGCTTTGCCAGTCACCAAGAGACCAGCTGCAGAGACAGGGCTGGAACCCTAGTCCCACATGATGGCCTCTGTGCCTGCCTACGAACCCTTATGGGACAGAGTCTGCTTTAGGGATGGGGAGAGGGGTCTAAATGCATGGGGCCAGACCTGCCTGCACCTCTGTAATTCCTCTCAGATGAGCCTTCCGGGAGCCAGAAAAGAGGAGGTTGCCCAGAAATCTCACCCCATTGACCCACCACCCTATTGGTGTCCCCATCAGGCCTGGTCGTGGTGTTCTGGCTATCAGACTGGCAGCTGGCCTGGCGTGGGAGAGCTGTGTTCCAATGGGGCCACCTGGGGCACTAGGGTAGGGATAATGGGCAGCTGCGCCCAGGCTCCAGATGGTACAGAGAGCAGCCAAGCCAAGATGGAGACTGGCAGTGGGAAGGCTCTTGGAATGCCAAGTGCAATGAGAGGCACATGCCAGGCCCATTTGAAAGGTCTGGAGCCCTCAGGGGAGACCGGCTGTCCGGAGAAGGGATGGGACCCACACGGGCCCGGGGGCTTGTGCCCAGACATCCTGAAAGGGCTTCTCCAGACCTCTCAAGAGAGCCTAGCCAAGTGCCTGACCTCAGTGGAAACAGGCAAACCTCCTCTGATTATGGAGGACCTAGCCTCTTCCTTGTGGGCAGCCCAGAGCCTCGGCCTCAGGGCACAGATCAGTGCAGCGGCCTGCAGGGAGGTGGAGGCAGGGGATAAAGCAGCTTATGAGGGGCTGGAGTCCAAGACATGGAGAGCTGGGAAGTTCGGGGTTCTAAACCCCCCGAGCCTATTCCTCATGAAAAGGGGCCCCAGACTTTAGCCAGAGCTGTGGTCACATGGCAGGGGCCCAGCATGGGGTCAGGGACGTGAGCTGTGGGTCCTTCACATGCTCCTCTCCTCCCACAGTTTCCCCCACCCACCCCTGCCTGGATTCCATCCCTTCCACCTGCCCTGAACTGTCCCTGTGAATTCGAGGAGGGGCAGGCCGGGGCTCACCCACAGTGGAGGGAAGCCGCAGCCTTTCCCCAAGTCTGAAGGGGCCAAGGGCACCTTCTTGGTCTTCCAGCTGCCTCACCCATTCCAACCCCGCTGCCCGGGCAAATGAGCACTGTTTTCAGGCCTAGCCTCCCACAGGAGGGCGATCCGGAAGCCCCTAGGCTCACCTCCTGGTCATGGCAACAGAAGTCACCTGTCCCATCCTACCCTGAGAACCGTCAGTGGCCTGTCTGCCTTACCCACCGCTTCCCGTCCAGGCACATTGGCTGACCTCTCCTCTGTCAGGCCCCAGAGCAGGTATCACAGCCTCTGGAAGGCCTTCTCCAACCCTCCAGGCTGGAGAAGTGTGCCCCATGCCCCTGATTCCCACTCCATCCCAACGGCGCTGAGCATTCTCTGCTCAGTGCTTCCGACTTCCATCTCCCCCAGGAACTGTGCCCAGCACCCTGCACAGAGCCTGCCATGTGGCATTTGCTCCATTTATATTTGCAGAGCAAATTTGCAGAGCAAAAAACCCCCAAAAAAACAAAACAAAACACCCCTCCAAAAACACTAGTGAACGGTTCACCGAGTGACCTTAGGCATTTGCCTTTCCTTGCTGGCCTCAGTTTCCCCAACTCTCCATGGGTACGGGTCTGCAGTATCAGTAATTAATTCTTCAGATCCCCAGGCGACCTGCATGGTGTGGCTGGGAGGCCCAGGAGGAGCAGAGGTTCCAGATCTGGCTCCGGGAGGAGAGGAACCGTAACCCTTGCTTCAGCCCTGGCTGACGTGGTCCCTTCCGGGGCCCCCCCACCCCGCCCTTCCTGCCATGGCCTCAGACTCTTAATTCCAGCCATCAGGGCCAATGGGATTCCCCAAGGACTCTGCCCCACGGTGGTGGGGAGGGGGGGGAGGGCCGTGCCAGCGTCTGCCTGCCACGTTTCCAGACCGCCATCCCGGGCTGTGACAGGTCTTCATCTCAAGGTTGCCTGGTAACAGCTTTTGCATTCTGATGGGAAAAAAAATGTGGCAGCCCCAGATGACAACAGACACAGGGCTTCTGGGCAGGGGGCGGGGGGGGGGGTGGGCATCCGGGGAGTGCTCGTGCCTGGGGCCAGGGCTGGAGCCGGCCAAGCCAGCATCTTGCCCCACTGTGGGGCAAGTGGGCCCAGACTGGCCTGGGGGGCTTCGGTGGGCATGGTAGACTTGGGGGGCAGGTGCTGCCAGCTCAGGCCAGCAGGAGGGACCCCAGCCTGGCATCTGCCCCTCCCCCCTTCTCCACACCTGCAGCTGGCGCCTTCCACCCGGTGAGCCACAGCCGGTGCCACCTCTCATTAGGTGATGATTTTACATTAATTACCTTAATTAAGCGGCACTGAGTGCTAATGGCTTGAGGGGGGGGTTGCTCCTAATTACCCTCCCTGTCAGCTCAGAGCGAGGGGCCCAGGGCTTGGCAGAGCACGAGCAAACACTCAGAGAGAGAAGGGGGGGACCCACCAGTCGGGGGAGTTCCAGTTCCCCCTCCTCTGGGCCTGGCTCAGAGACCTGGCCTTGACATCCCAGGACAGGTGTAGCTGGTCCCAGGACCAGATCCAGGGGTTTGGGGATGGGTGGGGAGCAGACCAAGAGCTGGTAGCAGCCAGCACTGCCCTGTTTCCCAGACTCCTCCTCTGCCCCCTCCCCTCTGCTCTCAGTCACCTGTCTGATGCCCTCAGCTGGGCCGAATGTCCCCCTCTGCCTCCATTCTGTCTCCAGACTCAGGCCGCTGTCACCTCCTTCCTTCCTTCCTCCATCCATCTGTGCATTCATTCAGCTAGGCCACGGAGACCCCATTCTGGGCCCTGTGCTCTAGGGTACTCCTCAAGGAGCCCACAGCCTAGCTGGGGATGTGGCCAGTGTTGACAGACTCATAGGGTGGGGCATCAGGAGAGAAGTCACAGAGAAAGTGACACCGAGATAGAGTCCCTGGAACGGACAGTAGTTTGACACTTCTGGGCGGAGGGACCAGCACTTACAGTTGGGACTTGGGGGAAAGGGGGCTTGGCCCATTCAGCTAGCTGCTCAGTGCAAAGGGTGGGGGAGACAACGAGGGAGGGAGTGGTTAGACACGGGCCGAGGGACTGGCCTCAATTCAGAGGCCTCTGGGAAGGTGTAGAGGGGAGGACTGACTTCATATGGGAAAATGACTGCAGTGGAGGGGGGCCTGGCTGGCTCAGTCTGTGGAACATGCGACTCTTGATCTTGGGGTCATGAGTTCAAGTCCCACGGTGGGCGTAAGAGCTTACTTAAATTAAAAAAGAAAAAAAGATAATTAAAAAAAAAGTGACTGCAGTGGAGGGGGAGGACAGTTGGGGCAAGCAAGAGTGGGGTGACCAGTGAGGCAGCCACTGCTTCACCTGGGGGAGGGATGATGGAGGCTGGACTGCATGGTGGTGGTGGGATGGGGGGAGAAGCTGGCAGATCTGAGTTTTGGGGAGTGTCATGACAGAACACATAGACACAAGTTGAGGGGACTTGGGGAAGAGGGAGAAAGAAGGGCCAAGTTGGCTTCCGGGCACCATCCACACTGCACAGTGGTGGCCCTGCTCCATGTTTCTGAAGGGTTAGGGTGTCCATCTCTGAGGTCAGGAATGATGTGTGGCAAGCGGGTTTGGGGGAGCAAAAGGGAAGAGTTGGCTTTGAGGCCCGTGGAGGCAGAAGAGCCTATGAGACATCCACAAGGACCTGCAGGCTCGGGGTTGAGGATTAGGAGAGGGTCTAATCCCAAGGGAGGGATGACTTGGCCCACGGAGGCAGGGGGCAGGATCCTGGGACTGCGGGTCTGACTCGCCCATTGGATGGTTCTCTCTGATGGTGCGCCATGTTTGTCTTCCCCAGCTCTGCACCCCAGGAGCCAGCACTGGGCCTGGCCCAGAGTCGCTGCTCAGGGAGTATTTGCTGAAGGAATGAGTGAGTTAATAAGTCAGTCAATGAGGCCCCCTGGCTCTTTCAGGCACAACCATGGAGCCCTGCATTCGGGCTCCCCAACCACATAAATTCAGACACTGACCCACCCCCCTGCTCATCCAAGAGTAGAGTCCCTCCTTAAAATTCTCCTGAGCTCCCAATCAAGCCCTTGGAAACAGTAGCTTTTCCCTCCATGGAGCATACAACAGAAGCTAAGTTTCAGGCCCAGCCCCAGCTCTAGGCCAGCAATGCCCCCGAGCATCGCCACGTCTCCCAGTAGCCAGCACCTTTCTGGAAAAATAACACACTAGTCCCAGCTTTGTCCCTGTGGGAACCAAGTCGCTTACCTTGATTTCTACGCCGTAGCCAGGGTAGACGGAAATGTAGTAGAAACAGTCCAGGCCAACTTCCGTAGGTGAGCTGGGGACTGTGGGGGAGTCCAGAGAGCCCTCCGGGCCTGAGAAATTCCAGCTACAAGGGCCTGGGAGGCAGAAGGAAACACAAGGCTAAGCCCAGCTCTGGGATGTTAGTTCAACTAAGGCTGACTGGGTGTGTGTGTGTGTGTGTGTGTGTGTGTGTGTGTGTGTGGTGTGAAGCCCAACTCTTGGGGCACCTGTTTCCCTGTTGGAAGAAGGAAACCACCTTTTCTTGAGCACCTACTAGGTGCAATCTTATTTCAGTTGTCACAATGGCTCAGTGAGGTGGGCCTTATCGCCATTTTTCAGATGAGGCTCAACGAGGTTCAGCAAAATTCCTGGGGTTTGTTGTTGTTGCTTCCGATCAGGGTTTGAGCCCAGGCCATCTGGTTCCCATCCACCTGCCTCCGGTGCCGAAAGGCAAGGCAGGCTGGCACAAGTGACAGAGGCAGGGGACTACCGGGGCCCTACTGTTCCCCCATCCCCATTTCCAGATCTGCAAGCCAGCGGGGAGCTGACCTGGTGGCTGGACGGTGGTGACGGTGGTGGTGACGATGGTGGTGGTGGTCTCCTCATCGTCCCCTGAAGCCGTGGAGGTCGTGATGGCTCCTTCCATCCCAAGCCCCAGGGTCTGGGACCTGACCTCTGGAGCCCATGGCCTGCCCATGTCTCCGGGACCCTCTTGGGTTGGAGTCCAGACTCTGCTGGGGGGTGCAGTACTGGGCCTTTCCCTGAGGCCTGGGCTGGGTACGGGAGGTAGGGGAGCCGTGACACGAAGCACGGGGGGCTCTGACTCCAGGCTCCAGGGTCTTTCTCTGGCCTGGGGCTGAGTGGGAGCTGCAGCCATGGCCGGAGTAGGGCTGGTGAAGACAGGGCGGCTGTCCTGGTTGGCCAGGCGGGGAAGGGGACTCGGGGTGAACGGTGTCGCTGGGTCAGGCTGGAAGGGCAGTGCTGGCCTCAGCCCCTCCTCGCCACCCTCCAGCCCTTCTTGTAAGAATTCCTCGAGCAGTGGGTGGTGGTTGAGCAGCTTCAGCGTAGGGGCTGTTGTGACGAAGCGGACGCCTCGTTCAGCCTGCTCCGGGGTGGGGGCCACTGTCAGCTCCCCTTCGGTCTCCTCGATGCCTGGGGCCTGCCCTTCCCCTGTGGTTGGGGCCTCTGACGAGAGTCCTGAAATAATAACGAATGATCAGAGGTTCTCCCCCTGCCCCACAGTGAGGGGCGTCACACCCCATCCAGATGGTAGGGGATCCAGCTCCCCGTTGACAGGGAGGCTTGGGGAGTGTGCTCTCTGTTTAGAATCAGGAGCTCTAGAATCCGAGAACTGGAAATGAGACGATATCACCTATTTCCAGGATGTCCCATGAGATATCCTTTCTCCTCCAACACCAGAGGTGGACGCTACTACTTTATCTTGCTGCTAGTTCCCGCTCTTCTCAGATTCGGCCTCAGAATCTTTCTCAACACAACACTCTGGGCAGCCATCTTTTTTTTTTTTTTTAAGATTTTATTTATTTATTTGACACAGAGAGAGAGATTACAAGTAGGCAGAGAGGCAGGCAGAGAGACAGGGAGAGGAGGAAGCAGGCTCCCTGCTGAGCAGAGAGCCCGATGCGGGCCTCGATCCCAGGACCCTGGGATCATGACCTGAGCCGAAAGCAGAGGCTTTAACCCACTGAGCCACCCAGGCGCCCTGGGCAGCCATGTTTGATACCTCAGACAGACCAGAGAGAGAAAGAACTTGCCATTCCTAATCAGGGCCTTATTTAACAGATGAGGAGACAGGCCAAAGAAAAGAAATGGCTTCAACCAGTTAGTTGAAGACCTGAGGTAAAACCCTTAGCAAGAAGGCCATCCCCTACCACAGTGACTTTTCTGCCTGACATTATAGGTCATTCAAGTTAATTTTCTCCTC
Organism: Ailurus styani; assembly: GCA_002007465.1. Taxonomy (NCBI): domain Eukaryota; kingdom Metazoa; phylum Chordata; class Mammalia; order Carnivora; family Ailuridae; genus Ailurus; species Ailurus styani. The sequence goes on from LNAC01000022.1 coordinate 7,221,012, forward strand.
TCAGTGAAGCTGCTGGTCATTAGTCTCAGGAAATGTTTCATATATTTGGAGTTTTGTTTTATTTTTAATTTTTAATTTTTTCCTTAATTTTATTTATTTATCTGAGAGAGAGAGAGAGAGAGAGAGAGAGAGAGAGTGGGAGCACGAGTCGGGTGAGGGGCAGAAGCAGAAACAGACTCCCTGCCAAGCAGGGAGCCCGATGGAGGACTCGATCCTGGGACTCTCGGATCATGACCCGAGCTGAAGGCAGACACTTAACTGACCGAGCCACCCAGGTGCCCTGGGGTTTTGTTTTAGATTCCCTCGTGGATACATGACATCTTTGTTAGGGTTCCATTATGTCCTATTTCTCTCAATTCTCAGAAAATCATTTCTTTTATTTATTTTTTAAAATCCTTTTATAACAGTGACATGAATAGAGGGGGAAGAGCCAAGCTCTTGAGTCAAGCCTATGTGGCTTCAAATCCCAAATCCATTCCACTTTCGGGCTGTGTGACCTCAGGTAAATAACCTAAACTCTCTGAAACTTAGTCTACTCATCTGTAAAATGGGTTTCTTTTTTAGGATTAACTGATATTACTTCTTTTCCTCATTTGATACATCTCTCTGAATTCCCATTATCTTCTTTTCTTTTTTTTTCTCCCCAGTATCTTTCTTGTTGTACTACCTAGGGTCCATCTAGGGCAGGGCCTAAGCAGGGATAGAATAGTTAGCCCCAATCCATCAGACATTGTTAACCAATTTTAGGTATTTTTTGCTGAGCCACATGGGACTTCAGAATCCTTCTCAACACAGTTATCCAGGTAGCCACTACTAGTCAATTAGATAGGCTATAGAAGATGAAACTTGGTTGCTTTTGCTGGTTCGAGGTACAGATTGCTCTGCCATTAATTATTTTGACTGTTTCAACCACATAGCTGGACAGATGATGCATATTCTGCTTGTGGCCTGCTAGGATCTCTAGATTCTTATCTGCCGGGAAAAGGTCAATGGATGCTGGCTCCAGATTCAGCTCCTGTAGAATTTTGCCAGCTCTGAGAAGGCTGGGAGGAGATTCTGATTCTAACAGCTCTCAAAATGGCTGCATGAGCACTTGACGGGAGACACAGCCAGGGCGTTAACAGTTTGCAAGAAGAAGCTTGGTTCCTCTGAATGTCTGATGGTGGGGCTGTCATTCCACAGGCTCACACCCACCCCGTGGACTGGCAGGCATGAGGAAGTGGCAGATGGCCTACATTCTGTTTGGGAGCCCATAGCAGCTCTGATGTGTCAGACAAATGGGAGGAGGGAAGAGTTGGGGTGGGAGAGGTAGGTGCAGGTCAGAGGGCTGGCTCTCCATTGCTCTGGGTCAGAGGGGCCTTGATGCCCCAAAGCCCTGAGAAAACAGGACCAAGCCTTATCTCCTGAGATGCCCACCAAAGCAGCCCATCTGTGCTTTGGCATTCTATGCCAGTCACCGACAGCACAATGCCCCTGCTAGATGTTCAAGCAGGCTCATACCCCCTGGAGCAGATGGTCTGCCAGTGCCCCGTGTTTTTCACTTGAGTCATTGATGGAGGGTCTGGGCAGTGGCTATGACATGCCAGGACAGGGCTCCTCTCTTTGCCCACCTCCTAGATGTCACACAGTCTTTGTCAGGTGAGTGGAGACTGATCTTAGCCTAGAACAAGGAAGAGGAGTCTTTCTCATCACATAGACTAAAGACCAAGTGTCTCCCTTCCAGGATTGCCCCCTAAGAGATGTGGCCTGTGGCTCCCAGGGTAGGTACCTGTGGGACTCTTCCCTGGGGGAGAGAGGGCAAAGAGATCCTCTGTCTCAGGAAGGGAGCGCAGCGGGCACAGCTCCTCCCGCCACTGCCAGGTGGGTGCTAGGCAATGGAGCGGAGCTAATGGGCACCTCCCGTCACTGTCGATTGCACTGACTGTGTTATCTGGGAGGACTGAGCTCTTGGTTAAATGGGATCGAGATAGCATATCAAACGAGCAAATTGATTCCGTAATCAGCTGCCACTTGGTCCCGGAGGGTGCTCCCCACTGTCAGAGAGGGTAAGATAATCTCCGGGAGACAAGCCATTTCTGGGGAGAGGGCATCTTCAGGTATCCCGGGTGACTCTGATGGCAGCTTGAGGCCCTGTGACCTGCCCTTCCTGCCACCAGGCTCCTCAGGTTCTCCCCTGGGGCTGTGTTCGAAGGTGCAGAGATTGACAGAGAGGGAACGTGTGATGCGGGGCATGGTGAAAGGGGGTGTCAGGGACCCACATGCTCAGTCAGGCTGTTCTCAGATCTTGTATTATTTCATTGACATTGCAACTCTGCGAGATGGGAATTACTAAGAACCGGAAGCCTGGAGAAGTGGGGTGAGGACTCACTGGGTCACACACGGTGGTGGAGCTGGGGTTTGAACCTCTGCTGATCTGGCTTCAAAGCCTTAGTCTTCCCAGAATACTAGTCTGCCTCATAGGAGAAGGGGAGCAGAGCTGTCCAGGGGAGAACCCCCTCGCCAGCCGCCAGCAGTGGAGACTAAGGCTCAGAGAGAGAATGGACTTGTCCAAGGTCTCATGCAATTTGGAAGTAGAGCTGGGCCAGAATTTCTGGCATCTGGAATCTGAGTCCAGCCTGACCTGGTCTGGCCTCTTGGGAAGTCTCCTGGCTGGGACCCGGAGAGCACCCACCCCACGCCCAAGGCACATCCGAGTCTGGACCCCAAACCAGAAACCGGTAACACTGGGCGGGGGCACTGTGTCCCACACACTTGCGTTCAAATGTCATCACTGCCTTTTTTTTTTTTTTTTTTTTTTTTTTTCC
>LNAC01000022.1:7242345-7273382 GCA_002007465.1 Ailurus styani
CGCCGGGGTCCCTTACCGTGAGCCAGGAGCGCCAGCAGTGAGGGCAGGAGCAGCAGGGCTACCGAGCGCATGGTGCCGGTTGCGGCCGCGCCCCGGGTCGGAGCTACGGTGGGGAGCGGGGGGCTCGGCGGGGCGTAGGCGCGGGGGACAGCGGGGTCCTGCCGGGTAGAGGGAGCGGGGCCGCCGCCGCCGCCGCCGCCGCCAGCGCCTGACAGAATCAGCACCACGGCCAGCGCCTGGCGTCGGCGCCGGGGATCGCCGCGCGGGGCTGGGGGCGGGGGCGCGGGAGGAGCGGTTTACCGTAAAGTCTCAAGCAAAGGCGCAGAAGACCCAGCGGCGGGAGCACAGGCTCCCGCGCCGCCGCCAGCTCTGGGGAAGAGCTGCCCTGCTCAGTGTGGGCACACGGCCCCCTCCCTTTCGTGCTGCCCACGCCCAGCCAAGCCTGCCACCCTCTCCCTTATTAACAGCCTGCCAAGGAGGTGGGGTCCTCACCCGATTCTCCATGAGAGAGCAACCGCCTCTCCACCTCTCTCCACCCCATCCTGGTACCTGAGGGCACCAAGGGTGACCTGGGAAGACATTCTCGAGTGAGGCTGCTGGCGAGGCCAGTGTGCTCTTGTGGCAGGTCCGCCCTGGGCTGATAATGAAGATGGCTTTTGAGCGTACAAAGGACAATAAATTATTACTTTGCGCTCAATAAATGCCAGGGCTCCAGGCAGCTGCATCAGCAGCAAACTGTGCTCACAGAAAAGCTTAATTATCCTGATATTATAGTTAAAAGCCAGTGGTACTCACGTCCTCGGAAGACATTCTTCACAGGAGGCAACTTGGGCCAACCTGTGGGCAGCTGAAGATAGTATGCAGTCCGACGCAGCCCAGGATCTCCCAGACGCTGTTTTGGCAACATGCTACCTGCCCCCCCAACACACACAGGACCAGAGAAACCAAAGTGACTGCCAGTGAGAGCAGACCCTTCATGCCTATCCCTGCCCACTTTCCTGGAACTGGTGGAGAAAATGGGACAGGCATGGAGGGTGGGAGCATTTCCCTAGGGTTATTTTAGATAGAGACTTGAAGGAGGCTCAGGGGACTAGCCAGGGAGGCTCTACCATTCAAGGACATGGAAAAATAAACTTCCATGGCTCTGTTTGGGCTCAAGAGCTCCAGTGAGTCATAGGGCAGCAGAAAGGGCAGTCAGAGCTGTGTCATCCCTGAAGCTGATGTTTAGACCAAGGGGTTTCTGGCTCCATAGATAGGCTCACTTGAAGAGCCTCAGTGGACACAGTGAGATATGACCACGTGACTGATGATATTCCCCGTAGAGGAAGAGGAGGGCTGCACTCCCTGTGGCCCCCAGGGAGGAGGAGAGCTTTTTGATTAGTGCTTTTCACATGAACTTGGCTCTTCCCCAAAGCTTTCAGACCCTAGTTATTGTCCAGTTCCCTTCCTGACTTCATTCTGGAAGCAGGTGGCAGGACTTCTCCTCTTAAGTCTCATTTCTCAGGGCGCCTTTTGATCCTTACTACCTCCACAGTCTTCCAGCTCAGCTCATCACATTCTCTCCAGATCTTCTTCCTGTGGGCTCTGGGGAGTCGCCTTGAACCGAACAACCACCATAAAGAATCCCAGGCAGCAGGCAGATGGCTTGTGGAATTATCTGAGGGAGTCACTGGAAGAGGATTTCTGGACAGTCTTTTCAAGAAGCTGAGAAAAAAGAGGATGGTAGCGGAAGATCGGCAGAAGTGGGGGGGGGGGTTGACAAAAGGATCAGAGGTGAGGAGAGGAAGCCAGGAAAGGTGCAGAGGAGAGAGAAAAAGAATTGTCAGGACAAGAGGGAGGTAGAAGGTTCTGTGGCTGAGGGAAATATGGGGAAATGCTGGTAAATGGCATGAGAGTCCTCCTTTCCTCTTTAAAGGTATTCCTGACCTCCTCCTTGATTTTTGGCCCCTCTGGACTTAGTAACTTGGGAAAAGGAGGATGAGTCTTGACCCAGGGATGAGCCTTGTATGACAGGATGATTCATGGGGTTTTGGAGGCTGGTGGCAGGCTTGTCTCCTGGCAGCTGGGCTGGGCACTATTCACAAGAAGGAGGGTAAATGGAGACACACAGGAACTTGCCATGTCTCCTTCCTTATTGCCTGAACTAAGTAAGGTAAGCATTCAGGAGGGGGGGGGTCCAACGGAGACTACAAGTCCCAGAATGCAGCACTCTGCCCTGAGCTCAGAGGATGGGTGTGTACTGCATTATGGGAAGAATAATGCTCCCAGGTTGTCTCTCCCTCCTAGAGGTGGTCAGTGTGGCCTCTGTGAAATGGGTTCCCAGTTAGATTGAGGTGGAGACTGGCCCAGACTGGGAAGCAGTAGAGTTTTCGTCAAGCACCCTATGTCCTCCAAGAGACCCATTCTGCCCAGAGCTCAGCATCACCCACAAATTGAGGATAATAAGATGTCCTGGGGGGGTATTCAGCTCTATGCTGTAGGCTTATAGTGTACTTAAGTCACACATACATTTGGAAGTGGCAGCCTGGAGACTTGCAAGTCTCCCTTCACTCATCTCATTTCTCCCGTTCTCTGTGCCCTCTACCTGACTCTTCACATTCAGGTGACCCTTGTCTATGTAATTGCTTAATTGGCTGTCTTCCCCATTCATTGTCAACTCTGAGAAGGTACAGAACATATCTGTCTCCTTCATTCCCAACCTAGCTCCGTGCCTGGCACATAGTAGGTGCCTCATAAATATTTGTGAATAAATGATGTGGCAGTAGATAAATGATGAGGTAGGGTGGTGAGGGGGGAGTGTCTGAAGCCCAAAGGCAGGTCATTGCTGCCAAATCAGTACTGTGAGATAGTGGAGAAGGGGGACAATTGCTCCTTGTGGTGGTGAGGGGAGGTCACTGAAAGCTTCACACAGCAGACAGGTGGGCTGAAACCAAGTCTTAAATTTAAGTTTTTGGTTTCAGTCAGTGGAAAGGAAGAGGGAGGACATCCAAAGTTGAGGGAGCGGCGTGTACGAAGACAAAGTGGTGGAAAATGTGAGAGTCTGGGGTCAGCGAGAAGGCTTGCTCTGGTGGAGGTAAGCTTGTGGCCAGACTTTGTGGACATCTGAGCTACAAGACACCCTTGGAGACTCTACTGAAGGATTTATCCCATCACAAAGATATCTGCATCCCAACAGGAGAGTCTGGAATTATTCAGGTGCGTTTCCAAGCACCACAGCAAGTAGTAGTAACTGAGAAGGGTTCAGGGCTGACTCCAAAGGTTGGAGGGTGGGGGTCTGAGTTACAATGGCTGAGCTAGGGCTGAGGGCCAGAGAGAGAGAGAAGGGCTCTCCAGTCCCAAGGACCTTTGCAGCCTCTGCCCAGACAGTGGCAGACAACCAGCCCACGTCCCTGGAGAAGCCACTTCCAAACAGCCCATCAATTTGCAGGATCACAGGCGCACTGGTGACTTATTTTGAAGTCTCTGCCTTCAAATGGATGACACTTGCTTTCTGAGCGAAAGGAGAAGAAAATTAGTCTCCTCCGAGATAGCTCTCAAACCAGAACTGCATCTTCTTTTTTTTTTTTTTAAAGATTTTATTTATTTATTTGACACAGAGAGAGAGATTACAAGTAGGCAGAGAGGCAGGCAGAGAGACAGGCAGAGAGACAGGGAGAGGAGGAAGCAGGCTCCCTGCTGAGCAGAGAGCTCGATGCGGGCCTCGATCCCAGGACCCTGAGATCATGACCTGAGCCGAAAGCAGAGGCTTTAACCCACTGAGCCACCCAGGCGCCCCAGAACTGCATCTTCTGTGGAGCCAAGTGGGTTTGGGGGCTTTAGGGAAGCAGGGGCAAGAGTCTGCCACCTGACTCCAGAGATTCCCGGGGGCGCAGAGCTGCCTGCTCACCTCTGCCCACTCCTCAGAGGGGGCTCCCAGACCCAGCAGCATCTTGAACAGTCTGGGATACTATGCTCCAGCCAGGCTTTCTGGAGTACCTGAAGTCAACCCTTTGAGTTTAGGGGTAGGAGGAATGGGGAGTCATGAATGGGGAGTCCTGGCGCATGGGCATTTGCTCCTGCTCCAGGAGCAAGACCACACCAGCAAGAGCCCACACCAGCAAGGATGGATGGACACGGCAGCATATAGTGGTTTGATGTGAGCTGCTTTCCAGCTCTAAACCAAGGCCTCCAGCCAGCCCATCACCCCCAGCCAAGGCCTTTGATCCTCCACAGCTCCATAAATGTTTAATGCCACTGGCTGGGCAGAAATGAGCCAGGTGCTGGGACAGAGAGACTGGGAATAGGACTCAAAATCCACAATGCTGGCTAGATTATTTTCACATGGGAGCCCAGTGATGGGTGGGAGGAAGCCTCCCCTCCACGTGACAGAAGTCCCAGGGTTCAAGTTTGTGGCTCTAATAAAGGAAACTCTTTGAAAACCCACCAAGGGGCTGAAAATAAAATGAATAATCAATTGCAACAGCCTGATCCCGAGTTTGATTGAAGGAGAAAGATGGAAAGTTAAATGACAATCAAATGCAAATACAGCTCAACAAACACCACAGCAATTACCAGGCGCAGGAACCACATGGTGTTTGCAGTCAGCGGGGGTCGGCAATTTGGAAGCCTGGGCCTGTGCAGAGGTGATGGGCGTGGGGCCGTTTTAATGGACAATTAAATAGATGCAAAAATCCCCTGCATCTATTTTGCATATACTGCTAATGTGTGGGGATCCAGAATCCTGGCATCCATGGGGAGGCTATGCTGAGTTCTGTAGCTGCCTCTGCACCATTTCAGAATCGAAGAGGCCCTGAGTGCTTGGGAGGTGAGACCAGGGGAGGCGCATGAATCAGAGGACCTTGAGAGGTTCACTCCAGTCACACTGGATTCTTCACACCAGCTGGTGCTGAAGGGATGAGGGTTGAAGTTGAAGGGAGCCCGTGGGGTCCTCCAGGAAAGGGCTTAAGGTGTTGGCCTTCCAACGGCCCAGAGGCCCTGTGAGAGCGGCCTTCTCCTCTAGATTTGCATAATGTTTTGCATCTCATTTGAATGCTATTAATTTGGTGTCAGGCTAGGTTGGCACGGAGTAGAAAAGAGAACAGCTGGCCTTCTCCCTCCCCTCTGTACCCTGAGGCTCACCCTGAGCCTAGCCCTCCCTAACTTGGGGAGAATGAGGCCTCCCCTTCCACCACCACACCCCAACATTCCCTGGCACTTGGAGAGTCCCTTGGTAAAGCCAGCTCCCAAAGGCCAAGGCTGCCTGGGCAGTGTGGACACCTGCAGGGTGACACCAAAGAAGAAAGGATCCCTTGAGGTCACTCTCACCAGGCCCGCAGATGCCATTGGAGGATGCTGGCAGCCTTCTCTCCAAGCAATCAAGGTGGCTTGGCTTGGAAAGGGTCCAAAGATAATAACCAGAAGAGGGAAGGAACCAAGACAGGTGATAATCCCAGAGAAATACAGAGGGCCCTAGAAATAAAATCTCCTGAACTCAATATTTCTAGTGCTTGAACTTACATAAAATACATCTGTCCAGAGACATTGGGTTCACAGTGGTATGGCTCTGGGGCTGGGGCCCTGGTACCTGGGTGATGGCCATGTGAAGAGGGAGTGGGTCACCAGGTAGGGTGAGCCCCTGAGAAAGGAAGAGAAAACCATGTGTGCATCCTGAGGCTGTCCCCCCACAGCTGGGCCTCAGGAAACTACAGTCCCCTGGGTGGTGGTGGGGGGTGGGGTGGGAGAAAGCTTCCCAGTCTTCCTCAAAGGCGTCTCAGTTCTTCTCTATGGGAACCAGTTAGGGTGCCCAACTGACCTCTTGTTTGTCCTGGAATCTTGGCCAATAGATGTGAAGGGTGGCCCCTGGGTGGCTCAGTTGGTTAAATGACTGCCTTCGGCTCAGGTCATGATCCCGGAGTCCTGGGATTGAGTCCCACATCGGGTTCCCAGCTCCATGGGGAGTCTGCTTCTCCCTCTGACCTCCCCTCTCATGCTTTCTCCCCGCCCAAATAAAAAAAAAAATGAAATCTTTAAAAAAAAATAGATGTGAGGGTATTTATGCATTGGACCAACAAGGAGGAGGTGAGGTTGACATAAAGGGTCAGGGGAGCCCCTCGACCTGACAGAATCCTGGGCCAACTCCCCCCACTTCTGAGAACTAGGGCAGGATGAGGATGGGGGGAGCGTGAACAAATATCCCAGCCAGATTGACCTCACACCCCTGTCCCAAACAGTGCTCACTCTAGGTCAAGTCGTAGCTGGGGGCAGAAGAATGCTCTGTACCCTTTCTATGACTGATGCAAGATTGGGGGGGGTTGCTTTGAATAAAGCGAGAGGATAATTGAGTTTTCCCCTTTGAGCAAACCCAGGCAGGAGGCTTTGGCATTACATAAGGAATGGGCTCATAACTGGCTCATATTTTATGGAAAGGGCGCAAGTATTGCCTCTTTTTTATTAAAGATTTTTATTTATTTATTTATTTATTTATTTATTTATTTGACACAGAGAGAGAGAGATCACAAGTAGGCAGAGAAGCAGACAGAGAGAGAGGAGGAAACAGGCTCCCCACCAAGCAGAGAGCCCGATGCGGGCCTCGATCCCAGGACCCTGAGATCATGACCTGAGCCGAAAGCAGAGGCTTTAANGCCTCTTTATTTTTATTTATTTATTTTTTTTTTTTAAGTATTGCCTCTTTAAAAAGATTGCCACACAGGGGTACCTAGCTGCCTCAGTCAGTGGAGCGTGCAACGCTTGATCTCAGGGTTGTGAGTTCAAGCCCTATGTTGGGTGTGGAGATTACTTAAGAATAAAATCTTCAAGGGTGCCTGGGTGGCTCAGTTAAGCCTCTGCCTTCAGCTCTGGTCATGGTCCCAGGGTCAAGGGATCGAGCCCCGCATCTGGCTCTTTGTTCTCTGGGGAGCCTGCTTCTGCCTCTGTCCCCTGGCTCATGCTCTCTCTATCTCAAATAAATAAATAAATAAAATCTTTTAAAAAAAAAAGAATAAAATCTTTAAAAATAAATAAATAAAAATTTAAAAAATCTTTAAAAAATTAAAAAATAAAAAAGAATAAAATATTTAAAAATAAAAAAATTTAAATTTAAAGAAATAAAATCTTATTTTTATCTGTCACATGCTAAGCAGATTCACAAAAATTTAGTATATTCTCATTTTTTTTGGAAGTTAGTCCTTGAATCCAATGGGCTGTTCTTGACCTCTAAAAATAAAAATACTGGGACCATTTATTTTTTGCTGTTACTGGACGTTGGGTTGGGGGATTTAACTACATCCTCACAACAATTCTCTGAGGTACGTATTGCTATTGTTCCTATTGTACAGATGAGGACACTGAGGCCCTGGGCGGCTGAGTGATTTATAGGCAGTTCATGGTGAAACCAAGGTGAACTAACAAGGCAGAGCAGAAAGGCATAGGTGCCCGTGGGCCTTGGCAGTGGGGAGTGTGGGAGGGACCTCAGGCTCCCTGAACCTCTAGCCTCTGTCCTGGGTTCACCTGCAGGGGGCCTGTGCCTACCTTCTCTCCTCTGGTTGCAGTCCGTGGAGGGTAGGCTGCTTGGAATAGGCAAGGACAGGGCTGGTCACTTATTAACTTATTCATCAGACAAATATTTATTACGTATCCAGTGTCCTAAGTGCTGGGGGCACAGAGGTGAATGAAAGCAGACATTGCCCCTGCTGGTTCGGAGCTCACAGTCTAGAATGGGAGACCCTACCCAGAACCACCCAACTATATACAAACCGTGACACACCACGTGCTCAGGCGAGGTTCACAGGACTGTGGAGACCCACACTGGGGGTCTGACCCAGACAGGGAAGGCTACCTGGAGGAGGTGGTGATTGAGTAGAAAGCCGCAGGAGGGGTTGGTGTTAACTTGAAGAGGGAAAGGAAGTGCCTTCCATGCAGAGGGAACAGCATGTGCAAAGTCCTGGAGTCAGCAGGACTAAGAGATGGTTAATGCGGCTGGATCACAGAAAAGAAAGATGTGGTGGGATGCAGCTAGAGAGGTAGGCAGGTACAAAGCTCCAAAGTTTAGTGGGGCCGCATATGATCTGGGCTCCTCACCTGCCGGTATGTCCATGCATCCATCTGTCCATGGGTCCCCTCCTCCTACCCAACTACTCGCCCAGTTCATTCATCACCCTCTCACTCATTTGTTTACTGAATGAGGGAACATCTTTCTGTGGCAGGACCTGAGGGGAATATGGAGAGGCAGATCTCTCAAGGAGCTTCCAGACCAGGGAGGGGAGATTGAGTCTCAACTCACTGTGATGTTGCAGTCTAACTCTACGAGGTGGTTAAACAGGATGATGAAAGCCTAGAGACTGTCTCCCATGGGTCTAGCTTCCTAAGGCGAGGCCACATCATTCCCTCCATGGGGGTCTTCCAGGCCTGTGGTACCCCCTGACATCCAACCTCATTCCTTTCTGCTCCCGAAGTAGCCCATTTCTTACCCCCCAGGGTGGGGAGTGTTTCTGATGTTTGTTCTCATTGATCCCTCTTTTGGGTCTCAGAATTCTCTTCATCTCAGGAGAACACAGGGAAACTTGGCCAGGTCTCCCTCAGATATCAGACTCCAGCTCCAGACACTTCCTTTCCTGGGCATGAAAAGAGGACAGAAACCCCGGATGTCCCTCAATTCTAGCCGTGCATTTCCACCCTCCACTCCTCCTTGAACTACTTGTCCTCTGCTTGTGACATCACAATGGTCTCCGTGGCAACCGACTGTGAGGTCACCAATCCTTAAAGCAACAGAGTCTGTGGGTCTGGATGATGGCTTGGAGGAGAGAGGGTGAGTACAAAATGCGGGTCCAACAGGGAAACTATCTCCTCCCAGGAAAGGGGCAGCCAAGACCTATGGGAGGGAGGAGATTTCCATTGCAAGCCCCTTGTAGAGAGAGGTAAAAACAGTTTCTTGGTCTTGTCCCTCACTGGAAAGCTTCTACACTGACACTGAGCCCCTCCAAAATTGCCCATGAAGGGAGAACTTTGTATAATCTGACTCAGACAGGCTGCAGAAATTGATGGGGAACAGAATCCTGGGACCACTGACTTGGCCCCATGTACCGCTGGAAAGTGGAGCTGGGAGTATGGTTCTAGTCTCAGCCCCACTGACTCAGAGGGTCTGGCTAAGACTTGATATATGTTTGAGCCTTGATTTCTCCCTCGGGGAGGAGTGAAGTTACCAAGGAACTTTGTTTCCTGACTTAGAGGATAAGCAACAAATTGGCTAAAGACTGTTGGGTCTGCCCTCCATCTTCTGTGAGTGAATGGGGGGAAGTTGCTGTGACAGGAGAGGGTGGGGTAGGCACACATGGGGTGTTTTTGGATCGGTTGGGACGGCTGCTGGTGTCTCTGAAGCCTTGTTCGTGGTTCGCGAGAGCAGGACCCAATGGAGAGGGAGACCGCTCATCAAGGGGCTTAGTGCCCAGGCTTGGAAGTCAGGTCTGGGTTCAAGTTATCTGAACCTCATGCTTTCCTTAGGCAAGTTTCTGGGCCTCTCTGGGCCTCCACTTCCTTACTTAGAAGGGGAAAACAGGGGCACCTGGGTGGCTCAGTTGGTTAAGCAGCTGCCTTTGGCTCAGGTCCTGATCCCAGGGTCCTGGGATCGATCCCCGAATTGGGCTCCCTGCTCAGAGGGGAGCCTGCTTCTCCCCCTCCCTCTGCTGCTCCCTCTGCTTGTGCTCTCTCTGCCAAATAAATAAATAAAATATAAAAAAGAAGAAAGGGAAAATAGTGCCACTTGCCTTTCGGAAAGGTATTCAGTGAGATAAACTGTAGGAAGGCTTGGCACAGAGTAGGGACTCCATAAATGCTCGTTACATTCGCTTTTCTATCCCCTTAGCTCTTAGCCGTGGGTTTTGTATATTACATGTGCTTCCTTAATGCTTGTGAGTGTCAGCACAGCCTGAGGAATAGAGGACAGTGCTTAGAGCTGGGGAAGTCCACGGGCCTGGGTTCAAATCCTGGTCCTTACAGCCTGGCACACGTTAAGCGAGGTGGCTGGTGGCAGCCATCCTCAGTCTCCAGAAGGGCTATTTCCGCAGGTGCCCCACAGTTTCTGTTCCCCGTCAGCTTCAAGCAAACGAGAGTTAATCCATGGCGTGTCTGGAACTGGAGAGTGGGTGGGCCTTGAGACCGGGGGATAAGAATGGGAGCCTCCCCAGAAAGGGGTCACCCCTCTCTGGATCCCTTCAGTGTGGACACCCAGCTCATGCCAGTCACGGGCGCTGGGGCACCGGCCAGCTCAGTGCTCCTTAAAGTCAGGGCCGAGCAGTGTTTCTCACTCATCGGTGATGCCCAGGCCTGCCCCTGGCACGCGGCGGAGGCTCAGTAGCAGTTAAGGTCTGTGGAGTTAGATGGTGTCTTCATGGTCATGGGCTGGCTATCGTGTTGCATGAAAACCCCGCGCCAGGCTCTGTTCTAAGCTCTTCGCCTGTTGCCTCACTCCACAGCAACCTACGAGATAGATGATGTTATCCGTCTTTGAAATGAAGGAAGAGAGAGCCGAGGCAACAGCGCAAGGTCACACAGCTGGTAAGCAATGACGGGGCTGGGATTTGAACTCGGGCTTCCTAGTTAGTCCCAAGCCTCAGGGAACCCTGCCCATCCATTCTGCCCAACTCACTGCCCTGAATTCCCTCCCCCACCCTCCCTCCTGCTCCTGGCTTCTTCCTGCTGAGCCTGGATCCCGTGCAGCCCAGTGCAGAATGCAAATTCTCCCCGCACGGCCTCAGCCATCTGCCTCCCGCCCTCTGCTGAAATGAAGCTGTGACTGCCACCACCGCCGCCACAGCCGAAGCCACCGCCGGGTCCTTTGCTTATTTCAAGTCCTCCTAAAGCTTGTTGAGTTCTTAACTTATTAAAGATAAGCACATGGAAATAGGGAGCAAATCTCTTTATTTATGACATAATCTCCAGCCCAGAAAAGCGGCAGGAACAGTGTTGCCTATATTAGGGAACCAATAGGAAAAAAATCAATTAGATCCGCCAGAGCGTTTCGCTATTAACTTTCTTCTGATGTTTCTCTTCAGGCTGGCCATGGGGGTCCCTGCCAGCCACAAGCTGCAAGAGAGAGGAGAGCTTTGCAGGGACAGAGCAAGGAATGTCGCAAGAAAGACAGTAGACCAGGCTCCCAGATAGGGCTGGAGTCTCTCCATCCAGGGTCTCCTTCACGGCCTTCCAAAGCTCAGCCGGGAAGTCCTGATGCTGGTTCAGCCTCCATGCTCCCTGCTGCTTGTCAGCTGGTGTCAGGGACAGCTTGTTATTCTTTGCTTCTTGCAGACCTGAACCCCAGGCAAGCCTGATCACATTTCTGCCAGATCCTTAGAAGAAAGGATTCTCTTCTTCCTGGAAAAACGTTATTCTAGAGGGACTCTTTTTTTTAAGATCTTATGTATGGCTCCCCGCTGAGCAGGGAGCCTGACATGGGGCTCCATCCCAGGACCCCAGGATCGTGACCTGAGCCAAAGGCGACTGAGCTACCCAGGCGCCCCTGGAGGGACCGGCAGCCACCCCATGAGGTCCTCATGCTCCTCCGTGGCCTCCATGAGCAACTTCCAAGCTGTCCCCGCCCATAGGGCTCTCCCTTGTTCCTGAGAGCCTACAGCAAGGGGGATCTCCTAGCTCCCATAGTAACCCAGACTTCATCTCCTCAAAGGCAGAGGATCATGGCTCATTCACCAGTGTTTCCTCGGGGTGCTCAATAAATATTCATTGAATCAATAATTATGATAATAACAACTCCATTGATTGAATGCTTACTCTGTGCCAAGCTGAGAAAGGCAGACGCTTTTTTATCTAGAGTAGGACCCTTCTGCTTCTCCCTGAACCAGAAGAGGCTTCCAGTGTTTTGCTTTGTGTTATTTTCTAGCAGCAGCTACGGGAAGTATCATACAGACGCAGGAAGAACTAGCTTGTCACTGCTAACAAGTGAACGGTATGCTCTCTCCATCCCCTTTTAGTCGTCAAGAAGTCCTCCTTGAGGTCTAACCTAAACCTTTCTTGTTGTAACAGCACCAGTCCCGTGCAAACTTCCCCCAGTCGAGGAGGGTCTGCCCGCTCTCAGCATGGGTTGGCCTGCAAGGAATATTAAACACGAAACCTCACAGAGGCCAGCCCTCAGGGCAGGCAATGAACCAACCCTCCTCACGCCTGTTCATTATTATAATTAATATTGAGCCGGGCTTGGTGGTGACCTCGCCCTCACCAGGTATTTGGGCTATTTTAGAAGCTTATTCAGATCAATGACAGACAGCTCTAAATAGATAAACTCCCTGCCATCTAGACGAATCAATTGTAACACTGCCGTCACAACAAGCCCAAGAAATCAATCTGATTTCAGGCGACATGGTAACTCAGCACTGGGCAAGCTGGTTTTAATTTCCGTGTGGCTGAGACCCAGCTTCCTCCGCGTGTTGGAACACCACGCGCCTTCCAGCCCATGTTGCAGGCTCATGGGGGGGGCCCAGGGCAGGTCCCCAGGGGACTCAGGCCAAGGGGGCAGTCATCACATGGAGGGCAGGGTGACTGGGAGGTCGTGTGACCTTGAGGAAGGCTCTGGAACCCCCAGACCCAGGAGGAGCTGACTCAGACCCGCTGTTGGGATCCTTGTTTTGCTGGCTTCAGCTCCGTTTTTTTTTCCGCTGCCCTCTGCAAAAAACCAAGCCTGGAGGCCCTTCTGGGCTGCCTCCCAAATCAGGGAGCCGCAGAGGTGGTCTGCCTACCTTGGGCAGTGGGACAACTGCCCTTCTTGGTCTTGGAGATGAAATTTGTCTAGCTAGGCAGCAAAAAAGCTCACCAGAATAGAAAGAGCCTTTTATTGGGGGCTCACTCTATACGCAGGCACTATGCTAAGTGTTTTATACCTCATCTTAACCCTTACAGAAGCCCAAAGAGAGAGGGAACAGTTCTCCACATTTTGTAGAGGAGGAAACCAAAGCTCAGAGAACTTAAGCAACTTGTCCTGAGTCACACAGCTGATAGGTGATGGAGCCTGGATTTGAACCCACATCTGTGTCTCCCTTCCCCTAAGCCTTAGCTACCAACACTGTCTTAAAGATGACACCAGACATGCCCTCATTCTCCCCCACTTCCCTGGATCCTGTCCAGTTAAACGAAACCGTTGCTTTTCCTCCAGGCTGCCAGGGAAGGCATCCCCACAATCAGCAATTGTTCCCTGAACTTTGACCTTGATGTTCCAGGTACCAAGTTGAGGGTGTTGAGGAGATAGGAGGGTCAGGAGGCCAAGCTGGCTATCTTCCCACATTTCAGCAGGTACTCCCTTTCCCTCCCCCAGTCCTGTTAATATAACTAGGCGTGAGGAATGGGGCCTGGGACAGGCAGCAAGGTATACTAAATGGTCAAGGTCAGGGCTTTTCAAATATATTCTAGCTAAGAAGCTCTCTAATCGGGAGAAACCTTATGAGGAAGGCAAGGATACAAACAGATGAAAATGGAGCCGGTCAGCTGGCAATAGGGGCCTGGGAGCTCGACCCTTCTCTAGCCCCCACCCTTATAGCCGCAGTCCACCCTCCCACCCCTCCTCTCCAGCGCCTTCCAAGTGCTTCACTTGAGCCCTGGGCCTGGCCGATTTTCCAGCTCCAACACTATCGTTCAGCCTGTTCTGGGTTTAGAGCGTTGGGCATTGTGGGGAGGCATAGATCTGGGGACCAGATGGCCCTGGATGGTGAAAGGGGTCTTCTGTCTGTCCAGGGGAGCAAAGGGTCTGGGGGGCCTTGTGGGAGGTGGATGCCTGTTCATCGAGCTCAGCCCCTTATGTCCACCCCGAGGGAGGCAGGGGCGTCTGGATTCTACAGCCTAGCAATGGAGAGGGACACACAGGACCACACAGCTAGCGAGCGACTGAAGTAGGTTCACACCCAGGCCCATGTGGCTCTAGAAGGCCATGCCTGCCTGCATTCCCTCTTCTCCAGACAATGGCTGCCCCCCCAACCCCCACTCTTTTTGCATAAAATCATTAGCCCTTCCACCCACTAAAGACAGAATCCGGAGAGGAACTCAAACTGTAGCGGGAGGGAATGGGATTAGATACTGGTAAGAACTTCCTGACTCACAAGATTGCATTCTAGGATGTGCCAGGGGATAGGCAGGGTGCTCTCTCCCGAGGGTTCCAGTTCATCTGTGCCCCCATGGCTCCCACTTCCCAAAAGCTACCGAGAGTCAAGAATGACCTCTGCCGTGTGTGGCTTTGTCTTTTATTTTTTTGAATAGGTAATAACTGCACGTGGTTCCAAACATAAGGGGTCCTAAGCCCATTCAGTGACAAGCCTTCCCCCCACCACCCTGCCGCCCCCAGTCTCCCAGTTCCCCCGGAGGCGAGCACATATTATACATTTTCTGTCTAGACATATACAAGCAAATAGGGACACATATTCTCTTTCTTTCGCCCTATTTTTAATACACAAGATGTAGCACACCCTGCACAGCGTTCTGTGCCTTGCTTTTGTCACCTGACAATATATCTTGGAGATTACTCCGAATCAGTACATAAAGAGCTGCCTTACTCTTAGGTGTCTTTTTATGGTCGCAGGCTTCTGGGGAGCTCAGAAGTAATCACATCTGGTTTGATTAGCTTCACATTTCCATTTACAACGTCCCCGCCCAGAGAGGGCAGGAAAGCTCTCCAAGGTCACGCAGCAAGGACTAGGGATGAGCGCCGGGCTTCTCCCCCTCCCCTGTCCCCAGCTCGGTGCCCCCCAGCCACCTGGAGGCTGAGCGCGGGCCCGGGCAAGGTGGGGGGTGGGGTGTAAGGACAGGGAGCCGGGCGTCTCTGATTGAAAGGCTGGCCGCGCGGCTCGTAGGCAATCGGCACCTCGCGGCGCGCGGTGCGGAGCGCGGCGGGGCCCGGGGCGCCGGGTGCGGAGAGGACAGCGGCGGCCGCGCGCCACGTGGGAGCAGGCGGGGCCCGCCGATTCCCCGGGAACCCCGCGCCGCGTGCTTCCCGGTAATGAGCTCCGGGGGCCGAGGTGAGCTTCCCCCGCTGCTCACATGGCAGCCGCGCCGCACCAAAGGAAACGGGTGCTTTTTTTTCTGCCGTGCCTGACAGCTCATTAGAAGAATTAATTTACTCCAGCGTTTGCAGTTTAAAGGACATTATTTACTGGTTAATTGTTGTTATTACAAAATGTTAAATATCATTATTTATTCCCCAGGCCCTGACAGCCTCTCTGACGGGAATTTATTAGGTGAGTTGGTATCACCGATGGGCGCCCCTGTGCGGGGCAAGGTGAGGCGGCGGGTTTGCTCCTGGGCCTGGCGCTTCGAAGGGCAGAAAGTGAGGGGCTGCACTCTGGCCCACCTCCTCGCCCCCCCCCCCCCCCCCCNCTGTGTGGGGGCGGTTGGAGGCAGGCGGGGGACAGCACTCGCCTAGAGTAGCAGTTTGGGGGTCGGGATGGAAGTTGCCAGAAGGAACCCCGGACTTTGAGTCTTGCCCTTAAAAGGTTACCTCCTGAACAGAAGTATCCAGGCCACTTTCTTGAAATTTGGAGAATTTAAGAGCTGGAAAGGAGGTGAGGGCTCACCTGGGATTCACCAGCAGAGTCCATACCGCAAAGGGTCTACGGATTTGAGTTTGACATGGTCAGCAGACGTCACCAAAAAATCTAGATTTCTGGCTTGTCTCAAAAACTAAGAAGATTTTGCCACACTGAACCCACGGTTTTGTATCAGTTGACAATGACCAGCTGGCAGAGAGGGGCAGTGCCCTTCAGGGGACATGCCAGTTACCCAAATGCGCTGTCTTCCATCCTTTGCTTCCCTCTCCACGTTACTTTCATCTGTAGGTATCAGAGTTTTCAACGGCTGATCTGATCTGATCCTCCCGTGTAGATGAAGGAGCTCTGTCCTGAGCAGTGAAGTCTCCAACGACACTTTCGTCTGTACTGGGCCACCCTCGAAGCTCGCTGCTGCCCCTGCCTTCTCCGGGTCGGGTCTGGAGTGAGTCTGGGCAGGGAGCTCAGGGCTTAGGGTAGCCTCTGGGCTGGAGTGAGACCTCTTAGTGAAAATTAACAAGAATCCTGGGCCCCCAAATTGCATTTATTTATTTATTTGGGAAGTAGTTTCTGAGGATTTACTATGTGACCTATAAAACTGATTTGGATACAAATCTTACCCTCAGGGAATCCAGTCTGGTGAGACTGGGTGACACAGGCATCCAATCACAGTTGTGGGGGACACAGGAGTGGGGCAGCCCAGACGAGGAAGGGGTGACTGGTAGTTTGGGAGGAGACCCCGGGAGGAGGCTTTCCACGGGAGGGAATGAATACATTCATATGTTCTAGGCTGGGCGGGCCACCTGTGTCCTCATACACAGACACACAAGTTAGGAACCCGAGGCAGGAGCTGGGGACTGATGGGAGCAGACGGGCCCTGGGCAGGAGGGTCTCTTGTCTGAGACCCAACACCCAGCCCCGGGAAACATGGATCTCTGGGGCAGACTCCAAACAATGGTCCTTCAGACAGGTCTTGGACCCCGTCCTTTCCTGCCCAGGCACCTGACGGCAGCAGGTAGCCTCAAGGAAAATTGGGAGAACTAAAAGGAGATGAAAAATACTTTGAAAGAAGTATGAAAACGGGCTCAACTGAGCCATTGCTGTTGCCGTGCTGTAAATTATTGCAAAGTTATTTCTGGCTGGCAGCCTGGTTTATTTTAGACCCTACCTCATTTCTTCCAGGTTATGGGCCCTAATTCCTTGCCCGGTGAGTCAGAAAGAGACCAGCATTACTGGAGTGAATCCTGAGCAGATTCGGAACCCGTTACCACGGCTGGAAGGATTCCACAGATTCCCAGAATATCAAGGCATGCTGCCCTTTGGAGATCTTCTTCACCAGCCCCCCTCATTTTATTTTATGGCCATATTAAAATTTAAAAGTTTTTATTCATTTTTTGAATAGATAATCCGTGTCCAAGGTGCAAAATTCAGAAGACATAAAAGAGTACCAGGCAGACTGTCTCTTCTCACTCCTCAGAGGCAGCCAATGATATCGATTCCTTGTGGTTTACTCTATTTTAAGATAGCATTGTTTCTCTTTTCTGTTCATGTAGAAAACACAGTAATTCCTGCAGATCATACACAGTCCCACTTATTTAGGGCTGAATACTGTGGACATTTTGGTGTATAAGCAGCGAGACTTTTCTTTTTGCATGGATGCATCTCTAGTTAGAAACTTGTATAACCTGAGTTTCTTATTTGTTTACATTAAATGTGATTCTTTAAAATAACGGTCTAAAGATATATGCTATATTGCTAACAATGAGTACTCTGAGGGGAGGAATGGGACTGGGTTAGGGTTAGGGAGTGGGGGAGTGTGCTTTCCCTCTATTAACATTTTTTTATTTTTTTATTTTTTATTTTTTTTTAAAAGATTTTATTTATTTATTTCACAGAGGGAGAGAGATCACAAGGAGGCAGAGAGGCAGGCAGAGGGGGGGGGAAGCAGGCTCCCCGCTGAGCAGGGAGCCTGATGCGGGCCTCGATCCCAGGACCCTGAGATCATGACCTGAGCTGAAAGCAGAGGCTTTAACCCACTGAGCCACCCAGGCGCCCTTGACATTTTTTTAGAATGAAAATATATTTGTATGTTACTCCCCCATATCGCAGAATCTAACTGTGAATGACTGCACCAGGAGGCAACTATTCAGCCAATCTTTTATGATTGTGGTGTTAAGATGTATCCAGGTTCAGGGGCTCTTTGGTGGCTCAGCTGGTTAAGTGTCTGCCTTGGGCTGGGGTCAGGATCTCAGGGTGCTGGGATCAAGCTCCTCGCTCAGTGGGGAGTTTGCTTGTCACTGTCCCTCTGTCCCTCCCCCTGCCTGTGCTCTGTCCCTCTCTCTCAAATACATAAATCTTAAAAAAAAAAAAGGTGTTTGTAGTTTTGCCATTGTCAACAAAGCTGGGATGGAAATTTTTGTACAACTTTTCGCACTTGTCCACTGTTGCCTTGATGTGCTTTTTAAGAGACGGACTTGCTGGGTTAAAGGGAATGTACACTCCAAGGCTTTTTGATGCATGGCGTCAAAATTCCTTCCTTCTGGGCTGTTCTCATCTCTCATTCCACCAGCGGTGCCCGCTCTCTATTCCCACTGCTGCACAGGTGTGAGGTTTGTGAGACAGTGAAGCAAAAGCATGGGAAATTGGGATGGTTTCTTCTCTGGGTGAGGCTTAAGAAGGGGGCAGTGCGTGATTTGGGGGAGCCTGCCCTGGTGCCTCAGAACCTGGGGATGCTGGCAGGAGCCCACAAGGGACCTGAGTGGCCAAAGGGAAAAAGGAGGAGGAGCAAGGAATGAAATGCAGAACCTCAGGGGCCTCCACTTGTCCCAATCCCAAAGACTAAGTTGTGTCTGGATCTAGAGATTTCCTCCAGGCATCCAGCTATAGGGTGAGTTCAGCCCCTCCATCCACAGTGCAATTTAGAACTAATGGCATGGCTGAGATGGCTTCTCTGAGAGCTTTTCCAGCCCAAGAGAGTTACATCCCTCAAGTTCAAGTGGCACATGGAGGACCTTCAGGGTCAAGGTCTCCAGCTCCTGCCTCCCAAGTGTCACAGTTACTCTTTGAGTGTTGGTTGTGCCCACTTCCGTGGGTCTCACCTGCAGCCTTTGTACCCTTGGATTCTCTGGCAAGCTGACCCATCCCATTTGGAAAGCTTAGAGAGGAAAAAAAGGGACTGGAGACAGATTTACTGATTTAATATTGAAAAGATGGCGCTCTGAAGGTGCCCCCTCCTTTCTGGAGCCCAGCGTCTCCACAGTGGCTGAGGGTTCCTCTTGATGGGGGCTACAAGAGAAAGCCCAAGATTGCATCTCATTGGTGAGATGAATAATACATTTGAAGCATCTCACAAACTATGTTTGATCCGCCTAAAGCTTCAGCGGTTAACGTTTTTCTCTTTATCCCTGGCAAGGGAGGGCTGGGAACTGTCAACATTTTCCTTTCTGCCTAATTTGTGCCTTCTCCATCAAGAGAAAAGCAGGGGCAAGGGAAGGGAAAGAGGCAGGGAAGGAGGGTGACACGCTCCCTGAGCAATTCACTGAGCCACCGTGCTGGGGGGGTGGTCCCACGGCCTGGGAACCCCCTGGGATCACCAGTTCAGAGAAGGGGAGGGAGGCCCTGGGGTGAGGGGCTGTGCAGTGGGTTCGAGGGCTCTCTGGGGCTGGTCTGCAGGACTGCGTGCTCCTAAGACATTGTTCCTTGGGAGGGCCCATCTCCAGTGTTTCTGGTGGGCAGCCAGAGGTGGGAAACTGAGGCTTGGAGCTGCCGAACACGGGAGAGGCTCTCCTCCTCTCATGGGTGATGGGGAGTAATGGCAGTAAGCGCTGACTCTGACCGAGCTCAGGGGCCAGGTGCTGCCCATGTTTAACCGACAGGCATTCGGTGCCCCGAGGGGTGACTTTAAGTTCTAAGGGTCCCCTCTTCCAAGGTCCCGCTGCTAGTCTGCATTGGGCTGTCTGGCCCAAAAGTTCATGTTCTTAACCACAGGGCTGTTCTCCCTCTTGACTCATCTCCGATACTTTGCCAAACTGGTCTCCTGATCTGGAGGGGCAACAGAGAAGTGGCTAACCTCTCACCGTGCCTCAGTTTCCTTGGGTATAAAATGGAGATATTAACAATCGTACCAACCTCACAGGATTGTGGCGAAGGTTAAATAGTCAATACCCTCAGGTTCACAGAGCCTGGAGCGTAGGAAGCACCATATGCCTTTGTTCTTATTCCCAGTTTATTTTACCCCATGGTCAAGTTGCAACCCCCCCCCCACTGACCTTGAACCATCCTCCCACTTGGGACTGCCTATCTCTGTCCCAATTCACCTTCTCCGTCCAGCCAGCTTGGGGTCCCACCGCTGGACTCCCCACGCCCCCTTCTGACAGGTCCTCTGCTTCCCACAGACCTTGCCGATTTCCAGGGCTCTTTTCTCTTCCGCGGTGGTGGCTGGTGGAGGGAACGCCCATCCCTTAGGTGGCCGGCAGCACACTTTTGCTGGAGGCAGAGCAGAGAGAGAGAAGTCTTCCCTGGGAGGAAGCGGAACAGATCGTCCCCACTGGGGAAGGAACAAGGGATGGAAGAGCGGAAGAGATTTTCCTAATAACTGACAACGTGTCTCCACCCTGAGCCGTTCATTTCTGTACTTTCACAGGCTCCTCCTCCCCATGGGGAAGCTATTCATCGTGTCCACTCTCAAGCCCTTCAACTGCAGTGTGACCCGAGGGAACAGAAGGAAGGCGTCTGCCAAAGCCAGTACCCAAACCGGATTTTGGAGAGGACCTCCTTGAAGTCTGGGTGATGATCAGGGCATCCTGGGGAAGCAAGACCTCTCCCCACGGGGCAAGGCAGCCCCAGTGGACTCTAGCAGCCTGGCCTGTGTGCCTGCCCCATGCCCCCAAAGCCCTTATGTTTGGGCCTGGCGTCCCACGGAGGCGGCATTCTGCTCCGCAGCTCAGAGCACAGACGGGAGGGCGGGCATTGCCGAGAATCAATTTGCGGGAGCAGCGGGGGCTTTCTCTTCCTCCTTACTTTTCTGGTCTTTGATCTCCTGTCCTTCCTCCGCAGTACCATTTTTCTCCTCCTTCTTCCCTTGATCTCTCCCTCTTTCTCTCCCTTGAGCCAAATCACAGCAGCTCCCTAGAAGGGGGGGTGGGGAGCGGGAGTCCTTTGTCCTCCTGCTCCTTCTGGCTGGGTGGGGCTCGCTGCCCGAGGTGCCAGCCTCCTGCCCCCGGCCCGAGGGGCACGTTTGGCCCTGGTGAAAGGACGCGTGCACACACACACACACACACACACACACACACGCATGCACGTGCACGCAGGCTCCAAAAGCAAGAGCCGAAACAGGGAGAGCAACTAGGAAAGAGAGGGAGAGGCGAAGACAGAAAGACGGAGACAAGATTCAGAGCATCAGAAAACCAGGGAAAGAGATGGGGAGAGGCAGAGACAACGAAAAAAGAGAATTCAGCAAATTAAAAATTTTACAACCATCCAGCAAGTCTGCAAAAATGATCTTCCCTGCGGTCTTTCATTTATCTCATTATCTGACTCCTAATGTGCTTTTTCCCCCTTTCTTTTCTCGCCACACTTGGTGCAAAATCTTATTAGCTTTTTTTTTTTTTTTTTTTTTTCTGGCAGGGGCTTCATATAGTCTTTTTCATTACATTTCCTAATAAAAGCAATCACTAGGAAGGCACGGCTGGAGGATTAAAAAGCCACCTCAGCAGCCGCCTGGCCAGCAGAGCCAGGACTTGGGATAGCCTGGTACATGCTGCTAGAGGAACAGGCCAACCCCCGCGGGCTGGGTCAAGGAGACCCAGGCTGCGCTGTGGAACATTCCAGGGCCGGGTTGGTGGCTTTGCAGCTGCAGGTGCATGAGGTTATAGGAAGTGTCAGAACAGAAGACCTGGAGGTATAGCTAGAGCCGCTCTCCCTGGGGCGGCTTCGGAACACGAGTGAAAGCCACCTGCCTGACACCCCCTGCCCCCTGGCCTGGGCCCTGTGCTCTGGTTTTGATCCGGAGAAGAATATTTGGGGCCTCTCTCTTTGGGCCTTGGCCTACCCCATAGCACATTCTTTTGAGTGATGTCAAATCCTCACCTTTTGAGAATAGATTTTTTTTTTTAATTTGTGGTGGTAAAATTCACATAACTTGGGGCGCCTGGGTGGCTCAGTTGGTTAAGCGTCTGCCTTTAGCTTGGTTAAGCGTCATGATCTCAGGGTCCTGGGATCAAGTCCTGAGTCAGGCTCCCTGCTTGGCAGGCAGGTACCTCATATAAGCGGAATCCTGCAATATTTGTCCTTTTTGTGACTGGCTTATTTCACTCAGCATAACGTTTTCAAGGTTCACCCATGTTGTAGTCTGTGTCAGAATTTCCTACCTTTTTAAGGCTGAATGATACTCCATTGTGTAAATATAGCACATTTTGCTTACTATACACTTTGTTGTTGTTGTTTTTTTTAAACAGAAACACTTCTATCCATATAAGGAAAGTGAAAAGAAGCGGAACCCACCCAGATACCCATCGCATCCATATGACGGTTGCTGTCCTTTTTGTGTGTTTCTCTCTTATGCTAATAATTGTATTTCTACCCCCTCAGTGAATAATCCTGTCCTTCCAGGGCTGGTTCAAACCACTCTGAGCCAGCAGCGTGACCGAGGATATAGTGCTTAGAAAGGGCCGAAAGTTACCAGGAAACAGGCGTGATAAATAAGCAAAGGCAAGAGAAGGATCCCCTGTAAAGTAAAAAGACATTTTATTGCCTGGGTTATAAACTGGTCCTGAAGTATTAACATAGGACCCTCCAGGATGACTTAGACCACACATCGAGTGACACTGGGTTAATTACAAAACATTCCAGGGGGGCGCCTTTGAAGAGAACAACAGTCATTTGGAAATATTGGGCCGATGTTTTAAAATAAAGGTACAAAACAATCCAATTCAAAGTGACGTCTCAACGTCTTGGTGTTTTGGGGATCACCGTAGGTGCTCAGCTAGGACTGTTGGAGTTGGTCCCAACCAGCATTTCCCCAAGACCAGAGAGCATCACAGATTTAGAAGACGAGTGAGAGGAGGTATTACGGCTGAAGTGTGCCCATCAGCATCTACTAGGGTATCTTGGGTGGGACCACAGCCTGCTCCAGGCATGGAGGCTTCCGTCTCAGCCACTGAATTGGTTCATAACAGCAATTCCTTGGATCTCTGTGGTCCTTTGGGAAGCTTTTGTCTTTCATTTCTTGCCACTGTCCTCCAGGACTTTCTTGTTCTCAGTCTCTGCCAGTCTCTGTCCCTGGCTCAGACCCTGGATGAGAGCAGACTGCTCAGAGAGGGTAGACACCCAGAGGTTACAGAGACAACCTCACGGATCACCTTTCCTCCCCCAATCTGGTGTCAGAGCCCCTGAAACAGACCATGGATTTCCTCTCTCTGCAGGAGCTAAGGTGTTTATTTTCCATGTGGCCTTAAAAACTGGATCTTTTCCTTATAACCTGCACACACACACACATATACCCTCTCTGTTTCCACTAATATTAGCCTAGAAAAGATCACCCCCTTTCTCTTCCTGAGAAGCTGCCCCCCTCCCTTCCATCAGTGCTCCAGGGGGCTTTTATTTTTCTTTTATTCTCAGCTCTCTATCAATCAGGGGGAGGGGGAGACACTTTATCTGAACCCTTAGCGAGCGACAGCAGCAACCAGCAGCTGCTAGGGCAGTGGGAACTTCATTTCCGGCGCTGACGTTTATAAATGTGGCACAAAATACCAGTAGGGACCGAAATAAATCAAACAGCTTCTCCAGAGGTCCCTAGGGGCTGGTTTAGAATTTCTTTCCATTCGGGGTCATGTTCCTTCTCTTTCTTTGCAGGGGAGGGGGTGGGAAGGGCTGTGATTTGCAACACGGAATGAACCACCTTCTTGCTGCTTCGTAAAAACTCTGAGCCAGGGACCCAGGATGGTCTGAAGTGAGAGCATTGGGTCTGTCTCTGGATGTGGAGATATGCTCGGGGCTTGAATTCCTGGGTTGGTGTTAGAATCCCTGCTCTGTCACTTCCTCACTGTCAGTTTCCCTGTCCGCAAAATGGGGCTAAGAATGCCTGCTCTATGCACCTCACAGCGCTGCCGTGCAGAGTGAATGAGATGTCTATACAGTGAGTGCTCTGGAGCTTTTGATGAGCTCACGTGATGTGGTGAGGGTCCCTAACGGGCAATGACAAGGACCGGGGTTGTCTGGGAAGATTTTAGGATGGGCTCCAGGCAGACCTTCCCCAGCCCATTCCACAAACCTTGGCTGTCTCCTTTCCTTTCAGAATTCTGGGCAAGGAATGCAGATAGTCGTTCCAAACACAGCTGGACTTTTCCCAATGCGTTTTCTGAGACTTCCTTCTTCTGCCCCTCTAAATACCGAGAAAATAAAGGTGGACAAGTATGATAGGGAGAGAGAGGAAGAGAGGGACGGGGGTGGAGAGACACTGAGAGAGACAAAGAGAGGGCTGCCAAACACAAGGCAGGAAGAAGGGAGCGTTGGGTTAATACCGTGCTGCTGTGAGTTCACACGGATCCTTTCAAAGTTCTGCACGAGAACCCTGCTCAGGGAGATGAGACCCGGTGCGGGCTCCGCCATCGCACCCCTTTTATATTTTGAGATGCTGCACAGCACCTTTCACCTGTTTTGGGGTCTTTCTGTGGATTTGGATCCTCTCCAACCCAAACCCTGGCTGTGGTTGGGAGCTTCGGAGCAGGCAGGATGCTGACGATGCCCTGAGCCCCTCAGATGGCAATTACCTGTACAGCGTTTTCTTCTAAGCCTTTTTCTGTAACAAGATTCTACCCAGCTTCGCTCCCCAGAGGCAACTTGCGTTGCCAGTTTCTTGCTATACTTATAGAGAGAAAACTGATTTTCTTTAAATATTTGTTCAACACTTTATTTAAAGAGGTTAGGTGCTGCAAAGAAGAAGGATGAACAGAGGACCTCGCGTCTCTATTGTTCTCAGCAGCGCAGCCTTGGTGGGTGATTGCGTGCCGCAGTCTTTGAAATGAAAGCTGTACATAAGCAGGACTCACTTTCAGCTGAAGGCAGTTAACCTTGGAGGTCACAGTCCATGCCTGCCTCTGACCAAACCCGTCCTCCTTTTGAACAATTACAGGGATTTCCCTAAAGCCACCTGGGAAGCAGAATTCTCTTCTATTTTATTCCAATTCATGATGAGGCTTTAGGGTCACCTGTATTTTGGCCCTTTAGCCGAAGTTTGGCCGGTCCACTCCTAAATCTGGTTCTCATGGTAGCTATTATGAAATTCTCACTCGCTGGCCTCTGAGGGTGGTGGTCATTCTTTTTTTCTTTTCTTTTTTTTTTTTTTAAGATTATTTATTTATTTATTTGACAGTGAGCAAGGGAACACAAGTAGGGGAAGTGGGAGAGGGAGAACAGGCTTCCCATGGAGCAGGGAGCTTGATGTGGGGCTCAATCCCAGGACCCTGGGATCATGACCTGAGCCAGACGCTTAACGACTGAGCCACCCAGGCGCCCCTTGATAAAATATTTTCAAAAAGGGTGCCTGGGTGGCTCAGTTGGTTAAGCATCTGCCTTCAGCTCAGGTTATGATTCCAGCATCCTGGGATCGAGCCCCGCATCGGGCTCCCTGCTCAGCAGGGAGTCTGCTTCTCCCTCTGCCTCTCTGTCTCTCATAAATAAATAAATAAAATCTTTCTTAAAAAAATTTTTTTTAAAGATTTTATTTATTTATTTGACAGAGAGAGAGAGATCACAAGTAGGCAGAGGCAGGCAGAGAGAGGAGGAAGCAGGCTCCCCACTGAGCAGGGAGCCCGATGCAGGCCTCGATCCCAGGACCCTGAGATCATGACCTGAGCCGAAGGCAGAGGCTTTAACCCACTGAGCCACCCAGGCGCCCATTTTCTTAAAATTTTTTAAAAATATTAAAAAAATCTTAAAAGCTCCAAAGAGTTGATAAAATCCAAGAAATCAACAGGCCCACATGGAAGAGAAAACCAAAACATAGAAACCAATTTTCTCTGAAAAAGCATCTGTCAATCCTAGCAAATGTGAGTATTCATTTGGAACACCTGGGAGAATGAGCAGGCTAGCAATCCATGTTCAGTGCCTGCACATGGTGGAAAGTCTAATAGAATACCCTCCTCTCAATACACTGAGATCCCATAGGACTCCTGCATGATCCAGAGAACCTCAGACCTGGGACTCTGTTTAGATAGCTCAGGACTGGTGGTGGCCCTAGTGTTTGGCAGAAGTCAGCACAATCCTCTCTGGAGGAAAGCCCCTTCGTATTCAGATTATTCCTATGTATGTGGAATAATATATAATAAATTAATGTGTAATAAATAATAATTTGTTCAAGTGCAGATATTTACATAGAATAAGAAATCGTAAGGGGACAAAATAGACTTTAAAAACTCCAAATACAAATTCTGTTAAAAATTTTTATTTAGGGGCACGTGGGTGGCTCGGTCATTAATCATCTGCCTTAGGCTCAGGTCATGATCCCAGGGTCCTGGGATTGAGCCCCACATTGGGTTCCCTGCTCTGTGGGAAAGCCTGCTTCTCCCTCTCCCACTCCCCCTGCTGGTGTTCCCTCTCTCGCTGTGTCTCTCTCTGTCAAATAAATACATAAAATCTTTAAAAAAATTTTAATTTATTAATTTTTAAAATATTTTATTTATTTATTTGACAAAGAGAGCAAGAGAGCACAAGCAGGTGGAGCAGCAGAGGGAGAGGGGGAAGCAGGCTCCCCTGCTGAGCAGGGAGCCCGACAACGTGGGGCTCAATCCCAGGACCTGGGATCATGACCTGAGTCAAAGGCAGATGCTAAACCAACTGAGCCACCCAGGTGCCTGCCCCAATATAAATTCTTTTTTTAAAAAAATATTTTATTTATTTATTTGTCAGAGAGAGAGAGAGAGAGAGAGAGCACACAAGCAGGGGGAGCAGCAGGCAGAGGAAGAAGCAGGCTCCCTGCTGAGCAAGGAGCCTGAGTGGGGCTCAATTCCAGGACCCTGGGATCATGACCTGAGCTGAAGGCAGATGCATAACTAACTTAGACACCCAGGCATCCCTACACATACTTAAAATTAAAATAATAATAGTAACTGCAATTAAAATTCAACTCATTAATTTAAAAGCAGCTGAAATGCAGTAGAACAGAGAATTGGCAAAGTGGAAGATAATATTGAGAAATTACCCAGTATGCAGCATGGAGAAACAAAAAGGGAAGAAGGATGGAGAAGACAGTAGATACAGTGGCTAGAGCCCAATATATCCCAGAAAAACAGAAAAGAAAAATACGGCAGAGGCAAATATTTGAGAAAAGAAATGGCTGAGAGCTTTCCAGAAGTGATGGAAGACACCAGTCTACAGATTCAAGAGGCCAGTGAATCCCAAGCATGAACGTCTTGTCTAAACCGGCAGCCATATGAAAGGGGAGGGAGGGATACAGCTCAGAATTGTGTTTCTAAGAAGCAGAATTTTGTGGCTCTGATGCCTGAGATTCTCTGCTCCCTTTGGCTCCCCTCCTCCTTCCACTGCCTCGCACCCTCTCCCCAGCCAGGCCCTGGTATCCTACCACTTCTCCACCAAGGCCCTCCCTCAGACCTTTCTTTCTCTCTTGACCTCAAGGAAAGGAAGGAAGCCCAAGGCAGAAACAGAAAAAAAGCACAGGAGAATAAGAACCAGAGAGGAGGGCGCCTGGGTGGCTCAGTGGGTTAAAGCCTCTGCCTTCGGCTCAGGTCATGATCCTAGGGTCCTGGGATCGAGGCCCACATCGGGCGCTCTGCTCAGCAGGGAGCCTGCTTCCTCCTCTCTCCTCTCTCTCTGCCTGCCTCTCTGCCTACTTGTAATCTCTCTCTCTGTGTCAAATAAATAAATAAAATCTTAAAAAAAAAAAAAAAAGAACCAGAGAGGAATCAGAGTAAGGGAGATGAGCCTTACAGGTGTTATGACTCGGGAGATGGAGCAGACTAGCTTTGGGGGTCAGCCTGGAAGCAACAGGTGGAATATGGGGGATTGAAGATGACGTAGGAGTTGCTATCCAGAATTCTGCTTCCCTTCCCTTTCCCCCTCTCTCTCAGGCTTCCCTCTGAGTCTCTCTGCCTCCATGACCTTACCTTTGGCTGTATCATGTCAGGAGGACCTGAGCTCCCATATCCATCTACATTCCCTAAAAAACAGCAACATCAACAGTCAGGCTGCAGAGATGGGAGAAGGAAAGACCATATTCCCTTGAAAACTGGAGACTACCAGAGTACCAAATCCCTGGAGAATCCCTGGGAATCGGGGTTGAAACGTCTGAGAAAAAAATTAAATCACCATGTAGCCTGGGAAGGGAGCAGCTACCTCACACCTCACTAGGACAAAAGGAAATGCAGTAAAAATGAGGGAGGAGATGTTTTCATTGTCCTAAGGGTCCCAGGTCTTCCTGCATGCTGCGGAGGTTGGGTTGCTATTTGCCACCTGTGAAGCCAGCCAGAACCAGTGAAAGCCACTTGATTTTTCCTGTCCCCAGTTCTCACTCCTTGCTGCAAATCCCCATCCCAGAGTGTCCTGATAGCCAAGCTATGAAGGATGGGAAATCCATGGAATAGTCTTTCCAGAGAAGGGAAGAGAGGGTCCTGACAGATGATTCGTATATTGTTTCCATCCCTGATACACCCTCACCTCCAAGGGGCAGAACTGGGACACTAGTTCTCAGTTCTCTTTGATTTATCATTTTCCCCAAAGTCTGCTCAGCTTTAATGGGACCTCTCCAAAAATCTAGTGGTGGGAATAGACAGGCTCAGATACACATAGGTGTAAAGAGACCTACTTAGGGGCACCTGGGTGGCTCAGTCTGTTAAGCGTCTGCCTTTGGCTCAGGTCATGATCCTGGGGTCCTGGAATCGAGTCCCACATTGGGCTCCCTGCTTAGCAGGGGGCCTGCTTCTCCCTCTCCCTCTGCCTGCTGCTCCCCCCTACTTGTGCTCTCCCTCTCTATCAAATAAATAAATAAAATCTTCAAAAAAACAAAAACAAAAACAAAAACAAAGAGAGGCCTACTTAATGAACACCTAATTGTTTCTTTTAGAGCCGGGATAAAAAGACTTTGAGACAAGATTAAGAAAATCGTGGTATTTGATTTTCATCCAACATCTTAGCAAGGCTAAGGCAGGGGTGGCCACTACTCTCCAAGCTTCTCAATGCTGCCCCGGGATGATAAGAAAGATCCTGGAAAATTGGCCAAAAAAGACAAAGATCCAGTGAGTAAATCTGGGGGCTCAGGCCAGAGAGAAGTGGTCTACAGGCGTAGCTCAGGACAAGCTCAATAAGCTGGTCTCATTTGACAAAGCCTGTAAGACACAACAAAGTCTGTAAGGACGTTCCCAACTAGCACCTTGTATCTCCAGCTGTTGTCTTTAAGAGACTGAAGATTCTGGGTTCCCTGGCCAGGGCAGCCCTTCAGATACTGCTCAGTAAAGGACTTATTAAACCTGTTTGACAGTGCAGAGATCCAGTCACTTACACCAGAAATACCAAGGGTAGAGATACTCGGCTGCCGGTGACGATGCATGAACAGATCTCACCAACTGTATATTTTGGAATATAAAACTATTAAGTCCAAGAAGGAGGAGGAGGAGGAGGAAGAATAGGAAGGGGAAGAAGAAGGGCTCTGTCGTTAAGTGTCTGCCTTTGGCTCGGGTCATGGTCCCAGGGTCCTGGGATCGAGGCTCGCCTTGACCTCCCTGGTCAGCGGGGAGTCTGCTTCTCCCTCTCCCTCTGCCTGTTGCTCCCCTGCCTGTGTTCTCTCGCTCTCTGTCAAATAAATAAATAAATAAATAAATAAATAAATATAAATCTTTAAAAGGAGAGGGAGAAGAAGAAGATTCCAGTGTTCAGGGAAGTTTTCCCTTAGGACAATGAAAACGTCTCCTCCCTCATTTTTACTGCATTTCCTTTTGTCCTAGTGAGGTGTGAGGTGGCTGCTCCCTTCCCAGGCTACATGGTGATTTAATTTTTTTCTCAGACGTTTCAGCCCCGATTCCCAGGACTTTCCTTGTGGCCTTTCCTCCCCCCGGAGACCACCTAGCAATGCAACTCTTCTATCTCGATGGAGTGGGGTGGAAGGTAATATCTGCCACTTCGCAAATGCAAACACGAAGCAGGGGCAGGAAGCGGAAGCCAGGGTCTCCGGGTGTGCTCCCCCCACGACCTCCAGGCCTGAGGACGGGCACTGTCCTCACTGCAGCTCACAGAGGACACTGTCGACCTTTGATAAACCTCGCCGGGCCAGCTTGGATAAGACCCCCCTGAACACCCAACACCCGATGGCTGGAGAACAGTGTGAGTCTAGGGTGCCTATGGCGGCCAGAGGAGCCCACCATATACACTCAGCAAACATGTAGGGTGCCTTCTCTGTCCGAAATGCCTTCTCCGTGCACAGACAACTACGCGGCCGTCAGGAAGAATGGGCCAGCCCCATAGGACTCATGCAGAAGCCACAATATAAAAAATGGAAACAGCAAGGTGCCGTATAGTGTGCAACTTCTGAGATTTCAAAGAAAGAATGTGCACTTTAAATATGTTTGGACACTCACAGAACGTCTCTGAAAGGAGACAAATGAAAATGCTAACAGTATTGCATGCCAGGAGAACAAAGTCGCTGAGGCCAGGGTGGGAAGGAGACATCCTTTTCAAGGTGTTCTCTTTTGAGCCTTTTCATTGTTGTTCCCTGTGTCTGTATTACCTATGGGAGATGGCAATCAAAAGCAGACCCCTTCCCCTTAAGGAGCTGCGAGGGGGAGGAGGCAGTCCGGCAAACACTTGCAATCCCCTTTGCTCCCCTTTGCTGGTTATTGCTATCGGTGAGATGCAGACAGAGTGAGAAGGGAGTCCAGGACAGAGGACATCCAAGCTGGCTTAGGGGTGTCGGGGAATTTGGAATCATCATCACGGCAAATGCTGGAACCTCGCTCAGCTCAGCCTTGCCAGGGCCTAAAGAGCACAGTGAGAAGGGACCCGCCGTAGAGCTGCAGAGGCCAGGATGCAAACTGTCTTGCGCGTGCCAAGCTAAGGAACTGTGATTTTATCGTAATAGGAAATGGGTGGCTGTTACGGAATTTTCAGTAGGGGAGACTGACCTGTGCGATTTGCTGTTTAGAGAGAGAACTCTGGCAGGAGCGTGGAAGGATAGATTAAGAGGGGCAAGGAGAGGCGGGGGGACTGGTTATGAGGTTAATGCAAGAATCTAGGCGAACGAAGGCAGATGGATGACCTGGGGGAAAGGCAGCAGAGGGTGGGGCGGGGGATGGGGAGGGGTGGGGGGAGCAAAACCTGAGACGGGCAGTGGGTCTCCAAGGTGTATGGAACCATGCACAGATCCAGCTCTTGGATTTCTCGCTCTGGCATCTTCTGCACATTCAGGGCCCCAAACCCCCCTGGCAGCTGGCAGGATGGGTCTGGAGGGGCCACTTCCTGGTCTGCCTGCCTGCCTCCTTGCCCTAGGCTCCAGCGCCTTGGCAAAGAGGGGCAGGGCGGGGGGGGGGGTTG
>LNAC01000022.1:7273548-7293687 GCA_002007465.1 Ailurus styani
GGGGGGGGGGGGGGGGGGGGGGGATGAGAACAGAAGATTCTCCCCCACCATTCAACTCCTAGGTCTCTCTTATTTATGCCTCGCTCTCTCCTGATTCGAGTCCTCTCATTATTTCGAGCTGTACAGCTTGCTGCTTCCCTGGCTGGGCTCTCCCACCCCCGTGTGCGAAGTGTCAATCAAGCCGTCAGATGAGCAGCTCAGCCTCACATCCTCAGAGGCTCTGCCCCAGGACACGAGCCGCAATTGCTGACACACAGCAGCGCAGTCTAGGGCTGCTGGCTCTTTCTTTAATAGTCTTCCGATCCAAAATGGGTGTTAAAATGGAATTCGAGGGGATCGCTTCTTTCTGCGTGCCCCTGTCAGGACAGCCACAAGGACGGGCAACCCTGAGGGAGAGGGGAAGACTTCAGAAGTCGATTTCCTTTTCATTTCAAGGTTGGGTCGTGGCCAGCGTCGGCTTTCCGAGGAGCTGTTTGAAATTCTTAACAAGGAACTGAATGCTTGAGTCCAGGAATCCAGGGCAGGCTTGTGAAGTAGGGATGGGGAGATGGAATTGTCATTTTATTTCTGAAGGGATATTATATTAAACAAAGGAGAGGTGGGCTACAGAGCTGCTTTTGTAGCCTCCCTGGAGAACTGAACAATAAGAAACGGTCCAGGGAGGGGGGGCGGGGCGGCAGGAAGACCTGAGGTTAGAACAAAGAAAGAACTTCCCCCGGGGCCCTGGAACCGGTGACCTGGGAGATCTGAGGGATCCTCTTCCCCAGGAGATTCCTCCTCTTACAAATTGTGAACGGAAGCACAGTTTTGATACAACATGGAAACTAATGAGCATTAAGCCTAATTACTGTGCCAAATTCTCTTTAGATCTTTGATAACACGCACACACAGAACTCACGGTTGTGATCCGAGTGTGTCTATTTGTGTTCTGTTCTTTTTCTCAGGATGATTTCCTACATACACACATTTCTATGTAGCCCACAGTCCGCAGCTTGTCATTTTGAATCGCTACATAGTATTCCGTCGTGTCAACGTGCCAGAATTGGCTCAGCGATTCCCTCTGGCTGGGTTGTTTCCAATTTTCTATATTGTAAGAGCACGGCTATGAATATCTTCATATAAATGTCTTTTTCTTCCCTTGGATATTTCCTGGGGGTGTAGATCCCCAAGTCAGATTTCTAGGTCAGAAGGTGTGAACCATTCGACCGTGGGTGCACACTGCCCAGCTCTTTCCAGAAGGCCCAGAGCATCTGAGTCGCCGCCCTATTCTCTCTCCTTCCCCACAGCACTGACAACAACAGATTTTATCATTTTTATTTATTTTTGCTCATTTAATAGGCACATAATCGTACCTTGAAGTTACTTAATTCTGATTTCCTTCCCTGCCGGTGAGGCTGGGCACCCTTCCATGTGAAGATTTATTGTCTGCTTTTCCTTGTGTGTAAACTGTTCATCTTCTCTGACATCTTATCAAGAGGAATCCAGGGGCTGACCTTACATATTTCTATCAAGCCTTTGCATATTTAAATAGTACACTTTTCCTGTTATGTCCACCATGTTTTACCTCTAAGGGGAACATCCAATTGTGAGGCAGATGGAGCCTATCCATGCGGGTTCGGGTGAGGTGGAGTTGAGATACTCCCGGATTCTAGAGTCACCTAGAGCCAGTCATATGGTACCCCTTCTCTGGAACCCCATTTTCTTAGTAAAGGAGGGGCTGGGCTGAGAAGACAGCTAGTTGCTCAAGCCCCCCGGGGGGCATCCTTTGCTAAGGGGTGGTGGGGCACTTCGCCAAGGCTGGGCAGCCACCTGGGGTCACACGGATTTCCTGATCCAGTATTTTTTTCCCCTCTCACAATATGGCCATGAAAGAAACAGTAAACTATTAAAATCGGAATCATCAGTACGAATTCTGATGAATCCCCAGTGTGGCTTGATGGTTAAGGGAACAGGATCCGGAGCAGATGACCCCAGGTTCACATCTCAGTGCCTATGTTTACCAGGTGTGTGACTTTGAAAGCCTTAATGTCTTTGTCTGTAAAGAGATATTTCAGGGGCGCCTAGATGGCTCAGTCGGTTAAGCGTCTGCCTTTGGCTCGGGTCGTGATCGGGGTCCTGGGATTGAGTCCCCTCATGGGGCTCCTTGGTCTGCGGGGAGCCTGCTTCTCTCCCTCTCCCTCTGCACTCTCCCCCAGCTGCTGCTCTCTCTCTCTCAAATAAATAAAATAAAAAATCTTAAAAAAAAAAAAAAGGTGTTTCAGGTATGGCTATATAAAACACTATCCCAAAATTTTGTGGCTAAAACAATAACTATTCTATTCTATCTCACGATTCTGTGGATCAGGAATTCAGACGGGGCTTGGCCGGGTTATTCTTAGTCTGGCCACTCAGAGGTACTGAGTTGGTGGCTGGGCTGGGCTGGGGTGGGGGTCCAAGATGGCTTCCCTCTTCTGTCTGGCTCTCCATGTAGTCTCAGGGCCTCCATACACGGTCTTTTCCACAGGGTGGTTGGACCTCTCACATAGTGGCTCAGGGCTCCAAGAGGGAGTGCTGCAGGATCAGAAGAAGAAGCTCTCGGTGTCCTCAGGCCTGGACCAGAAAGTGTCCCAGCGTCACTTCCGCCATATTGGCCACACAGTCACAGAGCCCGTGATGGGAGGAGTGACAAAGAATTGGAGGCCATCTACACCGTGCCCAAAGTGGAGATAAACGTACGTCCTCCTAGGGCTGCGGGGATTCAACGAGGTGATGTAGAAAGAGGCAGATTTACCGTGAAGCTAACTTCCACCATGAAGCTAACTTCCACCATGGGTTCCTTAATTAGACAGTCTCTTCCTAGTCCTAGCATCTAATTTTGGATTCATAAATTTTCTTTTCCTTTCCTTAAAGAAGACTCTCAAATTGTCTAAGAACCAGGCCCTAGAAATCCCAGCTCTGTCCTGAATGCATATAGGGGTACTTACTTAGCACACAGCCTGGCACAGAGGGCGGTGGTCTCCCTACAGGGCCCCTCCCTGCCCAGGGCTGGTGCCCAGTGCCACCTCTGTGCCTCAGGAGAAGGCTCCTCCTCTCACTTTGTCCTTCCCATTTGTTCGCGATAATTTCTTCTCCTGTGTAAAAAATGAAAGTAAAACACACTGAGAATAATTTCATAATCACAAAACTGCCCTCCCGATTGTACCCTGCGTCTACCCCCT
Source organism: Ailurus styani (assembly GCA_002007465.1). NCBI lineage: Eukaryota > Metazoa > Chordata > Mammalia > Carnivora > Ailuridae > Ailurus > Ailurus styani. The sequence goes on from LNAC01000022.1 coordinate 7,276,746, forward strand.
GACCTCGCCACCCACCAGGGAGGTGGGCCTTAGCCTGGGCAGTGTGCCAAGTTCTTAGCTTGGCCCTTTTAGAATCTCCAAAGGAAATCAGGCTGAAGGGAAGGAAGCCAGCAGGGGGAGTCAGCATTCCCGGTGCCCAGCTTGGTCTAGGAGGCATTGAAATTCCAGGGCCGAAGTCCCCGAGACAAAGATCATAATGAGACAGGAAGGTGGCCTAGGAAGGAGCTATTTGCATGACAATAATTGAGCCAAGAATAGAAAGCTAGAGGGATACAAGGGTGAGGCCGGCAGCTGAGCTGGTCTAAACCTCAGAAATCAGACTACCCAGATCTGCTCTTCGGGGAAGGTGGGGGCTGAGCCCTAACCCAGGCTTTGCCGGGAGGGAGGAGCGGGAGAAGGACACAGCCCAGGGGGATTGTGGGAATGCTGGCCAGACTGGACTTTGCCCTACTCCTCCTCCTCTAGCCCGGAGCCTAACTTTTGCTTGCTTTCTCCTTTGTGTGTGGGGTTCGTAGCTGTAGAGCTGAGCGGGCATCATGGCTGCTCAGAAAGATCTCTGTGATGCCATCGTGATTGGGGCAGGCATCCAAGGCTGCTTCACGGCATACCACCTGGCCAAACACAGGAAGAGGGTCATCCTGCTGGAGCAGGTACTGTGTCCCCTCTGCGCTCCCCACTTTAGGGACTGTCCCTCCCTCCTCCTCTAGCAAGAAGTTTCCAGAGCCAGCAAGCTTTGGGGTGAGCCCAAAGGGTCTGACTGTCAAATTCTGTGCAATTTGCAGCTTTGCTGCCTGGTGTGTTTCATGACAATGCAAAGAAAGTTCCACCCTCCCTAAGACCCACATTGGGTTTCCAGGCACATTTCCTCCTTTTCCTGCCTCCTGGTTCCTGCCCTTGATCAAGAAGTATCCCAGGTTCTATTCTCTTCCTTCCTGCCGCTCAGTCTCTTCTGTGCCAAAATGTTTGATCCGGCCAGAAAAAATAATCAGTTCTGCTTTGGGTTACCCTAAGTAAAAATAATTTTGCCCAGAAGGAAAGGCTGATTTGTCAGCCTAAGAGGTAGGATTCTTTCCTGGGTGTTCCTGGCCTCTCACCCTGGAACCCAGAAGAGCTTTCTGTTTTTTTCTGCTACCTCTGGTTAATAGCAGCCTATTGTTTGATACACAGGAAATAAGTAGGGCTTATTTGTCCTTATAGAAAAGTTGACCCCATGAAGTGCAGTCTCCCATGATCACTGCACATGTTGGGGGTAGGGGAGCTCCGTATCTTCAGGGTCCTTCCCAGGGCAAATCCACGCAGAACACTTTCCAAAGGCTTCTATCCTCCCATTCTGCCTACAACTATCCAGGTGGCTTTGGGTTTACTCTTCTTGGTAAAGAACTGGTTTAGTTAGAAACCCTTCTCATTTCTCTATCAGTTTTTCAGAAAGCCCGAGGGATTCCTGGTCTAACCTTGCAGGAAACTCCTGATCTTTTGCTAAATCCCAAGGCAGTTCCCTTGTCCCGAGTGATTGGAACCCACAGAGAAAAAGCATCAGCTTCCTTGTCCAGAAAATGAAGGGAGCTATGAAAACCAGCCTGGAGGTTCCTCGAAAAGTTAAAAATAGAGCTACCCTATGATCCAGCAATTGCAATACTAGGTATTTACGCAAAGGATACAAAAATACAGATTCGAAGAAGTACATGCACCCCCATATTTACAGCAGCATGATCAACAATAGCCATACTATGGAAAGAATCCAAGTGTCCATTGACAGAAGAATGGATAAAGAAGATGTGGTATATATATACAATGGAATATTACTCAGCCACCAAAAAATGGAAATCTTGCCATTTGCAATGATGGGGATGGAACGAGAGCATAATACTATGCTAAGTGAAATAAATCAGTCAGAGAAAGACAAATACCATATGATTTCACTCATATGTGGATTTTTTTTTATATGAGAAATTTAAGAAACAAAACAGATGAACATATGGGAAGGGCGAAAAAAATAGAGGGAAACAGACCATAAGAGACTCTTAGCGATAGAGAACAAACTGAGGGGTGACGGAGGGATGTGGGCAGGGGATGGACTAGCTGGGTGATGGGGATTAAGGAGGGCACTTGTGGTGATGAGCACTGGGTGTTACAGGCAAGTGATGAATCACTAACTTCTACTCCTGAAACCAATATTACACCATATGTTAACTAACTAGAATTTAAATAAAATTCTGGGGAAAAAAAACCAACAACGAAGGGGGCTAGACTGGAATGATCTCAAAGTTTTCTTTCTGATTATGCTTCTTGGGCGCCTGGGTGGCTCAGTCGGTTAAGCGTCTATCTTCAGCTCAGGTGACGATCCCAGGGTCCTGGGATCGAGACCCGCATTGGGATCCTTGATTCTGCTTCCCTATGAGATCAAGTAGGGAGTGGTTGCAGCAACATGACCAAAGACTAACTAGCAGAGGGACTTTGGGATGTGAGTAATGTTACCAAAAGGGAAGCTGAGTTAAGCTACTGAAGAACATCGATGCTGTTGGCCAAATCAGTAACTTGGCCGTAAAGGGAGAATGTATGGAAAATATTTAAAGAATAAGCGCTTCTGCTTGACAACACATGACGAGCTAGCTCCCAAGTGGGGAAGGGACTGTGTGCAAGGGGTAACAGCTTCGATTGTCTCTCTTGTTCTCCATTTCCAGTTTTTTCTGCCACACTCCCGAGGAAGCTCCCATGGGCAGAGCCGGATAATCCGGAGGGCGTACCCCGAAGACTTTTACACCCAGATGATGGATGAGTGCTACCAGATATGGGCCCAGCTGGAGCGCGAGGCTGGAACCCAATTACACAGGTTGGCGGGTGGAGAAATTCCTTGAATTGTGGGACCCAGGGGCTAGAGGTGCTTTGAGTAGGTGAGGGGGCAGTGGCACGAACACCGGAAGTACAGTCAAGGGACACAGGGCCTAGGGACGTGCCAGACACATGGGAGCATTCTGCTCACTGTCCTGACTGCCCCATAGGTCGGTCCAGCTGGCTTCCACCACGCTGAGTTCCAGAGGTGGATCCTGAGCTTGTGTCCAAGGCCGGCAGAGGGTGTGTGGGAAAGATGGCTGAAAAGACACTGGGAACAGATACCAGAGCTGGAATTTCTATCTGCATCTCCATGAAGTCATCTGAGACTCTTTCAAGGCAGGGCCTGGAATAAAGGAGGAGGCTGCCGTCTTCGTTCTTTATATTCCTGCTAATATCATAACTGGGCCCTCTTCCCTAGAGCCACCCCTATAATCCATTTCATTCTCTCTGACTGCCTCTCCCTGTAGGCCTCCTCTTTGGGCCCCATTGCTTGCTAGGGATCTCTGCTGTCCCCACGGCTCTCTAACCCCTAAGATTCTTCCACCCCACCCTGGGAAGAAGGCAGACGATCCACGACGCATAGAGAGCTTTAACCCACTCACCCCACGTCCCTTCCCACCTTCTCTGTGGCTCTTAACTGAACTTTCTACAAAACCACGGCTCTCTCCTAGAGGGTGGCAGTTACTTTAATGGCCAGGAACCAAGAGGTTACTGTTCTGTTGCAAAAACACCATTAACTTAAGAACAAAGTGAAATCCATTATGCAAATACAGGAGGACAGCTAATTACAGATTTATCCTAGAGGCAGCTAATGCACCCAGCACCCAGATAAAGGAGCGTGTCTCTTGCTGAAGGGTAGCCTGGCTAAGGGACCCCTCTCTGTCAGCCATCTGTGAATACTGCTGAGTTTCTGGTATTAAAAGGAGTGCTGAGTCTTTGGAGGGCACCGTTCTTCCCAGCAGACCAGGAAATGACTAAGAGATGTTAGGAGAGTGTGTGGAATCTTTCAGAGGGGACATGATTCTGGATACAGGCTTGAACTTGACTTTGCGCTCTACCTCTTACTGGCTGTGTGACATTGGAAAAGTCTGTGTACCTCTCTGTGCCTCGTTTTTTTCTTTCTTTAAAGATTTTATTTATTTATTTGACAGAGAGCACAAGTAGGCAGAGCGACAGGCAGAGGGAGAGGGAGAAGCAGGCTGTCCGCTGAGCAGGAAGCCCGATGTGGGACTCAATCCCAGGACCCTGGGATCATGGGATCATGACCTGAGCTGAAGGCAGTGGCATAACTGACTGAGCCACCCAGGTGCCCCTTCTGTGCCTCATTTTTATCTCACAAGGCTTTGTGGAGGATTAAATGAGACTTTTTTTTTTTTTAGAGAAGGAGAGGGGGAGGTGCAGAGGGAGAGGAAGAGAGAGAATCTTAGGCAGGCTCCACGCCCAGCACAGAGCCGGTTGTGAGGCTCAATGTCACAACCCTGAGACCTGAGCTGAAATCAGGAGTCAGAGGCTTAACCAACTGAGCCGCCCAGGCACCCCTTACACGAGATTCTCATGAAGTACTTGGCATAGAGCCCAGCTCCTCTCTATAAATGGCAGCTCATTCTACCTATTCTGCACCAGCTGTATCCTGTCTCCATCGCACAGAGAGGAAGAAGGGCAAGGGGAGACAGGTGGGATGCAGCAACTGTGGACATTAAGGAGAATGGTGGCTGGAGCGAGGGAAAGGAACGCTTGGGTAGGAGAGTCTCATAATCTCACAGTCCTCCTCTTGGCAGGAGGACAGGAATCTGGAAAGGCTTTGGGACCCGGCGGACCTGGCTCTACATGTCAGCTCTGACACATTTGGCTGTGTGGTTTGGAGCAAGCTGTTTAACCTCTGTGAGACTCAGTGTTCTTACCTGTAAAGGAAAGTTGTGGATTTCATGGGGCTGTTGTGAGGATGCGTCTGTGAAGGGCTTTGAGTGGTACCTGACCAGTCCTTCATCATCACCATCATCACGTATTTAGTGTTTGTGATAAGAAACTAAAGCTGCTTTAAAAGTACTGAATACGTGTTAACTCACGTAATTCTCCCCACGACCTTATGAGAAGGTGGCTACCGAGTAGTGAGGGTCCTAACCTGTTAGTGCAAATCGCAAGCTTACCACATTCTTAGTCTAAAATAGGGCTTGGCGAACTTTTTCCGGAATGGCCGCATAGTATTTTAGACTTTGCAGGGCATATGGTCTCTGTTGTAACTATTCAACTCTGCCAATTACCCAACTCTGCCATTGTAGTGGGAGACCAGCCCCAGACAGTGCATAAATAAATGAGCATGGGTGTGTGCCAATAAAACTTTATTCACAGATGCTGAAATTTCATTCACTTTTCATGTCGTGAAATATTCTTCTTTTTTTTATTTAAAAGATTTATTTATTTATTTGACACAGAGAGAGAGAGATCACAAGTAGGCAGAGGCAGGCAGAGAGGAGAAAGCAGGCTCCCTGCTGAGCAGAGAGCCCGATGCGGGGCTCGACCCCAGGACCCTGAGATCGTGACCTGAGTTGAAGGCAGGGGCTTAACCCACTGAGCCACCCAGGTGCCCCTATTCTTTTTTTTTTTTTTTTTTGGTATCAACCATTAAAAAATATAAAAATCATCTTGGCTTGTATGACAAAAATATGTTGTAGATCTGATCTGGTTCCTGGGTCAAAGTGTGCTGGCTGGTTTGCAAGATATGGCAGACTGGTGACCTTGTCCATCCCCTCTGTCCAAACAAATTGATGTCTAAATCATCCTGGTTGAGAGACTGCTAATGTATATTTAAAGCCAGGAACATATCATAGACCCTCTGGAAAGACCATTCTGATGCCTTACCTCCCTGGTTATGAAAAATGAAGAGTCAAGTGAATGTGCTTTGGAAAATCTTTCAAGTTCAACAGGGTGCTAGGCATTGCTATTATTATTATTATCATTATCAGTTCCTTATGGCTAATCTGATTTACTCAGGCATACTTACTTATTTGGTTCTTTGACTTAGGAACACAGAGCGGATACTTTCCATTCCAGTTCTTTCGCTTTTGTTCTTGATTCTGATTTTCTAAATGATTCATCATCTTTGTGCTTCTTATTCTCCTAGGTGCTGCTGGGAGAACCAGCACAACGTCATAATCTAACTGATACCTACGAATGTATTTACTTAATGTTATTTGATGGTGGTAACAAACAAACAAACATCTTCAGGAGTTGTTCGTTAAGGCGGTTGTCCGATTCTTTCTATTCTGTTCTGCCTCTTCCTGTGACAGTGGGATACCAAACCTGGGTGAGCTCCATATTTGCATAGATGCCGGGTACAGACGACGACCCATGTGTCAGATCACAAGGTCTGAATCTTTTGTGATGTGTACAGCCGGGATGCTGATACCACCAGCAAATCCCTGCTCTGGGGCCCATCTCTCGCTTGCCCCGCCTTCTCTCTTTGAGTCCTAATATCTAGCTCCTGACCCGGGCTGCCCCTGCTTAGCTGACAATATCAGACAAGATCACAGCCGTAGGCAATACAGCTGCTGGCAGAACCTGGTGGCCCCCTCCGCAGCTGCTGCTTCCTGTGTCTGTGAAGTGTCTGGCTTGTCAGCCACATCCCCTCCCCGGAGGTGGAATTTGTTAACCAATTCCACCTCGGCCCACTGAGCGGAAGATGAAAGCCAAGAGCTCCTCCAAAACCAACAAAGACAGCAGCCATTACTGAGTCCCTTCTCCAAGGTGACTCTGGGAGCCGGCTTGACTGGCACTTTTTAAGCCCCGGAGGAGGAAGTGGGAGCCTGGGATGGGAGGTGGCAGGTGCAGGGAGAGCTGTCTGCCCCTCCCAGTGACTCCCTGCCTCTATCCCGCCTCCCATCCTGCTGTAGTAACGGATGGAAATCCCTGATCATTGGCTCTTTACATCATGTCCGAAGCTTTAGTCGGCTAGAGGAGTCAACAAGGCCCTTGGGAGGATTCTTCGATTACCTCTTCCTGGTGCCGGATCCAGCTAGGGCTGGGGGAAGGCGCAGATCATACCTCATGCTCTGCGCTCAGCTGAGGGTGTGCTGGGAGCTGGGAGCTGCGCTCTTTCCAGGGTCCCTGACAACCCAGTCTTGCCTCAAGGAGCTTTCATTCTAGGCCAGCCCTCACCAGGCATTTCCGGGACCTTTTTTCTTTCTTTCTTTCTTTCTTTCTTTCTTTTTTTTTTGCAATGGCCTAGTCTCTTCTCATTCCTCTTGTTCCCAGACTTTTGTAGCCTAGGTCTGAGTCGAAAAAGAGCAGAGGGAGGCCCAGAGCACAGGGGTGAGAAATTGATGCAGAACGAGCGGTCTGTTTATTGGGATCTAGGAAAAGCCATTAAGAAAATAAGCACTTAAATGATTTTCAATCTGCCTATGGAAGTCATCTATCTTCATACTGGGGGGAAAAGGACCATTCTCTGATCCCGGTTTTGACTGACTGATTTCCAATTCTCGAAGCATTTCCCACAGGAGCGTCTCACCTATCTCCCGTAATGACGGGCCTTTGCATTTGCAGGCAGTGTTTTACATTTATTTCCGATTTGCTCATAATGGTCAAAAATCTCTCTCCAATCCGAGGCATTTTTCCAGCAGTGCACAGTTTCCCTCAGGCCAAATAGCTCAGCTGTGATCCACGGAAAATGAGAATTTCCCAAACGCATCTTCGGACTAGGGGAGGGTCCAGCATCACAAATTCAGATGGAAAATTTCCCACTGTTAGATCAATATCTGGGCTAAGAAATAAATGCCACAGGGGCAGAGAGCTGGAGCAAAATGATTACAATCGGCACAATTACATTCACCGGCAGAATCAGCTCACTGATTACCCCCGGGGATGGGAGCTCCTGCTTCATACACCATGGGACGGCTTGGGGATTAGAACATCACTCAGCATTTCAGAATTCGACAGATTTGCCTGTTGTCTTGGCATGAGTTTGTTTTCCCCATACAGTACCTTTCTGTAAGAGGAGGTCGGACTTCAAGGAAAGAAGGAAGGAAGGGAGGGAGGGAGAGAGGGAGGGTGGAAAGGAAGGAGCTAAATCGCAGGGTACGTGGGAGACCATAGTCAGTATACTGCAGGCAGGGGTTGGGGTAGGCTGCTCTGGGGATCTACCAGGATAACTGCTGAGGTGAGGTCTTCCCCAGAATCCCACCCAGCCACAACCACATCCGGTAAAAAGGGCTCAGGGTCACATACTTGCGTGACTTCTTAATGATCCCCTTTAACAAGGAGTGTCCTAGGCAAGTTTTCATTACCCGAGAACCAATCTGAAGTTCTTTTGGGGGCCACAGGGCAAGGCCCCTGCTGGCTAGTGGGGATTCAACAGCCTCTTCCCTCTGCAAAGCTTTGAAGAGGCAGAGGCGCTCAATTCTTTCTCGCCGGTGCTCAATGCCGGGTAGGCGGGGGCCATGGCCAATGGATTGGGCACGCTGCGCGGCTCTGTGTACTGACACCGGCCCCAGGGCCCACTGTGTTCCTACCTCCTCCCGATCGTCCCTTTAATCCCCCCAACCAGATAATGTGGGATTTGGAAGCATGTAATATCCATGAGACTCCATTATAGGCTATTACGAGCTTTATACACAGTACCTGGGGGATGTACCAGGCTGATGCTGGTCACCGCAGCTGCCAAAAGGGAGAGGGACTGCAGCAATGGTCCCAAGGACCAGAGTGACCCTTCCGTTGTTCAGATCCGTTACCGCCAAAAGTTCGATCAGCTCTGGTCTCTCACGATAGAGACGGGAAGTATTAGAAACAGCATTCATTCCCCTAGAGAGTAAGAAGCAGAAAGGGAAGTAGAGGGAAGAACAAAAGCGTAGAATCACTGAATTAATTGCTGGAACCCTCAGCGAACACCTACTGGTGTTTCTGCACGAGGGCGCTGTCCGCTTCGGGTGGGATCTCCCTGAGCTTTGCAGGTTCAGCCCACTTAATGTGAGGAGCCACGCCCAAGCGTTGTGGCACCTAAAAAAATGGCCCGTGCCAGGTCCCGTGTCCCAGGATGGGGCGGGAGCACCGACAGGCCAGCAGGCTTGCATTACAGAGGAATCTGGGACCTGGAGCAGTGCGCCACCCGAACAACATCACGAGAGATCTGCCGGGACTGGACCCAGAGCTGGGTCTCCCAGTTTAGGATCCTTTCCACAAAACGGGCAGCCTCAGAGGGGGACTGGAGAGATGTGCAGCAAGGGACAGAACATGGTATGAGAGGAAAAGGGCCAAAGGAAAAGAGAGAGCAGGGCAGTGGAGGAGGGGGTGGAAAGAGGATAAAGAATCAAGATCAGGGGCACCTGGGTGTGGCTCAGTCTGTTGGGCATCTGCCTTCGGCTCGGGTCATAGTCCCGGGGTCCTGGGATTGAGCCCCGTGTCAGGCTCCCTGCTCAGCAGGGAACCTGCTTCTCCCTCTCCCACTTCCCTTCTCCCCCTTCTTGTGTGCACTCTGTCTCTCCCAAGTAAATAAGTAGAATCTTAAAAAAAAAAAAAAAGAATCGAGATCAGAACTGTGAGTGGGTCAGGGGTTGGAGGAAGGGGGGAAGAAACACCTACCACTTTGTAGGTGTGGCAGTAAGAAGATTTCCGATGTCTGCCCTCAAGGGCATGGATCCTGACGGAACCGAGGGACAAACAAACCCATAGTGAGAGCCAGGGGCGGACTTGGGACTGAGCTGGCAGCCAGCTCGGGAAAACTGAATGTGACCCTAACGACAGCATTGAGATGACTTTACCAGTTCTTTTTATTTTTTTAATGTAGTTTTTAAAAAGATTTCTTTGTTTATTTGAGAGAGAAAGAGCTCCAGCGAGCATGAGCAGGGGGAGGGGCAGAGGGAGAGAATCTCCAGCAGATTCCCCGCTGAGTTTGGAGCCCCACGCAGGCTTGATCCTCAACCCATGAGATCATGACCTGGACATAAACCAACAGTCGGATGCCCAACCGACTGAGCTACCCAGGCGCCCTCCCTGCTTTTTTTATATCTTTTTTTTTTTTAAGATTTTTTTAAAAGATTTTATTTATTTATTTGACACAGAGAGAGAGAGAGAGATCAGATCACAAGTAGGCAGAGAGGCAGGCAGAGAGAGAGGAGGAAGCAGGCTCCCCACTGAGCAGGGAGCCCAATGCGGGCCTCGATCCCAGGACCCTGAGATCATGACCTGAGCCGAAAGCAGAGGCTTTAACCCACCGAGCCACCCAGGCGCCCAAGATTTTATTTATTTATTTGAGAGAGAGAGTGAGAGAGAGCATGAGAGGGGAGAAGATCAGAGGGAGAAGCAGACTCCCCATGGAGCTGGGAGCCCGACGTAGGACCCGATTCTGGGACTCAGGGATCATGACCTGGGCCAAAGGCAGTTGCTTAACCAACTGAGCCACCCAGGCAGCCTTTTTTTTTTTATCTTTTGAAGTAGGCTCCATGCCCAGTGCGGGGCTTGAACTTACCACCCTGAGATCAGGAGTCACATGCTTTGCTGACTGAGCCAGCCAGGCTCCCCTGACTTTACCAGTTCTTTGAACAGGGTCCCTTGATGGGACCTTTGCTGAAGAATGTGAGAGAATGGTCCAGCGCCCTGACTCATACCCTCACCCATATGCCTTTATTTATTTATTTTTTTACAGGCAGACTGGGCTACTGCTGCTGGGAATGAAGGAGAATTCAGAATTAAAGACCATCCAGGCTACTTTGTCTCGACAGGGGGTGGAACACCAGTGTCTCTCAGCTGAGGAACTGAAGCAATGTTTCCCCAATGTTCGGTTGGCCGGGGGTGAAGTGGGGCTCTTGGACAAGTCTGGAGGGGTTCTCTATGCAGACAGGGCCCTCAGAGCCCTCCAGGTAGGATGCACAATGTTTAGGGGCGATGCATGTCCAGTGAGAGCCTTCGCCCTGCTGACTTTATTCTTGACCTTGTCGGCAAGGTACTTTGTATACCCCGCTAGGCCTTGTCAGTATGGGACAGGAGGTCTGGAGTCTGTGCTCTCTTTTCCACCCTAAGTGAAGGACTCTCAGGGTGAACCATACGGAGAGCTAACTCATTTGCCTGTCCCTGCCGCTGCCCTTTCAGGATGCAATTCGATGCCTTGGGGGCCTAGTGCGGGATGGAGAGAAGGTGGTGGAGATAAAACCAGGGAGACCCGTCACTGTGAGAACTGCCTCTGGGAGCTACCAAGCCAGGAGCTTGATCGTCACAGCGGGTCCTTGGACCAACCGGCTCCTCCGTCCCCTGGGAATCGAGCTGCCCCTCCAGGTAAGGGGGTGCTGGAAGCCTGAGAATTGGCGCCTAAGAGAAGACCCCTGGGAAGCCGACAGACTCGAGTTTGAGTCCCAGATCCGCCACTTGCTGGTGGATGACCTTGGGCCGATTAGTTCCCCTCGAGAGCCTCAGTTTTATAACCTGTAAAATGGGGATAAGGCTGTTGGAGAATTAAAGGATTGAATCAATAGAAAGCCCTCAGGAACTCACTAAATCTGAGGCATTAGTAAGTGCTGGAGAGAGAGAGAGAGAGAGAGAGAGAGAGAGAGAAGTAGGGCTGGGTGCAGATACGGGAGACTAAGTCTGGGGGAAGAGACAGAGATGCGGAGATCTTTGTGCCTCATATCAAAACGGAACAGACGGATGTCGTGAGAATGGGGGGAAACAGATTGGACGAGTTAAGGAGAGCATCTGGGCTTGTGTTCAAGAGCTATAGGACCTCAGAAGAAACCGTTCTGGCCGCCTGGAGAGTTTCATAGCTGTCCCCCTTCATCTCCCACTTCCTCTTTCTGCTTCAAGACCCTGCGGATCAACGTGTGTTACTGGCGAGAGAAGGTTCCTGGAAGCTACAGCGTGTCCCAGGCTTTTCCTTGCTTCCTGGGCCTGGGCCTCAGCCAGGCTCCCCACCACATCTACGGGCTGCCCTCCGGAGAGTACCCAGGGCTGATGAAAGTGAGCGGAAAGGCCCAGAGAGGGCTAGTAGGGCCCCCCCCCGACCCCGCAGATTTGGGGCTCCTGCTCTAACTCCACTTTCAACAGATTCCTGGGACCCCCCAGCAGCAGGAGCAGGAGAACACCTCCCTATTCGTTATTTGCAGTGCAAGCCCCCAGCAAAGGGAGCCCTTCCTTGGCAAACGTGGGGTTGTGGGGGGGGGGGAGGGTAGGAAGAACAGCCAAGGCAACCCCATGTGGCAACAAACGGCATCTGTCAGGGTTGGGACGGCTGGGATGATGGATGGGGCAGTCTGTGCATGAGCCTGCCCCCTTGGGCTGGGTGGGTGTGCGGGAAGGCCCGGCCCCTCGCCGCTCACACTGCTCTGATTGGGAGCTAGGTCTGCTATCACCACGGCAACAATGCAGATCCCGAGGAGCGGGACTGCCCGGAAGCATTCTCAGACATCCAAGACGTCCACATCCTGAGCCGCTTTGTCAGAGATCACTTACCTGACCTAGAGCCCGAGCCCACCATTATGGAGCCCTGCCTGTACACGGTAAGGGTTAGGGTGTGGGCAGCCCGGCCCGGTCCCCTCATGGGCCCCGGAGAACAGGGAAAGGAGACAGACAGACCTGCATGGCTCCAGCTTGCTTCTGTTTGACCCCTGACCTAGTAGGTGACTTGAAAAGAATGAGCTTCTTTTCTGTGGATTCGGTTCACCTCTACACCAGAGAGGGCCCGTGAGAGGTTTTCATATTCCTTTTCATTAGCAGACTAGGCTTATGCCTGGCAGCTCCTCACGATGTTTCCCAGAAGAGCTCTAAAAGATTTTTTGGCAAGATGTTCTAGTTGAACAGGCCTTAGGGACGAAGAGAAGAGACAGATGTCACCAGAGCCTGAGGCATCTTGGCTAAAGTTAGTTTACATGCATTCACTGAGCACCTACTGGGTTCATGGCCCTGGATGAGTGGAGAGGCAGACGGACAAATGAGAAAGACTGTCACCCTCGGAGAGGGCGCTGGCATGCAGAAAGTATTCCTGTGCCCTGTTCCTGTTCTTTCTGGAAAGCAATCCAGCCTCGTCCCCTCCCCCCTGAACCCCTCCCCCACTGCCGTTCTTCCTCCTCCTTCTGTCCTCGAAGGACACAAGTGTGATTGTTTCTTTCTAGAACACCCCCGATGCGCACTTCATTCTTGATCGCCACCCGAAGTATGACAACATAATCATTGGTGCTGGATTTTCTGGTGAGCCTGAGCAGGGCAGGACGTGCCTCAAAGCCCTCCTATCTCAGTGCCAGCAAAATGGGGTCTTCTACGCCCTGGGCTGGCCAAAGCCCAGACTTGAGTGTACAAAGGGGCTGGTTGGGGAGACAGAGAAGAAGAGGTACTTCTGGTGGGAGGCAACTACTGGCTTTGGGATGTGGACCAAGAAGAGAGGTAGCCCTATTTGGGGACAGGGTGGTAGACATCTAGGGACCCCAGCTGCTGTCCCTAAGGATGCCTGATCACTGTTCTCCTCTCCATAGGACATGGATTCAAGCTCTCCCCTGTTGTGGGGAAGATCCTATATGAATTAAGCATGAAATTAACACCATCCTATGACTTGACACCTTTTCGAATGAGCCGCTTCCCTGGCCTGGGTAAAGCCCACCTTTGACCCCTGCCCAGCAGCCTCCCTAGTGTGCACAGAAGCTGGGAATAAAGCCCTCTGGTTATTAAATGTCAGCCTGTTCTCCTGCCTCTCGTGAGTCCCCTGTCAACAGCGGATGATTGAATCGACCTTCTTTCCCTGGCCAGCTCCGCAGTCCCACTACTTTTTTGCTTCCAGAAGGTCAACCAGATATTCTACCATCACCAAGTAGCAAGGACCTTTGAGATGAATGTCTCAATAAGGAGGATGCAGAGGGACTGGCTCAGGGGACCCAAGCAGTTGTTACAATTCTCTTCGATGAGACATTTGATAAACTTGGGGTGGATTTGACTAAAGTGGCCCAGGGGCAGGTAAACAAGATGATTTGTAGATCGCTGCTGCCCTTGGAGTTCCTTTTCCTAAAACTAGAGGCACCCTCCACCACAAACCCCCATAAAATCTGGCTCACCTTGGGTGCACAATAAATGTTTGTTGAAAAAAATGTGTTGAGCAAGCAAAAAAATGAATAGCTACATTGCACTGAAGTCTGCAGTGGGCTTTATTCTCCACGTGACCTTCTTAGAGAGTCTCATTGTCTAAATCAGCGCCAGAGTCCATGACCCCAAGAATTCTTGAGGTCTCTATCCCTTCAGTACCCTGCACCCTCTTTCCCTGGATCCTTTGTCTGGTTCTCATCCTCTCTCTGGCTCTGTAAAGATGCTTAGCTCCCCGGTCTCTCATTAGGGTGTATTGTCAGGTCCTTATGAAGATGGAGCTGTTATACCAGAAAGGAAGAGAGAGACACACTCGCTTAGAAACCCTGTTCAATGTTTGAATGTTAAATGTGCCATTTTATTATCATTAGGATTGCTCCCACTTAATGAAACGGCATTAGCACTGAGTCGGCTGGCCTCCTTGCACTAATTACTTTGGAAGGGAACAGGCTCATAACTACCCCAGGGCAGGCGGAGGGGTGAGGGGTGGAAATGGGGACTCGCTGAATGTGCTCTGTGGAAACCCCAGCAGGAGCATCTCCAGACCAGGCCGGTTTGACCTGGGAGATCGCCTGCTCTGGGGAAAAAAAGCCCTTGGACCAGTTGGGGCAGAAATGTTGGAAGGAGGCCCTGAGCGGGCAGAGTTGCAAATGGGAATAAGAATAAAAATATCCCCAAAGGAAAGACAACACAGAGGAAATTGCCTCATAGGCCTAGGCACATGGATAAGCACTGATTTCTCCAGGGAATTTTAAAAGCCAGCCAGCCTCCCCAGCCCCCCGCCAGGTCTGCGTCTTGGGTGCTCTCAGAGCCTCAGCCTCCGCAAGTGGGAATAATCACATCCGTAAAGTCGGAATAATGCACTACAACATGGATGAGCCTTGAAGACATGACGCCAAGTGAAATAAGCCAGACACAAAAGGACAGACCCTGGAGGGTTCCATTGACAGCAATCAGATTCACAGGGACCGGAGATGGGAATGGTTGCCTCCAGGAGCTGGGGAGAGGGGGCGAATGAGCCGTTAGTGTTTAATGAACACAGGGCTTCAGTTTGGGAAGGTAAAAACATTCTGCAGATGGATGGTGGTGATGGTTTGGATGATGCAGGAAAGAAGTTAGGGTTTGGAGCTGACAGCCAAGATAGAATTCTTGAGATGTCTTTGGTGCAAAAAGGTGGTTTATTAAAGCATCAAGACAGGACTCGTGGGCAGAAGGAGCTGTACTGGGGTCTTGAGGAGTGGCCCATTATACAGTGTCAAGTTGGGAGGGGTTAGGGATAGTGTAAGGCTCCCAGGTGTTTCGGAAACAAGGTCCCGGATCCTGAGGGGGCTAACTGTTGTTGGGAAAAGGTCATTTATTACTGTGTAGTAAACCCTCAGTCATGAGACCCTTCAGATGTATGTCGGTGCGTCCCATGCTTGGGGGATGGTTGCCAACATGTATCTTGGGGTGTGGGGGTCTAGAGATAAAGGAAGTTTCCGAAGGAATTTTTATATGTCAGAGTAGGCTTACAGGATCCTGGAGGGTTGGGCTAAGATTGCCTTTTGCCCTTAGCAAAGTATTAACATTGAGGCATCTGAGTCCCTAGAGCAATGTCCCTCTGCCTGTTTCAAGGACTTGTCAGTGGGCTGTAGATAGTAAGGAAATGTAATAATTTTTCTTCTGCCTTTGTTTCCCACATCAGTTTCACACCATGTTTTTTTTAATAATTTTTAAAAAAGATTTTATTTATTTATTTGACAGAGACAAAGCAAGAGAGGGAACACAAGCAGGGTCAGAGGGAGAGGGAGAGGCAGGCTTCCTACTGAGCTAGGAACATGATGTGGGGCTTGATCCTAGGACCCCGGGATCATGACCAGAGCTGTTAACAACTGAGCCACCCAGGCGCCTCCCACAACACCATGTTTCAACCACATCACAAACACAAACATGGTTTAAAAGAGGGTAGTTAGAGGAGCCCGGATGGTACAGTCAGTTAAGCACCTGACTCGGTTTCGGCTCAGGTTGTGATCTCAGGGTCGTGAGATGATCTCTGGAGTCGGGCTCACGGTCATCGGGGAGTCCGCTTAAGACTCTCTCTCCCCTGCCCTCTGCACCCCCCCCACTCAAATAAATAAATAAATAAATAAATAAATAAATAAATAAATCTTTAAAAAGAGAGAGAGAGAAAGAGGGAGAGAGAGTGTGTACTTAATGCCATGGAACAGTTACACTTAAAAATGATGAAAATGATACATTTCATATTATGTATGTTTTACCACCATAAAAAAAAGTGGGAGTAATAATACCGACCAACTTTACAAGAGTGTGTGGGGATTGAATGGGATCATTTATCCAATCCACAAGTATTTATTGAAATTCCACTACATGCTGGGGACGGTGCTAGACATTGTGGAGATACCTGTGAACAAAATCTTTGCTCTCGTGGTGTTCAGCCAGTCCAGTGAGAAGACACACAAACAGTATGAATGAATAAATGATACCCTAATTTGGAAGGTGACAAGTGTGTTGGGAAAAAGAGCAGGGCAGGGAAGACAGAGGATGCTGGGGAAGGCTTCCCTCTGCCACAGTGGTGATGGGGGTGAGGGGGGCCTGAGGGGGGGACTCAGGAGGGAGGGGCATTGGAGCAGCCCCTGGCGGAGAGGGAGCACACCATGCCGGAGATGAGGGTAAGTGTAGGAGAATGTGGTCAGCTGTAAAGCGAGGTGTTGTGTCATTACCGAGAGAGAGAGAGAAATGGGGTACAGAGATCAGCGGAGGTTCCTACCATCTCCAGAGCTGGCAAAGTTGGGGAGAAAGGGTGTTGGGAACCTCTCCCTCTCATTCAACGGCTGACTGTCCGTAGTTCCCTCTGCCTCTGCTTCTCCCAGTGTGGCCCTCCTCCCCCAGCCAGCTGCAGCTCCCCTTCCAAAATATCCAGTCTTATTCAGCTTGCTGGTGACAGTAAAGGAGGGGACCAATGTCTAGAAGAGGCTGAGAAAGGACAAGTGGGGGATGCTGACACAAGCCCTGCCTGAACTGGTGTGTCCTAGAAACCGAGTGCCAGGGGGAGGGGGGCAGCGGG
>LNAC01000022.1:7298847-7320630 GCA_002007465.1 Ailurus styani
CACCCCCACCCCCACCCAGCGGCACCACCAGTTCGGCGTCGGGCTCCGTTTGGGGGGGTTCGATCTGTCTTCTCCGCTCCATTACCTTTCCCTGATGGCCTCCAGGGGCTAGGGAGGGGAGAGACTTGGAGGGGGTCTATTTAAGAGATTTTTGGAATCTGTGCCTGCGCATCACCCGCTGCCATGAGTTATTTCAGCGCCGATGTTTGTCTCGAGCTGATTATTCCAGCCCGAGAACAGGTGGAGCAGCCTGCGGTGGCTTATTCGTCAGCCAAGGCCATCTGTTCCCAACAAGCTGAGATTTGTAGCTGATTTCTACTGGGGAGCAAGGAGTGGGGGCGGGGAGGGAGAGGAAGCTCCCAGTCCCCCCCCCCCCNCCAGGGGACTTACTCCTCCTGGATCTTCTGGATGCCCGAACCCCCAGGCGTTCCCTTCTAATACTTCTACCTTCTCATTTTCTCAGAGAACTCAGTAGTCATTTGACTCTGAAACAGTAAAAATAGTTTTTCCTTCAGGGGCTAAACCTTCTTAGATGGAGTCAGGTCAGAGAAGCACAAATCCATCCGCCTGGCACAATGTCTGACCACCGAACCATGTCCACCCGCAGAGATCTTTAAAAAAAAAAAAAAAATATACAACCAGGACACAAATATCCTAAATGACCTTTGGACTCTTGGCTTCTCCTTGCCCCACTGCACCGGTCCCTTCACCGACAAGAGTGCAGGAGTCTCCTTGCCTAAACCTGTCACCTGCTGGGCTCCAGGCGGCACAGGGAGGAACTGTCTAGATGCTCCCCCTGCCTTCCTCTCCCCTAAATACCCTGTTCAGGTTCCACCTTCCAATCTGCTCCTCTTCCAGCTTCTACTCTCAGCCGTGCCAAGAGATGCCTGCTGCTTTAAAAACGGCTTTCCCGGAGCAAGGGATCTAAGCAGTTTCTAAGCAGCTTTGCCACATTGGTTCCCGCCCCCACCCTTGGCTACTATTTCTATCTTTGAAATGCCGGGAAAGAAGCTACTCTTTAAAATCACACTAATATGACAATTTGGGGCCTTCTTTGGTGTTTGGCAGACATACAGACAGACAGACAGACAGACATCTGTACGAACTTAAAAAATAAAGATCTGAAAACTGTTATAAGCAGAGATACTTCATCTATAACCCACATCCTCAAATAAATCTATTTCTAATTTTTAAAAAGATTTTATTTATTTATTTGAGAGAGAGAGAGAGAGAGAGAGAGAGCGCCCACGAGCAGGAGGGAGGGGCAGAGGGAGAGGGAGAAGCAGGTTCCCTGCTGAGCAGGGAGCCCAATGCAGGGCTGGATCACAGGGCCCGGGATCATGACCTGAGTGGAAGGCAGATGCTCAACCAAGGAAGCCACCCAGGCGCCCAACCTATTTCTAATTTTTAAGGCCCCTTCTAGGGTTTATCTGTTTATCGGTGTTTTTACGTGTACTTTTGTCATAGGCACATGTTCCCTTAAGAACCCATTCATAGAGCTGTAAGACCGCCTCACTTTCGAGCTGGTTCTCTAGGCTTATTTTGCCAGTTCCTGGGAGCAGAAGCTCCTTTTCTGCTATTCGGTCTTACCGCGTTGGCTCTGTATGTGGTCTACTGGAAAGAGCAGAGGAGCTCTAGGACTGGCCACGAGTTCTGTGCTTCTAGAAACTTCCAGAGCAGTGCCACTCCTTGGGATAACTCTTCCTTGCTCTCCTGAGGATAGTACTCCTGGGGGGGACAGAAGCAGCCCTCAAGCAAAGATGCCAACCTGCCACTGCCACCTGTCCGTCCCCAGGACACAACATGCGCCATGAGGCCCATTTCACCACACATGATTTTGCATTTGCCTGATTACCAGTCATTGACCTATCTTCAGAGACATAATGTTTCCAAGGTCATTGGCTACATCTTCTCACAGCAGAATGTGTGTGTGTGTGTGTGTGTGTGTGTGTTTAAACTCCTTCTTTTTGATTCTCCATTTTCAAATTCCCTAGCGTCCTCTTTTCCCGAAAACCATTTGCTTCTTTTCCTAATCTAGTCAGATCATAGATGTGGCACAAAACATATAAAAATTTATTAAAATGTGGAAACTCTTTGACTCTTAAGCCACCTCAAATAGAATTTGCCTGGATGGTTTTGAACCTTAATATCCTTTTTGAGGTGGGTTTTTTTTTTTTTTTTTGTAAAACTGTCATTGCTGACTTTTGATATTTAAAGCAAATTCTATCTGCACATTTAAGTATTCCACTGGGAGATTTATGTCACTGACTTCAATTGCAAAGCACACATCCTTTTTGGAATCTCCCTCATGTATATGACCCATCACAGGGGTTTACACTACAAAAGACTCAATTTCTCTGTGAAATTCCTTCTAAACAAATCTAGCATCCTTGTTAACTCCAAAATGACTATTGCTCTGGAAATCGCTCCTCCCAGATCCAATCCCAGAACACAGTCTGGATTTTTCCGTTACACTGTAATGAAATTAGACTGAGGTGAATTTAGCTTAACATATGCATTCCGGGCCATGTGGAGTTGTTACTCATATTGTTGGCACCATATGCATGAAGCACAAAACGTGATAATGTATGGAGGGTGCTCTGAAAATTGTAAGGAGCAACAGAAATGTAAGGTTGACATTTCCCCCTAAAATGCCAAGAAGTATTTCCTTCCTTAGGCCAAGCTTTGGCGAATACCAGGCACATAGCGATTAAAGATGAGGATCATGACAGTGATTCTTGGCACTCTCCCGTCTCCCTTTATCCCCGTTATCTCCCCAGAAGAGCTGGGAGACATCTGGCCCTTTGCTGGAATGAAGCTGAGGATACTGCTAGGACACACATCGCCTCTTTGAGCCTCAGGGAGAGGACACTGCATGGTAGTGATAAAGGTTAGAGGTCATAGTAAATGTTCAGCAAATGGGAACCTAGTAAGTAGATGCTCAGCGAAATGGGAACTCTCGTTGATTTTGTCATTCTCTTCATCCCCGGGTCACTAATGACAGGCCTGGTAGGGCACCCCTCCTTCCCAGCTTCTGCCAAGGACCTCCAAGAACCCTCAAAAAGGTGGGAAGACTGTATTGTTGTGTTGCTGAGCGAGGAGATCCGTCCTCACGCAGAGGGAATTCTTTTTTTTTTTTTTTTAAAGATTTTATTTATTTATTTGACAGAGAGAGAGAGAGATCACAAGTAGGCAGAGAGGCAGGCAGAGAGACAAGGAGAGGAGGAAGCAGGCTCCCTGCTGAGCAGAGAGCCTGATGCGGGCCTCGATCCCAGGACGCCGAGATCATGACCTGAGCGGAAAGCAGAGGCTTTAACCCACTGAGCCACCCAGGCGCCCCAGAGGGAATTCTTGAAGGGCAAGGCTGATGGGCTCCTTACTTTGGAGGGCAGTGGCTTCCGGGCCTCCTCTGGCCTCCCGGGGATGCGGGGGAAGACCCTTCAGGCGGGGGCGGGGCCCGGGCCATGCAAATGTGATATGAATATGCTAATACAGGGCTCCCTGCGAATGGGAGGGTGCCTGCCCCGGACTGGCAGAGCTCACGGGAAAACCACCGAGAGGACACGAAGAGGATGGGGAGGTGCCCCTGGGCTGCTGGCCCGGAACCAACCCCAGACAGACAGACTCCCACCACTGGGGTGGCAGCCAGGAGCAGCAGCAGGCAAGGACAAATGACCACAGGCTGGTCTGGATTGTGTTGCTATGTAGAAGGTGAGGAAGAGTTCCAGCTTCCCTGAGAACCAGCTCAGAGGAAATGAAAGGGGAACGGAAGGATTATGGTTAGATTTAAGGCAGCACTTTCTCCCAGGGATGACGGTGGGGCCCTTTGTTCAGTGACCAAGGCAGGCTGTGGATTCAGCCCCCTCCCTCCCACTTGGCAGGGCTTTGGGAACCCGGCTCCCTCTGGCCCCACAAGGGCCCGTGTGGAGGACAGGAATGAATGATTGACTTTGAAAAGTCCCCACCATTCAGGTAGGAGATCCTTTTCCCTCTCGATGGGCCTCCTGGGCTCTTGGCGGAGGATACGGATGGCAGACGGGCTGGGTCTGGGGCCCTGAGGGGAAAGCAGCAGTCATGGCATCTCTTGCAACACGCTCACTGCCAAATTGATTCAAATTGGCTTGGATATGAACATATGATTAAAGGAGCGGCGCGATTCATTTATCAGGAGAGATTAAAGAGCGGCATCTGCGCAGCCTAGCTGGGGGACAATTAAGGAGCAAATCGCTAAGTGTCTGTGCCACCAGGCATGGGGGCGGGGCATGGGGGGGACAGCTAGGATAATCTGCCAAGGGGACACAGGACAAAAGGAGGTAGTTCAGGAGTCACTGTGGGCCGCTGTGGTCTCTGGGCACTGACTGGGCACTGTGGGGAGCCTCGCCGGGCTTAGGTCCTCACCTCTCATCCAGGAGTCAGAGCAGTCCTGAGGGTCTGAGATTGGAGAGGAGAATCTGTCGAGGCAGCTTTGAGGCTGGTATAGAGGCAGATTTGCTGCCTGTTTTGCGAGAATCCTTTATGTCTTAGGGACCAGGGCTGCCATGAGTATACAGGGGAGGGCGGGAGCTTACAGAGCTCTGAAGGCACACCCAAAAGGAAGTTGGGCTTTGATGCCCTCCTCTTCCCCCTGCAGGCTCTTGGACTTCCCTGGGGAGTTGGGGTTGAGGGCATCCCTCCATCCCAGCCTCGAACCTAGCACCTCGGCCAAGGGGCTTTGCTGCATCTTGAAGTGTTGATCATGAGAGGCTATGTCCGGCTTCCTTAGATGGCCTGTGGAGATCCCTACCACCACCCACCTTTCCCTGTCTCAGGGCCTTTGCTTAGACTTTTCCTTTTTTTTCCAGTACACCTGTGGAAGTGCGAGCCTTTCTTCAAGTCCCAGCTCAAAATATCAGCTTTTAGAAGCCTTCCCATCCTCCTCCACCTGAAACCCCTTCCCCAGGCTCCCCCCATAATATGTGCAAAGTAACTTCTTTCTCCTTCTGTTAGGTCTCATGTAATTATTTCCATGTGGGTCTGCCCCAATCCATGATCCCCTAGATGACAAACACTGTGATTTATATCTCTCTACTCACCCGAAGCTTGTACATATTAGTAGGTACTTATTTTGTATGTCTACCTTCTCCACTAAAATATCTACTTTACGAAGGAAGGAAACTCACCGGTCCCCAGCACTTGGAATAGGACCTAGGCCACCGCAGGCAGTTATGAAATATCTGTCGAGTGAATTAATCAATGAATAATAAAAGCTTTCTGACTTGAGCAAAGCCCTCTGCCTCAGATTACTGAGCATCAGTATATACTGATGACGGTCTTTCCAGTTAACCAAAGACCAACAGTGTGGGTCAACAGAGTTGGGATCTCGTCTGCAGATGGGAAGGACGTGGTCACAGTAGTTCCTGGGAGAAACAGAAAATGCACCCACCTATCTGAAAGTATGAGTAAAGATGAACAGGAGGAGCCAGCAGTTAAAAAAAAAAAAAAAGGAACTTTACTTTTACTACCTTCTCTACTCAGCTGGGGGAGAGGGAGGAGTGGAGAGAGGAAGACTCTTCCATTCAAGATTTTACATTTCCATTTTACACTCCTCTCCCACTCATTCTGGGGGACTTTCTTCCCTCCTTCCCTTTCTTGACCCTTTCTGGGTGGCTGACATAACCAGAGCCTTGGCGTTAGTGCTGTCTCATACCCTTTCCTGCCTACCTGTACAAACCAGGGGAGCCTGATTGACCAGCTACAAAAGAAACTTCATGCATGCAGGGATTATAACTGGTCACATTACAGAAGGTAGAGGAGGAGGAGTTGTCATTTGTTTTTTGCCCTTCTGCAAGAGCTGCCTCTTAGCTGTCAGTGAGCAGACCAAGCGTGGACGGAGGCATGAAGGCAGAGACTGAGCAGGACAGAGAAGCCAGAACTCCCAGCCTACTCAAGTTGCCCTGTGGCCAATGGGGTTGGGGGCTAGAGAGACTTCTGCCATGTTTTGACCAGAAAGTCACATTTGCAATAACTAAAATTAAACCTAAAAATTTTTTTTCTAGTAAAAAGGACGTGCGACCCACAAACAAACAAACAAAACCTCTGTAATTGGTGAGATTTAATAATCAGAGGGACCTCAACATTTCTGAGTGGAGGCCAGGAGAGGATGCGGGGAGGATGGCTCGCCTGATTACAGTTCATAGGCTCTTAAAAGGTGGGGTTTGTCTTCCTCGACCAACCTTCTCATCCTGCTAGCTTTGCCTGCCCCAAATGGCCTTCCAAAGCTCTGAGAGGTACTGGTCTGGTGTGGGAATAGGCCAGCGAGCCGGGTACTTCCCCAGGTCCCCACCAGAAGCCTGACTCTGTTCCCCAGGGACCACCCAGGACTTTACCTGAGCCTGAAGGAACAGGCAGGAAAACTGGCCGAGCCAGGAGGAAAAGGACATTTATTTCCATACATCCAGTAAACAGGGAAGAGAGAGCACAGCCCAATGAGTACAAACCAATTGCAGGAGAGGGAGGTGGGGGAGGACAGCGGATGGGAGCAGCACCAGGCACTGCCCTCGGGCCCCCAATCTGGTGGTATTGGCGGGATGACCTTTAGGGTAGGGGCTGGGACTGTCGGGCCACACGTTGTCATGTCTAGGGTAAGTGTGTGGGGAAGAAGAAAAATGACTCCGGCTCAGGACACGGGTGGAGGCTTGTGTCTAAGACACATCAGTACTGACCCAAACTCCCATCTTCAGTTTTTCTGATCACAAGCCCTAGACCGGCGGCCTAACCTCTCCAGTGGGGCCTGTGGTCCAGGCACCTTGGACAGAGCGGCAGGGAGGCAGCGCTTGGATAGGCCCCGAACTGGTGTGGGTGGAATGGGTTTAGTCTTAAATAGGTCATTGCACTTAACACACAGATGAGACAGAGAGGGGTGGGGGCCGAAAGTGCCGGGTGGTACCAGTGCACCCCTGTCTGTGTAGGCTGGCTTGACCCATACCCAGAAGCACCTGAGAGCCCCTCCCCAGGCTGACCCAAGAATCTGGCCCCAGCTCCGCCCACCGGTCTCTCCAGCTGTGCAGAGAAAGGACCGCTCTCTGAGGAGCGAAGATGGAGATGAGATTCCCCTAGTCATTCCCGCAAACCCCAGCTGCCACCACAGCCCCCTCCCACTCTCAGGGATGCAGCTGTGATGGGAGAGGTTGGGTATTTAAATTAAAAGTAAAAAGACAGCAGGCACTGAGAAGAGAAAGCCCTCGCCCCAAGCCAGGGG
This sequence comes from Ailurus styani, assembly GCA_002007465.1. Taxonomy (NCBI): domain Eukaryota; kingdom Metazoa; phylum Chordata; class Mammalia; order Carnivora; family Ailuridae; genus Ailurus; species Ailurus styani. The sequence goes on from LNAC01000022.1 coordinate 7,306,085, forward strand.
AGGGGGAAGAATGGCTGTTCCTGCTCCCAACTCCTCCGCGTGGACCCAGCAACCTAGAGTGTCCCAGCAGGCAATCTGTCCACCGTCCCTGAGCAGGGGGCTGAGATGGAGGTCAGCTTGCTGGCTCCATGCAGTGCCAAAGCCACCTGCCACTTCCCACAGAGTGTGGCATTTTGGAGGCAGAAGGAGCAAAAAGTTCTCTTTTCAGAAACTCCTCTCCGCCCCGCTCCCCCATCTCTTCCACGTGGCGATGCCAGACACCCACAGCGTGGAAAACCCCCCAGACCCGGGGGGCCGGGTGTTTCCCATGCGGATCAGCAGTCAGGTGGGGGAGACCTGTGCCCCACCACTTCCTGGGAGAGGCGCCGTGGCAGCAGAGGCCGGTGGGTGCGAGAGGTACAGACCACTCCCCTGGGCTATGCGTTGGTCTCTGTCGGTTTGGCCTCTGTGTCGCTGTCACTCAGATAGTTATGGGAGTATCGCGGCCTGGAGGTGCTGTCCAGAGGGTCGTGCTCATCATCTGACCGGTCAGGGGCAAGGGACTTCCAGTAGCTGGTAGGGCTGCGGGGAGAGAGGAGCAAGGTCATGGCGGAACGATGCCCTTAACCTTCAGCATCAAGGCCTATGGTTCTGGGGAGGCTCTCAAAGCCCCGTCAGAGCATTCCCCAAAAGCCACAAATTGAGAGGTGAATTCAATCCCTCACTTCCCCAGAAGATACATAGAGTAGTGAGAGAAAGGAGAGCATTGTCTTGATTCTGAAAACTTCTGAAATTCCCTGGAAAGCGATGCCATAGAGCTGTGGGTCTCAACCTTGAGTATGCCTAAGAGTTGGCAACAGACTCCTGCGTCCTTACCCTGAGAAATTTTGATTTGTTAGCTTTTGGGTAGAACCGAGGAATTCTGCCTTTTCAATTCTTCCCCAGAAGATTCTGATGCCCGCAGTCCATGGACCACACTGACTTGGAGACTGGCAGTCTGGTGATTACCTGGATACAACCTGCCCATGGTAACCTCACCCCTAACCAGGATTCCTTCTAAGAGGGAGGGGCTGTCCCCACTGGACACTCCCAGCCCTTAACCTTTTCCCTTCATTGTTTTCCTAAGGCCTGTGAGCATTTCTGCTCTTGACTGTGGCCTCATCTACTCACCGCAAGGGACGGAAGCTCAGGATGTAGGGACTGGCTAGACCTCTACTTCAGGGTGGCATAGTTGTCCCTTTCTTGGTACCATAACCCAACCCTACAGAGTTTTCATCAGGCCAATGGAATCTTCCAGTTTCCCCTCACCAGGATGGGAAGGAACATGATTTCCTGGATGGGCAGGCTCATGGCATTGAGCAAGGATGGCAACTTCTTGCTCCAGTCACCTTTTTTCTTTATTTCCCAAAGCCCTATAGCTGCCTGCCCCTGCCCCTCCCAGCTCTGCTGCCTTCGCTGGTTCGAGTCAGCGTAATTTCAACACTGAACAGAATGCAGCCCAGACTGCGCCCTCACCAGTGCCCGGCACCCAGAGTCCCTGCCCAGTGTGCTCCAAGGACACACCTCTGCTTCCTGATCCTAGAGAGCTTTCCCTGGGGTAAACAGGAATTCAATGATCCCTCTGCCCCCAACTCTGCTTCAAGAATCTGAGGGGGGACCTTGTTTACTGGCCCCTTTGAAGTTCTTCTATCCCCAAACTGAAAGAGGCGGAAACAGGGTTCTGCAAGAAAGACCCACATTCTTAGCTTTTCCAACTGTGTTGGGAAGAAAGGGATTGGCTATGGAGTACTTCCTGTGTGTGAGACACTGTCCCGAGGTACTCCGGACATGCATCTTACTCTTCACGACAACCCTATGAAATGTCACCAGGAAGCTGGTTCAAACAGAGGAAGCTTCTTGCTCGAGGTCACATAGCCAGTATGAAAATTTGAACTTGGACTCTTAGACCTCAAAGCCTTTTGCTGACTCCACCCTGCTGCTAGATGGGGCAATCTGAAGAGAAAACACAACCAAACCTTAATGTTCTCTGCTGGCCTGGGTGAGAGCCCAGGGGTATGTAAAGATAGGTCTCTCTCTCTCTCTCTCTCTCTCTGTGTCTCCCTGGGGAGAAGGAAGAGCCTGATAGACTACATGTTCAATTATGCAGAATGGTTCAGGAATGGGGCAGTCTGGTTAATAGTTATCATATTTCTCATGAATGAATTACCATTTTTAAAGGAATCAGAATAGCACAAAACACATTTAATACAAACTAGACTGAACATAAATGAGTCTTACTTTGATGGGCCAAAGGCACTTAAGGACTCTAGGGTGTCTCAGGGACAAAATTATAAAGCTCAATGATGACTGTGCAACATAGAAAAAATTGGGGTTATTTTAGCTTTTGGGTCGTTTGAATTCTAAATTAGTGGGAGCCTGGTTTTATTTTCAATTTTTGGACAGAATTTCTGGGCACCCAAGTGCGAAGGTCTGCCGTTGGGCAAAGGAAGGACTGACTTTGTGGAAAAACTGTAGGGTTATTTTGGGGGCAGACGGGGGGCTAGGCAGATGCCAGGACTGCGACCCAGATGTGGATGGGGCACTGCGGGGTAGGGCCGATCTGAGCTCTTTTCCATTCCCGCGCCTCTCCTGAGTCGGGCTGCGGCCCCCACTCCCACATCCCTGTGCCTGCCAAGCACAGAGACGCCTGGACAAATGACAGCCAGGTTCTGACACTGCTCCATCCGGGTGCTGGGCAAGTGGCAGAGGTAGCCAGAGAGGGGAGCCAACTCCACGCTCCTCTCCCCTGCTCCTCGCCCACGGAGCTGATGCGCTACAGGCCAGGCTCCCTTGGGGCCTCTGGAGCCACAGCTGTGAGTCACCAGCAGGTCGCTAGCCCCCCTCCCCAGGGCAAGAGTCAGGGCTGGCGATGTGAACGTTTTAACCAAATTATTCAAAAAGCTTTCCTCCCCACAAGCCGGCGTCTCCTGCGCAACGCTGTCACCAACAATTTGGTGTCTAAGCTAATTCCTGCTGGGTGAGCCCAGGGTGGCAGGGTGGCAGCCGCCCGCCCCCCACCCCCCACCCCCGCCTTTGCTATGGATGAGCTCGCCTTCGGAATTCTCGCTGGTGCCCGTCGCCAGATGGGAAGCTAAGCCACCGCTCTGCTCCTGGCCCCATGCTTGGCAGCTTAGCCTCCCAAAGCCAGTGAGGGCCGAGCCCGGCCAGGCCCTCCCTTCCCCGGCCCTTCTCTGGGCGGCTCGGTATTGGCCGGCTAGCTTCTGGCTTGGGGCCCACTCGCCCCGCCGCAAATCCAATCTTCCTGGGTGGTGGCGTGTAGGGTTTCGGGACTACTCCTGTCTTCCTGGTGGGCAAGAGGAACTGTGCAGGTGGCTGGGGCAAGAAACAGGCTTTGTGGGTTTTGGTTCTTGCTGGTCATAGGCTTAAGGGTGATGTTAGGCTGAGAGCACTGGGTCTGATGCTGGGTGGTGTGGGATGGCCCGGTTAGGCCCGTGCCTCTCTCCCTCTTCAGGCGGGGGTGCAGTACCCAGAAGGGCCTGGCCTACCAACTACTTCCTGTGCTGGGGGAGCATGGCACTAGGCAGGGCTGCCGAAGGGAAGGCTGAGGCAGTAGACACGATATTGTGATTCCTGTCTGTTCGCACTGTGGGGCTGACAACAGCTCCCTAGTACCACCGAGAAGCTCCCTGCTCTTCCCAGAGCACCCTGCGACCATGTACCACGACATGAAGGGGGAGCGACAGAGCCGTGCTGAGCCCAGGGGCTTGGTTTCAGAGCAGCTCAGGGTCTGAGGAGTCCGAGACGGCCATGAGCCTGGCCTGGGTTTAAATTCCGCCCTCTCCGCACCACCCCCCTAATCCCATCCCATCACCCATCTCAAAATCGCTGCAGGTAACATTCACTCCTACCTGTCCGTTTCTTAAAATGTAACTGGTCCCTTTGGAGAGAACTCTCCCCAGGTGCTCCACGGCACGAGAGGCCCACAAGCATGTGACAGGTGTGTTAGTTCATGCAGTGCCCATGCCCCAGGGGGCTGCACTCTGGGGTCACACCTCCTGGGAAGCAGCAAGCTTGCCCTGGGAGGTACCATGCCGAAAACAGCTTCACATAACCAGGGTGATCCAAATGTCACCACCCACCGGGGAAACTGGCAACAATGGGATTCCAATGAGTCAGTCTTCGCCTTTCTTCTGAGATGGGGGTGTGGGCATAAAAGGCCTAACTGCTAGATCTCCCTTCCCACAGAGAGAAGGCCGGGGGAGGCAGGAGAGCCAGGAGGGGGCTGTCAGTCAGCAGCTGCTAATTTCTATTCATTATAACTTTTTAAGATGCGCTGAGAGGAGGTGACGCCCATGTGTGGGCTTCAGGTGGGAGGGGTGGGGAGGGAGTCAGGCATCTCGGGGTTTGATGTAGGGTGTGGTACTGAGGGGGCTGCGGCCCTGAGGGCCTTGCACTCTGAGGCTTGAGATGTGCGCCAGGGAGGGAGGTGGCTTTGCAGGGCAGGGGAGAGCTGAGCTGGAAGGCCTCATAACAGATGACAGCCACTAAGGCACCAACTCACACTCGGGGGTCAGCGGGAGCCCTTTCCCGGGGTCAGCCTGTTGGGGCCACAGACAAACCTCCCATATTGGTGCTGCCAGGCACACACAGTGAACATGTCACGCCTGGACTCTGCCTTGGGCCATCTGGAGGAGTGGTCAAGGGCAAGTTGAATAGCCTCCATTCAGATCCCAGCAACATCACTTCCCAGCTGTGTGACCATGGCAAGGGACTTCACCTCCCCGAGCCTCAGCTTTCTCTCCTATAAAGTGGGGCTCGTCCGGGCTGTGTTACGGAGTTAGTACGAGGATTAGGTGAACACAGTGCGGCGAATATCTAGGGGGGCCCCTGGCCGGCGGCAGGGACTTAATCAGCGCACCCGACCGTCCTCCGCAGGATCAGTCTTGGGGGCGCGGGGCTCAGGACTAACCGGCCCCACTGTCCAAGGTGGGAGCCAAAAGGCTCCCTGAGGCCAGGCGAGCCCGGCAGGACGGACGGAGAGGCCCCCGCGGCGGCGGGTGGGGTGGGAGCGTGTTAGTTCACACCGAGCGGCACACTCCATGCTCCAGGCCAGCTGCCACCTACTACTGCGCTAGTCGCTCTCGGGCCGGTACAGGTACCGCATCATCAGGCTGTCCACCTCCTTCTTGCGCTGCTTCTCCTCCTTGCGAGACTGCCGGGACTGCCGGCCGGCTTGGCCCGCCTCCTCGTTGCCGGCAGCGGGGCCCTTCTTCACGCTCGAGCGGCTGTGGCCTGACACCGTGGAGCCGCTGGAGGTCGACGAGGACTCCGACTCGGTCTCCGTTCTCTTCCTCCTCGATTTGGATTTCTTCTTGCTCTTCCGCGAGCGCCCCTTCTTCCGCCGCCTGGGCTCCGAGGACTCCTCAGAGCTGGAGCTGGAGCGGGAGCTGCTGCGCCGCCGGCCCTGGCCCCTGCGGCGGCTGCGGGAGCGGGAGACGTCGGCGGCGGAGGCCGAGCGGCGGATGGCGGCCGCCCGCGTGGGGAGCTCCAGCTGGGCACTGCGGGCGCTCTGGATGCTCTTCCGGTCATCCTCCTCGGAGTCGGGCTCCAGGCCGCTCCGCTGGAACGGGACGGGTTTGTAGCTCAAGACCTCGCTGATGGCGGCCTCCAGGTCGGGGTCCAGGTAGGAGCGGCGGCTGCCGGGGCGGACGGCGGTGCCAAGGGGCTCATCCGTGGGTGAGGCCGAGACGCGTGGCCGTGGTGGCACCGACAGACTGCGGGCCAGCGACGGGTGGCTGTCCTGGGAGTGGGCCTCGCTCAAGGCCACGCTGGCTCCGTCGTCCCACGCGTCCAGGGCACTCCGGCCCAGGGACAGACGGGAATCCGGGCTATCGCGGCCGCGGCCCGAGGCCCGGCTCAAGGAAGGACTGAGGGTCCTGGACAGGGTGTCCAGCCGGGAGGTGCTGCGCCGAGAGACCGGGGAGCCCGAGAGCGAGAAGCTCATGGACGAGCGGGCCCTGTCCTCACCGGAGCCACGCCGTGTGGCCGAGGAGGCCCGGCTGGTGGGAGCAGAGACTGTGGAGGCACGGTCGAAGTCTGAGCCCCACCGCTTCTCCAGCCCACGGCCCGGGCGGCTGGGGGCCTCGGAGATGGCGGAGCCGCACTCGGCCCGTTCCTCCCTGGGGCCTGTGCGGGTCTTCCGGGGAGGCCTCTCGGGGGAGGCCGCCCGCTCGCTCAAGGTGGTGAAGAGCGAGTCCTCATCCCCGGTGCCCCCGATGGAGTCCTTCAGGGTGAGCCGCTTCCGGTAGCTCAGGGAGCTCAGCGCCGAGGCCGGCCTCTCCTCCACCCCCTTGCCCTCTTTGCCAGAGGTGTTGAGGGCCGTTCTAGGGGAGGGAGGTGAGGCCGGGAAGAGAGAACCAGCAGTGGATTAGAGGCAGCACAGACGGAATGAGAGAGAGAGACAGAGAGAGAGAGACAGAGAGAGAGAGAGAGAGAGAGAGAGGAGCCTGCTCAAAACCCAGAGAATAAAGACAGAGGGAGGGAGGAGACAGGAGGCAAGGGGAGCGACCAGCAGCACCCCAGCAAGTGGCAGTGAGAGCATCGGAGGAAATGAAGCAAAATAATTTGCGTCAGTGAAAATAGCTTCATGGAGAATGTCATGTAAATTAGACCATTGTTCTATTTCATCACTTTTCCCCCTCTAAAACGTTTAGTTCAATTTATTTCATTGTCAACTACCTGGAGCCTTGTGCCACGCCGTGGTGAACGGCAGTGGGGCGGGGAAGGCAGCATTATCTGCGGTAACAAAATGTTGTTTGGCTGAATAAATTAAACCAATTAGAGGGGGCCGCTGGGTGCTGGTGGTGAGGGGCTGAACTTGGGAAGGGGCCTCAGGGGAGTGGGAGGAGGAAGAGGGGGCGATTACTTGTCAACCCAGCCTGCCTGCTGTTTGGGGGGGGGTGGGGAGGCGTGGGGAACGCTGTGGCCTAGGGGGCGGATCAGGATGGCTCTGAGTTGGGGAGGAACTGGGAGGCAGGGGAGCCAGCAGGAGAGGCACCGGCGCCAGAGGACAGAGGATCACCCTCCCTGCTGCCACGCTGGCCGGGAAGTGAGGGATGGGGACTGGGGAGCTGGATTCCAAGGGGAGCTGTCTGTGTGATTGGAGGACTGACTTGGCTGGCCAAGAGGGGAAGGAGTTCCTCAATGGACAGGTGTGAACAGAAGCATGGGGGGGGGGGGNGGGGGGGGGGACATGGTGGAAAGATCAGAGGAAGGAGAGAATGGGCAGAGAAAGAGAAATGTGGCTGTGATAAGCAAGTCAGGGGAATAGGTGCCTTTTGAGGTCCAGAGCCGACCTGAGCCAACCCTGTCCGTGGTTGTGGGGTTCAGGGACTCCTTATGCCCCATTCCAGTCCTCATTCCGGGGCCCAAACTTTCTGGTGGTTCAACCACCATTTGTTGAATGAATAAAGGGGGATGAAGTTAAAACTATGGCAGACCAAAGCCCTGAGCCTGGTAGGAAACCATTACCCGGGAAAAACGAGTGTTCCACAGACCCTGATGAAGACGACCTGAGCCTCCTGTGTTCATTCCACGTGCTGGGGGCATGCCTGGGCCCCTTGTACACGTGCCAGGCAAGGAAGGCCTGACCTCTCCGGGATCGAGGCACTGCTCCTTTATCCTTGGCACATGAGGTGGCTTTTCCCTCCCAGCGCAAGGCCACGTGCTCACCTGGAACTCTTCAAGCTGCCATCATCGGAAGCTGCCTTGGAAGGCCCTTTGTTTTTCGACAACCACGACTTGACCCCGTCAACACGGTCCTCCAGCTCTGAGTCCACATCTGAGTCCCCCTCGCTGTGGGATGAGGAGCAGAAAGGTAGGCGAGGCGTGGGAGGAAGGGCTCACCCGCAGCCCAGTGGGGAGCGCTGAAGGGGCTTCGGGTTGGTCTGGGGTGGGGGTGGGGTGCGGGCAGCATGCACGTCAGTGAGTCGGAGCAGAACGGGAGAGGTTAGATGGGGCGCCCCATTCATGAGACCCTGCCCCGCTCAGCAGGCCACACTTAGGACAGCCACCAAGAGGACCCTGAAGAGTGTGGAGGCGCCTCCCATTCTACTTGAGATGGGCGCTATCGAGCCAGACACATCCAGTGAGGATGACAGGGAAACTGTCCATTTATGAGTTCCAGCTAAATGGCCACTGGTTAAAAAGATGAGACCGAGGCCCTATAGCTACTCCCTGAGGCCTATTCCGTTTCTTGTCTGCCCACTCTCAGAAACATGGCCACAGCCATCTCCCACGCCTTCGTTGTGAGAGCCGGACTGCGGGCCACAGGCCACGGGGTGGGGAAGAGAAGGGCATCGTTATTCCTTCAGATTAGCTTGAACTGGACGCCCCCTGGCTGACGGCGGCGCTAACCTGAGAGTGACAGGCCAGACCCCAGACCCACCCTGCAACTTCCCTGGCCCTTAGAGAAGGATTCAAACTGTGCCCTGGAGATCCACCTGAGCCCCCAGAAAGTCCCAGACAATGGCTTTGTCTCTCCAAGTCTCCTCTTCCCTCCCTCACGCAGCTGCCTGCTCTTGCTTCCCAGTTATGCATCTGGCCAAGCAGGCCTGAGCCTTCTATAGTGGCAGAAAGGCCCAAAGGAGTGAGATTTGGAGGATGGAGTCACGGCGACTCCTTTACAAAGCAGCGGGGGTTAGGGATAGCTTCTGAGTGAGAATGTTCTAGAATTCTGCAAAATGGCTGCTACCCCATTCCCCTGCTATGAAAATGCTAAGGATTTCTCCTTGATATAAATTTCCTTTCGTCTGTGTCAACAGGAGCAGTCCCGTTCCTGAATTATGTTCTTGAATAAATAGCCACACAGGCGCACACATGCATGTGTGGGTGCGTGTGTGTTCACACACACACACACACAGAGGAAACTGCCAGACTCCGTTCTGGAGACTGTGAGAGAGCATGACCCATTGGGAGGGGAACAAAGAGGCATATTTTATGGGCTTCCATCAAATACAGAATTATAACAAAGACGAGGCTGGCTGATGGCCCGGGTAAATAGGAATTTAGCAGACAGCCCCGAGACCACTAATGCAAGCCCTGTGCCTGTCCGAGTCTGGCAGGTTTACTATGGCGCACGGACCCCACGGAATGCCAATACCACCTGATTTATACACCCGCGCAAAAAATCTCCTTCTCCGGCTTCAGAGCCTGTAATTTATCACCACCGTTCATAACCATATTGATTGCCTTTAGAAAGGAGGTTCTGTGTGCTTCGCAAAATCTATGTCTACGTGTTAAAAGTGTTTCTGTATAAATCTCCCTTAATACTGCACTGTTTACTGCTTTCATTAAGGTTATGGCAATAACAACTGTATCTCTAAGTAAATCGAAACATTTTTTTTCTGCCCGCCTTAGCACACTTACTCGCTTGCTCGATAACTTGGCGCTGGGGCCCAGAGCCGCTGAGCACGGACCCACACCACCCCAGCCAGCAGCGGGATTGTGGAGAGACCTGCACGCCCCAGTGCGCCTGCGTGAGTGCACATCAGGGGTGTGTGTGTGTGTGCACACGTGCGCGCGCGTGCCCATGCCTGGCAATGGCTTAGAAGATGATCTTAAATGTGCATTTTATCAGCCCTCAAAGCTCCTCCAGCCCGAGGATGGCAGGGCTGGAACACACAGGGGACTGACAGCCGTGGACACAGAATACAAATTCTCCTCCTTCCATTCAGAGCAGCGAATGGGTGGGGACGCTGGCCGGCCTGGCCTCGCCTTTCCTTTAGTGTCAAGCCTACAGATGATGTTTGGGCTCTTTTCCTTAAATAATCAGGCCCGTAAACAAACTCCAGGGGCAGGCGGGCTCAGGGGGCAGTTGAAATTTTAAATGGTCGGAATTAAACCCCGAGTCAAATACAATTTATGTCCAGGCTCATGTGCTATTAGTTAACTGGGCGCCGAATCGCGGGGGAACAAACAAACGGAGACAGAATGGCGGGGGATATTAATTGTGTGTGACAACCGGGCTCCAGCGGCCCTCTATCACTGTTACACACTATTACATTTATCATTAGCTCTCACAGAGTCCTGTGCGCCGCCGCCAGCCCATCCTGGCCAGGGGAGGAGGCCTGCCAGGCAAGAGAGAGTGAGGGGAGGAAAGCCAATGCCACGCTAAAAAAACAGCCTCCAAACAAACAGCCCTGACGAACTTGACGGAGGATCACTCTGATGGGCCTCAAGGCCCGCGCATCTGCTCCCGCCGTCCCGCTCCCACCCAGGAAGAAGGAATCGAAGGCAGAGGGTGGATTGCCTGGGCTCCCTGCCACCTGACAGACAGCACCAGCACAAACGCCCAGGGCCCCCCTCTGCCCGAGGTACCCGCAGGGAGCAAAGTAAACACATCTGGCTGGGTTCCCTTCACCTGCTCCCGCCCGGGGAGCAGCCCGTGAGGAGCTGGCTGGATGCCTTCTCCAATAAGAAAGTGCTAGACGCCCTCTACCTCGTACCCTTGTCTGCCACAGGAAGGTGGTGGGCCTTTCCAAAATGAAACCTCCCCACTTCTTTCAGAGCGGCCTGGGCTCCAAAGGAGCCCCAGGGTGTGGACAAATGCAGCCCAATCAGACTTTCCCCTGAGGGCTGGAGCTCAGGAAGGCAGACAGAGGCTGAGCGCTCTTTTCTGTGGGAGCCCCTCTCCTGCCCACCCAGGCCGGGAGCCTTCCTGGGGGAGCATGCCTCAATGCCTGGCCTCTACCTCAGATGCAGGGCCAGCCCCTCGCCTCGCCTCAGGACAGAGTCAGCAATGTTAGCAGGAGACTAGCTCGGAGGAGGTGTGAGAGGCTGTGTCCAGGTGCAGCATGCAGCAGGGGCCCTGGGTGGGGAGCCAGTGTTAGGGGCGGTTAGACACCACGGGAGAGGCAGAGAGCGCGTGCGCTCCAATCCTCACGGTTTATTCTTTCTTTTCTGATACTTTGTCACCATGTCCTGCAAACTGGAAACAGAAAGAAAATGGTGGGCAAGGGAGATCGCAAAATCAGCGGGTAAACCAAGGTGGACCTCTCTGCTGAGGACCCCTTTTTCTTCGGCAAGAGATGGCTCCGACTGGCGGAGACCAGCTGGGGGGTGGTGAGAGTGACGGTGCTGTCTTCAGGGGGAGGTCTGGGTTGCCCTGGGGCACCGTTCTCCTGCGCCCTGATAGGAGCCGGGTCCTTCTGCCTGCAGGATGGGGGGCAGGGCTCATGCGGGAGGGGGGCAGGTCTGGGGGGCCGGGATTCTGCCCATGGCAGCTTTCAGAGCTTCTCCTGGGCCTGACCCCCACCCGCCAGAGCTGCCGATCTACCTGCCTTGTGATTTCTTCGTCGGCCTCAGACTACAAATCTCTCTCTCTCTCCCCTGAACCATTCCCTGGGTGGGTTTTATGAGAGAAAATCTCTGGCATGGTAACAAGGCACCACAGGTCTTAAATCTCTGCTTTCCCCAGAGTGGGGCAGGCACCATCGGAAATGCAGCTAAACGGGGGAATAACTCATCGTGAACAGGCAGAGCTGGAGAGCCAGGTTCCCAGGAGGACTGGGGAGGGAGGATGGGGAGGAAGAGGGCAGGCATCTCCCTCAGGCGGCACCTGTCCTGCCCTCGGTCGCTACAGGACAGGGTCCGCAATGGGGTCTGGTGATGAGGGAAAGGTGGGCTGGTGACTCAGTGGCAGGGAGACAAGAGGTCGCAGCTGTTCTACCTCGTGGCCTGCTCCAGAGGTGGTCAGAGGGCCTTGGGGTCGGCCACCGCTGCCACAGAGGCCCCTCACCTGGTGATGAGGTCCTCATTCTCGTCGCTTTCCATCTCGTCCTCGATGGCGGCCTGCAGGTCCCCGATACGCTTGAACGCCAGTTTTAGATCGGCCTGTAGACTCTGGTTAGCAGCCTCTAGGCTCTCCAGATCCATCTCCTAGGAGGCAGAGTGGGCAGTCCGGTTCACTGGAGGGCGAGTCTCTCGCCCAGGTGCTCCAGAAAAAGGCCGCTTCAAGTCTCCCCCAGCCAGGCATGAGCTCCGTGGAGGTTGCTGCAAGCCTGGGCTCACCGGATGGACACTAACCCTAACCCTTGACACGTTCCACCTCCTTCCAATGATCTCAACTCCGGTTTCTTTGTAGCCCGGCCCCCACCCGCCAGTGGGGAGGTGTGTGCATACAGTCACTCAGCCGGCTGCTTGCTTGGGGTCCCGTGGGTTGGGGTGCATTACCAGTTCGTGCTTTTTGCGGCTCGCCTCAGCCTCCTTCCTGGCGAGCTCGCCCATCTCCTCCTTGGTGTCCCGGAGCTGCCGCTGGAGCCTCTTGTTCTGCTCCTTCTCCCGGTTCTCGGCGGCTGCGCGCTGATCGCGCTCCTCGGTCAGCTTTTCCATGTTCTCCTTGAGTCGGCTGGCCAGGCTCTGGACAAGGAGGCGGGGGGAAGAGGCCCATCAGCTCCGCCGAGACAGGGGTGTGGCTCTGGCTCTGAGCTCCAGAGTCCGGAAGCCTGGGGTCCGGCTCCAGCACCACCACTCACTAGTGGCTGGGCAGGAACCAAAGCCCTCTGAAGAGGCTTCCTTTGCCTTTCTGTAAAATGGGAGAATAACACCTACTCCCTCAGGGCCTTTTTTTTTTTTCTAAAGGTTTTATTTATTCATTTGAGAGACAGAAAGAATGAGCAGTGGGGGGAGGGGCAAAGGGAGAGAGAGAGAGAGAGAGAGAGAGAAGCAAACTCCGCCGAGCAGGGAGCCCCACACAGGGCTCGATCCCAGGACCCCAGGATCATGACCTGAGCCAAAGGCAGACACTCAACCAACTGCGCCACCCAGGTACCCCATCCCTCAGAGTCTTTTAAAGACTGAATAAGGTCAGGTATGTGAAGGCGACTGGGACCGTGAAAAGTGCCATCACCATCACCATCATCGCTACCATGCCTGGAACAGTGCTCTGGCTAGAGCCCAGGCCTACCCATACTGTCTCCAAGTGTGGGACTGCCACAGTAAGCCCCGCTTCCCTCAGAGACCCTGAACCCAGCAGCTCCGGAAGCTAGATCCTTCGCTCGGAGGTAAATGGTTCATCGAGAGTTCCTGGATTAGGAGACTAAAGAGTCATCAGATTCTAAGCACATAGCCATCCACCTAAGCCTGATGCATCTCTCTACTCCCAAAAATGAATACATTTTTCCCTACTAGGCCGTAGGCAAGAAATGACCTGGAGGTTGGGGTAGGGTATGAGGGAAGGAACTGCTTCGGTTCGACTGCCGACTGGCCGTGGGGTCTCCACCCCGGGGCCCCCCAGTTGCTGCGTCTCTAAGATGATGGCACTAGACTACTCAGTCTCTAAGGGCCATTTGTGTTAAACATTCTATGTGTCTAAAGGACAATACTGCCTTTCTGGGCAGAAGGGATCCAGAGACAGGGCTGAGGAAAGGGTCTGAGACCCAGAAGAAAAGGACACAAGTGCATAGATCTGCCCAGAGCCATCAGACTAATGGCTTCTTCAGCCCCTCAGTAGCTTTGTGACCATAGGCAACCTCCTTACCCCTTCCTGCGTGCAAAATGGGGATGAAAATATTACCGGTCATTCTGGGGTTGTGGTGGGTGGAACAGGAACATTACTAAGCCTCCCCTAACTCTCCCTGGCTCTCCTGAGGCCCGGGACCTTGTCTTGGGAGGTTCTGTCGTATTCTCTTCCTATGTCAAGGGGACGAATGCCCTCTCAATGCCCACTGCCAGTCCCACAGTCGCCTGTTCCCATTCCTACCCTGGTGCCTGCTCCGCAGCCCCAGAGGCTGCTGGGGAGGCAGCAGGGACGTTCCTCAGCGCACACACCCATGAACACAGTGCTCACGGAGGACGGTTGGTGCTTAGACACGTGTACAAGCTCGAGCGGGAGGAGAACTTAAAAATAGGGCGAGAGGAGCATTCACTTGAGACAATTCTGCCTGCCTCTTGCTTCCTACCTGCTCTACTGGAGAGGGCGGGGCTGGGCATGCTGGCTTCGGGAGCCTGGAGCTTGGAAGTGGGAGGACTGCATGTGGAGCACGGAGATGACCAGTAGAAGGAAGAGCAAGATGGAGCAGAAGAGGGGCGAGCAGGAACAGGAGAAGGGTCGAAGGCAAGAACAAGGAGCAGGGGGAGAGGAGGGAGGGGGCGGGGAGAACGGAAGAAGCAGGGAGCGGGTGAGAAGGAGACATGCACGGGGACAGGAAAGAAGGGGGCAGACATGGAGACAAGCAAAGAGAGAGCAGAAAAAGCAGAGACAGGAAGGGTGGGAAGAAGTGAGGGAAAATGGCAATAAAAACGGGAAGGGAGAGAGAGCAAGAGAGCGGCGAGATGAGAGAACAGACTTCAGCCCTCACAGAAGTGGTGCCATCCGCTGCATATTTATGACCCTGCTGGAGAGCGAGTGAGGGGACCGGCGGGGGGAGCTCATGGTGGAAGAAAATATGAAGACAAAAAGCTAAGCTGCTCTGGTCCCTTGGCAGAAAGCAAGCACGGAAACAGAATGTAAAGCAGGCTGGCTCCACGGGGCCCAGAGAGCAGGCGGGGCGGGAGCGCGGGGTGGGGGG
>LNAC01000022.1:7320999-7339542 GCA_002007465.1 Ailurus styani
TGGGGTGGGGGGGGGAGGGGGGAGGCACCCGCCCCGTCAGCTGGCCTGGCAGCTTGGCAGGGCCCTCTGAGGAGCGGCCGTGGTCGGCCCAGCGCTGCTGCGCATGCGTGGCTCCAGCCGCCTGGCGGCCCGGCCCTGTTCTCGGCTGCGGACCTGGCCGAGGGTGCACCCACCTCCAGCCTCTTCACTTGGGTCCTTTCAAACTCCAGGCGGGTCTCCAGCTCTCGGATCTTGGCTTCCTGCCTGCTCACCAGGGACTTGTCGACCATGGACTGTTCCAGGAACTCCACTTGGCTCTGGAGGGCTTGGAGCTGGGGGCGGGGACAGGAAGAGAAGCAGGAACTGAGCCCCAAAGGGAGGGCACAGAATTTGCTCCCCCCCAAGATCACCATGGTGACCAGAAGGCTGAGGAAGGGACGGGTGCACAGGGGAGGAGGAAGGATGGGCCCCGAGCCAGAGGCATGCCCCACCTGGCCCAACGCTGGCAGATTTTGCCCTTTGGAAAGTAAGGGAAAAGCCAAGGACCAGAGAGGGAATAGAAATGTGAAGTGAGGCAGCTGAAGCCAAAATGTCTACTATGGTGATATGGCTCTCGGCCTAGGCCTTCACACGCGTTGATGCTGCTCTGTGGATTACTGATGAGCCAGAGGAGCGCCTGTCATCCTGTGAGCTTGGGGTCTGTCTGCACATACAGCGACCCCGCACCCTCTTTCTACCATGGGAGACCCTGGTCCCCACCTTCTCCTGCAGCTCTTGCTTCTCCTTGTTGGCTTCTTCTAGCTGAGCCTGCAGATCGTTCATCTGTGCTAAGTCCCGCGAGGCCTGGGAAAGGAGTGAGCGCTGCAGCCGACTGCCCGGGAACACAAACCCCAGCTCACCACACCACACGCCGCCCGCCGAGTGCGGGGCTGGGGCCTGCGGGCCTGCCGCTCGCAAAACAAGTGGCGTGTGGGGCCCTTGGAAGAGGACCACGGGGTCGGCGTCTGTAGGGAGGGGCGTGGAGGGGCACCTGAGCCACAGCGGCCTTGTGCTTCTTCATCAGCTCGTTCATGTCCTCCTGATCCTCCTCCAGCCGGCTCTGGATCTCGTTCTTCTCACGCTGAAGGCGGCTCAGCTGCTCCTCCAGCTGGATGGAGGCAAGACGGATGAGAGGCCATCAGGCCTCCAGTGCCTGATGGCACCTGGTGGCAGTTCTGAACTTCCCCATGCCGCCTCCAAGGGGAGGGGGGTGGCGATGCGGTTGGGCCCGGCCACTGGAGCGGGACCCAGACCCGGGGCACTCAGGGAGCTGAGGGAAGACTGTCTTTGCCGCACAGGCGGACCCTTGGCTGAATGACAGCTGATTCCTGGCAGCTCTTTGAAGGCTAATGAGAAGGCAGAAAAGGTCTGCCCAGAACAAATGACCCATCATCCTGGCACCAGCAATCTATGCCCTAACTTGCACGCATTCTGCCCCTGCAGGCCTCGGGGAGGGACCCCTCGAATGTGTGAGGCTCCCTTGGCTTGGATTCTCATCTCTCCTGGGACAGCCTGCTCCCTGGCCCTCCGGCCCCACAGTCAGTCCCCTGGGGGGAGGGGAGAAGACAGCCAACAGCAGCTTCAGGAAATGAATGAATCTATTAGCCTGTAATTCCAAACCAAAATGACTGCGTTGGCTCCTTCTCGGCCCCATCCATCTTGTTACCGGGCTGTGGGGAACTGGGGAAGCCTCCGCCAAGAAATTTATTAACTCGGATTTAAATAAAATGGTAATTTTATAACAGCCTTTTTTAACACAATTAAAGAATTTGAATTACTCACCTGAAAACTGCTGAGGAGCACAAATGTCACAGAGATAAATCAAGCCCGGGAGACTGGCATCTCTCAACAGACGGGTGACCAGCTCGGGGGGGGAGCGTGGAGCCCAGAGCCAAGCCCAGCCTCCCCGCTGCCCCATTCCCTGCCCAAGGAGGTACTGGTGTCTGCACCCCAGCAATGCATTCCTGGCCGATGGATGGGCTGATGGATGGGCCGTGGGAGAGGTAGGGAATTAAAAGGGAAGCATTAAATAAGAGCTCTAATTAGCTGCCTCTTGGGCTCGTCAGTGGGCTGGCCAGGGGAAGGGGAGGGAACCGGAGCAATCCCATCCTCTTATCGGTGCTTCGGCTAATCTCCAGGCACCTGTTTACATCCCTCAGCCACATTAGCTGCCTTTATTTATGGTGTCGGGGCCTGTGGCCAAGCTCCCACAGGCAGGTGGTTAAACAGGGAGATGGGCCCTTGCTGGCTCCCCCTTCCGCCTCGCCCCCCCTCCCGGCCCTCCGCTCTGAGTGGGGAGAGGCGAAGGAGGGGAGGCCTGCTCTCCCTGCAGAGAGCCCTGGCGCGAAGCGAGCGGGCTGGGGAAGGGCCCCGTCTGTCCCCGCTCTACTGTCCCTCAGAGCCCCCGAGCCTGGCCCGCACCGCCTGCTCCTCACCGCCGTCTTGGCTTTGGCGATGTCATCAATCTGTAGGTGCAGGTCTTCGATCTCCACCTCCATTGCCTTCCGCGCTTTCACGGCTGCGGCGCAGGTGAACTCGGACTCCTCCAGCTGGACACAGGGCCGCCCCAGGGAGAGACATCAGCCAGGCCCGAGGGGCAGGAGGGCTGGACATGGGGCTCATGGGGGAGAAGAAGCCCAGGCGCTCTGCTCCCTTCAGACCCTGGGGCAGTGGCCTGTTGGAGCTGCAGGCACGGGTGTCTCCTGGGGCAGGGCTGGTGGGTGTGGGGACCCATCCATGCCGTCCCGAGGCTTGGCGATCATGCTATCTGGCATGCGCAGATCCTAGGAGTCTATGGCTACGAGTGGCTTCTCCCCCTCCCGTTACCTTCCTTCTCAAAGACTCAAGAATCCCTGAGAGGGGAAGGGAGGGAGAGAGAGAACTAAAACCGTAAGCGCACGTAACCCCTTGGAGCTGACCACCCCCTGTCCAGACACCTGGTTCTTCAGCTGGGCGATCTCCCTCTTGCTGGGCGCGTTGTTCTTCAGGTGGTCCAGCATGATCTGGGCGTCCGCCAGCAGGGCCTTGGTGCACTTCAGGTCCTTCCGGAGCCGCTTCTCGGACTCCAGGTCCCGCTGGCTCACCTGGGTGCACGGCAGAAGCTGGGGCTCTGACCTCCACCACAGAGCCTCTTCCTGTCCTCCTCACACCCGCTCTTCACCCCTGCCCTAGTTCGCAGAGCCCCCCGAACATGCAACGGCAGGGGAAGTGCCGGGGTCAGGCCAGCCAGTGAGAGAGGCCAGAGTGTGCTCTGTGTGGTAATGACCCCCATTCTCCACGTGCTGACAGTGGGCTCCACAGAGCCCGCCCCCTCCCACCCCTGCCCAGCTTTGTGTCCCTGAGATTTCCCTCGCTGAGGCCGGGCCCCGCCAGCGGGCTCCGCTCACCTGGTCACTCAGCGTGGCGAGCTTGCTCTCTAGTTCCCGCTTCTCTCGCAGCACCTTCTGCTTATCCTCATACTCCTCCTCAAGCTGCACTTCCATTTGCTTCAGCTGGAGGGCCGTGGGGAGAGAGGCCCGGCGGTCCCTTCAGTGTCCGGTGACGGCCGGGCCCCTTCCCTTTGGGATCCCCCTCCCCTGCCCCTAGGAAAACTGTGGGGCCGGCTGATCAGATCCCAGAGGGGTCAGACCCCGAATTCGAAGTTCCCAGGGTTTCAGGGCAGCCTGGGAGGGGGAGGAAGGACGGCAAGCTGTGCACCGCAGCCCCAGGCCAGAGCAGGAGGCTTCGTTCCAGAGTGGGCAGGCCGGGCCAGCCTTGCCAAGTGCCCAGAACGCAGGGAACATGCGTCTCTCAAAGGACTGAGCTTTCTCCATAGTCCCTGAGGGCACACATCCCAGCCAAGGCCCACATCTCGAGTCCAGAATGGCAATGGATGAGAGTGTGGCTCAGGAGGGAACCAGGAAACCCCTCACTTTAAAGCGGTGTTGAGGGAAGCAGGGCTTGTCCTAGACACGCTGAGTGCCCACTGCCTTACCTTCTTCTGACACGACTGCCGGGCCTCCTCCACCTCCTCATCCCGACTTTCCACCTCCTTGGAATGGGTCTGTCGCATCCGTTCCATCTCCATCTCTAGACGTAGCTTGGCCTGGAGGTGATGGGGGGAGGGGAGGGACGGGTTCCTTTCTGAGCAGCACCCTGCCCCCGATGGACAGCTCTCCTTGGGCTCGGGGGCAAGGAGCATCTCTGCCCGCACTTGCTGCTGGGGCAGCTGGCTTCCCCAGAGAAGCCAACCCCCCTCACTAGATGTCTGATGCCGGCCCAGAGCAGGCTGCCAGGCGTGGGGACAGTTAGACGGCTCTTCCATTTGGCCTTCAGGCTCTAGCTCTCTGAACTGACACGGAGGCTCAGCAGCAGGCCGGGTGGGCGCGGGGCCTTCTGGCGGCTGGGCATGCCGAGCCCCTCAATACTAGAGCTCAGTCAAGAGTTATTCAAAGCAGGATGGAAGCTTAATTATTTTCACACTGTGTCTGGCACAGATCAGGTGCTCCCTCAACATTTTGTGAGTAAGGGAATGAAGGACTGATTGCACGTGGGAACTTGCCCTCCTCTGGCTACCTGCTGGGTTAGCTGGGGGGATGGCGGGGGCCCCCTTTGGCCAGACCCTGCGGCACCTGCTCCAGCATCTGGATGGTCCCCGCCTGCTCATCCAGCTCCTCTTCCTGATCCTTGACTTTGGCCTCCAGGTCCCGGAGCTGTTTCTTGACCTTGGCCAGAGAGGCCTCATCCTTAGACTCTTGGGAAGAAATGTCCTGGAGCTCGGCCTCCAGAGAGACAACCTTCTGGGTGAATCCGGCAATGTCCATGTCTTTTTCCTGGAGT
The DNA here is from genome assembly GCA_002007465.1 of Ailurus styani. Lineage (NCBI taxonomy): Eukaryota > Metazoa > Chordata > Mammalia > Carnivora > Ailuridae > Ailurus > Ailurus styani. The sequence continues at coordinate 7,325,836 of LNAC01000022.1, forward strand.
GAAAGAGAAGATGGGGCTGACCTGGGACCAGCTGTTGTCTGGGGGTGGGGATGGGGCATGGATGGTGGGTGGCCCGCACACCTCCAGTTGCTGCTTCAGGCTGAAAGCCTCAGCGAGGAGCGTGTCCTTCTCCCGTTGCAGCTTCTCCCGCTGCAGCTTCTCTCGCTGGGCCTCCTCATGAGCCTGTGAGAGCTCGCTGTCGAACCTGTGAGGAAGCAGGGACAGCCAAGGTGACTCCGCCAGGGCAGCGAAGAGTCTGGGTCTCCCGCACCCAGAGGCTGCCAGGAAGCAGGGCCACGGATACAGATAGGACGCAAGCAGAGGGGGACTCGTTGCATAGCCCAGAAGTGGGAGGCAGCGGTGAGGTGACACCCAGGCTCACAGGACATTGAGTCCTGGCTGGCCACCTGGTCTGGGATGGGGGGCATTTCACTGAGGTGGTCTAAGGAGCCCTTATACTAGGTGAGCCGAGGAGGGGCCCACAGACTACTTCTGGAGAAGAGGTGGACAGGCTCTCCTCCGTCGCTATCTTGACCTTTTTCTGTTTTGACAGATCAAAGAATGTGGGAGCAGGGTGAGGGCAGAGTGGGCACGGGAATATGTAGAAAGGGACACCCTTGCCTCATCTAACTCACTTTCCTTGGTTCCACTGGGCCACTCCAGATGGGCAGCTGGCTCCAGCCCCCACGTCTGGGTGCCAGCCCCTGGCTAGGGCCACGTGGCCCAGCAGTACCCATATCGCCACCAGAACCCCATCTCCCCTCCCACCCGCCGGAAGCCAGCAGTCCGACTGTGCCCAGTGCGCAGGTGCAGTCTATGGTGGGGGTAGGGGGGACACTTTCTTGGCTCCTCTACCTCCCAGCCTCCTATTTCCGTGCCTAGTGACTCTAAATAAGGAGCAAATTGTTGAAATTCCTCTTAACACCTTTTCCGAATAGCTAATAAGGTTCCCTTCAAAAAACACTGAAAGGCTTCCCCCAACCCAATCCCACATCAAAAAAAAAAAGGTAAGCAAACTCCGGGCAGCTGAAATGAAACCTAATAAGTTGCCCAGCAGGGAGTGCGGTGAGATGGTAACTAGGCCAGGCTGGCACTGCCACGGGGGGTGGGGGTGGGGGGGAGCTTGGGAGAGGGGGGTCCCACTAAGTGTGAACCGCCTCAGTAAAGGGGGGGTAAAGGCGGAGAGGCACGGTGCTGGGAGGGAGGAATAAGCTCTCCCAGCTCCCCTCACTCTCAGGCAGAACCCAGCTGGAGGCCAGCGGAGCCCGCAGGAGGCTGATGGTAACCGGGGGTCACTGGAAGGCTCTGTCCCGCTCACCCCCAGGGCCGTGGGTGTGGGGCTGTCCCTTCACGAAGGCAAGGCACGTGGGGCCTGTGCTGAGAAGCCCTCCCCTGCAGAGGGCAACCGGGCGCTCTTCCCACTCCCTGGGGCACCCTGCTGTTCCCAGGGTGTGCGGGTTCCCCGGTGTAGCTAATAAAGGCGTCCCATTCCCATCCCTAGCCAGGGAAATTAATTTAGATTGGATTTGATCCTGTGAGGGCTGCCCCCCTCCCTTGTGTCATTACCATAATGAGATGGAAGTGGCACGGTAGTTCAACAACATTAGTCAGGAGAGTGTGTTTGTGTGACTGAGGCAAGCAAGACACGGGGAGCCGGGTGGGGACAAGGGGCAGGGAGGGGAGCTGCTGCTTTCCACATGGGGCCTGGTGGAAGCTTCGTCCTTGCTGGGCCCAGGTGGGGTGATGGGCACACGCTGCGGGGAGCGGGTCCGTGAGCCGAGGCCTGAGCAGGCCCTCAGTGGGGATGGGGCCTGAGGGCTCCTCAGAGGTCAGGAGAGAGGCCTGTTCCCATTCCAGGCCAAGGGGCCATGTGGCCAAATCCAGGCCCTCCTTCCTTCTCCCTTCCCTGGAGGGGGAGGGAGGGAGCCCCGTCCCGAGCCCTCCGAGGAAGTCTCGCGGATGTCCGGGGCAGGGGACCCACCCACCTCCTCTGCTTCTTCTCCAGCTCGTGGTTGCGGACCTGCTGGCCCTCCAGGTGCAGCTTGGTGTCCTGCAGCTCGGCCGTCAGCCGTTGGCACTTCTTCTTCAGCTGCTGCAGGGCCCTCTGGCTCTCGTCGCTGTCTGCCTGCAGGTCCCCAAGCTAGGGCACGGATGGGGTGCGGGGTCAGCAGCAGGGGAGGGGCCCGGAAGCATGCGTGGAGAAGTAGAGGAGAAGGAGGGGGGCGAGCGAGGGAGAGATCCAGGGATGAGGGATGGAGTCGGTTTGCCCTTGGCATCTGCAGCCTGGAGAGGCTAACCCGCCAACCCTTCCCCGGTGCTCCCAGGGCACCACGCCGCTCCTGGGCCCGGGGCTTCCCCTCCTGCCACCAGCCTTACCCGCCTCTCCAGCTGCCTCTTGTTCTGCTGCTCCACCTCCAGCTTGTCCTCGAACTCCTGCTGGAGCCTCTTCTTGGTGAAGTCCACCTCCCGCACTGCTCGCTCATACTTCAGGCGCCACTCGCCGCCTGTGGGGGTGGGGTCGACAGGGAGGACTGGGCTGCTGAGAGTCCCAGAGAAGGGGCGGAGGGGAAGAAGGACGGGACAGGGAGGGGCAGCAGGTGGCATCAGCCAGAGGCACTCAGGAAGGTCTCTGGGATGATGGTTTCCTCCCAAGCCAGGGAAAGACCAGAGAGGCCGTGCAGCCATGCGCTGACCTCTCCCAGGGACCACCAGACCATGGCCCTCGGACCCTGTCCTTATCACGGCTCTCGCAGCCCTCCATGATAATCCCCTGCATCCGCTGGGACCTCTACTCTCTCGTCTATTTCTGTCACTGTAGCCTTGGCCCAGCCTCTGGGAGGGAGACAGGCCGGGCCTGGGCTGCCCAGGGGCAGAGGTTGCATCCGAGTTTGCCGCTCAGACCCTGCCGAGCTCCTCAGGCCCCCGGCCCACCTGTGTCATCATCGTCCACCTCCCCGTTGATCTCCGCTGCCCGGATGAGGCGGGCCTCCACCACCTCCATCTCCATCACCTCCATCTGCTTCTTCAGCGCGTCGTACTGGGTCTGTGGAAGGGAGGCCTGTGAGGCTGCCAGCCCAGCCCCCCACTGAGGCCCAGCCGCGGCCCCGAGCCACGCAGACCACGGGCCCGTGCTTACCCCGGGCGGACGGGGGTGCCGGGCCACCCGTCCCCGGTGGGGAGGAGACGGGCGCCAGAGCGCAGTAGTCGCTAGCACGGCTGTCTCCACCCCGGCCTGCCCTCACCTGCAGCTCCTTCATCTCCTTCTCGGCTCGGAGCCTCTCCGCGGCCTCGGCGTCCAGTAGCTGGGAGGCGGATTCTCCCGTGTTACGTTCATCAGTCAGCTCCGATGTCAGCTCTGAGATCTGCGGTTGGGGGGAGGGAGTCGCCACCAGTTGAAATGCCTGCCTCATTCAGCTGGAACCCCCGGAGGGGGGGGTTCCTGGGCCTGGCACCCTGCACGGGTGGGCCAGTCAGCCTGGGGCTGGGAGTCACTCACCCGGGTCTCCAGCCGGTCGTTGTTAAGCCGAAGCTCGTTCCGCTCCTTCTCCACCTTCTCAAGCTTGCTCCGCAGCTGCTGGATCTCCTCCTGGGGCGCACGGAAGGGGGCACAGTGAGCCAGAGGCTCTGCGAGAGGTTGGGGCCTGGAATCTGCACCGCAGGGGTGAATGAAGCCGGTGATGCTCCAGCCAAGACACGGGGAATAGGGAGCTGCTGCCTCCCAGGGGCTCCAATCCCTAGACCCTTCCCCAGATGCTGAGGATGCCGGAGACTTTATACCAAGAGGCTAGCCAGCATCTCAGCCAGCACCCCAGAGGGATGCCTTCTGTTTGACAGGCATTGTTCAAGGACATCGGCTCTCTGGACTATAAATAAAGAGTGCTTGGGAGCCCAAAACAAGCCGGCAAGACTTTTTGCCCACACGGATGAACTAGTCCTTTTCCATCGACTTGGCCCTTCCCGAGCTGTTACGTACGTCTTTGTTCCGGATCTGCTCCTCGGACAGCTGTACCTCGATGAGGGGCCGCACGGTGGTAAAGAGTTTCCACCAGGCCCAGTCCTTCACCCCTTTGTTCTTCTTGATGTTCTTCTGCACACAGCGAATGGCCAGGTCCTGGATCTAAGGTGGCGCACGGCACGGCTCTCAGGCCCGAGCCCAGCCAGGGTTGCCCCGCCCCTCTGCCCATCACCCGCGCAGCTGCCAGGCTGCTCCTCTGGCCCCCTGACCCTGGCTCAAACACTCCCTGTGCCTCCGGCTCCCACTTCCAGCCTCTCCCCAGCCCTCGAAGGGTGGGCGGCCAAGAACCCAGCCCTGGGAGCACCGCACCGGGCACTAACCGCCCTGCCGTCATTAGGAATAATTTCATCTGCTTTATTTGCTGCCTGATTATTTCCAGCACCCTGGCCTCGATGTGCTATAAAACCTAATCTTGCTGAAACACAAGAGGTGGCGGTGCTGGCTGTTTTATGGACTTGCTAATAAGAAAAGGAGTCGCTGACACAGCTCCTTAATCTTCATGGAGCAGCCTCCGATCCAGAGCCCACCTTCGCCTAGGTGCTGCCCCCCCACCCCGCCCCAGGACCAGGCCACACGGCCCCAGTGCTGGGCAGAACCAGCACGCTCGCTGGCCATTCCCCACGCTGGCCCAGGCCATGGTGGTCCCCAGGAGGGCCCTGCTTCTTCTCCCCGCGGTGACAATAACTCATGGTCCCAAGACCAGCCTCCTGCCCCACCCCCACCTCGGGAACTCTGCTCTGCCATCTAGGCCGGGGAGCGGGAGAGAGATACCCCGAGAACAGCACCTTTTTCTTCTTGAAGTGCTGGCGGGCCAGGTAGCCCCTGCAGGCCGCCTGGAACAGGGTTAGGTTCCTGCTGGTTTGTTCGTCCCGCTGCTCCTCCAGCCGAGCCAACGTGCCGGCCCGGAAGAACACCTGTGAGGAAGCAGCCAGTGGAGGCGGGGGATGGGCTGGGGGCGCAGGGCACAGCGGGCCTGAGAGGTGGCCCTTGGCCCCCAGGGAAGAACCTGAAGGGGCAAGGGAACAAGAGAGGAGAGAAGGAGCAAGGAGAGGCCCCAGGAAGGCTGAGGGAGGAGGGCCAGGCCAGGGGGCTGGGGAGGTTTTTCCGGAAGAGGAGGAGTAAGGTGGGAAATCTAACTTCAAAGAGAGATAAAAGGAGAGGGAAGTCGAAGGGAAGGGATCTGGGACAAGAAGAAAATAAAGCAGCCGCAGTCAAATGGGGACAGGACGGCCCTCGGCAACATCTTCCCCCAGGTTTCTCCGCCAGGACTACCAGCAACACTGTCCGTGCCCCCTGTGCCCCCCGCCCACCGAAGGGCCCACCCGCAGATCCCAGCTGCCTGGGATGGGGCCAAGTGGATGGCGGTGAATGTGTGTAGGGAGAGAAAGGTCCAGAAGCCGTGCGCCCTGAAAGGGTGGGCCCCCCTCCCCACTTGGTCCCCTCTAGACAGCCTCCTCTTTCATGTGCCAGCATCCCACCCCCACACACACACCCAGGTTTCAGCTCATGAAACAGCCAGGAGGGTGGGCGGGGGCCGGCCCAATCAAGGGACCTGTCCTACAGGTTTGGGGGCTGGAGGGCAGGCGGGAGAGGAACCAGCTGGACGCCCCCACAGCCTGCATTTCCTCTCCCTCAGTGCTCTGAACTGGGGCTAGGTAAAGTGTTCCCTGCTAAGAGAAGAACGGGGGAAAATGTACGGTGAGAGAAGACTCTGGGATCCTCACCAAGGGCAAAGGGATGCCTAGGTATGTGCCCACCTCCACCTTGCCCAGAACACAGAAAATTCCCTTCTGTGGGGCCAAGAGCACGGGAAACACCCAGAACCAGTATGTATGGTATCCCCAGGCCTCCCTTTAGGGAAGAAGTGGAGAGAAGGCCTACACTTTCTGCGGAGAAAGGTTTGCCTCTGGCGACTCCACAGAAACCTAGTCCCCTGGGGCTGGCCTAGGAGAAAGCCAGCTTGGTCCTTGGCAGCGCCTGCTTCCCTGACTGCCCACCCTTGAGCTGAGTGCCTGGGGCCTTGATTTCTCACAATGTGTGAGCCTGAGATTCCACCAGGGGGTGGGGAATAACCAAGTCCTGGCGGACACAGGGGCTCGTGGTCAGGGCACAGAGCTGGTCTGACTGAGGCAGGAGAAGGGAGGTGGCGGGTTAGGGGCTGGAGAGTGGCCCCCATTCTCAGTGCCTCGGATGAGAAGAGAAAAAAATGGCCTCAGGACCATCAGGGAGCCCGAGACCTCTGTCATGCAGCTGTTAGTGGGGTTAGGAGTCCTTTTGAGTACTGGGTGACAGCTGAGGGCCCTCTCCTTCCCCAACAGACACAACCATACCAATTTTACAGACGATGTCAGGAGGCCCTCCAGATTCTCTCTCACCCTGCCCGAACCCTCAGGGTCCCGTGGGCTCAGACTGTGACCCCTTCCTCTGAAGCAGTGCGACGAACTCATGGAATCTCTGCTTGCCAGCCAGTCCAACCACAGCCTAGAGGCCCTAAAATTGCTCTCCCACGTCAGATGTGAACAAACATCTCACTTTGCCCCTAATTTCTCTGTGAGCGTGAGTGGGCCCTGGGGCTCGCCTGCCTCGGCCTGGCACCTGGGACAAAGCAGCGGGGCTGAGACAGTAGCTGGGAAGAGGACCAGCCCGTACAGGCCCTGTCCTGCCCAAGACACGCCGTGGAGGAGATGACACCATGATGCCAGCCAGGAGCAGCCCAGCCCGCCGTGGGGGGCGGGGGAGGGCATGAGCCTGCCCAGCACACGGAGGCTGAAGCGAAGCCTCGCATTGCAGGCTTCCCAGGGAGGAAGCTCAGCCGGCAGCCCCTGAGCTGACAGAAAGCCGGGGATGGGGACGGGTGGAGGCAGACACAGCAAGAGACCAAAACCAGAAAAGTGACACAGAAAGAGCGAGCCCACGGAAGAGCCAGAGAACAAGGAAAGAAACGGAAAATGACAGAGCCAGGAACTGCCAGGGCCAAAAGGAGAAGGGAAAACCAGCGCGGAGATACAGCCAGGGGATGGGAAAGTGAAGGGGCAGGACTGTGGCTCAGAAGACAGAACCCAGAGAACAGAGTGGACAAGCCACACCAGGCCTTTTTCGCGAGCCTCTCTGTCCACCTCACAGTCCCCACGAAGCCCTGGCACCCCAAGTTCCCACCCTCCCTGCTAACAGGTGGAGAGGTTCGGAATACCCTCCTTGGCTCCCAAACGCCCGCCCTCCCTCCCCCCATGGCCCTGGGAGCACATACGTGGACGCCACCCGCCAGGCCTCCCAGTCTGAGGAGCGAGAGGTGAGCGGGGCTCCTGCCCGTGGGAGGGACGCTCGCCAGACCTCTGGCGTGGAGCGATGCAGCAGACTGGCACCCGGGCGCGGGCGTGCCTGCCTCTCAGACACCACGTTCCATTCAGGTGAGGAACTGGGCTTGTGGGCGGGTGGTGGCAGCACAGCCTCACAGCGTCCTGCTCACTCTTCTGGGACCCTGGCAGCCCGGGGTGGGGCGGGGGTTGCTCTGGAACACTCTACCTACAGCCTTCCTGCTTTGTCCAGCTTTCCTCGCTTCTGTCTTCCCCACTCCCCACACCGGGACTCAGGCCAAGTTCAGGGCCACCTTCCAACTCATTCCGCCTCCTGATGTCACCGGGGTGTTCAAGGCACTAAACCAGTCAGTTATTCAGAGGGAGGGAAGTCAAGGGACCAGCCTCCTGCAGCAAGCACTCACCCGGCTCAGCCCCATGCAGCAGCTGCTCTTCTCGAGGTCCAAGGACTCCAGCAGCTCCTCCACTGCCTGCAGAGAGAGGCCTCTGTCAGGGAGGCCAGGAGCCACCCCCGTCTCTACGCAGGGCTACCTTGGCCCAGGCACAAGTCCATCCCTGGCCTCCGATGAGGCAGTCTGTTAGTCATTCAACAAACGCTTTCGGTCGGCTTCTGCAGAGTTGGGCCCTAGATTCGATTCTGGGGACGTAAGGAGAACTATGAGAGCAACCAGGTGTCTTGTTGGAGAGTGACACAAGTGAATTAGTGAAGTACACAGAGGAGGAGGCACCTAAGTCAGACAAGGGACCATGGAAGGCATCCTGGAGGAGGTGAGATGTGGCTCATGCAGTCTTCAGTTACAAGGAAGAATCAGCCAAAGTCGGGGAGAGGGCATTTTGGGCAGAGGGATGAGTGTGAGCAAAGGCATGGAAGCAGAAGATAAGAGAATGCACTGAGGAAACCAGGTAGTTTAGGAGGGAAGGGAGTCGGGCGGTTGAGGTACAACTAGAAAGATGGGCAGTAGCCAAAGGATGGGGAGCCTGTGTGCACTGAGAGCCCCTGGAAGGTTCGATCAAAGAGGGACAGGATCGGATTTGCATTTTCCAGGAATCCCCACTGGCACGTGGGGGGAGAAAGGACGGAGACCCCTCTCAGGTAGCTACTGCAGGAATTCACAGGACAGGAGGCTAGAGCCTGACCCAAAAGGAAGAAAGAGGTGGAAAGGCCGGGGATGTGAAGGAGAGAAAGTCTTGCACTTGCAGTTGCGAGGGGGCGGGGCAGACAACGGGGAGGAATCTAGGGACACCACACGGAGGTTTCTGACTCATGTAGCTAAACAGAAAATGGTGCCACTCTCCAAAGAGCTAGAGGAGGTTGGGGAGGGGATGGAATCAGCGTGGTCTGAACATACTGAGTTTGAGATGCTACAAGGCAGGCAGGTAGAAAAATCCAGAAAACAGCAGACAGAAATGCACGTCTGAGGTTCAGGAGAGAGGCGTGGGCTACAGGTATTGATTTGGGAGTCATCAATACATATGTGGTAAATTGAAGTGACGGGTGTGAATGAGGTTGGCCGAGAAGAGGTTGTAGACTAGAAAGCTCAGACGGCCAAGGATAGCAGCTGAAGGAAGAGAGAGACCTTTACTTCAGGGGCAGGTGGAAGAAGGGATGATCAGAGGGACAAAGGCAAAGCCAGGAGCGGCAGCAAAGAAGCTGAGCAGAGAACAGAGCTGTCAAGAGAGTCAGATGTTGCCAAGAAGCACAGTGAGGTGGCCATTAGCTCTGGCAACATGGAGGGCAGTGGGCGACAGAAGATGGGGCCCGGGGTGTCACAGCCGGGATCCAGGCAGCTGAGAGTGGAGGGATGTGCGGGGGCAGGTGAGTGACAGACGACTGTCCAGCGTGAGAGAGAGCTGATGGCAGGATCCTTTCCAAGCACACTGTCTGCGGGATGTTTCTCCGCTGGAAGGAAAGAGCCGGCGGAGGAGAGGCTGAAGGAAGGGGAGAGAGAACAGTTAGTGTGGACGGAGCTGGTTTTCCCGGAGCACCCTGGAATGGATTCCAAAGCACAGGAGGAAGGCATGAATGAGGGGAGGGACATCTCTCCAACCCAGACAGGAGGGCGCCTGAAGAGAAGTGCACGGAAAGAAGGAAGGAAGGAAGGGAGGGAGGCAGGGGGTGGGAGGGAAGGAGAGACGGTATAGAAGGAAGAGGAGTCTCAATTTTATTACCGTTTAGAGGCAAGGTCAATTGCTGAGCAGATGACCTGGGAAGGCAGGGTAGGGAGGACTGGAGGAGAAAGGGATGGAATAGCAGGGAAGGAGCTTGGGATTGGGGCCGGGGAAGGATGGGGCATCTGAAAAACTTGCTGGGCTGTGTCACGGGCCCAGGTGAGGCTGGGACCATGAACTGGTAGGACTTTAAGTCCACCTGTTGTTTAAATTTCTCTCCTAGCCTTTGGGAGCCCCAGACGGAGGAGCGCAGAGGCCTGGAGGCGGGCCCTTCAGCGTGGGGGTTGGGCAGGGCAGGTGCCGTGGGAGGCTCAGGGGAGCTGAGGGTGAGGAAGGCCAGGTGACCAGAGGGCTGGACCAGGGCATTGAGGCTGAACAGAAAAGAAAGTCAGAAGGGAATGGACAGAGCAGAGAAAATACAGTGTGGTCCAGAAATGAGAGGTCTCAACAGAGTCGAAGAGCAGCTGTCCTGAGAGCAGGAGAGAAGTGAGCGGCACAGGCAGGAGGCTGTGGGCAGGGGAGGAATTTAAGATTTCTGAGGTGAAGCATTTCCAGGGGCAACAAGGTCCTGGGTGTAGCCATGAGCAGGAGGTTGGACTAAAGGTCAGGAGTCAGAGAGAAGGGGGTTGTGGCGTGGGTCATCTGCACGCACACCGAGGTCGCCCAGGACACCGGCAGGTCCTGGATGGAGAGAAGTTTCTTTTTTTTTTTTTTAATTTTTTTTTTATTTTATTTTATTCATTTGACACAGAGAGAGATTACAAGTAGGCAGAGAGGCAGGCAGAGAGAGAGGAGAGAGGAGGAAGCAGGCTCCCCGCTGAGCAGAGAGCCCGACGCGGGCCTCGATCCCAGGACCCTGGGATCATGACCTGAGCCGAAGGCAGCGGCTTTAACCCACTGAGCCACCCAGGCGCCCTGGAGAGAAGTTTCTGAGGCCTCTGTGAATGTGGGTCTGTGACTTGGGAGGCAAGGGGAGGGGGGCTTTCTGCCCCATTCTGCAGGGCACTGTCCTTCGTAGGGAAGCCATCCCAAGGTTTGAGATGGCTTCCGAGTCAGGCCTGGTGCCTGAGGCCAGAGGACAGGGAAGGAGGCTTCCTTCGCTCAAGGAGCCATCTGGCTCTCTGAGGAGCTGCCTCTGGGGGTGACAGCCTAGGTGACAGCCCTGCGTTCAGAAACCTTGCTGACAAGGGGCTGGGAGCCTTCGGCTTACCTGGCACCGGGAGGCCCTTACATATCAATCTCACCCCCTGGAGGGGCGCTGGCCCACCCTTGGACAGCTTCCTGTGGCAGGAACCATCCCTGATGTGGAAGTTAAGGCCGGAGGGCCCAGGGGCTACTAGTTCTGTCTGCCACCTGGGCGGCTCTTAGATGACAAGCTCACCAGAGGGTGGAGACCCCCAACTCTGGCCTCCAGAGAGGGTGGCTCTTCTCGGATCCCTACAGGCCACGTACCCCTGTCCTGGCCCCAGGTAGCCAAAACCAGGAGCCTGAGCGAGGGGCCAGCCGGACTCTCTTGAGGGGACAAGGGGCAGCTGCTCGGAAGGGTCTGGGCAGAAGGAAGGGGGTCTGGTAGGGCTTCTGGGGCCCAGACCTACCCGCCTCTCATCCACCACGATGTAGTTGTGCCCGTGTTTCTTGGTCAGGTGTGGGGCCAGGACGTCAAAGCGGCGGCGGAACTCGGAGAACACCATGTGGTCCGGGTAGCCTAGAGAGAGGGCAGGTCTGTCGGCGCCCTGCCTGTTCCCAGCATGCCAGGTGGCCGCTGGTGCCCAGGCTGCACGCGGGGACGGTCACCGGAAGGGGCGGAAGGTGCTGGGGGAGGAGAGTGCGGACTCAGGCGGGCCTGGGAAAGGGGGGTGGGAGGGAAGAGGCAGGGGCGAGGGACAGGGGGCTTCAGGACACTGGGGCCTGCCCTCCCGCGGGGCTGCACGGCCACAACGGCAAGTAAGCGCCTCGTCAGTGAGGTGTGTGAACAGGGGACACGGCTGGCGGCCCCCTGGCAGGAATGCCACGGAGAAGAAAGATGCTTTCTGGCCTCCAAGTCTATGACTCTGCTACACGCGGAGAGAACAATGTCTTCAGGACTCAACAAGGAAAGAGAAAATTGGGCCATAGAGAGTAGCCGGGAGGTAAAGTGCATGGGCTTGAGGCGGGAATCCTGGCCCTGGCTCTTGGCACCGTGTGACCCTGGACGAATCACTCAACATCTCTCTTTCTTGTTTTTCTCATTTTCAAGGGGGGGACCTGGTGCTTACTTTGCACGGTAGTCATGGGGTTTGAACAAGAGACTATGTGGAAAGCACGGCTTGGCTCGTGGGCGTTCAGTAAAATGCTCCCTTTCTTTCCTCAGTCCCCTGAAGCAGGACACAGAAGGGGTGCCCTTCCTGCTCCCATCCTGACCTTGAGCTCTAGGCCAGGTGACCCAAAGACTTCTAGATTCTCTTTCCCTGAAGAGCATTACCTCTAGCAGAGACCTCCCTACCGTGTAGGCTTGAGGCCAGGACGAGGGTCAGGTGGCTTCTGGCTAGGAGCAAGGTCGGGCTGGTGGCCGGGGAGGTCACCCTGAGCCACCTGATGGCCCCAGAGCCCAAGGGAGAGGATGAGAGACCCACTTATACACAGTCACAGAATTTCAAACCAAAAAGGGGTCTTAGACCAGATCCAACTCATCTTCCAGGCCTGGGAACTGAGGCCGAAGAGGTGGACTGATGGGCTTGCTCAAGGTCACAGAGGCTGCGGCCAGAGGCAGAGCCGGACTCCAAGGCCGGGCTCTTGAGGGCCCATTGGGGGCTTGCTCCGCTCCACCGGCCTCGCTAGCTCCGGGAAAGCCTCCAACTGGGAGATGAGGCTGATGCATGTGCCCGATAATTGAAACAGGAGGCGGGGGCCGCTGAGGGGCCAAGACAAAGTGAGCTATTGATTGTATCTGAATTGCAATTAAATTGATGGGCCAGGATAGCAGGTCTGGACGCCTGGCATCTTAATTAATCATCAGTGCTATCGATGGTGGCTGGGGGTTGGGCGAGGGGAGGGGGCCCTGCTGCTGCTGCTGGCCTCATCGATCTGCTTGTTTGAGTAAAGCACATTGATTTTGGTTCAGAGCGGTAACAATCTGGTTTTGAAATAATAAACACCAACTCCATATCAAGACGTGGGGACAGATCGATGATTTATTTCGAGCAGGGCAGGGAGCCCGATTTGTGGTTTGGGATGCTAAGGAAAAGTGATGGTGTCCGTGGGGATGCCTCAAGGGGACCTGGCTATTGGGCAGGTGGGACCCTGCCAGTTCTCCTAGCAAAGGAAACAAGGGCGGAAATCTGGCAGCCCGTAACTTCCCAGGCAAATGAAACCCTACTCGAGAGGCATCAAATCAGAAGCTGGTCTGCGTGGGTCAAATCTCGCTCTTGCCACTCGTGAGCTGTGTGACCTTGGGCAAGCTGCTTAACCTCTCTGAGGCTCAGTCTCCTCCTGTGGGGACAGTAATGGTACCAACATCTCATGAGATTGTTGTGAGGATTAAATGAGTAATGTGTATGGTGATTTCAGAAGGGTGCCTGATGTGCTCTAAATGTTCTAATGATGTTGAGCAGCGGCGCCTTGAACGTGAGTTACAGCCCCCGTGCAGTCGAAAATCCAAATATAACGACTAATAACCTCCTGTTGACCTGAAGCCTTACTGATAACAGTCGACGGACACGTTGCTGCGTGCGATATGTGGGACATACCGTATCGTTACAGTAAAGTAAGCTGCGGGAAAGCAAATGTTATTAAGGAAGGCAGAAGGGAGAAAAAATACGCTTCTCGCACTGTACTACACAAAGCCCAAGTCTAAGTGGACGCACACAGCTCAAACCCGAGTTGGTCAGGGCTCAGCGGTAGCTGTTACTCTTACCCTTGCCAATCCCTCCTCCAGACAGGTCCATAAAAAGGGTCTGGCTGACCTTTCTTGGGAATTGTAAGTACCTCAGAAAGATTTAGCACCTCGTTTCTCACTGGGGGCTACGACCCAGCCCGCTCTCGGAGGTAGTTAGTGCCTCGGAGCAGATGCTCTAAGTGGGCACAGGTCTGCTGCTGTGGGCAGAGCAGGGAAAGGGGAAGAGGGGGTTGGGTGAACAGGGGGGCCTGCAGGGCAGGGCGGGGAGGGGATGAAGAGGATTGGAGTACAGAAGGGAGAGGAGGAGGAAGGGAGTCAGGGGGGTGGAGGTGGGG
>LNAC01000022.1:7345635-7368622 GCA_002007465.1 Ailurus styani
CGCGGGCACCGTTCCTCTCCTGGCCCGCGAGGACAGGGAGCCCCCTGCTGGTGGAGAGTGGCGCTGCCTCAGCGATCCCACCAGCCCGGAGGCATCAAGTCCCCCTTTGTCTGGACTAGAGGCCGGGCAGCTCCTGGCCCTCACTCACCTGTTCACCAGGGAGACGAGAAGGGTAAAGAGCTCACTGTAGAGGCCAGACGCCATGCCCTCTAAGCACTCCAGTGCACTCAGTTTGGGGCCTGCAGGGCAAGAACATCAGCTCTCCCTCCTGCCCCTGGTTCCCATGGCGGGGATGCTCTCTAGCCACCCAGGGGCAAGTCAGCGTGGGGCCCTGGGGCTGGGTCTCTCCCTCTGACAGAAGCATCTATTCGCCCCAGCGGTCTCCCCTGGCCAGAGCAGACCTCAACGTGGCCTGGCTGGGCCCCCCAATCACATCCACCTGCCAAGGGGCTCAGGGCACCTGTGCCGTCTCCCAGGCTGCTCTCCTCGGGGCCCTGGCGGAAGGAGGTGGAACGCTGCAGGGTGCCGCCCTTGTGCTGGTGCTTGAAGATGGCCGAGGACAGCTCCTCCAGGCTGCAGCCCAACAGGTATGCGGCCTTCTGGGCCCACTCGTGGCGGGCAAACTGCTTGCGCCCAGCTATGGGGTAGGAAAATAAAGGACCTGGCATCTTGAGTGTTCCTCCTTAGTCCCTTTGATGACCACTGTGCCCTTTCGCTCCCATGGCCAAGAACTGGGGAGCGAGCATCTCTTGGAGTTAGAACCAGCCCTGATGACCTCAGAAGGGCTTTAGGGAGAACAGGGACAGCGGCAAAGGAGCGAGCAGCTGCCAGCACTTCCGGTGTCCCTTGAGGTCCTAAAAGAGGAGGGAACTCCACACCACTGCCACCAGAGGGCCCCTAGACAGCCCCGAACATTTCTTCTAGAGGGCTTGGCCTCAGGGCTGCCAGCTTGGGGAAGGACAGTCAGAGGGCCGGCCAGCCCCCCTGTGCCGAGCACAAGGGCCACTTGTGCCTGTGGGTGACATGTCATGAGAGCGTTCTAGCGCCTCCCCCTTCCACGAATGCATCAGGACCATCTCCCTTACCTCCAGGCAGCTGCCAGGGGAGACCACCGCCCCCCCCCCGACAGTGGGGAAGTGGAAGAAGCCGCAGGGGAAAGGGAACAGCCCACGCAGACGGTCGAGCCTCAGCCAACATGTGTCTAATCACAGCAATTAGGGAAAGCTAACAAGAAACAAGGTTTTACCTTCAGCAGCTTCTGTAAGGCAAAGGACCAGCATGCAGCATGCAAAGAAAAACAGCGTGTTAGCAAACAGTCATCAACCGAGCCCGCCAGGCCCACGGGAAGGGACCGTGGTGGTGGTGGTGGTGGTGTGTGTGTGGGGGGGTGGTTTGTGAGGATGAGCAGGCGAGAAAACAGAACCACATTCAGACTCAGAGACACAAAAATACATACAAGCGCGCGCACACACAATCTCAAAGGAGTACGTTTACGGATGTAATCACGCTCACACACACACACATACACACAGACCTACAAAGACACTACACACGGAAATACACACATACACACACAGGTGCACACGTACACGTATCCTCTGGAAAATACCGGAAGCTCTGAGGAGGTAACAGGCCCTGCTCTACAAGCTGGGCATGCCAACACACCCAGATTTGTCCGTTTGCAGGTAGTGCTGCAGGACGACAGGCTCATAGGGAACCAGGTCTCGTTGCCTCCTCAGAGTGGAAGAACTTCCTCAAGACACAGACACACGCCTACCAGCCTGGCCACCTACGCAGTCTGGAGACAACTTCTCTAACCCAGAGCCTGCTTCCTCTTTGGCAGGGATGCCTCCTGCTGGGATCGCAAGGAACCTGACTCCTCACCACCTGCTCCTCTGGGCACCCGTCCGCCTGCCTGCCCACCAGTGCTTTCTCGCCCCTGCCCCGAGCAGCCTGGGGCCCTTCACATCCCAGAGGAAGATGAAGCCCAAGCCCAAGATGCTGTTCAGAGTCAGTGTCCCTCTGAGAAAGGGGAGGAAGGGGTGAAGAGGTGCTCCGAGTGCCCGCCCATCAACGCAATCTCAGAGGAAGGCAGCAGCAGAGCTCCTCTTCCAAGCCAGGCCAAGCTCCAGCCATTCACAAGCCCCCAAATCCAAGTGCAGAAGCGGCAGCCCACTGATTACCGCGGTGCTTGCTGCCCCCTAGTGGTCTCCACCCTGACATGCAAGTGGAAGAGACACCTGCCACCAAACCAGTGAAGAGAAGGGAAGACTAGAGGTAAACTGGCCTTGGGAAGCCCCAAGACGCAAGCCCACCCTACCCCATCTGAGTCCCACGGAGGGCATCCTGAGAGGTCTCAGGATCGGGAGTTGGAGCGGCTAGGCCTAGGACGCTGAGAAGCCTCACAGCCAGCAGGCGCCCTCTCCCCCTCCACCAGGGGCTTCTCCCAGGCCAGTCCCCTCCACTCCGACAGAACAAGCCCAGTCCCCAGAGAGAGCCCAAGGCCAGCACCAAGACGGGACAAGGTGGCCTCTACTCCCCAGGGAGGGGCCAAGGTCAGTTACCCGCTTGCTCCTCGGGGGCCTCTGTCAGGAAGGGAATAAGAAGCAGAGTTATTTTAGGGGGACTGCTCTGAGTTAGGGCCCTTCTCTTCCCCCTCTGCCTCCAAACCGCCACCCCCCCTGCTCTCCACGGTGCTCTGCATCCCTGCCATCCAAGTCCAGGGGCAGAGATGCTTCTCTGGGTGCTCGGAGCCTTCTGCTCCAAGCTGGGGGCCTGGGAAGAGGCCCAAGCAACAGGGGGGTATCAGCTAACAGAGACGTCTGTGCCGGGTGAGGACGAACGGAGAGGCAAGGCCTCCACAATCTCTCCTGGGTGACCAGCCGCGCTGTTGGGACCCACTGTAGGTTACCTTTGGTAGCGCCTGCAGCCCCCAGGTGGTAGATGGCAGCCAGGATGAGCCAGCAGGCTTTCTGTTCATCTGGGGAGATGCCCAACACCTTCATGGCAGTCTGCAGCTTACTGAACTGCTGAGCCGCCTTCTGCTTCTCCTCAGGCTGCAGGGACAGACAGGCACGCGGGCACCGCATCTCAGAGGGGCTGTCCCTCCCGGTGCACCCCTGCTGCTGGGTCCTGGGAGGCCAAGGCTGGGGAGAGCCGCCCAGCTGGAGCTGGGCTCCTGCTCCCCCGACGGGGCACTGCAGACCCCTGGAGGCAGCCCCTACCCCCAAGGCCCAGGGCTGCCAACCCCGTCCCCACAGGCCCCTCACCTTGGCCAGTGGCACAATCCCAAACACATTGTTCTCTGCCAAGTGGTTCAAGTGAAGCTCTGTCCTAGGGGTACAAATGAGGCATCAGCACGGTGCGTGGTCCCCATGCCAAGGGCCATCTCCCTAGCAGGGTGGAGACAGACGGATCCAGCTTCCAGACTGAGTTCCGTCTGCCCAGCAGGCCCTACTGTCAGGCCAGGGGCTGCTGCCTTCCCTAATTGGCCTGGACGCCCGCTCAGAGACTAGCCTCCCTAGTACAGGTCACCAGAGGTGCTCTGGTGAGTGTGTCCAGCCAGACCCCTGAAAGAGAGCAAGGAATCTGCCTGCAGCGTGAGTCCAGCCAGGACAGAGGCTGTGCGCTCAGTGACGAGAGGAGCTAAGGATACTGTCCCAGGGCTGTTTGCTCAACCTCATCATTTTTCCTTTTTCCACAGATCAGGGACAGCAAGTCTGAAGGTCCAAAGGGAAGAGCCTGGCAGATGAACCAACCTAGGGGGCAGGGAGGGCCAGCCTGGAGGGCCCTGGAAAAGGCCAGGCTTTCGGCTCTTGTGTGGACCCCAACAACCGCTCAGCCCCACACTAGCCGTGTGACTACAGGCGAGTCCCTGACCACCCTTGTCTTGCTGTGCTTTCCTCTGCAGACCTGGTTTCGGGGGTAGCAGAGGTCCTAGTGAGGCCCCGGGAACACTGAAGGGTCAGAGCTGTGCCCAGTGCTTGGGACCTCCTGTGGGGTAGAGCCTGTTACCTCGGACCTCTTATGTGGCAAGCATACAGTAAACAGATAGGATGGGATCCACCCAGGTGACAAGATCCAGGAGCCGTCAGTGAGCTGGAGTCCAGAGCACCCCCCACCCCTGTTTCGTTGGCCCCATCTCACCTGAGGGTGCCATCCCCACAGGCCAGCAGGTAGTAGAAGACATTGAACGTGGCCTCACTGGCTGGGCGCCGAGCCACACGCAACTTCTCCAGAAGCATGGTCTATGGCACAGCACGGGAGGGTATGGGCAAAGGGGGTGGTGCCCGGTCAAGCCCCTCCCACTTCCCACCAGAAAGAACAGGGCCCCTGGGAACAAGGGGCTGCAGCTTACTCTCCACCAGAGGCCAGCTCCCCCCAGGGTCAAACCCGGGGCAGAAACCAGAGCTGGGTGGAAGAAGGCCCAGCTCCTGGAGGGGCCCCACTGCCCTGCCCAGGCCCCGGGAACAGTCTTCTTAGGGAGCTGGGTACATCATGGTGAGATGTTTTATTTAGCGTGGAAGGGGGTCAGCCTCGGCTGGACTTGACTTTACTGACAAGCCGGTCTTAACCTGGGTGAAATTAGCCAGAGAGAAGCCCCTGAACACAGGGCCAGGGCCCCAGCAGTAGGGTGCAGCCAACCCCAAGGGTGGGCGGGACGCTGAGGCATGCCCCACTCAGGGCAGGAGGTGGGGGTGCAGAAGGCTTGGGGGACAGAGATACGGGGGGCAGAAGGACAAATGCCCAGAGTGGAGCAAACCAGCCCTCCGAGAGCCAGGGTCCATTTTCTTGGGGTAGAATCCCAGGAAAACGAAGCACAGGAGAGAGCCTGGTGTCTAGGGCCGGAGTCCAGGCAGCTGATCTCTTACTACCTTGAAGGTTCCTTACCTGGATGGAGGCTGAGGCCACCTGGCCAGCTTGGTCGAAGTCCAGGGAGAGGATCTGGGAGAAGCGGGTGGCGTTGCCGTTCATGATGGTGGGGCTGTTCCCAAAGGCTTCCAGAAGGCTGTACAGAGCCTGCCACTTCTCCACTGCAGAAGACAGGCCCGGGGGCCATCAGGAAAGCCTCCAGAGGCCCAGCCCAGGCCTACTCCCCCAGCACACAGACGCTCGGCGTTACACCGGCCAGGCTGCCCAGGGACAGAGCAGTTTGAGGGGCACAGAGAAGCCAGGGAGAAAAAAGATGGCACCTATGAAGCGCTGCCACCCCCAGCCCCTCTCAGGTTTTCCAGGTGTCCTGTCTCACCAGAAAACACCTTGTTCCCGCTGGTGCCCGCGATGGTGGCCAGGTACTGCACCAGATGCTGGCAGCTGGTGGTCTTGCCGCTGCCGCTGGCGCCCAGGAGGATGACAGACTGGTCCTGGCGGCTCATCAGCATGGCCCTGTACGCGGTCTGAGCCACGGCGTAGATGTGGGGTGCCATGTCCTCCCGCCGACACCCCTTGAACATGTGCATCACCTTGGGTGGGAGGGAGGTAGAGGGAAGGGCTAAGGCTCTTAGTGGGTCCTACTCGGACAGCCCTCACTCCCAAGGTTCGCCTTTCTGGGCCTTTCACTGCCAGGGGTGCTGAGGGATTCTGAGGCTAAGGCCATGCGTGGAAATGCAGATTCTAGCTCAATTCTGGCCTCTGTCAGAGGTTGGGGGGGCCTCATGTCCCCCTTCCCGAGGTCAACTGTGAGAGCGGACAGGAGCAGTGGGACACCAAGGGGAAGGGGCGGAGCCAGGGAAGGGGGGGTAGGTGGGACATGGATGGGTCCAGGAGGCATGGTAGCCTGGGGGTCACTGCACCTTCTCAGAGTACACGGCGGGGGCCCCCCGCGGGCTGAGGACGAGCAGGCTGGGACCAGCGTTCGTGTGCAGCAGGCTCGCACCATAGCGCTGACGCAGCGTGTGGAGGACGCTGGACTCATTGAGGTAGACCAGCGAAGCCAGGTCTTCCAGACGGTCGCAGGAGGGAGCATTAGCCTGTGTGACGGGACAGGCGGGCAGGCACTGAAGATGCAGAACCTGCCTGCGCCACCAGTGGACAGGCCCGCCCTGCCCAGCCCCCTTCCTGTGCCCTCCACCTGCGCACCTTCTCCACATCATCCTCATCCACATCCAAGATGGCGCCATCGTGGTCCAGCTTCACGCGCACCTTCCCTTCCGGCAAGCTGAGCTCATCAGATTTGAGCTGACTGCCTGCAGAGCATGGACAGACAGTCAGATGCAGGCCTGGGAACCTCTGCCACCCTCTTTGGGTCCTTGTGGTCTTGCCTCCTCCCCACTATATCACAGGGCTCTCCTCACTCATCACCCAGGCCTCACCAGATCCAAAAGGCACACCCAGCCCTGAAAACTGAGAGGGGCACCCAGGCATCTGTCCCCCGGGCCTCCCCAGACTCACCCAGCGAGAAGCCATCCTTATGGACCAACCACACCTTCTCTGTCTCATACCAGGCCTCCTCAGCGGCAATCTGCTCTTCTGTCTTCACCTATCACAGGGAGGGGGGAATAAATAGTCAGTCCTTGTTCTGGAAAACAGAGTCAGGAGAGCAGGAGAGAGCAGACACATGAGGGGAAGTGCTTCTGGAGGAGCCCCTGGGTAAGGGGGAAAGTTGGGGGGCAGACACAGAACAGGGGACATCAGAGGCGTCAGAGGAAGAAGGTGGGGAAGCCAGGGGCTGGGGGCTGGTCCTGAGGAGCCCTGAGGATGAGGATACAGAGTCAGGGACCACGCCAGCCTTGAGGGTCTGGAAGGACGGGGACACTCCGAACTCGAGCCCGGAAGAGAACAGACCACAAAAAAGCAAACCAGGTGCCACCTTCAGCTGCCCTCTTCCCCACCTCCCTATGGAGCCTGTAGGGTTGGTGTCCTGAGCCCGCAAGCCACCCCTGGGCCACCACCCACTACTACTGTGACCTCTCATGCCCAGCTTCTGCCTTCAGCCCACTAACGGGCCCTCCTTCACCAAGCTGGAAAAGGGCGCTTGCTTTCTCAAGCCCTGAGGAGAGAAGTGTCTACGGAGAAGTCTACATTGTAACATGAGCTGCAGGTCCTGAGTCCTAGTCTTGGCCTGGCCTTCCCTCCCGAGAAGGACAGGCGAAGGCCACGCAAGGGCATGAAACAGCACGGTCAGATACGTGAGCGGGGGGCAGGGAAGGACACGGGAAAGGCTTGTGTGCCACTCGGATGGGCCGTGGAGCAGCTGTGAGCCACAGTCAGTCTCTGAGAAGAGGCTAAGATGCAGACACTGCTTTGTCACTGACCCCCTGGGTGAGGGATTGGGAAGGACAAGGAAACATAAGTCTTGTCTTTGTCACATTTCTTGAAGGTGAAAGAAAAAGAGATCCACGTTCCACTTCCAGGCTGGATCCCGACTTCAGGTAACTCCCTCTCCCTTGCTGATGGCCCTTCCGTGTTTGGGAGAGAGAAGCCTGACTACACGTGGCCCCTGGGGCTCTGGGAATCATGGCCAGCGAGACCACCCTTCAAACAGGGGGACCACTATGGGGCTGGCAACATTTTAAATTGTTAAATGAAGACATTTAAAAAAGAAAGAAAAAAAGAAAGGAAGGAAGGAAGGAAGAATGGAAGAATGGAAGAAAGAAAGGAAGAAAGAGAAAGAGAGGAGAGAGAGAGGGAGGGAGGGAGGAAGGAGAGAAGGCAGGCAGGAAGGGCTAATTCTTTATTATTTGAAGATATGTAACTTTGTAAAAAAAAACACAATGTTTTATTTTTTCTTTTCCAAATCACATGATATGAGGGGCGCCTCATATAGGTGAAATGATATAGGTGAAAACCTTTGTCCAGAATGGATACGTTTTATGGGTCAGGTGTTTGGAACCTGACAAACTAGGGGATGTCAAAGGGCCGTGGCCTAGAATTAATTCTTTAGAATGAATTCAAAGCTACGTTTCCCAGACTGGCCAGCAGGTGGAGCCAGAGCATGCCTCATCTTCACTGGGACAACGCGTGAGAGGGGGGAGGGGCTCAACCTTTCTTCTTTCTCTACCCAGAAGTGAACAGAATGGAAACCCGGAGAAACCAAAACTCTTGCCAGGCTCTTGGGCTTCAGTGGTTAAAAACCATGTGCCTCAAGGCCAGACTAGAGTGGTGACACCCCGTCTAGACCCTCCCCAGGGGCCTGACACAGAACTGCCCCATCTCAAACTTCTGGCACTGCCTTCCCCAAAGACACCAGGTGGGAGCCAGAAGAGGAAAGAAAGAGGCCTTACACTCCAGCACGAGGCCCGAGCACAGACGCCAGCCCACGTACGGGCCAGGGGGGGCGGATGGTCGCTGGAGCAAGCGGAGGGCTCCTGAGGAGGGCAGGAGCACCCTACCTGGCTGCGGGCAGGAGAGGCGGCCTCAGGGTCCAGCTGCCAGCAGCAAGCAAAGAAGAGAGAGAAAGAGAGAGAGAAGGGTGAAGACAAGCAGACCACTGGCATGTCCCCTTCAGCAAGCACTCTGGGCCACATGGGTGGGCTCTCTCTGGCTGTCCAGGGTGCAGGCTGGAGGTTGGAAAAGATCGAGGGCCAGGACGAGAAGCCTGGCCGGTGAACTGTGCCCAGCCCAGGAGAGGCCAGATCCGGAAGGAGAGGTCCAGCTTGGCAAAGAGACACCTGTTATCATCAGATGTCTTGGAGAAGACGCTCTGCTAAGTCATTCACTGTGGCCTGGGCAGAAGTATGCCACTCTGCCTCCGGCCACAGTCTCCCCCAGGGTGAGACATCCAGTGCACCCTGAACTAGGCTCTTGTATGAGCTTGCCAGGCAAGGCTACCTCCCCACACACAGGGCCTGGGCCCCTTGAGTAGCTCTGGCCTTATCTCCAGGGAACTGGTCAGCCTGACTCCCTGGAGCCAGCAGACCCCAGAACGGGTCTGTCCCCGTCCTCCAAACACACACAAAGGTGCCACCCTAGTGCCAAGGGCTGTCCTTCCGGGCTGCCGCCCCTGTGCAGAACAACACCACAGCGCCAAGTCTCAGAGCAAGACCATTAGCAACTCTAAGTCTAGGACCCCTTCCTCAATCCCCCATTGCACCCCTGCTCCACTCTCAGACAGGCACACTATCCCATGGCGAGTAGAGGCACCATGCCACCAGAGTCACCTGCCACCTGCCCACGAACCAAGGGACCATAGGCACACCCTGGGGCCAGACTTGACCTGTCTCTGATTACTTAAAGACCTTTCTGAAGATAAAGTGGAGTCAGCCAGGCCTTGGGTCTTGCCTATAAGGAATAAGCAAGGATTTAATAGGCCCCAACAGGCTCTCTGGAAAGCCACTGCATCAAAAGAGGGGAGCGTGAGCTCCCTGCCTCACCACCCAAGCCATGGCCTCCAGGGCCAGAGGAGGAGGCTGGATCCTCAGTCAAGAGGGGTCCCCTGGGCTGTCCCCTTCCATGGGCACAGGGCTCTGGGTCCCCTCCAGGAATAGGCCTCACTGATCACTCTAAAGAGCCCTTCTCTTATTTCTTCAGGTAAGAAGGCCACGTGAAGGCCCCTGAGCTGCCACGGAGCCATCCTTCCACAGTTGGATGCTCCCCCCGCTCCCCCTCCCGACACCCACAGTCTGGCTGCCAGCCTCGGCAGGGCCTGGGGAACCATACACGAGAGGTGGCATTACAGAAGCTGTGAAGATCCTCTCAAGGCGCTGCTGGGCCTCCTCTGCGGGGGTCAGCTGGACCTCAGGGGCAGCTCCGGCCTAGAGGTTAAACCACCATTAGTCCTTGCTTGGGGTGGATGGGGGGACACAGCATGCCAAGCTTCTAGCGTAGGAAGCTGCTGGGACCCAGTGGGCAAGTGGAGTAGGGACAGGCAGGCAAGCCAGGCATCAACTTGAGTTTTTAAACTGTCGTGTAAGGAAAAAAAAGAACGTGGGGCGCCTGGGTGGCTCAGTCGTTAGGCGTCTGCCTTCGGCTCAGGTCATGATCCCAGGGTCCTGGGATCTAGCCCCGCATCGGGCTCCCTGCTCTGTGGGAAAGCCTGCTTCTCCCTCTCCCAATCCCCCTGCTGGTGTTCCCTCTCTAGCTGTGTCTCTCTCTGTCAAATAAATAAACAAAATCTTAAAAAAAAAAAAAAAAAGAATGGGTGCTTGGAAAGTCTGGGGTTCTTTCTTCTCACAGTCCTAACAACTTCAGCACCAGGATAGCCCTATTCCCCCACGCGTCCTCTAGCCCTGCCCCAGCCCAGGTGGCAGATGGGTGAACTCCAGGTCAGGGCCCATCTCAGCCCCCAATTCCACCCTAGTGAGAGGGACAGGGAGCCAGAGGGAGGGCAGCCAGGCCCAGGAACAGGCACATCACTCTGTCTGGCAACTTATAGGTTCTATTCAGGGGCTGACAGTTTCCCTCATGGCCTGCCTGTCAGGCCAAAATGCCCCTGCTAACTCCTGGGTGCCAGGAGGTGACTTCCCTGATTCCAAGCAGGACAGCAGGGCCGGGAAGGCTGTAGCCTGCTCTTCTTGAAGTTCTGTAAAACCCAGGAAGAAAGGAGTAGGGAACAAGGCAGGTTCTGGGCCTTAGGAATCCCAGGAAGAAGCAGTCAGGGAGGGCATCTAGGCTGTGCCCTACCCCCTAACCCCCTACCCTGCCCTTCCAGCCAGAAGAGCATGCAACAGCCTGGGGGAAACAGTGGTGAAACTTGACTCCTCCCCTGCCAAATCTCACAAGGCCTCAGAAGGCTCCACAAAATGGGGAAGTTTGAAGAGAACCGTCCCTGACCAAAGGACCAGTCACGTAGGCATCACCTTCCAAAGTCCTCCCCTCTGCCTCTCAACCTCTTGTCCCACCTAGAGGGTACTTGGTGGACAGATGGGGCCTCAGATCCAAGGGGACCCACTGTGCCTATTTGCCACCCAGGCATAGGGCTCAAGGGTCCTGCTGCCAGAGGGAACTTCTGGCCAGGCTTGAAGGAGGTAGTGATGACAATTATTAGCATCACGATCCATGCCACCATTTTTGGGGCACCCACCATGCCAGGGACTGGGGTCAGAGCAGTGTACCATTCCTCATCTTCATAAGCAACCTTCTGAGCTGAGATTACCCCTTGCTTGCAATTCCAAAATCCAAAAGCCCCCTCCCCCGCAACGATTTTCTTCTTCACTATTTTGGTGGCAAAACCTACTTGTAGTCTAGCCCCCTGCTGTGTGAATGGTCATAGATTTTGCTGTGAAATTATTTATACTGGTTACAGGTTGCTGCTTATTACGTAGGACTTTCTAAAACACAAAAATTACTAACTTCCAAGACACTTCTGGCCCCAGAGGCTTCGGAGAAGGGACTGGAGCCCTGTCCCATCCACACTTGGCAGATGAAGGTTTGGTGATGGGACCTGGCTGAGATCCCACACAGGGGGAGTGGCTGGGGAGGTGAACACAGGTCACTCGACTCCAGAAATTCTCTTCCTACCCTAGTGCTGATCTGCTAAGACTCTGAACCTCTGCTTGGGATCCAGAGCGCCCCCCCCCAACACCATGCAGCCTGGGAACAGGGCCCTATCCCACATAAGAGTGTCAAGGAACAGCGGCATGCTGGTTAGCGGGGCCCATCCGAGGGGAGAGGCCACCGTGGGCTCTGGCACGTGGCTGAGGAAAGCCATGCAGCCCCTCCGTGGGCACCGGGCTGGGCCCAGCATCTCAGCCGCGCGGGCGTGTTGACGAGGCGTGGGGAAGCTGGCTGCGAGGGTGCTGGGAGGTTAGTGACACACTCAGGTACCTCCTGCTGCACGTCAGGGGCTGGCGACTTGGGCTCCTGCAATCCGGGGAGGTTCGACTTCGGGCTGGTGGAGCGTGGGGCCGCCAGCAATCCCGGGGGGGCTTGGGAACACTGCTTCTTGGGGCTTTCGGGTTTGGCTGGGGAGCCTGGCTTCCCTGAGGAGCCTGGCTCCTGGCTGGAGGGCTTCTCCCCCTTCCCTGGAGACTGCCTGCCGCGGGGCTTGTGGTCCTTGCTCCTGCCCCGAGACATCAGGCTTCGTAGGCCCACGGAGAGCTCGTCCTTGGCTGCCTCCTTCTTTGTTTCAGGCTTAGGTGGGGCAGGGGGAGGCGGAGGAGGTGGGGGAGGCGGCGGCTTGGGACCGGGCAGCGCCTTTTCTCCCCTCTTGCCTCGAGCTGGGTGCTCGGGGGATCGGACCCCCCTGCTTGAAGCCTCCTTGGCACTCCCAGGCTCCTCGCCAGGCAGCACCTTGCTCACCACCTTCCTAACCGCGTTTGCCACCCTCTTCCGGGACAGGCCCTGGGCCTCCTCACTTGGGCCTTCTGCGGAGGCAGCCCCCGGGCCATTCATGGCAAATGTGGGTGGAGGGCTCTTGGCTCTCTGGGAAGTCTCTGAGGGTACAGGGCTGGTGGGAGGCTGAGGACTCCTAGATGGGCCACTGCTGTCCTTGGAGCTGCCCTCTGGCTGCAGTCACACAAATACAGGCAGACATTAGCATTAGCCCTTGTGGCCCTGCCCACCCCATGCAGAGGAAGGGAGAGGTGTGACCTCGCGCCTTGCCCTAGAAGAGACCTTCCATCCACCCAGAGCTCCAAGAGGCTACACCAGGGAGCCCCGAGTCCATCCTCCAGATAGAACAACTGCACCTACGAGTTTGGCTTCTCCCACAAAGCACAAGCAGGCACTGCTGTCACCTGCTGTCTACCCACCCCAGCCTTAGCACAGGGCCATGAGATGCCAGCACAGAGTGCCTGGAGGCCCCTGAGCTGTCCCAGACTCACTGGTCTACGTCAGGGCAGCACCTGAGCCCCAGCCCAGGTGAGCCCAAACACGCAGAGAGGGAGCACGGAGAGGCCAAACCACCAATTCCTGCCATTAATCCTCGGCCTTGTTCTGGGGCTTCCTGCCTCTGGTCTATAACTGTGCTTTCTGGGCAGTCAGACCCCAAACTTACCCACCCCAGCAAAAGCATTGCTCAGGGAGCAATTCCTGGCCCCAAGATGCACCAAGCTCCGTCCCTCCTGCTCTTCTGGTTCGTGGCCATTTTCTACGGTTTACCTGCATTCGCAGGGGCTACGGAGACCAGTGCAGGCCCAGGAAGCTTCCACCTCAGCCTGCTTTCTATAGTTTTCCTCCTGCAAACTTCTCCAGGGCTAGAGGCCTTCTAGCTCCCAGAGTATGTGCACAGAATGACAGGATGAAGAGGGGGCAGCTGGGGCCCACGGAGGGTGGAACACTGAAGTGGCCACAGATCTGCTCTGCCCTAGAGCTTGGGCCCTGGCTCAGCCGGCCTCTGGGCACCCGACGGGAGTCCGCTGGCACACTCTGCCTGACGCATCCACCCTCCCCCCAACTCTGGTGGCAACTGTCTGCGGTCCCAAGGGACAGCCACTGGGGAGAGCCAGGCTGGCTAATAGCAGGGCAGAGCCTCCTGCAAAGCCAGCCACATTGCCCGGGTGAGCAAGGTCAATGCTGGGGGGTGGGGGATGCCTCCTGGCTGGTCAGGCAGTGCCCTGCCATTCAGGGGCCATGCTTGAGTCCCCGTTCCCCAAAACAACGACCTTGGTTCCAGGGTGCCCCTGGGCTCTGGGCCCTGCAAGTCTGGCTACCACCTCTGCTCGGAAGCGGGAAGACGCTCAGAGCTGGCAGCCCTCTGGCTGCCACAGGGAGAGGTTGCCCCATATCCTGAGTGGAGCTGAGCCAAGTCACCTCAGCGCGGGTGGCCCTGTTGCAGGGGTGGGGAGAGGAGGGCTGGAAGGTGCCTCTCCCTCAACCTCTTGGACCAGGAGTGCTCCACGGCATGCCAGGGCCCTGTGGAGCAGGCCCATGGCCCCAGCTGCCGGTTCCTGCCCCCTCCCCCTCCCCCTTCCAGCTTTCCTCCCATCCCCCCCAGCTGAAGATGGCGGCAAGGATGATAGTAACCACTGACACTCGTGCAGTGTTGACAGCGTGCCGGGAAGTTCTCTAGGCACTTTGCGCGTGACTTTTCACAAACTGTCTGGATACTCCGAGGCCCCTCCCCCACACGTATCTCAAACACGTCCCCTCTGAAATCACAAGCTCGCCCTGCAGGGTTAACTACAGATCAGTTGGAAGCCACGATGTCTGGCTGATCCAACCTCTCTCCAAGGAAGCCGGGCAGCTGGGACAAGCACCATCCGGGGTCAGGAAGCACGGCGCTGCTTTGTGACCCAGCTCTGGCCCAGAGCCCCCCCACGCTCCCGCCCCCTGTGCCAGCTGCAGTTCTCTCCTAACTTCACATCTTTACGCCTGGTTATTCTGGAACTGTCTCTCCCCTCTGTTGCCTGAAACAAGTCTGGCTTTCCTTAGGGTCCCTATCTCAAGGCCGAATGAGCTGGGGGAGAAGCTGAGGGCCCCCGGGAAGCCGGAGCTCGCCTCTAGGTCACCCGCACCGAGCAGCTGACGGGGTCTCGGGAAGAGACAGAACAGCTGCAGTGAAATCCCTCCCTGGCTGGTCTTGTGCCACCCAGAGCAGGACGAAGAGTCCCAACAGCTGAGCTCTCATTTGGTGCTCCCCGATCTCAGAGTTTGCCTACCTAGGCCTCTCCGGCCCCCCCAAGGGTTCAGGGAGCAAGAACTAAAGGTAAAAACGGAAGAGAGGGAGTCGGAGGAGGTCTCCGAAGTACCTCGGGGTCCCCATCTCCTCCGGGCACCCCAAGTGTTGCACTTTCTGCCTCGTCAGTGGCATTCCCTCTGGCCACCCCAGGGAGGGGTACCCCGCCGGGCTTGCCTTCCCCAGGGACCTGCCTTGAAGACTAGGCTAGGGCAGGCGGGCACACCCACCCGGGGACACACACGGGGGTGGGGGGGTGTCTCAGAGAAGCACTTACAGCCCCTTCCTCCTTGCCAGGAGGGCCAGGCTTCGGCAGAGTTTTGTCCTCCTCTTTAACCTGAGGGAGCAGACAAAAAAGTCACTGGGAGGGCAGGGCGGGAAAGTCAGCACCAAAAGCGCAGGAGGAAAACCTCCGCGGGGCCCTCCCTCCCTAGGAGGCAGAGTTCCCGTGTGTTCGGGAATACTGGGGTGAAGGACACGCGCGACTGAGAGCCTGTGCCGGAGTCCAAACCGTCCAGTGACAACTTCAAGAATGAATAGTCTCCATGGCTGGTGGTGGTGGGGGGGGGACCCTGGTCTCAGTCACCAGTCACCTGTCCCACTTGGGCTGTTTAAAGAGAACGCCATCATGGCTTCGGTTACCGGGTGGACAGAAAGATCCAGATAACTCAACTCATGCTAAACGACAAGAGTCATTCCTGGCTCAGACAAGGAGTGGTCTGGATGAGAGTCCCCTGACCTAGTGACTAAGGAGGAGGGAATGACCCCAGTGTGGGGGCCCTGCTGGGAGGGACTGCTACCAGGCCGGCTCCAACTTGCTTCGAGGTCCCTGTGAGTCCCCCCCAGCTCGGAGCCCGCATGCTTTCCGAGCCAGACAGCTGAGCTCCGTCTGGAGGCAGGACATGGGGCAGAGGTGGGGATTCAGGAGGCTGACATTTCTCCAACCCCAGACCCACAGAACTGCCAACCACACAGCCGAGGGAGGGAACCCCAAGGTGAAGGGCACAGCGTCGAGGAAGGAAAGATGCCTGAGCCCTGGCTGCTCTGGCCAGGGGGGCTGTGCTCAGCCTATGCGCTAGCTGGCCTACGTCACAGGGGAGGAGCCTTGTCAGGGCAACGGCAGCCACCATAAAGTATCTGGAAAAATAACAGACACGGCGGACACTCTGAAGTTCCCTTCAGTGCTGAGGCAGGCTCAGAAGAAACCTAGAGGGGCCAGGCCTCAGTCTGAAGGAGCCCTCCGCCTGCCCTGCACCAGCATCTCTCCTTCCAAAAGCTCAGACGGTCCTAGTGGATTTCGTTTCTCTTCTTTCCCCAGTCACTTGGGACGACGGGGAAAAGGCAGGTGTGGGAGCCGTGCTGGCCTCTTCAGCACACCTTTCTTTCCGGGCACAGCGGGGGTGGGCGGGGGTGGGTGCCCTGGAAGGAGTCCTTGATTCCTAAGGAAAAGTTCCTTGGAAACTCGTCCAGAATCACGTTAATTATCCTCCTGGCGGTGGGGGGGCGGGGGGACCTCTCCATTTGTCACCAGGGTCCTTGGCTATGTTTGAGCTCTGATTAGCAGCGCCTAGGGCACTGACCAGCAGGACGGCCGCTGAAGTTTTAAAGCCGCATCTTGTCTACAGAGCTATCTTCAACGGGTTGAAGCTTCAAAGTTAGTTCACACTGTTACGGACAGAGGGAAAATGGCAATTATTCCTCGGAGTTGGCTCTACTACACTTTAGACTGGAGCAGATAAAGGGAAGAGAGCGGCTGGGGAGGAAGGGAGAGGGAACGAGGAGGAGTGGCAGAGTCCAGGTCTGCGCCTACTGCCCCCCACCAATGCCCAGCCCTCACACCCCCCACGCCCCCCCCAACCCCCAAGGACCACACCATGCATTAGCTCCTGAGCACACAGGTCAGAGGAATGTCAAGTGCTCACAAACCACACAGACTTGCTCATGACTGCACGCAGTGCTGTTAGCTCAGGCTCAGGGATGGCCCAGATTCCAAGTCCACTCCGAGTCCCTCACCAGCTCCAATTCTGTCCTCCCTCCGGGGATGCAAGCGGGGGACCCCAAGCGTCCCGCCTAAGTGGTGAAGTGCTGGGGGCAACACTGGCTGCCCCCCGAAATGTCTGGGAAACCAGGCCGAGCTCTGAGCTCAGTTCTGGATTTAGCCTGAGGCTGACTCACTGCCACCCCCCGCCCCCCCAACCAAGGGCTCTGTCTGTCATAGGTCATTGCCCAGCTGAGGACTGTGCACCGCACAAAGGCACGCCCAGGGCTGCTGCCTGAATCACCCTCTGGAACCCAGGCAGCCAGCTGGCCTGGCTCCGGACTCTTGGCTCCTGTCCTTCTTACCCATCACAGTCCCCAGACGCGGGGAGACCCAGTTCCGGAGGCCTCTGAGCCAAAGCCATTCCCAGCAGCCCCTCCACAGCAAACCGCGTCCCCAGGGGTGAGTCAGAGCAGCAGTGGGGAGGGAAGGGTGTGGAGGGGTTAACTTGGAGGGGCACCAGTGGGACAAAAGGCAGCTCAGCTTACCAGAGGTGGAGCTCAGAGGAAGAACATGACTCAGCGAAGAAGCCCATCCAGAGAAAAGAGTGAGTTACCGCCCCCCCCCAACACACACACATGCACCAGGCCATCCCTAGCTTCCAGAGCTCCCTTGCCCACAAGCCAGACTCCTGCCTGCACGCATCATGCCAAGCACATAGGAAAAGCACAAGGATTCTGAGACCCAACTTTCCTTTTGCTCCCAGAAGGCGAACCTTGATGAAAAGGCCATGGCGGCGAAGGAAGCCTGCAGCCTGTGGGTCAGAGAAGACAGGGGGTGGGCAGGGCTGCTCAGGGAATCGGAGTCTTCCTAAAGGCCACGACCTGCCGGAACAAACACCATGGGCAACAGGGGACAGGAGGGAGGAAGCGTGTGTTGGGGGAATGGATGGCAAAGCTCAGATGTCAGAGAAGGAGGAGCAAGGAATAAAACACTGGAGGAAAGAGACGGCAAGGTGAGGTACAGACCATAGGACTTCCTGCCCTTGGAAACTGTGTGTCCTTAAATAAGCCAGCTCACCTCTCTGGGCCTGTCTGTAGAATTAGGGGGTGGACTAGGGTAGATAATGGCTAAAGTCCTTTCCGGGTCTGCACCCCAGGGGTCTGGTAGGGAGAGGCACTCTAGCCCTCAACTCCAAAAACCAAAGGTACGTGCCCGTGAAGGTATTAGCGAAGCTCCTCCAGGACTCTTCCCCTTCTTTGCCTTCTACCTGCTGCACACCACTACCCGCCAGGGCAGGAGGCCTGGAGAACGGTAAAGCAGCCCCATCGATGGGTAAGAAATTAGAACAGGTGCTCTTGAGAAGCAAGAGGCAGAATCTGACTCCACCCAGGAAGAGACTTCATCCAAAGAATCCATTCAGTTCAGTGGAGTTTAAGAACAGGTTCATTCTGATTACTGCTTACTGATGAATGACCGGAGAAAAATTAGAGAATTATTTTTAATGTGCTTTGTTGACTTGTCTATTTTATTATCCGGTTCATATGCGAGACTTTGTTTAATTATTTGACTCATCCGGTCTTTGATGTCCTGTGTGTGCAGGGAGGAGGCCCTGCATCCCGGGCAGTAAGGGCAGCAGCCCATTCATACCCAGGCCTGATCCTCTGTCCCAGCTCCTCCTGAGGAATACCACTCTGAACGCAAATGTGGGATTCCCCCTGGAGGCAATTCTCTTTCTGGCTTTTATGAGGAATCGCCTGGCTGTTTCTCCTCTCTTCCTTATTTACTTTTTTAATTTTTATTCTTTGCCCCAGGAGTACAGGTCTGTGAATCATCAGGCTTACACCTTTCACAGCATTCACCAAAGCACAAACCCTCCCCAATGTCCATAACCCATCCACCCTATCCCTACCCTCCCACCCCCCAGTAACCCTCAGTTTGTTTCGTGAGATTAAGAGTCTCTTATGGTTTCTCTCCTTCCCCATCCCATCTTGTTTCATTATTTTTCCCTCCCTATCCTCTCTTCCTTATTGCTGGCTTTTAAAGATTTCCAAGATTTGCTTAGGACACAGAATGACCTATCTTTAGGAAACACAGAAGAGGTGAGGAACTCAGCCCCAAAGATGGTGACAATGTCCCCACCGTGGTCACTGCCAGAGCTGGGCACGAACAGTTCTGTGTGCAGCGAGGGGGCCAAGGCCTCTCCTCCCTGACCTGCTCCCTGTAGGAATTTCAGCCATTTCTGACAACCTTCTTCATGACTGAATCTGGAACATCTACAAGGCGATGGCCTGTAAAAGTATTTAACACATATTTTGAACTATCAGTCTCACAAGAGCCTCACGACATAGGAATTATTGTTCTTCTCATCTTACTCGTGGGGAAAAAGACTCGGAATGAGATTAGGCCCCAAAGCTATTAAGTGGTGGAGCAGGGGTTTGAACCCAAGTCACTCTGACTGCAGAGCTCCCTTAGAGGCCCACCTCTTCTGCTGGGCTAGGCCGGGTCACAGTGGCGCTGCGTCGATCCTAGGAGCCGACCGACTCTGGATAGCGAACTGTGTCCCTGTCAATGTTCGGGAGGTCTGCAGAGGTCTGGTTCCAGCTGAGGTCTGGAGTCACAGTGAGGTGTTTACCAGTGTTCAATGCGCCCAGATAAGTTTCTAGACCGGCAAAGGGAGACCCCACCATGATCCCGCCCCTCTGAGGCTCCGACCCCCTCTCCGACCACCCTCTCCCTTGTCTCCTTTTTTTTCCCCCTAAGATTTATCTATTGTAGAGAGATAGAGTGAATGTTGGGGGAGGGGCGGAGGGAGAGAGAAACGTAAGCAGTCTCCATGCTGAGTGTGAGGAGCCTGAACTCACGACCCGAGATCAGGACCTGAGCCGAGAAACCAAAAGTCGGATCCTTAACCAACTGTGCCACGAAGGCCCCCCTCTGGTCTCTTCTCTTGAGGGAAGGGAAGAGAATCCAATGCTCACTGAACACCTACAGTGAGCCAGGCACAGTGGCAGGCCCTTCACACTGCCTCCTTATTTCATCCTCACAAAAACCCACTTTCTAGAGGGTTCAGGGCCTTGCTGAGGGCCCCAGAGCTCGTCGGCAGCCATGCTGGGGTTCAGGGCGTGAGCTGTCTGTGTCCATAGCGTTTCCTGGACTGTGGTTTCCTCACAGGCAGGACTCGATGTTACCCATCATACTGGGGGCACTTAATAAACAAAACGTCACGTGGCAACGGGGGTTCTTTGGCAAACTTCTCATTCCCATCTGGTCTCTTCCTTGACTGTAAACTGAGGAGAATAACATTTGCCAATCCCGATTCCCACGGATGAGGGGAACACAAGGGAGGTACACTCTCTAAACTTAGCAACAATAAATAGCACACGCGATGCCACGGGATGGGAGGGGAGGGCGGGGACACTCTGAAATTGCTGAGTAGCTTTCTGGGAAGGAACAGGAGCCATAAAATGCATCATCCTTTGGCCCTAGCCATCCCATCTTCAGGAATGTCTAAGCAATGAGCTGATTTAAAGCAAGGAAGAGAAAGAAAAAACCCACAAACCCATACAGAGACTTTTAAAGATGCGCTCTATGTAAGAGCCCCAAACTGGAAACCACTCAAACGGCTAGCATTAGGGAACGGGTAGGTGAGCTATGGTATTTGGGCCCAATGCACTGTTATGTCACCATTTAAACTAACAAATGTGTGACCACTGTAACCCTAGGGAAAACTCTACCTAACATAGTATCAGTCAAAGAAACCAGGACCGAAATAGTATGCAAACAGTGATCATCATCATCTTGTAAATTGTGTAAATTAGACACAATAGAGACATTTGGTACTTATTTTGTTATATATTTGTTACTTACTGTTTATTTATATTGTAAAGATGGCTAAATAGTCAATAAAAAAGAAAAAACAGAGGAGATAATAGCTGAAAGCATTTGTTCTCCAAGAGGAGATATCCAAGAAATGTGCTGAGGGACCCATCGACGCTCAGCGTGGGAAGGCTTCCAACACTCAGGGGGCCGGGCCAGGCTGCATTTTACCCTCTGCAGGGACCAGCAAGGACCAGCTGCTCTTACCTTCCCATCCTCTGTGCCCCTCACAAGAAGAAACGGGGGCACAAATGCCCCCACCCACCATGCCCCACCGGCATGGAATACCCAGGCTGGGGAAAAATGCATTGAGGCTCCAAAGTCCATGCAGATATCCGCACGCTGGGAGCCCCCAAGGGAAGGGGGAAGAGAAAGGGGAGAGCCCGTTGTCTGTGACCTAGGGAACTCGGCACCTCTTCCCTCTACCAACACTAGTGCACATTTAGAAGAGAAAGAGCCATGGCACCCTCCTCCCTCTCCCTTCCCATTCTGAGCAGCAGAGAGTAGCTCCCAGGAGACCCTCTCCCTGCCAGCCCCACCTGAGCACCTACTTATCTAGGGATGGGGGTGGGGGAGGAAGGCAGAGGGAAGAAAGAACAGTAGTAACTGCTAACTTTTACTGAGCATGCCCTAAGTGTCAGGCACTGTGCTGTGTCCTCTGCACGTGTGATCTCATTCAATCCCTACAACAGTCCTCTGAAGGACACACTAGCATGATTCCCACTTTACAAATGAGCAAAACGAATCAGAAATGACCTGGCCGAGGCCTCAGAGCAGCAAGTGGCAGATCAGAACTCACACCAGGCCTGTCCTCCAGCAAGAGCCTCCCGGGCTCACTCGAAGGGGTGGAAGCAGGCCCAGCCCCCGCCTCCCTCGGTCCACCTGCACTGCCTTACTTCCATGACATCATCAGCCAGAATAACAGCTTGGAGAGAGAAAGCAGGGGTTTCCAGAGATGACCTGCCCTTCCACCATGACCCGAATAGGCTTTGCACAGAGCTGCCTCTGCAGGGAGTGGCCTGAAGGCCATGCTGCCAGCCAGAGGAGGAGGGGGACGAGAGCTTGGCAGAGCCACCCTGGCCCCTTCGGTCCAGCCTCCAGGGAGAGCCCTCCCCCAGTGCGGGGCGGAAGAGAAAGCAGCCGAGCGCCCGCCGTCACTGTGGGCCAGGCCGGCCCGGAGGAAGCAGGTGCACTGGAATGGCTTCCTGCTGCCACTGCAGTTACAGACGGGCCCGGGGTTCCTCCTCCAACCGCAGGCTGGACCTGCTGGAGGCCTCCCCCCTCCCCCGGGGACCCTCGCTGCCCGTCTTCCGGGCCCTTTGCCATCTGCCTCGCCACCACCACGCACCCCTTCCCCCAATCTTCGACCTAGTGCTGGTGGCCCCAGGCCCCCGGGTGGGGTGGGGTGGAGTGGGGAGGAGGCCCGACCAGGAAGCACCTACCTCCTGGGGTGAGGAGTCTCTCTGGCCCCACCCCCATCTATACCCCCCCACACACCTCGGTATTGGTGCCAGTTCTGTGGCTGGGACGGGGCACAGGGAGAAACCAATGGCACCCTCGTCTCAGGCTCTTGGTAGACCTCCGCGCTGGGCCAGCCCACACGCTGCCAACTGCTGACACGACCGAAAACCTGACCCTCGGTGGCCGGGAGGGGTTGGCGTGGGGGGAAAACGGAACCACAGGGAGGCAGCTATGTCTCTCCTCACTTGCTTTTTTAAGGAACTTACTCCTCTGGAGTAATCTCTGCTGAAAAGGAGACCTACAGTCAGGGCATCTCGGAGATGCCATCTGTACCCCTTCCAAGTGTCCGAGCCACAGAAATGCAGGAGGCTGCGCTGAGTCCCCCCCTGACAATTCGAGGAACCACCCCTCTCTAGCGCCTTCCTCCTGTCTACCGAGAGGACGAGGGGTGGAGGGCCACACTGGCAGGAACACAAAGCAGGAACGAGACTTCCCGAGGTCTGGGAGATACTGGGGTCCCGGGCCTCGGAAGAAAATAATGTCCCAAGGAATGTAGACCTCAAGCACTAATGGTCCGTGGGGAAGGCGTGTCACAGGCCGTGGGTAAGCTGATGCGGTCTCAGGACGCCGAGGTTTCGAAAATGGTGCCCCCCACCCCCAAACTCCTGAAGTCATGAGTTAGGCCCAGGAGGGCCTAACCTCTGAGGTGGTGGGAGGCTGCCTGAGCTGGATGATTCCATCCCCACGGAGAAGCTCAGGGAGGGGCCCCAAGGCAGTTCCCCCCGCACCCCCCACCTCCTTCAGCCACATCTGGGGAAATAGCAGAAAGGCTCCTCCTTTCGGAAATGAGGAACCGGCATGAGGAGCCTGGGACATTTCCGGGGTGGGGGTCAGAGGGACACTCACCCGCATGGCCTGGCCTGGAGCAACCAGGAGCAAGGAGTCTCCTCTCTGATGCTGCTCCGTTAGCTGCTCAAAATAGCACTGGCCGCAGCCCCGCCCCCGTGCCCCTCCCTCTTCCCAGGCCCCTCCCCCCGGCTGGAGCTGCCCAACCCTGGCGGGAGCTGTCCCCAAGAATGAGTGGCCTCCAGGACTGCGGGGACCAGGTAGGCCAGGATGGAAAGGGTCATACAGTGTGTGTGGAAGGGGAAGAGGAGGCACTGAGAGTGAGGGCA
>LNAC01000022.1:7368836-7383047 GCA_002007465.1 Ailurus styani
TAGGGGCAAGGGACGGGGGTGGGGGGTGGGACGTTCCTCCTGCCACACACCCGGGCTCCTGGACAGCTGAGCTGATATGGCCCCTAAAAATAGCAGAGGAATTTGAGACCTGCAGCCCCCGGCCCCACAGGCCAGGATTAAGACAAGCACTTGCGTGGACACACACACACACACACACACACACGCACACACGCACGCACACACGCACGTACAAGCACACCATCATGCATGAACACTCAATCACAGCACAGCGCTCTTGAGAACACACAAATCATAAGCTCACCCCAGCCATCTAATTACTGCGGCAGAGGCCAAGAAAACCACTAACGTCACATCCAATTCAATATACAGGGCCCGCTGCGCGCCGTGCCCCGACTGCAGCCACGCAGTCATCCTGGCAAAGTCGGGCAAGAACAGAGAGCCGCACGCTCCGTGTGAGGCCCGCTGTGGCTGCTTCGCCGGAAATACACTGGAGACATGCACAGAATCAACGGTCCTCTCGGTGTGCACAACCCTCACCCCCCCACGGCCTGAGACTGCGCAGGCACAGAGGAGGGTGTGCTGGGTGGGTCTTGGCCCTGCAGAGGAAATCGTGGGTGTCTGGCCAATGAGCAAGGCTGCCGGTGAAAAGCCAGCGTTCCTTGTCAAGGGAAAGCCTGGCACTGCTCTTCCAGTAGGACCATAGGATGCCCAGACCGCGGCCGGGGGACCCCCCACCCCCACCCCTGCCCGCAAGAGGCTGAAATGGGAGCTATGGGAAGGAGCCAAAAGACAGGCCTTTTGAAGCTGTCTCAGAAGCTGCCAGCTCTGCAGAAAAAAGGAAGCTGGCCTGTCTTTTCCTCTCCAGGAAAAAAAAAGAAGGGTGGGGTGGGGTGGGGAGGGAGGGAAGGCCTGGAACAGAGCTGTCACCTAACCAGTGTCCAACGAGGGGGGCTGGACACCCCCAGGCCTGCCACCCTGGCCAGGCTTGTGAGCCCAGTGGGTCCTATAAAGAGCATGACTTTCCTCCGAGAAAAAGCTGGTAAGAAGGGCCTGAGAGGACCAAAGCCCAGGGCTGCCTCCCCGCCCCCCCCNCCGCACAGGCCGAGCCGCGCTTGGCCATGAGGAGTGGGGCTCCTGCCTCTGCTTTCCAGGGACTGGTGTGTCTCCCCAGGGAGATCATCTGGCCCTTCCAGGGCATGTGCTGCGTCGGAGATCACCACATCCCCAGGGCTTTCCTGACACATTGGTGCCAACCTCGGCTGCAGGCTGAAATCCCCCGTGGGACTCCAAACATACTGATGCCTGAATCCCACCCTTCCCCCTGGTCTCTGATTTAATTGGTCTGGGAGGGAAGCCTGGGCACTAGGATTTGTATGAGTTCCCCCCCAGATGATTCTTACATAGGTAGGCAAGGCTGAGCACTGCTCAATTTGAAGGCAGCATAAGGCCTGGGGCGGAAGTGTCCCTTTCCTGGGACACCTGGGTGGCTTATTTGGTTAAGTGTCTGCCTTCTGCTCAGGTCATGATCCCAGGGTCCTGGGATCGAGTCCCGCACTGGGCTCCCTGCTCAGTGGGGAGCCTGCTTCTCCCTCTCCCTCCGCCTCTCTCCCTGCTTGTGCGTGCTGTCTCTCTCTGACAAATAAATAAATAAAATCTTAAATAAAAAAAAAAAGAAGTGTCCCTTTGTTAAATCACTGAATGCCTGAGTGAATGAATGAAGGGAAGGAAGGAAGGGGCTTAGTTGTGCGACTATGGGCATGTGACTTACACAGCCCTCACCAGCGAAACGAGGGTTCTGCCAGCAGTGATTCTTTGGCATGGTTGGTATGGACCGGTAAAATCTCAATGAGTGAAAGGGTTTGGTTCTCAAAGTGCAGTCCCTGGACCAGCAACCCCTCCCCCCACCAGACCTACTGATTCAGAAACTCTGGATATGGGGCCCAGCACCTAAGCTTTAGCTAGCCCTCCAGGTGATTCTGAGAACCACTGCTTTAAAGGAATTATTCATGGTATACTGTGGTCAATAGGCAGACTTCCAGGTCGAGCCAGCCTGGTTCAGTCATGGCTTGTCCCAGTGGTAAGCTACACAGTTGAACCCTCTGCTGTGATTTCTTCACCTGTACAAGGGGGGAATGATAGTACGTACCACCTAGGGTTACTGCAGGCATTAAATGAATTAGAGCTTGCTCTAGGAACAGTGTCTAACACAAAAGTTTTCAATAAACTTACTGAAAAAAAAGTTTTCAACAGTTTTAACTATTTTTATCTATCTGGGATCATTAGTGAGGTAGAAAAGAAAAGGATCATAGCAAAATTTCCAGGTAACTGAAGACTATCCCTGTGAAGGGACAAAATGTTTTCTATTTTGAGTAGTTTTCTAAACTCTGACTAATTTATAAATCACAAAAATAGACATTTTATAGATTCTAAGTAAAACACTCTGAACCCCTCTCAAACATCTCAAGTTCTGAGCTTTCTCTCTCTCTCTTTTTTAAAGAATTTATTTATTTATTTGACAGAGAGAGAGAGACAGTGAGAGAGGGAACACAAGCAGGGGAAGTAGGAGAGGGAGAAGCAGGCTCCCAACTGAGCAGGGAGCCCGATTCGGGGCTCGATCCCAGGACCCTGGGATCATGACCTGAGCCGAAGGCAGACGCTTAACGACTGAGCCACCCAGGCATCCCTGAGCTTCGTCTCTTGAACCCACCTCATTTCCACCCTGTACTGAGGGCACATCACCCCCACTGTGAGGACTTGGGACTTCCCAGCCTGGCTCCTGTCCTACCAATGCCCCTGGCCACTTCCAAAGGCCACCAGCCCCATCTTAGGTACTGTAGCAACCTGTGGCCTTGCCCCATGTCCCTGTTGGGAAGGCCAGATGCCCTCTGTGTCCGTCTATCTGCTTTTTAATTCTTTTGTCCCCTCCCCCATCAGGCCATCAGCTGTCACTCTGCCTGTCAAAGCTAGCTGTCCCCAAAGTCTCACTTCCTTCTAATAAGCAGTTTCTGCCAAAGGCTAGGAAACCAGATAACCAAGCCTGAGACCACAGAGTCCGAAGCAAAGCGAGTAGGTTACCAGAGAGCCACTCTCTGGTGAGTGAAGGGCCTGGGTTTTCACCCAGCACTCTTGCTGTCCTCTATTTTGGTTGCCTGAGGGCCTTCTAGGCCCACCTTCCATTCAGCAGAGCTCTGGAAGATGACTTCTGGGTGACCGAGGTATCACTTTGCCCTGAGTCTTGTCCTGAATTATTAGTCAGTTATTATTAGTCAATTAATTAGCCAACTAATAGTCTATTAATTATTAGTCAATTATATGTGTGGATCCACTCCTCTTTTCTATTCAGACGACTAAATCCTGTCAGTTCTGTCTCTGAGTTGACTCATGTTACTGATGGAGATCTTCTCAAAGCAGTTTCTCCCTTCAGTGACAAGGGCAGGCCTCTTCATTCAGAGGGGAAAACCAAGGCCCTGGTGGCTCACTCACCATCACACACAGCCCCCCCCCCCAGTCCCTCTGCTGCCCAAGGTTGGAGGCCTTAATATAACCCCAGGGGGCCCAGTAGTCACTCCCAGCCAGCCCACTCCAGCCCCTGGGCCTGCCTCCTGGCACTTCCTGTTCCTCTTTCTCCCTGCGTCTCCCTTTCCCTAGCACACCTTGCTCTCCCTCCAACCCTCCCTATCTGTCAAGGTCCATCTCAAGTCTCACCTCTTTCCTGAAGCCTTCCCTGGACCCCAAGGCCTGCTGGGTGATAGAGTGCAAAGACCACACACTCGCAGTCAGGGCCACTTGGGTCTGAATCTCAGCTCAGCAATTTTCTTGCTGTCTGACCTGAGGGAAAGTTACTCAGCTTCTTAAGAGTTTCCACTGTCTGGCCTTATAATGGTCTACCTACTTTATGGGCCTGTGAGAATTTAAAGAGATAGTACACGTAAAGCACCTGGCATTAGGCCTGGCAAACTGTAGGTAGTGATTAAATTATTGTCAAAAACCAAAGCCCTCACTCTCTATACCTAGATATCACCACACAGACATGGTGGTTCTTTTTTATACTCAATACGGTGCTCTGCTAGATAACGGAAGAGGCATAGACATGACATGGGATTAGATTAGAAAGTCACTAGGCACACAGTAGGTGCTCAGTAAGTAGCGACCGGATTTGACTAACTCATCCAAAAGGTATCGTGAGATACACTGGGTGGAACACAACAGGGAAAAAAGGGATATCTGGACAGAGTCACACTTCAATTACTCTGCTCTCCCACGTTGGGGGTGGTGTGGGGTGAGGGTGACGGGCCCTGGGCTCTGTGACGGGCCCTGGGGCTGGCAGGGTGGCGAAGCAGAGTGGGGTTGGGGGTTGGTGGGGGGGTTGGCTACATGGGAGGCTCTGAGGAGTGAAGGAAGTCATTCCCATACTCAACCAGCGGTTCCGAGTCATACCTCAAGGTGAACACTGTGGGGAAGCCCAATGCCTGCTTCTTTTTCTGTCTCCTCACAACTAAACTATGAGCTTCTTGAGGCAGAGGTGATGTGTTCATTGCTCACAGTTGTGTCCCCTGCACCCACCTAGCACTGGGCCCTGCTCAGAGACAGTGCTCCGCATGCAAGCGAGCGGTTGAAACAAGACGAAGCAAACACAGTCCCTGACCTCAGCAAACATACAGACCAGAAGAAGAAACAGATAACGAATGTACCCAAAGAATTAGAATTCGACTTAGAATCTGCTCTGTGTTTCAACAGGGGCACTGATAATGTTCTAGGGAGAGTCAGAGGCAGAGTTTTTTTCCTGTTGGGGAATGAGGCAGATAGCTTAGAGGCAGCTTGGGGCTGGGCCGTGAGGGACAGAAGGAAGTCTGTCATGAGGAGATGAGGGAGGAAGGGAATTCCAGGGTAAAGGACTGGAATGACAGAAGGTAAGGAATTGGGAAAGCATGAAACTGGGAAGTATAGGACACAGAGAGGTAAACAATGAGAGACAAAGCTGGAAAGGTCCGTTGGGTCAGATCAAGAAGGCCTGTATGCCACACTGGACAGGTCTGGTTTCAGCTGCCCACGATCCATTCCTCCATCTTCTGCTTACAGCACCCCAATTTCCCCTTGGGGACCTATCTCAGCATGTGACTTGAGTCTGGCCCATGAATGTGTCATGCCCCAGACTATACGGATTAGTTCATGGAAGTCATATGACCCAATCAGTATGAAGGCCATAGAATGAAACTTTGGGATTACTGGAAGAGCCACACTTCTTTTCGCACAAGACCTGAACCCGGTGCTGTCCCATTTGGCCACCACTTGTCTAAGGACCAAGCCAGCGTGGAAAGGTGAACTGAGAGACCTAGAAAAGGCCTGGGTTCTAGAGAAGGCTGAGCCTATAACCAGTTCTACCCCCAACATGTTTCAGATATTTGAGCCTGTGCTTTTTTTTTAAACCAGGTCAGCTGGGCTCCATCACTTGCAACGGAAAGGGCGGTGCCTGAGGACAAAAGTGAGGCAGGCAGCTAAAGACAAAGCAGGCACATTCTGAGCACTAACTCAGGTCTTGTTTTCCTCACAAGATCCTGGGAGGTGAGTGCTGCAAAAGAGGAATGGTGGTTTGGGAAACTGAGGCTTACGGAGGTTAAATAACTTGCCTGCAACCACACAGATAGTGATTGGCAAGGCCCGGGTTGGACTCTGGTCATTCTGACTCCAGAGCCCTGCTCCTTCCACTCTGCCTCCTGCCTAGAAAACAGTGGGTCATAGCAGGTTTTAGGAGAGTGAAGGAGCATGATTAAACCCGTGCTTTAGGAATGCTGATCTGTGGCACCTGGGTGGCTCAGTGGGTTAAAGCCTCTGCCTTCGGCTCAGGTCATGATCTCAGGGACCTGGGAGCCTGCTTCCTCCTCTCTCTCTCTCTCTCTCTGCCTGCCTCTCTGCCTACTTGTAATCTCTCTGTCAAATAAATAAATAAAATCTTTAAAAAAAAAATCTACAAACACAGTCTCCACAAATGGACCCTGACCGTATGTATAGTGCTTGTAGTCTTACTAATTTGCAGTGTATAAAATGTCACTGATAGGAGTTATTTAGGGCAGTTAGGGGGCACGCATCGTTTCAAGGAGGTGGTGAAAAGTGCAAGCCCAGCCTAGCGCAGACACTGGAGACTTCCAGGCGGTCGGGGATCGCGGCCGGAGGGAGCCGCGCTTCCTGGCACCGCCCACCAGCCGGCAGACGCAGGGGCGGAGCCGGGGAGG
Organism: Ailurus styani; assembly: GCA_002007465.1. Lineage (NCBI taxonomy): Eukaryota > Metazoa > Chordata > Mammalia > Carnivora > Ailuridae > Ailurus > Ailurus styani. Next base: position 7,375,049 of record LNAC01000022.1, read on the forward strand.
GGCCAGCTCCCGCACACGCGCAGTGCGCCCGGAGCGACAGGACGCACCCGCCCTGCAGCGCCTCCGGAGCCCGGCAGAGGGCGGCCGCCCCCTTCTCGCCCGCCCCGGCCGCCGAAGCCGCGGGATTTCACCTCCGCGGGGCTGGCGTCCAGGCCACGCCCCCAAGAGGCGTCCCCCGGGAGCTCGAGACCGAGGGGGCTGCCGCGGCAAGATGGCCTCTCGCTTTATCCTGGAAGGGTACGCTGAGAAGGGGCAGCGTTGAGCTCGGCGCCGCCTTTGTTTTAATCACCGCTCCATCCCCCAAACTGACCCTGCATAGAGTGGGCACTCGATAAATGTTTATTGACGGGATAAAAGGGATGAATGAACGACTACGTGAATAAACAGAAGACTCCGGGGACGTCTAGACCTGTGGGCTGGGAGGAGGTCTGGGACTAGAAGTCTAGGAAAGTCAGGGGAAGGGGGGCCGCCCCAGATCACTGCCCTCACAGTCACTGAGGCTTAGGGCTCGGCACTCCCCCAACCCTGCCTTAGCACATCTAAGGGTTTGCTTATGGGCACAGAGCCCAAGTGGTGACATCTGGGCTCGTCCTCTCTGCTAAGACTAGCGGTCTGTCCCCTCAAACTCAGATCGTGGCTGCCTGCAGAGACCATTCCAGTAGGCCTGCCGCTCCCGGAGGACGCTCAGCTTCGGGGGATTTCCTCATGGCCCCTGGGGATTTCCAAACTGCCTCTGCTTCACCAAGCCACCACAAGGCCCAGAGGCAAAGGCCGGCCTTGACAAAATCCTCTGGACCCCCACCCAAATCCCACCCAGACTCGGTTCACTTCTGAGTCTACCAAATGTACCACATGCACAATATTCCCATCCCCAACCCCCTCTGGCAGACATGAGAGAATAAGCATAATGAACTATTGTTCTCTTTTTCACATAAATGACAACTCTTTTCTATTTCCAGAGAAGAAAAAAAGGAAAGCCAGTTTAAGGGTCAGCCACACGAATTTAAATAAAACCTCAGGAAGATCTTCCTGGTGTGAGAGTTGGAAACCCATGGTGCTTATTCTCAGAGTCAGAGAGGCTGCTTTAGACAAGCCTTGGGATCCTCCAAACACTGGACACTCAATACATGTTTGAGGATCTGTGTGTTCACCTCTGGAGGCTCTGATTGGGTCTGTTTCTAGAAACCTTTCAAGTAAAAATAAAGCTCAAACTCAGCTCCATAGAAGTAGGAAGGATGAAGCAAAAGCTTCTCCTTCTCCTACCAGCCTACCACCTCCACATTAACAGCCTTGGCCAAATCCACTGGGGCATGTGAGCACCTGTGTGTTACAAGGCTGGGCAGAAAACATGCTTGGCAAGGTGGGGAAACACTGCCCCAGATGTGGTGGCACACAGCCAGGGACCTGTCAGCCCTGGGGCATCAGGATTCCAGAGTTGGTGAAGTGGAGAAATTGCCAGAGAGGAGGAGGCTTCCTTCCTGAGAGGAAGGGAAAATGCCACCATCCCCAGCCTCACGAGGGGGACTGCAAGAGGAGAGAAGCCTTCAAGAGCACCGCACCATTTTTTTTTTTCTGAGAGCTATCTGGAGAGCTGCACTGTTCAATGCAGTGGCACCAGCCGTGTGTGGCTACTTAAATTTAAGTTAAATCAAAACAATGGGCATACTCTGGATTAAATTAAAACAGTTCAGTTCCTCGGTCATGCCAGCCATATGTCAAGTACTCAGTAGTCACATATGGCTAATGGCTACCAAGTTGGAAAGCACAGACTATGGAACATTTCCCTCTTGGCAGAGTGTCCTACTGGACAGGTCTGATCTAGAGAGTCTTCTTTTCAGCTTGCCTGGTCATCCTTGCCAAAGACTCCCTCAAGTGTTGCCCCTGACCCCCTGCTGTTCTCTCCCGCCCCCTGCCCCAGAGTCTGCTGAGGCTCCTGCCCCTGTGTGCCTTGCCTTGACACCTAGGCCTCAGAAAGACTTGGGGGAGGGGGACACCCCTGAGCCATGGTTGAACAACTAACCAGGGAGCAGAAGCCAGATGCAGAGGGGCTGAAAAGGCAAAGCTGAATGGAAGCCAGCCCCCACTCCAAGGCATCCCAGGCCTGGGAGAAAGCCCCTTAGTGCCACACAATCGTTCCTTGTTTCTGCAGCGTCTCTGGACCAGGCATGGGTAAGACATCTGGAATGTAGTGGCCGGAGGGCTTCCCCACACCACGGGCTGCCGGACTCATCTGGTGTTAGGGCTCCCGGAGAAAGACGTCCCAGCAGAACCCTGAAGTGTCAAGGGCAAATAAGGCCAATAAAGCCTTGTTCTGAGCAGCACGCTAGGAGTTCTGCCCATGGGGCAATGGGAACCGTAACTGGCCACCTCCCTGTGTCACTTGCTGGATGAACCAAATGAGGAAGAGGGGGAGGAGGACATGGTGGAGCAAGGACTTCGGGGCACATTCGCTATGCTAGAGAGGCCTGGACAAGTTTCCCCACCCTGGATCCATGGAGGAACAAGGCAACAGGAAGGACACAGATCTGACAGCTGCCAGTCTCTCCCGGGTGCTTCGTATGAAAGGTTTTGCCACAGGACTTAGAAATCCAAGTGGGAGTGGCGGGGCAAGCTCATATGTGTGATGAAGGAGCGGCGAACAGGCCCAGGAATGGGTACGGTTGGGGCTGCCTCTCTGTTCTGTGCCTCTGTTCTGGCCTCAGCGCCTGCTTAGTCCTAATCCAGAAGCAAGATAGGCGTGAAGAAACAAAATACGTTGTAGAGAGACCATAAAAAAGTACAGAGTCTGTTCCACTGGAGAACAAGTAGGTAGAAAGAAGCCTGGTATTCCAAAGTTGTTGGCATCAGCCAAGAACCTGAATGGAGGCAGTCATGGGAAAAGGAGCACAATTTTAAAGATGCTTCGAACTACAGACTAGTTTGGGCAAACTCTGAGGCTGTCATGTGGCCCTGAGTAAACATGGGGACCAACCTGGGTCTTATTTCCCTGTCTTCACCCAGAGGGCCCTTTGGGGAAAAGCACCATTCTGGGGACAAGCGTAAAGTGCCCTGCACTGCCGGTACCCCCCACCCCCAACCAGCAGCAGAGCTGAGTCATTACAGGCCTGTGGCATTCCTGGGCAGATGGCCCATCGGATTCCCAGGCACCAAGTACCTCCCAGCACTTTACAGACCGATTAACGATGAGGGTAATGCTATTCTAAGTGATTCACGGGTATCGATTGATTTAATCCTTAAAACCACCTTATAAGAAAGTATTGTTATTATTTTACAGAGAAGGAAAGGGAGGCACAGAGAAATTAAATCATTTGCCCAAGGTCACACAGCTAGTGAGCAGCAGAGTCAGGATTTGAGCCCAGGAGTCCAGCTCCGGCGCCCATGTTGTACCCAATATACCTCAGTGTACTGACAACATACCCATCACCGTCTGCATTGTTCCAAACTGTGGGCCTTTTCTCCCTGTGCTGCCTGCCTCCTCCTCCTCCCCGAATGAGCTGAAAGCCGTTCCTACAGCCTAAACCAACTCTTCCATCCAACTTCATATTTGCCAAGCATCTGTTTCTTTAGCGACAATAAGCTCTAGAGTTTGGGGATTTTTGAAGAGAAAGAGTAGGGAGGGAGAAGAGGGGACCCTTTATAGCAGGGGTCCCTCTTTCAGAGGCACAGGAGAGAGACCTGAAAACCAGTGTGTTAAGGAAGATGCAAGGCCCCTGCTGGAAGCCAGAAAAGTCTGCCGTTCCCTGCTCCGGAGACCAAGTCCTCTGTTCTGGACAGAGAAGGGGAAGGCCGCTTAGGAGGATCCAAAGCCAGTGACAGAAATGTTTCGGAAGAGTCTGAGAGAAAAAGACACCTGGCCTAAATTTTGCAGTGTGTGTGTGTGTGTGTGCGTGTGTGTGTGTGTGTGCGTGTGTCCCTAGCCATTTCCAAACTGGGTGTCCTGTCCCAGAGCCCGGTTCTATGCCACAGGTCAAGGCCATGCAGTGACGGGTGGTGTCAGGGAGCAGTAAAGAAGCTCTAGAAGAGGAAGGCAGATAGACACCTGTGTGCTTGTAAAGGGTGGTGTACCTCCCGCCAGGGAGGGACTCTGGTTGGGGTGGTACCAGGCAGGTACCCCTCACTTTCGCCACACCTGGGCCTCATTCCAGCCGGCCACTTCCAACCTCATTTAAACAAGAAAACACCTGTCATGGTCCAGAAATCCTGAGGCCAGGATCACGGTCACGGCAGGCCGCCGGTGCTAAGGGGAAAAGGAATATTTGTTGGTTGCTTGATTCTAGGAAGACAGCCCACAGCAGGCCCCCAGGCTTCTCAGGCGGTAGGCCCAGTTTCCTTTCAGTATCTGTTGAACTTGATGTATGGCCAAGTGAGTTGGGGACTCGACCTTACCCTATGCCTATGCCCTTTAGGTAACCTAGGCCTCCTGCGGGGGATGATCCCAGGCCGTGCCAGGCCCAGTACCAGCTGAGTCCCCTGTGTCTAAAGTGCCAGGCCCAGAGGCTTCCTCAGCCTAGACGGCTCCAACAATGGCAAGCTAGACAATGCCAGCCACTGGCGGAGAAACCTTCTACTGTTCTAAGCCAGCTTCTGCAATGGGCTCCACAACCAGACCAATCCACGGATCAGAGAGGCAGGGGCCAGGAGAGGCAGGACGAGGGCTCCCAGCAGGAAGAACCAACAGGGAGACGGTATCAGAACCTGCTCCCTCACCCTGGCCCTGGAAGGCGCCACTGGGATCCGCAGACACTTTCTCCATGATGAGATGGGGATGGGCATGAAATGGGGTGTCACGGAGAGTCATGACTAGCTCATGCTGCCTGACAGTGCTGTCACTGCTTGGCCTCTAGCCCATGCCACCCGGGGCTGTGATCGATCTCTTTGCAGAGGACTTCTGTTCTAGGCAAAGCACAGGCCTCCTGGTCACAGGGATGGCATGTTCCGCCTTTCTCGTGCACAAAAAACCAAGCCCACAGGGTGACATGGGGCGGGGGCTCTCCACGGCTTCCTGACATCCCACCTTGATTGTGCCAAGGTACCGGGGCCATTCACATCTGGCTTTCCTACAGCCCAGAGCCATGCCCTCCACAACCCATCTCCCAGCCCTCTTCTGCCCAGAGCCAGGGACAGCCTCAGTCTTACTGCCTGGAAAGAGAGCCTAGGAAGCACCCTGTGAGAAATCTCCCCCCCCCCCATGGGTACCCTGAACGCCATAGAGCCTGGCAGTGGGAGAAGCTGGGGAGGGAGAGAGGAAGTGAGTCAGCTCCTTGCAGAAATGGGAGTGGAAGGGAGGGGCCAGCGGAACTGAGATCAAGGGGCAAAGGGCACAGAGGCCAGAAAGGGTCACTCAGAGAGGGAACTAGGCCCTAGAGACATGATGGGGCCCATTGAGAGGGAACAGATAAGGGTAACTAACTCAGCAGGGCCACCTCCTACCCAGGCTGGGTGGCCTCCACGGGCCAGAGAACCTGGGTCTGGCAGCCAGTCCCACCTGAGGATGGAATCCAAGGCAGCTCCCCTCCCTGACTCACTCACCCGGGGAGGAAGTGAGGCTTGTGGGATATGGCCAGCCGCCTTCTTTCCTCCCTGAGGGGCAGTTTCTGGTGCCCAAGGCCCCCCAGTGCCTCTCCTGGGCTCCAGGTTCCGCCTGACCCAGTGGAGAGACAGAGGTTTGCATTTCCCATGGAGGATGGGAGTAGGGCCTCGGCTCCAAGAGCGGAGTGGCTAGGGTGCCCTAGCATGTACCCTGGCCCTCTCTGGCAGCCAGCTGCCCACGTGGGAGCTGTCCCCGGGCTCCAGCTGGAATCCGTTGCTCTGACTGAGAAAAATCCTTGCTGTGAAAATTCCCAGCCTGTTGACATTCTAGCACGCAGGCAGAGTAGGGAAAGCAGCCGAAGGAGACAAGGAGCCGTGAGTGCTGCTGGGCCACATCCTCCTCCCTCAGAGACCTGCAGCCAGGACAAGCACGTTGTTCCCAGGTGCCCTGGGCTGCACACTGTATGACCCCCGTACAACCCCAAATCTGCTGCTCACCCGAGCCCTGTGCCTTCCCAAAGACACCAGTTCGGGGCCAGGAGGCAGGTCATCCCACGACCCGCTCCTGGATGCCTAGACTCTGTCTCTTCCATTCCTGTGGGGGCTGCTGAGTGCCCAGGACAGAAGAAGCAGAGTCTGGGGGTGAAGGTAGGACAGGTACTGCGGACAAGTCACCAAGGCGAGTTGGGGCGGTGGGTGGGGAGGGTTCTAGGATCCAAAACTGAGGTAAGTGAGGAAAATCATGCAGAGAGAATAGGAAACCAGTTCCTGAGCAGGGACCATCTTCTTTCCTTCAACAAACATCCCACAACTCTCACGAAGCCCTTCAGCACTGGAGAAACAATCTCGACTGTGATGAAGGAGAAGGAGGTGACGACTCAGAGGGTCAGGAAGTGACATTCAAACCGGGGCCAGTGCATATGAGGGCATCAGGATGGGCAAGGAAAAGCATAACAGACAAGGAACAGCAGGGACTCAATGGTAGAAGCCAATGCGAACTCTTCGTTGCACACCTACCACCTGCAAGGCCCTCTGCCAGGCCTGTCCTCACCTTCCCCCACAGTGCGCACGAGGAAGCAAGAATGTGCAGCCTCCGTGGGACAGAAGAGACCTGTTCTCCATCAGAGGTGACGCTCTGGGGGGTCCCGCCACCCCAAAGTACCTCAGAGGTTTGTACTAGTGTTTCAGTAAGGGCCAAACAGGCCAGGGGCACCAGCCTCGCCCCCCAGGGTCTAGCAGGGGAGATGCGTAAGGGGCAAAGTGTGTCCAGGCACCACCCCCCGGGGCACCACCCCCAAACACTGCCGAGACGGATGCTGCTGCTTTTCTGAAGGCTTTCCTCAGCCACGAATCCCATTCCCTCTCCCGGCTCCCACCCGATGAAATCCCACCTGCTGTCACGTGCACTTGCTTCCTCTGGCTGAACCTCTGGAGAGAGAGCAGCCACCTCACCCTTCTGTAGCTCACCATCCACAGAGCAGCAAGAATGGCCCTTCTCTCCTCGCTTCTCCTCCCCTTCTGGAGGAGAGGCCGATAGGGGCTGACAGGACCTAGGCCTGGGCTGGCCAGTGGATTTATTTTATTTTATTTTATTTAAAGATTTTATTTATTTGAGGGAGAGAGAGAACATGAGAGGGAGAAGGTCAGAGGGAGAAGCAGACTCCCCATGGAGCTGGGAGCCCAATGAGGGACTCGATCCTGGGACTCTGGGATCATGACCCTTGCCAAAGGCAGTCGCTTAACCAACGGAGCCACCCAGGCGCCCCATGGCCAAGTGGATTTATAAGGATGTCCAGATGCTGTGTTCCCCTGCCCTGTACGGCACACTCGTGAAGGGCAAGGAGCTGACGTCCTAAATTCAACTCCCAACATGTGACTTTAAATAGCTTTGAAACCTTTTGGCCACAGACTTATCCTTAACCCGTTTGTGATCCGGTATCCTCATCTGTGAAATAAAGATTATTTCGGAACCTGCCGCAAAGGGTTGTTGGGAACACTAAATGAGCTAGTATGCCTAGAACAGCTAGAGCAGCGCCTAAGGTATAGTGAACGCTGGCCAGGATCCTCATTCCAGCTGTCCCCTCTCATGCCCTGCCCTCGGGGCATTTCTGTTCCGATGACGCTTTACCAGATCAATTAAACACCACCTAGGGAACATGCGGTGCCCCGGGGACGCACACCCTACCTGCTTCCCTACCCCCCCCCACACTCCCCTGAGTCTGTGCAAAGCCAGGCTGAGCCGGGCCGGGGAAGAATGTCGCACCCCGATTCTGATAAAACCCATGGCGGGAGATCAAGGCAGCCAGAGTGGGGACCCAGGTCTGAGGAAATAGTTTCCCAACCAGACTAGAGCCAACAACTGAAACCATGAGTTTTGCTGACACTGTCCCCTGTATTTAACAGAACGGAAGCGGCTGCCAAACACCACGAGGGACTCTGAGCTGGGCTCTCCCCTCCCCTGGACCCCCCC